>CM040913.1:13146743-13894243 GCA_023029165.1 Gobiocypris rarus | reverse complement strand
GCTGCTCCATCTGAAAACACTGTGTGTTTGAGTCGCTTATAATGTGCACTTGATATGCGTAAAACATTTTTCCAAATGCTAGAAGAATTTATGAACCTCTTGTCCAACAAAAGGCATTTAATAACACGTTTTTACTCCCTTCATAACGACTTTTGAGCATCCTTTTGTGAGATGATGTGGCTTCTTACACAGAATAAGGCATACAACATATTTCATAGTATTCTATACTGTGATAAAGACTATGTCGATTAGCAAAGTATTTCTCATCATAAAAAAATACCCAAGAAGGCTTGAAGAACTCAGATGAACCATATATTGTCGTAGCCATGTGTTGATTAGTCATGTTTAATCAAAGCCTTTCAATCTTATGTTTATTCAGCTACAGCGATAGTATGATGCCTATAGGAATTTCCTGGAATGACGTGCGTTATCGTACGTCTGCGGAGCATTAATGCAGAGAGGTACGTCTGTAACTCGCAATAATGCAGAGAGGTTTGCATGCTTAAGGTTAAGTACTAAGAATGTCACAATGACAACATTCCTGAAGCAAACTGATGCATTAAATGATAACATCTGGAGACATAGCCTAGTCGTGAAAGATCTGGCCACCATTGTAGACTTAATCACTTCGAGGGGCAATCCTTGAGCTATTACCATCATGAGCTATTACAATCATGACTTTAGGCAAGACAATTCACTCGGTGTTGCTCTGGAAGTAATTTCCCTATAGGTTTACTGCAAGTTGCTCTGGATGAAAGTGTCACCTTAATGACAATTCAAAGCAAATTAGACATCTGAAAAGGCTATGAAAACATTAGGTAAAACCAATACGGGAAGCAATAAGTCACTGTCAAGATGAATTAGCAGTGGAGTACTACAAGAGTACAAAAACATGGTGGACCACCTGACTTTAAAAACCAGAAAAGAACTTTGGATATACAGTAAAATCCTTAAGACTGCACTGAAAACATTCTCAAGGTTCTCGATAAAGCTTCTAGGAACAAGATGGAACTGAGGTTTAACCTTGATCCGTCTTCTTCCATTGTGTTACAGCTATTGAGGGTTTATGAAGCGGCAGTAAGTGGGACTGCAAACTCCAGCCTCCTGAAAGGAACAGAAGAGAAGCTAAGCGACAGCATGAGCCCACAGCCACAGCTAGGGCTAGGCTGACCCAGTACAACCCGAACCAGCATGAACTGCTCTCTCTTCAGGATGCCCAATGTCACTAAGAAAGAGGGAGGGGGAGCTCGAGAAATGTAAATGGCCAGTGCTCTATCACCGATCTATCTCAAGGAGCTTAGAGACTGCAGTTGCTTTCTTTCACGAGGACACAGCGAGCCACTCAGTCCCTCAGGCAACAGGGAGCACTTTTCAGCTCCCATATAAAACATCCTCCCCCTTTACCCTTTCAGAGCGGAGTGACACTACAAAATTAACTCAAGGGCGAGAGAGGCAGCCCATCCATTCATTGTGAGATTCACTCAAGCTGCAGATTGCCGTTTCTCTCTAGAGAAATGGTGGAGAGAACGGGGTCATGGAGGGTCAGCTCACACACCTCCTGGCTATGGAGAGGAAACCAGGAACCCGGAGTCAGCAGGAGGAAAAACAGAACGAGAGCCTGAAAAACAGGATGAGACACGCTTGTGCTTAAGGTGAAAAAAAAAGCACTGTCCTTAGATTGTTCTCTTGGAAAAAAATGGTCTTGGTGTTGGTTAGCATGCCGAATCCATTAAGCTTTTCTTGGGTTGATTGTTTAAGCAATTTAAAAGCTATTGATTATCCCTTCCAGGTACTCAATAAGGAGGCTAAAGTGTCTGTGAAACTCCTCATTGAAGGAGACAGTCTGTTTGGGCAGGAAGTCCAGAGGTGAAATGGATCCACCGTAACAAAAAGGGTTATAGCCGGTAAAAATGTGGAATGTCTTCATCTATTTATATCCATCTCTGCACAACTCACTCAGTGTTTGGGGCTACCAGGAACTTCCAAGATAGTCTTGTGATGGTCCACACGTCTCTTAGACCCTCCGTTACGCCTACAAAACTTCCTGGTCCCTTGACAGTTAGAGGACCAGAGTGGGCCCATCTATCAGTGCAGCCTCGACTTTGATCACACTTCAAACCTGAGGCCGGCTGCGGGGGATTAACACAACCCCACTTCGCTTTTGAAGTGCCATTCAGTGGCTCAGATGGCAGAGAAGGGGAATTAATGTTGTGTGTGTCCTTTCCACCACAAAGTCTCCTTTAACAGCTCCCTGAAGATATCAGACCTCAATCTTCTTTCTTAACCAACTAGTAAAACAGGTATGGCGAGTACACAGTACAGTCGGAAAAAAACCTAAGTGATAGCATTAGATGAATCAATTGGACAAGCATTTTCAGGTAAGAAGACCAAGGTTAAAGGGATAGTTCACCCATCAATGAAAATTCTATCATTTGCTCACTCTGTATGATATTTTAAAGAATGTTTCAACTGTTTTTGTTAAAACAATGAAAGTCAGTGGGGTCCAAAACAACATTGGACCTACTGACTTTCATTGTATGGACAGAAAAAAAAATACAAATAGATTTCTCTTCGAAAAAAAGTCAGGTTTGGAACAACAAAAGATAAGTAAATAATGACAATTCTCATTTTTGAGTAGGGCTGCACGATTATGACAAATCATAACTGTCAATTGCTGCCTTGAAATTGTAATTGCGATTAGTAAATATGATTATCACAATTTACACTGATGTTTTGAATAGTTTTATACCATTGTTTGAAGCAACTGCATGCCATATTTTTATATAAAAATAAAAAACAACCTGAAAACACTCTTCCTGAAAACTTGTATTGCTTTTCTGTAGCATTAATCCTCAAATGTACACTATACATTGGTTTAGTTTCTTCTTTAAATCATGATTTAAAAAATATATATATATTTGTAAGGAGCAATAATAGGGCTTTCACACTGGGTAGTTCTAGGAACTTAGTTATAGGAACTAGGCATCAGGTTGGTTCCCAGAGAACTAAATGTTCCCCCAGGGTAATTTTCCTGGTTGCATCCGCACCGCCAGTAACTCTGTGATGTAAGCCGCGCTTGTTGTTTTTAAATTTTATTTTGACGGCACGGCGGACATTTATTTCGAGATTCTGAGAACGCCAGAGTCTGAGCACACAACGCTCATGTCCTCCGTCTTGATTAGCTTACGATCTGTTTAACAGTCGGTCTAATATGTTATTAAGTAGAAATGCTAAACAAAGTAGTAAACATTATATGAAAAAGTATTAGCATTTGCCATGTGGTTGACGTCCACGTCATGTTTCGCTTGCTCCCCTCAAAGTTGCATTGGTTTTTCTCCTTAGCATGAGAGGTCCATCTAGTTAAAAAAAGAGTTAAAGTTAAATCGTTAGGCTGTATATTTTATCAGTCTCAGAGCTAATTAACTGAATGTTACTGATAAAGTTGTGTGTGTATCTGCCATGACAGAGCATTGGCAAACCTGAGACGCCCTCAGTGTCAGTCCCTGGTGCACACCAGAAACTCTCCATACAGGCAAATAACAGCTCTTGTTGGTTAATAAAGTAACAAGCAGACAGTGAACGTTCATCTATCTGTATAACGTTCTCCCCACTCCCTGAACTGTATCTCCTGATGCCATATTTTCAACGTACAAAACAGCACAGGGACTTTACTTAGAGAAACTTTACCAACCTAATTGTGGCTCTTCCAATGACCACGTGTTTGCAGTGCTACAGATTCCGCTGAACAGCACTGGACTGGCAGTTGAGGATAACGTACAGTGGAGAGATACAATCCAGATAAGGGATGGTTTCTCTCTACCCAAGAAATTGACCATGCATAAAAGTTACTCTCATAAAGTAACCAGTGAAAAACTGCCTTGTTACCACTCCTCCTCTGACAACCCCAGATCTTTCCCCTTTCTAAAATTTGACTGGTGGAGTTTCTACAATTTAAGTTTTACTATAATGTTATATATGCAAACCAAAAATGTTATATTTTTTATATGAATTATTTTTTTCCACATGCAGGGTCAGCGTATACCTTACACTTTGGGAATTTTACAAATAAATGTGGCTCATTCAGTGAGGTTTTTTCCCCCATGTCTTGTTATAACTTAAAGGTTAAAGATTTCTGATAAGTGGCTTGGAATGACCACCACAACAAACTTTTAGCCAATCAGCAGTAGCGGCGTATACACCCATTATAGGGTAGGAGAATACATTAGACATAGACCTTACAAAAGAGAATATCACTGGAAAATGAAGGGTTACTATTAGGCACGCGTTTTAGGACCCGTGTTAAAAGCTTTCCAGTGCTGAGAGATCCATCCGGGACGGTCTGAAAACAGACACAGAGGTTGTGTTGTTTCTGCTCCATATGTGAGTAACACTGGTTTTGAGTATGTGCTTCCGGTGACTAACAACAAAGTAACAAGTACTTGTGTACTGTTTGTAAATTCTGTTGTTCAACTTCACCATATTTTTCATGAAGCATTATTTTGCTTTGCTTATGCTATGATAAAGACTGCATTGTGTGTTTGTGCATTTTCGGGCCGGAGCAATGAAGGGTGGGGTGTGTTTGTTTGGGTCAATTTCAAATACCAACAGTGTTCAACAGCAATTCTCAGAAGTTGCTTACTGCACCTTTAAGTACTAAAATGGTTCATCCAAATTAAAAATAAGATTTTCTTTATTTTTTTAAGAACTAAATTCACTGCAATATTAAAATAACATTGGTATTATATTTTGGTCATACCATCACCCACCAGTCAAATTTTAGAAAGGGTCAAGAGCAGGGCAGGTTATACGGCACAGAGCTGGGCCACCCATCTCAGTGTCAGGGCCAGGTGCAACAGGTGGTCATGGATGGGTGGCCAGGCACATCTAGGGTTTGGGATCACCGCACAGGCAACTGAATGGGGTTCATTAACTCCCCTTACAACAGCCTCCCCATTCTCAAGTCTCTTGCATGGCCTCCACTTGGTGGTCTTGTTGCCAATATCTTGAACAGGATATTGTCCAATACCACCAGGTGCAATAATGTGCTTATGCATGGACCATTAACAAGACTAGTTTGCCAGGGAAAGTAAAACAAAACTGAGCATTGTGGATACATGCCTTAACACAAACATAATGACACATAACAGCACCAAAAATTCTTATCAAAATATCATTAAATGAGGAGCACACTGTGTTTGTTAACCAAACAGACGCTTGCACAACCTCAAACTGGCCATCAGTGACAAATACTATTGCAAAAATAACTTCTCGTTACTTAAACGCAAGCTTAAGAGAATGTTGCACAGCAATACTTGCTGATTATGAAAGTATTCTTGGTAAACAAAGGTCAACAGGTTGAACTCACTATAATACCATGCCCTGGCAGTAAAGATAACTTACTTTACTTACTTTAGTTTTATAAAATATTACTTAAATGATGAAGAAACTTCCTCAAACTTATAAACATGATCATCAAAATCATCCTAAAATAAAGGTATATGTTTGTTTTGAGGCAAATAAATTGTTTAACTGAAATAAATCAGGAGACCAATTTCTTTCAATTTCTTTACCAGACTTTTAAACCTAATTTGTCAACCAAAACGTATCTAAAATAAAACTGAATTTACCAGTTAAGCAAAGCATTGTAGTAGGCTAATGCTCAATATAACAGGATTGATTGTTTATAGAAAGGCCAAAAAGAAAGTCCATTTTCAGAGTTCAGGGTGAGTTGTTCTGAACAAGAGGTCAGAGCACACTGACATTTTCTATTTTTAACATGAGGAGCACAACCAGGAAACATTACTATAGGCATAACAGACAAGACAACCATGGCTTCTCTCCAAACAACAAGCAGATGAGTGGGTCTAGCCGGGCCATTGTTACAAACTCGCCTCTCAGGCACATTGACACCCCCCAGCACACCCCTCCAAAACACACACACTCTCCGGCACCTCCGCTGTAGGCTGAGGGTCCCTCACGTCTCACACGCGTAGCCTCCCCCACCATCCAACGGAGTGACATTCTCACTGGAGCCCCCATCACTGCTACCCCCACCTACTCAACTGTCTGCGGGGAGAGCTGCAATCCCCGATGACACACTAAACATCAGATTTCCCATCATGCTCTTACGAGCTCCCAGCAGGTTCTTGCATCATGCTGCCGCGAGCAAAAAACAGCACGTCGCTCTGAGGAACACCTGACAGTCACACTCTAAGCGGGTTAACACAAACCCGACAAACTAGGATCACAATGGGGGCTTCAATTTCATCCCAGACGAAACACAAACAAGCAACAGCGTGTTTGGAGCGGCAGCCTCAAACTGGAGACAGACACTGGGAGCCATGGGGCGCTGCAACAATGGAGCTGCCTGAAACAAACACCACAGAGTACAAACCCCTCCACCCGTACCCCATGTGGAACCATCTGATACATTTACTTCTGCCCTCACCTGTCAATCAAAGGTGGGGGAGGGGGTTAGTGATCACAATGTGGATGGATACGGTGGTTAAGACAGACTTTGGAAGTACCAGAAGTGTTGTGTACATATGATGGATTCACTGTTGCATAAGGGTCATTATTTAACACACGATGAATGCAAAGTTAATGCAAAACTTGATGCTAGGTTGTTGCTAATGCCCCTAGTATACTTCGATTTTGTAGGCGTAAGCTATGGCTCCTTTTGATAGCCTGCACAAACTCAGACGGTCGCATTGACTCTAGAAAGTTTCATCTTTGTCCAGTGTCTGTGCTATTTTTCTCCAGAAGTTAGGAGCGAAAATGTCTTTGTATCCTTTTCAACTAAAGTTGCGGCAGGCTCTCTCATAACCCAGTGACACAAGCATCGGTTGTTGTTTTTTTAGTTTCGTTTTTTAACTGTGAAACAACGACCCGGGCCAGTGTTGCCTTCTTGTGGAACAACAGATTAGTGTAAAACAAATTCAACGCGCATGTGCGACCTGCGTGTACAATGGAAATTCATTTCAAAATTAAATAAAATTAAATAAAATAAACAACTATTATTGGCCAATCATCAATATGATACAATATATTGTGCATCCATGCTAATGATAAAGCGGTCTATAATTGCTTATTTTGGAAAATTATGACATTAGTGTACACTACAGTGCAAAAGTTTGGGGTTGCTAAGATTTTTTTAAAGAGGTATTTTATGCTAACCAAGGCTACATTTATTTGATCAAAAATAATGTAAAACAGTAATATTGTGAAGTATAACTCCAATTTAAAAGAACTCTTTAATGTATTTTACTTTTTAATGTAGTTTATTCCTGTGATGCGAAGCTAAATTTGCAGCATCATTACTCCACCCTTCAGTGTCACATGATCCTTCAGAGATCATTCTAATATGCTGATTTGGTTGTGATGGACTGGCCAACTGTCCAGTGTGTCCCCTCCCACACATGTGGCCCGAGAAGCTGGGATAGGCTCCAGCATCCCTGCGACACTGCAAAGGACAATGCGGTTTGGAGTATGGATGGAGGTTATTTTGTAACATTAAAAAATGTCTTTACAGACACTTTTGATTAACTTAATGTGTCCTTGCGGAATAAAAAACAAAAATGACCTCAAACCTTTGAGCGGTAGTGCATGAGGAGGAGTTCTCGTTTATTACATGATGGCAAAATCACAAGTCTGAGTGCATAGAGATATCTCATTCATGCCATGGGGAAATTATGTAGATCATCTTGAGAATATATGAATGTCTTTTCATCGCTGTCATCTGGTTGACTGGAGCAGATTAGGCATAAGTTAAAATCTCTAGAACGAAGGTGGGCGAGAGTAGTCCTTTTCAAGCTACAGCATCTGGGGTCTGAAACAAGGCCTGCTGACCCATCAGTTATTGATGGTGCAAATCCCACAGTCAGAGCTCACTTCCTCCTCCTCAAAACCACAGGAGCTCGACCAAGGGTGAGCCCCTCGCACATCAAAGCTGCTAATTTAACACAGGCTTCACAGATACGCACATGCACACGCATACGCGCTCACGGCCATCCTTCACAATCGGCACCCGGTGTTGGAGCAAAGTAAGAGAGCACTACAGATCCTCCTGACACAAATCCATTTTCCTCATCTTAATCCATCTGTTTTTCAAAACAAGAGCTTGTCGCCAGCTCCCACTCCACCAGGCCCCATTGAGATTAAATCTCCCTTTACAATCAAGCAGCGCAAGGCCCTAAAGAAAAGGTGCCCCAGACGAACCAGCACCCAGTTACGACCATCTCGGCTCTCCGGGGGGAGAGGCAAAGAAAGCCACCATCTGTGATTTAGTCATGCTCATGCCAGGGCCAATGATGGAGCAGCAGTGAGCGAGGAGGAACGTGAATGAGGCTCTATTCAACACTGGCAGAACACACAACCCCAAGTTGGGTGGAGGAAAGAGCATAAGGGGGCACTTGTACCCAAGGATGAAGGTGTGATGAAGATGATGAAAGGGAGGAGTTCACGATAATCAGCTGGGAAAATTCTGCCATGTAAGATCATGGGTGAGACAAACAGCTGTCAGGGAACATGTGGATGTGCTACGTCAGAGCTTGACAACGGCTTAATGAGCTCTTGCACAATAGCCTGTGTGATCTCCGACAGAGACAAGCGTTAATTAGGGGTGCATCAGTAGTCTGAATTATAAACAGTCACTGATTCTCATTAGGAAAGAAATGGAGAAACATCTAGAAAACCCGTGTGTGAAAGGAGTAAAAAAAAGATTCAATTAAACAATGACTGCATCAAACCCATGTAACAATGTAATCTGTCCAAATCTTAACAAAAAATAAATCAATATAATGAATAACAGAAATTTATGGAAACCATTTCCATCTTAGAATAAAAGATTGTTTCTCATGAGTGAAACTATATTTCAGTGTTTTCTCATAGAGCCTTTATCTCTCACAAAGTGACTTTGTTTCTTGTTATTCCACCTTTATTTTTTCTTGGTTATTATGACTATTTCTCACTTAACTTAATTTCATTCTCTCCAAACAAATGGGGTCAGTAAGATTTTTTTTATTTAAGGAAATTAATATTTCTATTTTGCAAAGTGACCACAAACACATTTATAATGTTTCAAAGATTTTGTTCAAACAAATTGTTACGTTGAATTTTCTAGTCAAAGAATCCTGAAAAATCATCACGGTTTCTACAAAAATATTAAAGCCACAATATGTAATTTTTTGCCGCTAGAGGCCGCTTATTCAAAACAAAGGCGTAGATTGATGACGCCTTGATGTATCCAAACATTTGCTCACTGGTCTAATAAAACACGCACAATATCAAAGTGCCTTTGGTATTTCCATGGGTTCTACAAAATATAACTGGAAATCGAGGTTAACGTCGTCACTGATAGGCGACGCATGGTCCGTGTTCTGGATAAAAATGTTTATTTCTCTGGATTTAAACATTCTTGGAAACATTTGGGATAATGCAAGTACACAAGTCAACAAAATACATAACATTGTTCTAATGGTTTTTGGATATTTTAAATAAAAAAATCTTACATATTAAGCCTGTAAGCAGCACAACTGTTTTCAACATTGATAAGAGATTTCTGAAGAATAATGTGACACTGAGACTGGAGGAATGGCTGCTGAAAATTCAGCTTTGCCATCACAAGAATACGTTACATTTTAATAAAATAATATTCCAAATAATTAAATATATTTAAATAGAAAACAGTTGTTTTAAATTAATAACATTTTACAATATTACTGTTTTTACTGTATTTTTGATTAAATAAATGCAGCCAAATTGAGCATGAGACTCCTGCTGAGGCAAAACTTTTGACCAGTAATTTAAACATGAAGACAAATTAACATGTGATTTAGGAGAAATGGAAATGGCTGCAGATTTACCAAAAGGATCAAATGATTCCTACCATGGTCAATTATTACACAATTAAAAAGTATGTGATGGTCAGTTTCTTTACAACAAATGAAGTCAATTACTAATGAGCTTGTCTTTCTCCAGATGCCCACAATGCTGACTTTGCCCACCAAACATAATCAATTCAGAAACTAAATTAAGTCCCACTCTCATCTTCTGCTGAGGCAAACGCTTGGACCAAATGCCCACAAATCAATTCTCCACCCACTCTTCAGACACCACCAAATTGATAATGAAGACATATGAAAACAGACAAGTAACAAAACACCAACTCTCGTCCTCTGCGTAGAGTCGGCAGGCTCGTTCCTCTGGCTGTGTATGAGGGGGTGAGGGGGGTCATCCTGAAGGACTCTGCGTCTCTCTGCTCTTGGAGGCGGTGGGATTTCAGGGCTCGTTTCACAGCCACACTGCCAGGAAATCAAGCGTGCTTCACACAGACAAAGAGCACAGAGAGAGCCCAAGCGAATAAGGCCTCTTCCTGCCATGCCCTGCTCTCATCTAGGGCAGAGATACGGAGCGCGACTGTGAAGAGTAACCAAGGAACAATGTGCAAGGAGCCGTTTTGTCAGCTTGCCAAGAAGAATCACCATTGTCGGCCCCCGGAACGGATCCTGAGAAGAAAAGGAGCTAGCCAACACCTTAAACTTCATACTGGATCATTGCCTTTGTAATATTGACACACAAAGCTTGTGCTCTGAGTGTGATAATCATGATCAAATTCAATCTTTCAGTGGCTTTCAGTCTTGTTAAGGCAAAATAAAATACGATTATTTGACTAAATAAGATTATTTGCTATGTCCAATTTTTATTATAAAATAAAATACTTTTGTTCAAGTTATATAACTGTTCATTAAGAATTCAAGTATGCAACAGGTGAGATGTTAAGGTCTTCGTGACAAAAATCAGGTGTACTTGTCAACATGCAAAGTCAATCGGTTCATTTAAAACAAACAGCCATACGGCCACCTTACAGAGTAGGCTCTCCAACGTAAAAGACATTGTATCCTCTTACAGCCGGATTTGCGTTCTATTTACTGAACTATCCACCTGCTTTTTTTAGACATGGCCCTGGATGAGGCTTACAAGGGCTGAAAACAAACAGGTGAGGTACAAGAAAACGTCAGCTCCACCACATCAAGGATAGTCTTTGAGTGAGTTGCTGGTAAATCTGCTTTGATGACAGTCCCATCAACTTGTGTTGGCTGGCTGACAAAGTTTGACAGAAAATCCAAAGACTAACTGGATGCAAGAAAAACAAAACAGCTCAACTCATAATTTTTGCACACGTTGTACCTGTATTGAGTTGAATGATGCTCTTAAATAATAACGGCAAAAAAAATTCAACCAAAATTTCATATTTTCTTATACGGTAATGTAGTGTTCAACGACCACTTAAACACGAATAAGCATTAGGACAACTGAGATTAAGGGAATGATTATAATAGAAGACTGGCGCAATGTGACGGATGACTTGAAAAACGTCTCAATCACTAGATTAAAGCAACCGATTGGATTATTCACAGTCCCATTCACGCACGGCTGCAAAGTTACCAGGATACTGAAGTGGGACTGAGAGCTTTTGTGTTGAACGACCTTGGACACCTACGCTGAATGCAATTAGGATGCAAGGAGGAATCGCAAAACGGTCAATGACTTGAGCCTGACACAGACTCCCACCCTCCGAATGTAAATCCTTTGACACTGCATTGACACACGCTGCCTGTAATCTGCAATCACCAAACACCAAACAACACACATACTGAGTAAACATATGCAGGAAGCTTGGTTTGCAATAGGTGATCAAAAAAAAAAAAAAAAAAAAAGTGCCATATTCATACAACATACCAAAAACAGAGTTAATCGGCTTGACAGATATTTTTACATACATTTACACTTTTCAAATGAATTATTTGGTTAACATCGGATCTGCTGATAAATAGCATAATTTGTCTCTGAAAAATAGCAAGTAAACAAATAGTTATCCTGGGTATACATCCCATTAGCCCTCCCTTACATAGCAAAGAGGTCAGCAGATTCAGAGAAGTGTATTTTACACGCTAAACTGCTCTTAAAGGCACAATATGTAAGATGTTTTTATTAAAATATCCAAAAACCACTGGAACAATGTTATATATATATTGTTCGCTTGTGTACTTGCATTATCCAAAACCTCTCCAAGAATGTTTAAGAGACATAAGCAATCCAGAGAAATAAGCAATTTTAACCAGGATACGGACCATGTCCGTGCATCGTCTACCAGTGACATCTTTCCTGCGTTACCCTCGATTTTCAGTTATATTTTGAAGAAACCATGGAAAAAACCAGGTGAGCAACTGTTTGGATACATTCATCGACAGAAAACTAACCATTGTCTGTAGCTCAACACAGTTAGTCCTATTGTTTAAAACACGTTTTCGTGATTTACCTCTAGTACAGTGTTTTACCATGCCTAATATCGATCTAGCTTACTGCAGAGTGCAACAAGTGTCTCATAGTCGCCGCCGAGCGAACGCACAGAGCAGCATTATTACATAACTTTTCAACACATTCAAATGTATCTAATATAATATGATATGATAAAACAGAGCTGCGTTACCCCACATACACAAAAGCGAAAGCAGTACAACGGCGCTGCGAAATCAAAGACTCATGAAAAAATTACAGGCTGTGGCTTTAATTGAAGAAATATCAATGAGCCAAGAATGGGAATGTGGATTAAAGAAATGGCGTCAAATATGTCAATGGAAAATATAACGTATATTGTCAAAAGAAAACAAAATGTTTTTGAAGATGTCTGGAGACATTTGACTAACTTCTTAAGGCACAATATTAATGTTAGCAACCGGATACAACAAGAACAAGCTGTGAGAGAGTAGGATAGCATCATGATCTTCTACAACATAGACCTGTGAATTTTTTTTCAGTTGCTTTCCTCTGGGGATGGGAGGGAGAACAGGATGAAAAATGTTTGCTGTGTTTTACATGATTGTTATCAGCTGTGTAATCTGATATTGCTAAACAAAAACAAAACAACCAATACTACAACTACTAAACTTTAAACTAATAGCCATTCATTCTCAATCAAGAAATATGTTCATATCACAATAAAATCAAATCTGCATAAAATTGATTGTCTTTAGGATTAACAACAGCAGCGTAATTATTGTTGTTATATTGAAAACCATGACATATGGTTATGTTGTTATAATGAGAACCATAACATGTAGGGTTATATTATTTAGTTGTTCTGAGTACAAAAACCCCAAGAAATAAAACTATTAAAAGTAGTTTCTGTATATAAGAAACTTAAAATAATAATAATAATAATCGGTCATAAAAATTGCAATATACGTCGATCTCTAGTATGAAATTCCCATTTGATCAGGCCAGTTGCAACTTTTCTGGGAAGCAGCACGCGGTGATCAGCAGATCAAACCCCTCATGCAATAACAAAGCCAGTGGCCAGCACGTTTCACACATGTGGGGGTCGAGAAGGACCGAGGTTACTGATGCCTGTGACAAATACACACGATCTGTGTTTCCAAACGCAAGGGAGGTGATAAAAATGGGGGTGACTCACCTACTCTATTTAAATGTTTCTGGGTTACATTCACGTCCGTAGATCAACGTGAGACTAATGTTGCAGCGTCAATGTAAAGTGACTGAATCAATAACAAACAAAACAGACAGACAGTAGGGAACAATGACCAAGTCGAAGGCAGCCTGTGATCCAACAATAAACTTGTAACCCAATAATAATGAACTTGGCTTGAGTTTATAACAAAGGACCAAGATGAAACAAAACAAGCCCGGGTTATCGACTTAATAAAGTCACCGGAAAGTTTAAGCGTAAATCTATTCGACGCCACTTGCGGCGTCCATCCAAATGAGAGAATGAAAACCGGTCTTACGAGAATGAACAAGACTTTAAACATATTAATTCAACGCTGATATTAACAGAAATATCCCAACGTTTTAAATTAACAATCTGTTTAAATGAAACAAGGCTAAGCTTACTATATAACCCAACTCATTAACCAATCACACGGATTATAAACAAAGACAAAACCTATTCACTGGGACAACTTTAATGAAAGTCTGTTTTGAAGAAACCAGTGTTTTGAGCTGACGTTCTGGCTTGACGGTTTAGTTCTGTTATTATATGAACCAAACTAAATAACTGACATTATCGACGTCACTTATCAGAGACTGACGTCCCATTAACTAATTTATAATGTGAACGGTTAAAGTGAGCGATTGTCAGGCACACATAAAGTCAGATGTTCTGGGGAACATGAGTTTTGTTTCGTTTTAATTAACCTGGTGGAAAGGAAACTGATACGTAAATTCAAACAGGTGTGATAATTTACCTCGATTTCAAAGTCTGGTAAACTGAACGCCGTCCTGAAGAGAGAGCAGAAGTGCGCTATGGCGGGGACTTCCCACCAAGACTGGATCTCCTCCACAGAAGTTATACATCCCTGGGACATTTTTCTGTTATCCTACGAGTGTCTCACATTAAAAAAGAGTGGCTTAGACGAATCCGCCCAGCGTGTTGCTCACATAGAACTTGTTTAACTGAACAGTAAAACTTGTTGTCCTTGCGGTGCAGCAGCCATTGCGACTCATAGAGTTGTACAATCTGTTTCAATCCGCATTTCACAGGAGAGGAACAGATGGGCTGGGCGCTACCACTTGTCACGGGGAGGGGGGGTTAAGCGCACCAAAACAAAAACAATATCAACACAAATCAAACTAAACCCTCATTACATTTTATCAATCAGCAGTGTTAGCCATATTAACGTTAAATACGTTTAATAACAAGTTTACTTAATACAGTCACTTTGAGAGAAATCTATCGCAGTTAGTCAGTTTATGCGGTCAGGTTTCTTACCTCCGCGCGAAGTGGTATGTCCATTTAAAGGGAATGCACACACATTTGAATTTCGTTGAAAGGGAAGTTGCTCTGTTGTTATTACAGGAGAATCCTCTCGTTTGATCTAGAAGAGATGAGTACGGCAGAAAGGAAATTGATAATAATACATTTCAATGACATTCTTGGTTTTAATTTGTATTTTTTGTCTAGCATAAATTATTTGTTTGATTTTAACTTCTTAACATTAGTGTAGGAACGCATCATATGATAATGCCATGAAGTCGATGTTATAAGCTCTATGCTGGCTAAGTGGCTATTGTTTGCAACCTATACAAGTTGATTGACCCTAATTTGTAATGCGTTTCTAAATGGTGCTGTTAGTGATTATATACATAAAATGGCATAATAATTAATTAAAATTTTAAATCTAATAACAGGATGATACGTTTGAAGACCTAATACATGTTTTACTATTAATTGAAATATGAATAACAAATTGGTCTTCAAAATATGGACCTAGCGCCCCCTGTTGACAGGAAGAGATAAAGCACACTGCTATCTATCTATCTATCTATCTATCTATCTATCTATCTATCTATCTATCTATCTATCTATCTATCTATCTATCTATCTATCTATCTATCTATCTATCTATCTATCTATCTATCTATCTATCTATCATCTTTTTTGTTACATTATTTGTTCCAGCTTCAGATATACTTTATATTTTTCTAACAATATCTGCTTCATATTAACTGAAAAACAGGTTAGCATTTGTTGTGGTGAATTAATATAGTTCTACATACATAGTAGCCTATAACATTTTATGTGACTTATGGCATTTTGGTATAGTTACAGCAAAACAAATCGTCATCAATATGTATTTGTTTTATTATGAAAATAAATAATCATTAATTTGGTAGCCGTAAATGCTATGAAACTGTCCAGTGAATGTAGCAGATATTGAGTGAAATATAGTATAGAAATAATTGTACATTTTTAATGCCTTTTATAATATATTATTATTTTTGTCATTTGAGATTAAGTTATGTGTAATGTATCTATTTGTATTTATGTGTGAATGTGTCAAGTTTCATTAGTGGGAAGCTGCGCATTCCCTGTTTATGTCACTGGGAGTCGCCACAAGGGGGAGGGACTTAGGCACGGAGGGACAATGCTTGTGTTTGTGCAAAGGCCCCTGAGTGGCGGCTCTGTCGGATCTCTTGTGCCTGACTACGGCTGCTGCACACATTGTCAGCGTGCAGAGGGGGTAGTGGACGGCTTGATCTGACCGGTCAATGCATTGACAGAGGTAAGAACATGATAATCATCCTCTCAAACAGAGTTTCTAACTTGTCAATTGGTCAAATATTCAGGCGTGTTTGAGGGGGGGTCTGTTAGTGTTGGTTGTGGTAAGTCTGAGGGAGCGCTTTTAGGATAGGGAGAGGAGGGGCAGATCTCACTTGTCTGTGTTTTGGCAGTGAAGGGGAATGAATAGAGCAGGGTTGAAAGAAAGCAGTGCTGAGGGGAAAGGCATGCTCAGAATGCCACTGGGCTCCAGAAAAGACAGAGCGAGAGAGGGACAGAGAAAAGGGAGGATGTCAGTATGCCGGAGGAAAAGAGATTGAAGGGATTGAAAGTGAGAATGGTACACCGTCATACAATGAGGTGAGAGTTAGTGGAAACATATAAGGAAAATGAAAGGTTACAAAGGGGGAAAGTTTAAGACAAGTGATGGGAAAGGAGAAAGCAAGAAAAAGAGTTTAGAAACCCTGCAGTTCCCCCTAAGATACTTGACAAAGATTTCAAGTGTTTTCAGCAGGGTCCAGCACAGGATTATCTGAAACCCAAATGAAATGGCCTCTTATTTTTGTGAAAATGTTAAATATTTTATAAAAAAAAACTTTCTCAAACGGAAGGACTATTTAAAATGCGATAGCAAAATAGTAAAAGCAACAAACAAAAAAAGTGATGATAAACTTTTTTTTACAGGAATAGCTTCATATAGTATGTACATTTTCAGCAGAAGAATGTTGAATAGAAAAGGTTATGGACATTTTGTGTGTCAGCTACCCAAATAAAGTTTTCACTACTTTCATTTACTCTAAAAACAAAGCTACACTGATACACAAATTTGATCATTTTAGTATTAGTC
Source organism: Gobiocypris rarus (assembly GCA_023029165.1). Taxonomy (NCBI): domain Eukaryota; kingdom Metazoa; phylum Chordata; class Actinopteri; order Cypriniformes; family Gobionidae; genus Gobiocypris; species Gobiocypris rarus. The sequence continues at coordinate 13,877,318 of CM040913.1, read as the reverse complement.
AGAAGACTTTGACAGTGTAATAGAATTGTTTGACTACTACTGTAGATGTCTATATTTAGATTTTTTTTCACAGACAATGTTGTTGATACTGTGTTGAAGAACAGTAAAATCATGCTGATAAGCCCCTCGTCTGCTAGCTCTCTTCTCTAGGTTAATTCAGAGGTCATAACCTCATTAGCACTAAGATTAGAGAGACTTTAGGAGGGAGGATGTTCCCTATTTGTTCGCTATAGAAAAGCACAATTCAGAAAGTACAATCAGTGATTTGGAAACTAATTGAAAGTCTTTTTTTATTGAAAAAATATAGCATGTTGTTATTCTCTATAAAGTTATTCTGCAACCTGAATTGTATTTCTCTTCTGTATTGGTTAATAGCCAGTTTATTCTTAGCAAAGAGTGGCTGTTCTCCCCAAAAGGAAGGGTTTGAGGGTTGGCACACCATTCCAGGAGCCTGGCCGGCTGGGCTGTGGAAGGTTTGTGCTGACACTTTTGCAGCAGAGAGAGAAGAATTGGAGGAAATCAGTTAAAGTCTGGCCAAAATGGCCGAGAAGAAAGTGAGGTAAATTTTCAACTTCCTCTGGTATTGGATGTATAATTGTGAGATCCGACTAAACCGTTATATTGACATGCTTTTGTGTGTGGTTTTTGTCTTGTGCGTGCGTGTTTGTTTCCTGCCGTTTACAGCCTCCCTGCTAAGCTGATTAACGGGGGCGTGGCTGGACTGGTGGGTGTGACCTGCGTGTTTCCCATTGATCTCGCCAAGACCCGCCTACAAAATCAGCAGGGTGCTCGTGTTTATAGTGGAATGTGAGTTCAACATCTTTATGAAGTCCTATAACTATGTTGCGTTGCATGTCATGCATTTTGTTTGGAGTCTTGTTCTGGTAGCAGGTAGAAAGCAATACCAATTGTGCAACTTACATATGATGATGATCAACTGGTATTGGAGTAACAGTCATTATAATAGCATATGTGAGCTGAGAGATGCATAATGGCAGCTGTCGTTAACCTCTTTTTAATTTAATTTTAAGCCTATAAAGAATACACTCTTAGAAAAAAGGTTAATTTAGGTTCTATAGAAAATCATAAGCTTCTTGACTCAATTTAAAAGAATGCCCAAAAGTTTCCATATATAAGGAGAAATATCTTAAATGATTGCATAATACTTTCATGTTCAACGGGTTATTTAATTGTTTTCCCTAGTGAAAAATAAGTTGCTGCTTAATTTATCAAATTTCAAAAAGTCCAACAAAATCAATTAATTAAATCTCCATAAAATGATCCCATGAAGGGAATCCATGAAGGTTCTTTATATGAAGCACCTGACGGAACCCTCTAAGGTTCCATATATTTTTGCTGTAAAATCTTCAGTTTTTTAAGTAAACGTTAGAATTTTTACGTTTCACGATGAACACTTACTAGACAGAAGCAATACATATTTTTTAGGAAAAAAAAAACGTGTTAAAATGTATTTATCAAATATGATACAACAGGCATATGCAGAACATTAATTCATCATTGTTTTATCATCATTGTATTGCATTGCATTATATGTTCTGCACCCACAGGAAAAACTACAGAGCCTTGATCAGATGTTACTCTGACATTATTTGGAGATATAGGGCCCTATCATACACCTGGTGCGACGCAAGTTTTTTGTTCATCCCGACGCAGTTATCATTTTCACGTCCAGCGCCACGTTGTTTAAATAGCAATTGCACTCACGCCCATCTGGTTTTCCCATGGGCGTGCTGGTCTGGTCTGAAAATGAGGTGTGTTCAGGCGCATTGTTGGCACATTACTATTTTGAGGTAGCTGAATGACTGCAACAAAAACCATAACCATTTTTGTTATTTTAAGGAAGCGTTAGTAATATGTGCCTCTAGGCAGGTCCACAACGTGCATTCACTCTGCTTATTACACACACGTGCAGCAGCACGCAAACATTTTTAAATATTAAAAGTAAAAAGATTCCTCTCTGGAAATGCATTCCGCTCGCAAATTGCGGCATGTAAATAGTGAACCTGCCATGGTGCAAGCTCAACTGGCTTTTAAAGGGAATGGGAGACTCTGGTTGGTTTATTGCATGTTATGCTCTAAACACACCCATGGCTAAAAGTCTAGGTACAACCCTTTTGGACCATGTGCCGGACGTGCCGACCATTTTTCCCGTCGTTAAACTAGCAAAAATGGATTCGGACCAAGTGTACTTGCGCCATTCACTTCAAACCATGCGCTTATATCATTAAAATAGCGCCCAAAGAGTTGATATTTATAAGCATTTTATGTAAGTAATCTGCTTTACTATTGTTATAAATATCTCATTGATTTACATTTCAAATGATCAGAATCTTACTTTTTGGCCATATAAATATCAGCAACTGTACGTAATTGCATATTTTTGCTCAGTGGAATTTATATTTTTTCCTTCTCGAGTATGAGCTCCATATTCTCACTACATCGTGCCATATGAGCCATAAAACCCTGATGTATCAAATTCAAATATGATACAAAACATAAAGCATATATGCAAACTTATTTTTTTAGATTTTGTTTTTTCTCGTGGAGCAATAAACTGTTCCATTAAAAATATATATATTTTCAGACTATTATAATGGCCCTTTGTGTACATGGTTTTGTGCATTTGATTTTACTATTTCTAAAAATATTTATGCATCTTTTTAAAAACAAGTGATTCACAAAGGCAGCATGTGTTAGTGATTTACTCTGGGCGGAGCCTTCGTCTGGTTTTTGAATGACTCAGATGAGGCAAAACAACTTGAGTCACATGCTTTTGCATCTTTGATCTGTTCACGCTCCCGAATGTTTTTCATCCCCTTTTAAGTAGCCTGCTCAAAAAAATCATTATGCATGTGTGATACCATTGAGATAAAGAGAAGTACTCTTTGTAGTGATGCGTGAAGAGCTCTTTTCTTCTTTGTACACTTATGTAACAAGCGAATACCCAAATGGTTTGTGGGTAAGAGACAGGCTGCCATGTTTTAAGCTCTTTCTTCCACACATTACTCACTCGCCCAAGAATTTTTGTGAATGTCTAATTTAGCTCTTCGTTATACACAGATATGGAAAGTAATAAAAAGAAAAGGTTTATTACTGTTATTTAAGTGATTTTCCACCATTTATTCTGGTTGCTTTATTCTACTTACCAAAGTTATTAGTATTAGAACCAGATTGTAGTATTTGATTAATCATATTGAACATTTCTGTCTTAGGCTGGACTGTTTGGCAAAGACGATCAAAATGGATGGCTACTTTGGCATGTATCGAGGTATGGTGTTTCTTTCTTATCTAGTGCTGCATTTGGTTTGTACAGTCAACATTAAAATCAAAATTGACTTCCATCTTAATGTATGTTCCCGGTGATATTGAAAACAGTGTTATTTTAATTGTTATTGTGCTGTGGAATGTGTTGCTTTTGTCTATATTCTCAGAATTACATTTCATGGTTTCTCTACAGGTGCAGCTGTGAATCTTACACTGGTCACTCCAGAGAAAGCCATCAAACTGGCTGCCAATGATGTCTTTAGACAGAAGCTCTCCAAAGATGGGTAATGCAAATCTATCTTAGTCCAACCCCAGATGTATTGCTATTAGTTTATTCTGTCAGGTTTTAATAGTTTTGAACTGCTTCACAGCCAAACCCCCCCCCAAAAAAACGCCATCTCTGCATCACTTTTACAACCTTACAAATCCCTTAGTTCTTACCATCTCATGAAAAGCCAAGCTAATGTTGATTCTTGTTTTATTACGAGCTCTGTCGCATTCTCTTTTTGCCAGCAAAAAGCACAGTCATTCCCAAGAGGTTTGAGCTTTAGCTGCTAATATCTGCTGTTAATATTTCCCACTTGTTGTGACAACTAACCTATGCCACTCCCACACCATACACGTTTCAAAGTAACCTGAGCAACTTTTCTCTATTTACGAAAATGACGAAACGCACGGACAAGTGAAGTATGTACGCAATTTATAACATATAAATATAAACACTCATAATAGGCTTATACTAGTGAATCAGGGTAAGACAAAAATATGTTTTGGAATAATGATTGATGATGTATTGACATTTAAATGTTGTTAATTTTGAACAAAAACCTACTAACCTTCATGTTGTTCCAAAACTTTCATTCTACTGTGGAACACAAAATGAGAAATGTTGAAATTTCTGATTCACTAAAGAGAACTGGCTCATTAAGAGTCATTTGTTTGGGAGTCAGACCACACTGGTTAAGCTGTTTCTAATAGACTGAAAAGAACTGGTTCGCTTGAGTAAATTTTTAGGAGTTGTACTGCGTTGGTTGCTGTGTAATGTCTAATGTTTTGGTTTTGGTTCATGTTCATGTCCATCATGTTCATGTTTCATGTTCTTATTTTGTTACGTTCAATGTCATAGTTCCTGGTTTGTCATGTGATTCCATTAGTCTGTCATTGATTTATTTAGTCATGTGAGTCATTGGTTTGATTGCCTTGATTGTTCAGGTATGTCTTGTATAGTCATTAGTCCTTGTGCATTTAAGCCCTCATGTTTGCCATGTGTTTTTTTTCTTGCATTGTTTGTGTCACTGCTGTTGGTAAGTTCATGTCCAAGTCAAGTCTGGTATGTTCTATTCAATTGTAAATAAACTGCCCTTGGGTTCACCTTCAAACTTGCCATCAGTGGAATTTGTTACAGAACGACCAACCTCCAGCATGAACCCAGCAGCATTGCCCTATGCCATCCACCATCTCGACTTGGCTGCCCATGACCTGACTGACTACCTCGTGAAGATCCTGATCGAGAGAGGGTACAGGTTTACCACCACACAAGTACCACTCCACGTCCAGTGTCCAGTGAGGGCTCCAGCCTCTGACCAGCGTCTAGTAAAGGCTCCAGCCCGTGACCAGAGCCAAGATAGGGCTCCAGCCCGTGATCAGAGTCCAGAGAGGGCTCCAGGCCTTGACCAGAGTCCAGCGATGGCTCCATCTCTTGTCCCCAGTCCAGAGAGGACTTCAGTCCTTGAACTCTCTCCAGTGTCAGTAGCTCTGCCAAAGAAAATTTTGCTGGGGGGTACCAGTCCTTGGAGGCAGTACCTGAACGGTCGTTGCCGCCCCGGTCTTCTGAGCTTCTGCCGCCTTTATGGTCTCCTGAGCTTTCAGCACCTTCTGGTCTCCTGAGCTGCCTGCACCTCCGTTGTCCCCTGAGCTGCCAGCACCGCCATGAACCAAGGGCCTGCACTTGGGTTCACCTTCAAACTTGCCATCAGTGGAACTCGTTCTGAACAAAGACCTTATCCCAACCCTAATAACACATTTTACATTTGAATACAGTATTTACCTAAAACAAAAAAAATTCTGTAAACTAATCCACAGAGGCATTGACTAATTTGATCAATTATTTCCTTGGTAAATGCAATAACGATCTCATTTGCCCCACCTGTCATTGTATCTGTCACCCATAGAAAATTACCTCTGTGGGGGGAAATCCTTTCTGGCTGTGGGGCCGGCACCTGTCAGGTGGTAGTCACCACCCCCATGGAAATGCTAAAAATACAACTGCAGGATGCTGGCAGGTTGGGTAAGTGTGTTTATTATGCTCCCATGAGTGTCATCCGAGGTATGTAGGGCTCTATCTTAGGATGCCTTACTAAGTACAAAGGTTAGCCAGAAATAATAGAAGCTGTTTAAGTAGAATGGTGTTGACTGAATATCAGTTTCTGTTTAACACTACAGAATAAAAAATAAAGATGATGTTGAAGATATGAGTTGTAACCGGTCCAATTTTGTCTTTACAAGCTGCTCAGAGGACTGTCACTTCCCCTGCCCCTACCCCTGCTCCTGCTCCTGCTGCTGGTCCGACTCCCTCATTGGTTGCCTCTCGGGCGGCCCAGCCAGGCACTAACGCCTCCTCGACCCTCAGCGACTCGTATCACCCTGGAGCTACTCAAGACCCGAGGCCTCAGGGGTCTTTATAAGGGTGCAGGTGCTACACTGATGAGGTAAGACACAATCAGCAATATAACCTATAGGAATATGGACTATAAAGAATATTAAAAAGGAAAATTATTTTATTTCCCCTCATGTTGTTCCAAACCTGAATGACTTTCATTCTACAGTTGAATGCAAAATGATATATATTTGAGCATATAATGAATTGGTAATGGAGCTTTCAGTGTCAACAAAGGAATCAAAAGCGTTGTAAAAGTGGTCCATATGACTTAAGTGCTCTTTCTGAAGTCATACAAATCATCATCGCTTGATTAACAGAGCACAATCTAAGTTGTCATTCATTATAATCTTTCCCACTATTGACCACTATGACTGGATCACTAAATCAGTCAGAATTTAAGAATTGAATCAGTCTGATTTGTTTAAAAAAATTGAAAAGATCAGACTAAAAATAACAATTAAAGTTGGCATTAAACTGAAGTTTAAAGGAAGTGTATCATAATTTCTTCCCTATTGTGACGTATATTCAGGTGATACCAGTTGGTGGGACTTAATTTTGCCCATTGTAAACTGATTGGATTGTAGGTTACAATCACAATTATTTGGGGGGGATAATGATGTGCATGATGTGTGATGTTGATTATTATTATTTTTTCATAAAATATTCCATAACTAAATAAAAATGGCCAATTTGGATTTCATGGAGACTTTAAAAGCCTGTTTATACCATAAACAATAACCATAAAGATAGCTATATTAGCGTCTACCATACCAAATTAGTTGTGTGTTTTCTGTCACTTTGAATGCTCAAGCGCTTTAAAACAGGATGGATTCTGATTGGCTGTCTGTTATCATTAATCAGCTGGAAAAATTGTTCTGAAAGTGATTCCAGTGATTGAATTCCTCTGTGTCGTTATTGTTAGAGTTTTCTATTCTCACAGAATAAGATTGATTATTAAAAATGTATAGTTTATAGTTGTCGTCCTTGGTTTGAATGGACCTTAATTCATGAATCGGGCACCACTACTCAAGATTTTAATTGAGTAATGACCTACATTTTGGTTTCCTCATCAAACAATTCTATACTATGACTTGGAATAGGCATGAAAGGCAAAATTATTTTTGAGGGCCTCATTCCTCTTTCTCTTTCATTATATTGTAAAAGAAGCCCGAAAATTCTTCAAAAATTCAGCTTTTATGTTAAGAAAGTCATAGGGCTTTAGAACAACATGCCACTGTCATTAATAATAACAGAATTTGAATGAATTGGTGAACTATCCCTTTAAGTCAAATAACTAAACTATGTTAGCAAATCAACATCCAGATCTAACTTAAGTGATTGCTCTCTCTGCAAACACATACACTGTTTCAGGACAAAAAGATGGATAGGTGTCACGGTGACCTTTCACCTTTACCACCGCCCACACAAATAAACCCACTCACCTATCCAAACCACCCCTCCCCCCACAGGCTCCCTGCGGTCTGTGATGTAATCCCAGCTGAACTGATGTAACCTGCCAGCTGTCAGTTCTGATCTGTTATTCATAGCTTCTAATTAACCGTAGGCGGAATTCTCTTCTTAATGGAATTCTAATGAGAGCTCGATCTATCTCAATCTGTTGTCTCTCATCTATGGCCTACACGGCCTAAATCATATTTCTAAATTCACTGTTTCACATTTACAGACTAAAACCAATCAGACACAGTGATCGATAACGATTCATCAATAACGTCCTGCAGCCATGTCTACATTCTACAGCACTATGTCCTTTCTCTGTTCAGGGACGTTCCGTTCTCCATGATCTACTTCCCGCTGTTCGCCAACCTCAACGCTGTAGGCCGCACTGAGGATCGCCATAGCAACCCCCAGGACCGGGCCCCCTTCCTGCAGTCTTTCGTGGCTGGTTGCACGGCCGGCTCAGTGGCGGCAGTAGCTGTCACTCCCCTGGACGGTGAGATGCAGGCAAGAGAGGAGTAGAGGAACACAATTTGCTCTCTCTCCTTTTGAAATGCATGCAGATAAATGTCCCATTCAGTTAGTCGTTGCCGTCCAAGCCTGTAAAAATCACTGCTAATCCTGTTTCAACACTACTGCGCTACTGTGAAATTGTTGGGTGTTGATAGTCAGTTGATAGTCAAATACACACTCATTCCTGTGTGTGTGTGTGTGTGTGTGTGTGTGTGTGTGTGTGTGTGTGTGTGTATATATATATATATATATATATATATATATATATATATATATATATATATATATATATATATATATATATCATATGATATATATATATGCATGCATATATATACTTTATATTTATATAATTTATATTATATATAAATATTTTATATATAATAAAAATTTTTATCTATACATACATGCATGTGTGTGTGTTTATATATACATAATTATACATAGTAAACACATATGTATTATGTTAACACAAACTTTTGTTTTTGGATGTGATTGATCGCGATTAATCGATTTGACAGCTTTTGTATAAATGTACAATATGTTACAGCAAGGACACAGACGCTGATTTAAAGTGCAAAAACATTTACCTAACACTTAATCTACTTTTAAAAAACCTTGAATCTGTTGGCGATCCTCACTGTAAAAACAGTACAATGAACTTAGGCTGTATAAGTAATTTCAACTTTGACTGACTTTTAAAAAATGAGTTGAATCTTGTATAAAAAAAAAAAATTATGTAAAAGTAATGTAAAACATTTATTGATCATACTATTTTTTTTTACAGCTGGTCAGAGCAGTTCTCGAGTCTTCGAACATATTTGATTGATATTTAAGGAACATTTACTTTGTACATATAAATTTATTTTTGTACTTATGTTATAATTTGTGCAAGTACTCAATTTTTTACATTTCTTAACAAAAAGAGTAGTTCTTCAAATAAGTACTCATTACTTCAGCTAGTGAAGATTATTTAAGGGAATCAAAGAAATACAGATCCCAGAAATAGTTCATACTAATAATAAGCCTTTTTGTTTTGTAATGAATTATGGTTACATTTATGCCAACTGTTGCCTAACTAGCTTACTACCAGTATTTGAGAAAGGCACAGAATGAGTCTTTTGTTTCTGAGTGATTAATTATTGAAGCCCATGTGATGTGTACACTGAAAACATTTCATTGGCTTTGAATAAAGTCTGTTAAGTTTGCTTTCAAGTTCTAGTCACAAAGCTTTTTGTTTATAGCTCTTGTATGTGTCTATTGTGTCATATGAGAGCCAGTTCTTTGTTGACTAAAACAGCAGTAAAGGGGACAGAAGGATTATTTGGACAGTGGAAACACTGGCAGCCTCTGCAGTGTCTCTATCTGAAGATTTGGCAGTACTCTCAGCAACATTACAAAAATACTCATAGGAAACCTATAACCTAGTTTTTCATTAATTCATTATTCCTGTGTAACTTTAAACAGCAAGGACACAGATGCTGATTTACAAGGCAGAAATATGTATGTACTAATGCTTAACTAACGTTTAAAAAACCTTGAATCTGAACCTTGAACCTAGAATCATTTTTCTGATATGGTTCTTTCAAAGAGTAGTTTGAAGAGCCGATTCATGGAAATGAGTCAGACTAACTAGTACTACCAGTACTGAACAACTGTACAGGTCCTTCTCAAAAAATTAGCATATTGTGATAAAAGTTCATTATTTTCCATAATGTAATGATAAAAATTAAACTTTCATATATTTTAGATTCATTGCACACCAACTGAAATATTTCAGGTCTTTTATTGTTTTAATACTGATGATTTTGGCATACAGCTCATGAAAACCCAAAATTCCTATCTAAAAAAATTAGCATATCATGAAAAGGTTCTCTAAACGAGCTATTAACCTAATCATCTGAATCAACTAATTAACTCTAAACACCTGCAAAAGATTCCTGAGGCTTTTAAAAACTCCCAGCCTGTTTCATTACTCAAAACCGCAATAATGGGTAAGACTTCCGACCTGACTGCTGTCCAGAAGGCCATCATTGACACCCTCAAGCGAGAGGGTAAGACAGAAAGAAATTTCTGAACGAATAGGCTGTTCCCAGAGTGCTGTATCAAGGCACCTCAGTGGGAAGTCTGTGGGAAGGAAAAAGTGTGGCAAAAAACCCTGCACAACAAGAAGAGGTGACCGGACCTTGAGGAAGATTGTGGAGAAGGACCGATTCCAGACCTTGGGGGACCTGCGGAAGCAGTGGACTGAGTCTGGAGTAGAAACATCCAGAGCCACCGTGCACACAGGCGTGTGCAGAAAATGGGCTACAGGTGCCGCATTCCCCAGGTCAAGCCACTTTTGAACCAGAAACAGCGGCAGAAGCGCCTGACCTGGGCTACAGAGAAGCTGCACTGGACTGTTGCTCAGTGGTCCAAAGTACTTTTTTCGGATGAAAGCAAATTTTGCATGTCATTCGGAAATCAAGGTGCCAGAGTCTGGAGGAAGACAGAGGAGAAGGAAATGCCAAAATGCCTGAAGTCCAGTGTCAAGTACCCACAGTCAGTGATGGTCTGGGGTGCCATGTCAGCTGATGGTGTTGGTCCACTGTGTTTTATCAAGGGTAGGGTCAATGCAGCTAGATATTAGGAGATTTTGGAGCACTTCATGCTTTCATCTGCTGAAAAGCTTTATGGAGATGAAGATTTCGTTTTTCAGCACGACCTGGCACCCGCTCACAGTGCCAAAACCACTGGTAAATGGTTTACTGACCATGGTATTACTGTCCTCAATTGGCCTGCCAACTCTCCTAACCTGAACCCCATAGAGAATCTGTGGGATATTGTGAAGAGAAAGTTGAGAGACGCAAGACCCAACACTCTGGATGAGCTTAAGGCCGCTATCGAAGCATCCTGGGCCTCCATAAAACCTCAGAAGTGCCACAGGCTGATTGCCTCCATGTCACGCCGCATTGAAGCAGTCATTTCTGCAAAAGGATTCCCGACCAAGTATTGAGTGCATAACTGAACATAATTATTTGAAGGTTGACTTTTTTTGTATTAAAAACACTTTTCTTTTATTGGTCGGATGAAATATGCTAAAATCATCAGTATTAAAACAATAAAAGACCTGAAATATTTTAGTTGGTGTGCAATGAATCTAAAATATATAAAAGTTAAATTTTTATCATTACATTATGGAAAATAATGAACTTTTATCACAACATACTAATTTTTTTAGAAGGACCTGTATAACCTGCATTTGGGAAACCAGATCTGAAAAATGAGAATATTAATTTGCACTTTTAGCACAAGGCGTATATATCCAACCTTATCTGCTTTTAATGTTGATTAATGCTTATCATTTTCAGTTATAAAGACCCGCCTACAGACCTTACAGAAGGGAGAGGGAGAAGACTCCTATAGAGGCATCATCGACTGCACACAGTAAGCTTTTTATTCGCATGTATTGACTTCTTATTGTGTGCTATATGGTACTAAATAGTATCATGATATTTACAGTATAAGGCATTCATACTTCTTAATTTTCACAGACGCATTTTAAAACGAGAGGGACCAGCCACGTTCCTCAAAGGAGCAACGTGTCGTGCTTTGGTCATCGCGCCGCTCTTCGGCATCGCTCAGGGCGTGTACTTCCTGGGCATCGGCGAGCATGTGCTGGGCCTGCTGGGATAGCAGCAGGTGATGTCACCTCAATCATCATACACATATTACTGTTACTACACGGGGCCAAGAGATGAAGCAAGTTGCGACAATGAAAATAAGAAGGTCTCAGACGTTATTTGCAACAAAGTAAAGACGGAGAGAAATTCACTAACCCAACCAAAGGAGGTTCAGACACTTTGGAAGAACAGAGGAGTGTTGTGTAATGCTAACATAAAAGCCTATATTGCACACTAACCAAGTACCTAAAAAACTGCGAACAGGGTTATTTATGTAAGACAGGGTCCTGGAAGGGTTATTATTTTTATATCTTTAAAACCCCATTGTTACAATCAGTTTTAAACCAACATGATTCACGGTTGATTGCTCTGTTATGAACAGGGTCGATGTGAATTTAGATTTAAAGGAGACTTAAATTAAAGTTGAAATGGTTTCATATCTTCCAAATATATGTTCTGGCTCTCTACCGCCAATTCCAACCCCTTTAAACACCAAAAAAAAACTCAGAAAGAGTGTGCAGAGTCTGCTGACTTGATCAGGTTGCTGTTTTAATTTTTCCTCTCTCGTTAATCTCAATCTTTATATCTGAAGAGACTGCTGTGCTTCGCTGTGGAGGCCTTGTCTTCCTTTTACATGTTCCTCTGCGGGACAAAATTCCTTGTAGGCTATATAATGTCGAATTGATATTTTTAATGCTTCTTTAAATGATTTTGTTAAGTGCGCAGTAAATTAAAATGCACAAAGCCTTATCCTTCCCACTCAAGTTTTTCACTAAAAAGAAATAACAAAACATAAAAATATATTTTACCAGTGGCTTTATATACACACTATATTGCCAAGTATTGGGACACCCCTCCCAATCATTTAATTCAGGTGTTCCAATCACTTCCATGGCCACAGGTGTATAAAATCAAGCCCTTAGCAAACATTTGTGAAAGATTGGGTCGCTCTCAGGAGCTCAGTGAATTTAAGGGTGGTATTGTGAAAAGTCCAATTATCACAATGTGGTTGCCCATAAGTCCATTCATGAAATTTCCACAGTCAACTGTTAGTGATATTATAACAAATGTGGAAGCAATTGGGAAAAATAATAAGCCACGAAGTGGTAGGCCATGTAAAATCACAGACCGGGGTCAGCGCATGCTGAGGCGCACTGTGCGCAGTAGTCAACAACTTTCTGTAGATGGAGGGGGATTATTGTGTGGGTTGTTTTTCAGGGGTTGAACTTGGCCTCCTTAGTTCTTAATGCTTCAGCATACCAAGACATTTTGTACAATTTCTTACTCCCAACTTTGTGGGAACAGTTTGGGGATGGCCCTTCCTGTTTCAACATGACTGGGCACCAGTGCACAAAGCAAGGTCCATAAAGACATGGATGAGCAACTTTGGTGTGGAGGAACTTGACTGTCCTGCACAGAGTCCTGACCTCAACCCGATAGAACACCTTTGGGATGAATTAGAGCGGACACTGTGAGCCAGGCCTTATCGTCCAACATCAGTGCCTGACCTCACAAATGCGTTTCTAAAAGAATGGTCAAAAATTCCCATAAACACACTCCTAAACCTTGTGGAAAGCCTTCCTAGAAGAGTTGAAGCTGTTATAGCTGCATAGGGTCATTAAAGTTCATGTGCATGTAAAGGCAGGCATTCCAAAACTTTTGGCAATATAGTGCATATAAAAGTATATATATTTGTCACATTCAGTACAAGAAAATACAGTGAAAAGTATACAGAGAAGTTAGGTCTTGAATAGTTTCATTTAGAGTGCACTTCTGTAAAAATAGCAGAAAATAAAAGACCTAAAATATAGTATTATAATAATACCAAGAAGTACAGAGAGGCTTATTCCTCGGAAGGCAATACCTGATTTGAGAAAGTTACACTAATTTCTTTTTTTAAATATGCAAACACACAATCTTTACGTTATGTGTCTTTGCTTGTTAAATCTGTTCTATTTCTATAAAGTCTTTTTGAAAACTTGGTCTGGAGTCATTTGATTATGCAAAACATTGTTTGTGCTCCACAACTGATGCTAATTTGCATCTCATATGTTTGATTTCCACAAGAGGGCAGCATGTTTTTAATGTTCGTGCATTATCTGTAAGCCTTTGTCAGATCAATTTCTTTCCTGTACGGTGGATAAAGTGTAACCAACAAGCAATACTTTGATGTAACAGGCACAGAAATGCTTCAGAATACAAATAAAATATATTTGATTTATTTATCTGTAGTATTTTGCAATTGCACTACAAATGAAAATACACAGCCAACCACAGAGGCATCCATGTTAAGACATTAAATAAGGATTTCCCTTTTCCAGGGAAAACCTGTTAGGCTGCTAGTTTAGCTAACAAAATTCAAGGCAATAACAATGCAAATTCCTGAGTGCTTATAGCTCTTTGTTCAAACAGCTTGAGATAAGATGTCAGGTGTCCACTTTCCCTACCGGTGACATGATATTTAAACAGAAAGCACTAAATAAACACTCAAAGGAGAGGTATAAGGTAACACAAGCATGTATGATGAGCCTTTCATTTCAAAAACTCACAAGAAAGATAAATTGCTGGAACATGATCAATCAACAAGAATAGTTTTTCACTTCAGAAAATCCACAGTGACCTTAAAAAGATAAAACTTCCCATCAGACCTCCTCATCACTTTAACGTGTTTTCTGAATTTCACCAACTACCATTAAAGTGTGTTAATAACAGTCCACTAATCCATAAACCTGCGGTTTGGGTTGGCACCAAACAGAGTCACTCTGATCTCAGGCATCATCTGTGAAAGCAGAAAGAAATAATATGAGGAGGACGTTCACACATACAAGCCGTTTATTCCTGTTGTAAAATGTGATTGTTTTCTCTACCTGTTCTGCTAGTAGTTCTAGTCTGCTTTCCAGTGTGTTGGACACCTTGATCTTGCCATTAGCGTTATAAACTTCAACACCTCCTGAACTGATGATGGCAAGCATGAACAATGAACATTGAGAATATATAAGTGTATCAATATATGAGTGTAGAAGTGATCTTACATGTCAGGGGACAGGAAGGTGTTTTCGTCAATGCCCACCTCAATATTACTCTTTACAGCCTTTTTGTAGATGGGGATGTTTTTCTGAACGGCTGCCTAGAATAAACAGGTATAGCAATGGTTTGTATAGCTGATATGCACATTGTAAAAATATTATGTAAATGGATTGACAGGGAATAGAGCTCACCTGCACCATTGATACATCCTCCTTTCTGCACCGGATTATAACCTTAGGCTCCAGCAGCTGATAAAATCCCTGCCGGGCAAAAGAAAAGTTTATAAAATACGAAATTATTATATTATCAACAATAATAAATTATTAATTAATAAAATAACAATAATTAATAAATACATATGATTAATCTTTTTTTGGAACCTGATACTTTTTTTTCAAGATTCTTTGATTAATAAAAAGTTGAAAAGAACAGAATTTATTCAAAATAGAAATCTTTTATAACAAAGTAAATCTTTAGTACTTTTTTATCAATTTAACACATCCTTGCTGAATAAAAGTATTAATTTATTTCAAAAAACAAAAAAAAATTACTGACCCCGAACTTTTGAACGGTAGTGTATATTGTTACGGAAGTTTCTATTTTAAATAAATGCTGTTCTTTTTTTTTACATTTTATTCATCAAAGAATCCTTACAGGTTATTAAAAAATATATTTTAAGCACGCAAAATTGATAAATAATCAGCATATTGGAATAATTTCTGAAGAATCATGTGTCACTGAAGACTGGAGTAATGATGCTGAAGATTCAGGTAAATTCATAGGAATAAATTACATTTTAAAGTCTATTCATATAGAAAACCATTAAACCATGTAATGATATTTCACAATATTACTGCTTTTTCTGTTTTATTTTTTATTAAATAATTGCAGGCTTGATGAGCATAAGATAATTAACATTAAAATAGTAATAGTTAGTATCATTAATATACTAATATATTAATATAGTTTTTGCTAATATTTTGAATTTGATTTTCTTTTCTGATATATATTTTCTGTTTTCAAGTTAAAGTTAAAGTTTATACAGTTAGTTATATTCCTAATAAAATGTTCCCTTAATTACTAGAGGAAATAACTACATTTTTCTAGTCTACTTAAATAAATGTTTATTTCAAGTAATGATTTTTTAAAATAGTTTTAGTTAACAATAATAGACCCAAATCAGGCCCTTAAACATATATGATATAACTATGTAAAATAAAAATATGATAATACTAAATTATTAATAGAAAAAATAATAAATGGGTACCAGGCAAGACTTAAGGTGCTCAAAGCTCGTAAACGAATAAAACAAATTAATAAATCAAGAATCAATTAATATATAATGAAACCTATATATTATTTATATATTACTTGCTTCTTGATTTATATATACAGTTTGCTATTAAATAAATACATTTTCAATGTAATATTCAGTACATACAAAATCTGTCAACTGACTATCAACAACACCCAACAGTTTATATCAGTAGCACAGAAATAATAAGGTGTGTTATGACCGTTATAATGTACTTTACAAACTATAAAAAAGCTATTATTGCTAACTGGGCCATAGCTGACCTGTAACACCAGCCCCTCCAGCAGTGTTGGGTACTGATTTGGGTCTTTGGCAATGTTGGCCAACCGTTGCCGTGCATCGTTTAGGAGATCCTGCAAAGAATCACACAAGAAAGATGAAGAAGAGATGGATTTCTTGTAATTCTACAAAAGTATAGACTATATACATGTCAAAATCACATCATCATCATCATCATACCTTAATCATGTCATCACGGGCTTTGAGCACCTTCAGTCTTGCCTGGTTCAACAAATTTGACATCTGGCTGTGGATTTTAATGGACACATTATTAAATATGCCATTAATGGACTTAAGGTTTCACATTTAAACAACTTAAACTCACATTTTCTTCTGTTGTTCAATCTGTTTCTCTTTCTTCTCATAGTACTCCATTATTTTCAGCCTTTGAGTCTGTACCAGTCGTCCCTTTTCGATATTAAACTCTTCTTCTGCCTGCAAACCACAATACACATGACTTAAAGCAGATACTAAAGGAATGTTATTAGATGATATAATGCTCTAGAAAATTTTGACATGTCTGCCACTTATGCTAATCTTTAAATTTGTGTTACCTTTGCATCAATTTCTTCTGCCTTCTCATTGGCTTCCTGCTCAATGAAGGCCATCATGTGTTTGATCTGGAGAGATGCAATGAGATCAGTGTCAATAAAAGAGCAAAGCAAGACTAAATTACAATGTAAGAATTACCAAGCACCACTGACGCAATCAAATAAAGGAAGACGAAGGTAGAAACTGATGGGGAAACGAGAATGAAAGAAATGTTGAACTTGAATCAGTGCTGGGAAAGTCCATGGAGCTGTGTTGGACAGCTGAAGGACAGATTTCCCCTTCTGGCATTACAATTCACAGCATTAAACACTCACAGAATATTAATTCATAGTTGAAAAAGTGCCTTTGCTCTCCTCAAAGTGAATGCAATATAAACAGATGTCTAGCTCCGAGTACAAGATAAAATAATAATTCGTTTTATTTATAGGCGTCTTTTAAAACTTAATCATGAAATACAAAATAAAAATATTTGTTTAGCATAATAATATGACTGAATGTCAGCTCAAAACTACGGGATTAGTGCCTGCAGTGTTTCTTTTTATTTCTATACTTACCCGATGTTAAATAGAATAGTTCGTTTAAAAATATAACTTCTAAAAGTAGTATAAACTTGTTAAATGGTTTTCTCACCTGTTTCTGTACCGCGGCATCGCTGAGCGCCATGTTTTTAAGTTGTTTTAAGGCACTGACTTTGATCTGAAGAGGGATTTGTCACGGGAACGATTGAAGAACTAACTTTGGAACTACTAATCTAAACTATGAACTACTTTAGCTGTATTAGTGAAATATGCAGCAACACTAAACTACAGTTCCGCAAAACGTCAGCTGACAAGGATGAAGGCGTCATGTGATTTGAATCGTCACGTCCGTGGTAAGACTCAGCCCACTTTTCGCATTTTTGTTTGAGGGGAAACTTAACACATTTAAAATGATTCATTTCGTGCACAAATAGTTAATTACTGAAAATATTTTAATTGTAAAAAAAAAAAAACTATCTTCAATCATATTAAATGGCCAGGACCAATATTATTATATAAAGCTTTTTTTTCTCTCGATAGAAAAACCTGTTTGGCCACATGCATGTCTGTCTGCTGTATCTCATAGTACCTCTTAAAGTCGGGCATGATTTCTTATAGGCTAATATAACATTTACATTTTATGATATTTAATGTACCAATCAAACACTGCAAAAATATAAAAATTTGAGGCATGGAATTGGTATTTGAACAATTTAACAGATGCACAGATGATTTCTCATTCTCAACATGAGCAGCTCTGACTCTCAAGACTGTATCTTGCATTTACACGGTGGATTTCATGTGAGTTGAAACTTTTCCACTTATTTTTAATTTTGGAGTCACTGAGAAACACAAAGCAATGCGCACCTGGCAACAGACACACATTCAAAAGTGGGTGATAGAAGGCATATCAACCTGCATCAGCACTGATATTACTGAGAACTCAACATGTGTCTCTGAGTGTATAAGAACAGCAATCCATGAAAGAGAGATCAGTAGAGCTCATTCCCAGTGAACATGAGACTCTATCTAGCTGTCTTTGCGCTCCTTGCCGCAGTTCACTGCGAGGAGATCTTTAATGGGTAAGTTCATATACTTATTGCCATATTCAAATACTTATTGCATTGTTTCTTGTTCAAAATGTCCAATTTTTTTTAATTTCTGATAGAGACCAAGTTCTCAGAATCTATGTAGAATCTGAAGACCACATTGAAGCTTTGAAAGAGCTGGAAGAGGATGTGCATTCAGAGGTATGAGAGTTGTATAGCTGCATATTTCGGTTTTCAATTGAACACCTACAATATTGAGCAATGTGTATTATGTGACCCTATAGCTGGATTTCTGGACCCATGGCTTCTCTACTGAACGACCTGTTGACATCCGTGTTCCTCACGCCAGTCTGTACGCCGTCAAAGACTTCCTCAGGGAAAACAACATCCCTTTCAGTGTCATGATCAACAATGTGCAGGTGAGTTATGTACAAAAATCTAAAATCTAAAGAATTTGTTAAAAACTTGTTAGTCTTGCACAATTTGTACACAAGTTTTTACTGTGTCTCAGGAACTTTTGGACAGGGAGAGAGCAGAGATGGTTAGTAATGCAAAGATGGAACGCACTACCAAGAGCTTCAACTTTGCAGCTTATCACGACCTGGAGACTGTAAGTACATGTGTTGACTTTAAGAAAAAGGC
This sequence comes from Gobiocypris rarus, assembly GCA_023029165.1. Lineage (NCBI taxonomy): Eukaryota > Metazoa > Chordata > Actinopteri > Cypriniformes > Gobionidae > Gobiocypris > Gobiocypris rarus. The sequence continues at coordinate 13,858,362 of CM040913.1, read as the reverse complement.
ATGCACAACCATATTTATAAGCATTATCATGCATTTCAAACCTAAACAAAAAATGTATTTATTCACCTCAGATTTACAGTTTTATGGACACCCTTGTTGCAAGTCACCCTAACCTGATCTCTAAAGTGAAGATTGGCAGCACTTATGAGAACCGTCCCATGTATGCTCTGAAGGTAGATATATTATGTGGTCATAAACACAGGTTGCAGACTGATGTATTATGTGCATAATTTATTTGATTTGTTATATATTTTCAATGTGCCAAGTTCAGCACTGGTGGAGAGAAAAAGCCTGCAATCTGGATTGATGCTGGAATCCATGCCAGGGAGTGGGTTTCTCATGCCTCAGCAGTGTGGATCGCTGACAGGGTGAGTGAGTTTACGTTAGAATTACATATTTAGTGTTTGGCTTGAGTCTGTTTGTCATGGTACTTTCAGAGCTATTTCCTTGTTTCATAAAACTATTGTGGTAAATATAAGAATGTAAGACTATTTGTCTTTCCTGACAGGAAAGATGATATCTGCCAGCACATTTAGATTTTTTTTTTTACTTTTTAATATTATTATATTACTTTTTTTGTATGTGCAGCAGCAATTAACTTTTTAGCAAGATATTTCTTTATTTTGTAAATGCAGCAGCATTGAACTTTTTTAGCAAGATCTTTAATTTTAGTTTATTACTTTTTATTTTTTGCAAATAAAGCTTGTGCAGCAACAATTATTATTGTTTTTAGCAAAATCTTTTATTTAGTTATTTTGTATGGGCAGCAACAATTAACTTTTTAGCAAAGTATTTTATTATTTTATATTAATTTATTTCATTTTTTATGTATCATACAAATGTATCAACAATTAACTTTTTAGCAAGATCTTTTATTTTTTTATTTAAAGGGAGCTCATGTGCAGCAGCAATCAACTCTGAAGCCAGTTTTAGGAACGTTCATATCAAAATAAGCAAATGATTTTTAGTTTTGTTTAGTGATGTTTAGTATTTAAATATTGGGCAAATGTGGTGACAAAACGGGTACAGAGTAGCAATTTACTATGATATACTATATGTGATTTGATCCTTCTGACTCTCTAGATTGCCACAGACTTTAAGGAAAACCGTGCCCCTGTGCCCAGTATCCTTAGTCAAATGGATATTTTTCTGATGATTGTGGCCAATCCTGATGGATATGTCTTCTCCCACCTCACTAGCGCGTAAGCAGTCATTCATTAGTTGCGTAAAGCACAAATACATGTTTAGAAGCATTTTTAATGACATTATTAATTAACATTACCTCAGCCATTTCACCGTTTGTGGCGTAAGAGCCGGTCTGTGACCTCTAACCCCAACTGCCCTGGTGTTGACCTCAACAGAAACTGGGATGCTGAATTTGGCAGTACGTTCAACTTCTGTTTTCTCTTGTTGAAACAGATCCAAATGAATTTGCCTTTTATAATGTATCTACATTTTCTCCAGGTCCCGGAGCAAGCGATGACCCCTGTGGCGAAGACTATCGTGGTCCTTCTGCTCAATCTGAGATTGAAGTGAAAAACATTGCGGACTTCATCACGAGCCACGGCAACTTCAAATCCTTCATGACCCTCCATGCTTACTCTCAGCTCTTAATGTATCCCTATGGCTATAGCGGCACAAACGCTCCTCACCAGCCTGAACTGGTAAGAAACTACATCCACAAACCTCCTTGGTTTTCTTCTGAATCGTGTTTGTTTTACATGATTTCACAGTGACCATTTTTTATGTGTCTATTCTAGCATAATGTGGCCACACAGGCAAGCAAAGCCCTCAATTCTTGGCATGGCACTGTTTATAAAGTTGGAAGTATCTTCCACACTATTGGTAAGTGGATTGTGGATCTATTTAACCCTTACTAAGACATGGCATACAGTATTCTGTTACATTGCACAGTTTGTTTATAATCGATTACATGGATTTCTCAGTATTTACTGTAGTGCACATTTGTCTGTGGACTAAACTATGCATAGTTTTGTCATTGGTCTATGTACAATACATATTTTCCATAGAAATTGCGTTCAGGTACCATATTCAACAAGATTTATGATAATCATAATTATGACTCATGATTTATTCATTATTTTCTCACTTTAACGCATTCAAACTCTATATATACAGGCCATTTGTTAAAATCTGTTTAAAAAATAACAGTACAATAATATAATATCACAAAATGTGAGATTTATGTTTGTAAAAAACTGAATGGCCTATGCTACACAGTAATTCTGTCATTCTTGTTTTGTAAAGGAATTATGATTTCTGTACAATAACCAAGATACTTCAGAAAATGCTTGTAAATCTACCAGTATTTAGTTTTTTTAAGGTTTCTTATAGTAGAATGAGTCAGTGAGTGAATACAATTTTTAATTTTGTGTGGACTATCCCTTTAAGTGTCAAGATGCATGTTAGAAAAGGCTGAAGAGTTTGAAAAAAGTGGTATCAGTATTATCAGAAATGCATTTACCCTATTTGTTTTGTTTCAGAGCAAGCTAGTGGTGCAAGTGTTGACTGGGCTTACCAACGTGGCATCAAATATTCCTTTGCTTTTGAGTTGCGTGACAAAGGTGAATACGGATTCCTCCTGCCAGCTGACCAGATCGTTTCCACTGCAAGAGAAACGTGGTTAGCTCTCAAATACATTATGCAATATGTTTGTGATCACCCTTATTGAGAAAAATGTACTTCAATAAAGGTCCCAGAGGATATATGCTGGAAATTAAATTTATGTCATTCTTTGAAAATATTATGCTTCAGCGTTGTCCCAAATAACTTTTTGACAGAGGTCAGAGCAGGGTTGGTTTTGTTACTTGAAATAAACGCTAAATTAATTAATATAAAATATACAAAAACTTAAACATGTTTTATTTCAGCCAAGGCTACATACATTTTTTCATTTAGTTTAACCTGATGTTCTAAAATAACTGATACTAAAACATAATACAAAATAAATACAAAAATAAAAATTAAATTTTTAATAGAAATTCAAATATAATAGTATCTCAGTTACACTTAAATAACACTGGGTCAGAGTTTGTCTCTAATACTTTAGCAATCTATATGATGTTGCGTTTATTGAAAGAGCAGGAAAAACAAATCGCTCCAAAATCTCTTTTTTAATATCAGTAAAAAGTCCTTTCTCACACTACACACACATCTCTCAAATCCATTTTGTGATAATCATGTGCAAATCTATTCAATAACTTTTATAGTGGTTGATTTAAAAACAACAACAACAACAACAATTATTAGTCATTATTTACTTGCCTTAATGTTTTGTTTTGGTGAATAATTAATTTAATTGAAAGCGATTAACTACAGAATTGCCACCTGGTAAATATAGTTATACATGTGTGTATATGTATATGTATATATGTGTGTGTGTGTGTGTGTGTGTGTGTGTGTGTGTGTGTGTGTGTGTGTGTGTGTGTGTGTGTGTGTGTGTGTGTGTGTGTGTGTGTGTGTGTGTGTGTGTGTGTGTGTGTGTGTGTGTGTGTGTGTGTGTGTGTGTCAGTCAAAACTGTAATATTGTTACAATTTAAAATAAGGGCAATTTATGTAATTTATTCCTTTGGTGTAAAGCTGAATTTTCGGGCATCATTACTCAGTCTTCAGTGTGTCACATGATCCTTTAGAAATCATTGTAGTATGATGGGTTTTTTTATTCTTTGATGAACTGAACATAAAAATTTAAAATAAACATTTTTGTAACAATGTTTTGGTGATACTGTCACATTTGATCAATTTAATGCTGACTGTCAAGTTTTAATAGCCAGGTCAGACCACTCAACATCCCATTATTCATTGTGTTGTTTCCACTATACGCTCCAATTTGGGTTCCAGATGAGAAGTTTTCTCCTCCTGGAGATGAAAAGTGTACAAGGAAGAAGCCTCATAGTCACTCATATAATCTGGTGTATATTGTAGGCTACTTTTATTCTGTAACAAATTGAAAGGTCAAAGCCACAACATTTGTGATTGCAATACTTAAAACCCAATGACATGAATTTAGCAAATCCAGCAACACTTTTTTTTTCTCAAAAGCACTCATTTTAACAGCCTGCTAACTCGTAAACAAACATAAACGGTGAGATAACACCTTTTGAATGCTTTCATATACTTAGAATCCCTGAGAAATATGCAGCAATATTCACCTGGAAAAGATACACACTACATCAGCACTGATATTACTGAGAACTCAACATGTGTCTCTGAGTGTATAAGAACAGCAATCCATGAAAGAGAGATCAGTAGAGCTCATTCCCAGTGAACATGAGACTCTATCTAGCTGTCTTTGCGCTCCTTGCCGCAGTTCACTGCGAGGAGATCTTTAATGGGTAAGTTCAGATACTTATTGCCATATTCAGATACTTATTGCACTGTTTCTAGTTCAAAATGTCCTAATTATCTTTTATATTTCTGATAGAGACCAAGTTCTCAGAATCCATGTAGAATCTGAAGACCACATTGAAGCTTTGAAAGAGCTGGAAGAGGATGTGCATTCAGAGGTATGAGAGTTGTATAGCTGCATATTTCGGTTTTCAATTGAACACCTACAATATTGAGCAATGTGTATTATGTGACCCTATAGCTGGATTTCTGGACCCATGGCTTCTCTACTGAACGACCTGTTGACATCCGTGTTCCTCACGCCAGTCTGTACGCCGTCAAAGACTTCCTCAGGGAAAACAACATCCCTTTCAGTGTCATGATCAACAATGTGCAGGTGAGTTATGTACAAAAATCTAAAATCTAAAGAAATTGTTAAAAACTTGTTAGTCTTGCACAATTTGTACACAAGTTTTTACTGTGTCTCAGGAACTTTTGGACAGGGAGAGAGCAGAGATGGTTAGTAATGCAAAGATGGAACGCACTACCAAGAGCTTCAACTTTGCAGCTTATCACGACCTGGAGACTGTAAGTACATGTGTTGACTTTAAGAAAAAGGCATGCACAACCATATTTATAAGCATTATCATGCATTTCAAACCTAAACAAAAAATGTATTTATTCACCTCAGATTTACAGTTTTATGGACACCCTTGTTGCAAGTCACCCTAACCTGATCTCTAAAGTGAAGATTGGCAGCACTTATGAGAACCGTCCCATGTATGCTCTGAAGGTAGATATATTATGTGGTCATAAACACAGGTTGCAGACTGATGTATTATGTGCATAATTTATTTGATTTGTTATATATTTTCAATGTGCCAAGTTCAGCACTGGTGGAGAAAAAGCCTGCAATCTGGATTGATGCTGGAATCCATGCCAGGGAGTGGGTTTCTCATGCCTCAGCAGTGTGGATCGCTGACAGGGTGAGTGAGTTTACGTTAGAATTACATATTTAGTGTTTGGCTTGAGTCTGTTTGTCATGGTACTTTCAGAGCTATTTCCTTGTTTCATAAAACTATTGTGGTAAATATAAGAATGTAAGACTATTTGTCTTTCCTGACAGGAAAGATGATATCTGCCAGCACATTTAGATTTTTTTACTTTTTAATATTATTATATTACTTTTTTTGTATGTGCAGCAGCAATTAACTTTTTAGCAAGATATTTCTTTATTTTGTAAATGCAGCAGCATTGAACTTTTTTAGCAAGATCTTTTAATTTTAGTTTATTACTTTTTTATTTTTTGCAAATAAAGCTTGTGCAGCAACAATTATTATTGTTTTTAGCAAAATCTTTTATTTAGTTATTTTGTATGGGCAGCAGCAATTAACTTTTTAGCAAAGTATTTTATTATTTTATATTAATTTATTTCATTTTTTATGTATCATACAAATGTATCAACAATTAACTTTTTAGCAAGATCTTTTATTTCTGCAAAGACAGCTCATGTGCAGCAGCAATCAACTCTGAAGCCAGTTTTAGGAACGTTCATATCAAAATAAGCAAACGATTTTTAGTTTTGTTTAGTGATGTTTAGTATTTAAATATTGGGCAAATGTGGTGACAAAACGGGTACAGAGTAGCAATTTACTATGATATACTATATGTGATTTGATCCTTCTGACTCTCTAGATTGCCACAGACTTTAAGGAAAACCGTGCCCCTGTGCCCAGTATCCTTAGTCAAATGGATATTTTTCTGATGATTGTGGCCAATCCTGATGGATATGTCTTCTCCCACCTCACTAGCCGCGTAAGCAGTCATTCATTGGTTGCGTAAAGCACAAATACATGTTTAGAAGCATTTTTAATGACATTATTAATTAACATTACCTCAGCCATTTCACCGTTTGTGGCGTAAGAGCCGGTCTGTGACCTCTAACCCCAACTGCCCTGGTGTTGACCTCAACAGAAACTGGGATGCTGAATTTGGCAGTACGTTCAACTTCTGTCGTTTTCTCTTGTTGAAACAGATCCAAATGAATTTGCCTTTTATAATGTATCTACATTTTCTCCAGGTCCCGGAGCAAGCGATGACCCCTGTGGCGAAGACTATCGTGGTCCTTCTGCTCAATCTGAGATTGAAGTGAAAAACATTGCGGACTTCATCACGAGCCACGGCAACTTCAAATCCTTCATGACCCTCCATGCTTACTCTCAGCTCTTAATGTATCCCTATGGCTATAGCGGCACAAACGCTCCTCACCAGCCTGAACTGGTAAGAAACTACATCCACAAACCTCCTTGGTTTTCTTCTGAATCGTGTTTGTTTTACATGATTTCACAGTGACCATTTTTTATGTGTCTATTCTAGCATAATGTGGCCACACAGGCAAGCAAAGCCCTCAATTCTTGGCATGGCACTGTTTATAAAGTTGGAAGTATCTTCCACACTATTGGTAAGTGGATTGTGGATCTATTTAACCCTTACTAAGACATGGCATACAGTATTCTGTTACATTGCACAGTTTGTTTATAATCGATTACATGGATTTCTCAGTATTTACTGTAGTGCACATTTGTCTGTGGACTAAACTATGCATAGTTTTGTCATTGGTCTATGTACAATACATATTTTCCATAGAAATTGCGTTCAGGTACCATATTCAACAAGATTTATGATAATCATAATTATGACTCATGATTTATTCATTATTTTCTCACTTTAACGCATTCAAACTCTATATATACAGGCCATTTGTTAAAATCTGTTTAAAAAAATAACAGTACAATAATATAATATCACAATATGTGAGATTTATGTTTGTAAAAAACTGAATGGCCTATGCTACACAGTAATTCTGTCATTCCTGTTTTGTAAAGGAATTATGATTTCTGTACAATAACCAAGATACTTCAGAAAATGCTTGTAAATCTACCAGTATTTAGTTTTTTTAAGGTTTCTTATAGTAGAATGAGTCAGTGAGTGAATACAATTTTTAATTTTGTGTGGACTATCCCTTTAAGTGTCAAGATGCATGTTAGAAAAGGCGGAAGAGTTTGAAAAAGTGGTATCAGTATTATATGAAATGCATTTACCCTATTTGTTTTGTTTCAGAGCAAGCTAGTGGTGCAAGTGTTGACTGGGCTTACCAACGTGGCATCAAATATTCCTTTGCTTTTGAGTTGCGTGACAAAGGTGAATACGGATTCCTCCTGCCAGCTGACCAGATCGTTTCACTGCAAGAGAAACGTGGTTAGCTCTCAAATACATTATGCAATATGTTTGTGATCACCCTTATTGAGAAAAATGTACTTCAATAAAGGTCCCAGAGGATATATGCTGGAAATTAAATTTATGTCATTCTTTGAAAATATTATGCTTCAGCGTTGTCCCAAATAACTTTTTGACAGAGGTCAGAGCAGGGTTGGTTTTGTTACTTGAAATAAACGCTAAATTAATTAATATAAAATATACAAAAACTTAAACATGTTTTATTTCAGCCAAGGCTACATACATTTTTTTCATTTAGTTTAACCTGATGTTCTAAAATAACTGATACTAAAACATAATACAAAATAAATACAAAAATAAAAATTAAATTTTTAATAGAAATTCAAATATAATAGTATCTCAGTTACCCTTAAATAACACTGGGTCAGAGTTTGTCTCTAATACTTTAGCAATCTATATGATGTTGCGTTTATTGAAAGAGCAGGAAAAACAAATCGCTCCAAAATCTCTTTTTTAATATCAGTAAAAAGTCCTTTCTCACACTACACACACATCTCTCAAATCCATTTTGTGATAATCATGTGCAAATCTATTCAATAACTTTTATAGTGGTTGATTTAAAAACAACAACAACAACAATTATTAGTCATTATTTACTTGCCTTAATGTTTTGTTTTGGTGAATAATTAATTTAATTGAAAGCGATTAACTACAGAATTGCCACCTGGTAAATATAGTTATACATGTGTGTATATGTATATGTATATATGTGTGTGTGTGTGTGTGTGTGTGTGTGTGTGTGTGTGTGTGTGTGTGTGTGTGTGTGTGTGTGTGTGTGTGTGTGTGTGTGTGTGTGTGTGTGTCAGTCAAAACTGTAATATTGTTACAATTTAAAATAAGGGCAATTTATGTAATTTATTCCTTTGGTGTAAAGCTGAATTTTCGGGCATCATTACTCAGTCTTCAGTGTGTCACATGATCCTTTAGAAATCATTGTAGTATGATGATTTTTTTTTCTTTGATGAACTGAACATAAAAATTAAAAATAAACATTTTTGTAACAATGTTTTGGTGATACTGTCACATTTGATCAATTTAATGCTGACTGTCAAGTGTTAATAGCCAGGTCAGACCCCTCAACATCCCATTATTCATTGTGTTGTTTCCACCATACACTCCAATTTGGGTTCCAGATGAGAAGTTTTCTCCTCCTGGAGATGAAAAGTGTACAAGGAAGAAGCCTCATAGTCACTCATATAATCTGGTGTATATTGTAGGCTACTTTTATTCTGTAACAAATTGAAAGGTCAAAGCCACAGCATTTGTGATTGCAATACTTAAAACCCAATGACATGAATTTAGCAAATCCAGCAACACTTTTTTTTTCTCAAAAGCACTCATTTTAACAGCCTGCTAACTCGTAAACAAACATAAACGGTGAGATAACACCTTTTGAATGCTTTCATATACTTAGAATCCCTGAGAAATATGCAGCAATATTCACCTGGAAAAGATACACACTACATCAGCACTGATATTACTGAGAACTCAACATGTGTCTCTGAGTGTATAAGAACAGCAATCCATGAAAGAGAGATCAGTAGAGCTCATTCCCAGTGAACATGAGACTCTATCTAGCTGTCTTTGCGCTCCTTGCCGCAGTTCACTGCGAGGAGATCTTTAATGGGTAAGTTCAGATACTTATTGCCATATTCAGATACTTATTGCACTGTTTCTAGTTCAAAATGTCCTAATTATCTTTTATATTTCTGAAAGAGACCAAGTTCTCAGAATCCATGTAGAATCTGAAGACCACATTGAAGCTTTGAAAGAGCTGGAAAAGGATGTGCATTCAGAGGTATGATAGTTGTATAGCTGCATTTTTCAGTTTTCAATTGAACACCTACAATATTGAGCAATGTGTATTATGTGACCCTATAGCTGGATTTCTGGACCCATGGCTTCTCTACTGAACGACCTGTTGACATCCGCGTTCCTCACGCCAGTCTGTATGCCGTCAAAGACTTCCTCAGGGAAAACAACATCCCTTTCAGTGTCATGATCAACAATGTGCAGGTGCGAGCAATGATGCCACATTAAATGGTTGTAATGCGGATTGATCTCTTTAAAGAAGCCGATTATTGAGCACTTAAGAAAATTCAAGTGAAAAAAAAGTTTACTGTAAAGCAAATGTACTGCTCTAAACATTTATGTTTTATACAATTTATATATTTGGAATCTAAAACTGCTCTAAAATCAAAACCATATGTCTTACCAAGTTGTGTTTCAAATTTGAAGTTGATATTACAAAAATTGAGGTTCCTATGAGATTTTGTTTAGGCGCTATGCCAAAAATAACACCAGGTGATACAAACAATCCATGCGTTTTCCTGATGCGTTTTCCTGTCAACTAATAATACATTTCTATCACTTCTATCACAAAACAGTGACCAAATATGGAACCTTGATGCTCAAACCTTTCCAACGATGTTTTGTCAAGATTTGATTATAAAATAGTGGAATATAATATTTTGTACAGTTTAAAGCATGACCCTGCCCACTAGGGGGAGGAGCTTGCTAAACAATTTAAAGTACCCTTTTCCATGGTAACACAATGTCCAGTTTTCCAACAGCTTTCACAGGATGAATTTGAAGTGTTTAAGCTTTCGAATGATATCTTATGATGAGTACTAAAATCATTTAAGTTCATTTTGTCCCAGAATACACGCTGTTATGCTGTTTCGTTTTTTCAGCAAAGAACATTAACCACATATAAAACAGTATCATTCAAAGTTTTACTGTGTCTCAGGAACTTTTGGACGAGGAGAAGGCACAGATGGTTAATAATGACGACATGGAACGCAAGGCCAAGAGCTTCAACTTTGCTGCTTATCACAACCTGGAGACTGTTAGTTCTTGGATTATAAATACAAATGCATGACATAAGAACAATGTAATGCTTTTCAAACCTGAACAAATGTCTACATTTTTTATTCATTTTTTTACATTTTTTATTCACTTCAGATTTACGCTTTTATGGACACCCTTGTTGCAAGTCACCCTAACCTGATCTCTAAAGTGCATATCGGCAGCTCCTATGAGAACCGTCCCATGTATGCCCTGAAGGTAGAGTCTGATAGTACAGATTGCATGATTTTGAACTCAGATGTGTTAGGTTTTTCATCTCTTTATACACTGATGATTCCAGTTCAGCACGGGTGGGAGTCGACCAGCGATCTGGGTTGATGCTGGAATCCATGCCAGAGAGTGGGTTACTCAGGCTTCTGCTGTGTGGATTGCCAACAAGGTGAGTGAAATGAAAATATTATGTCTATGTAGCATAAAACTATTCATTGTAATTTTGTGTTCTGATGTTTTTCTTTAGATTGCTTCAGACTATGGCGTTGATCCCTCTTTGACCTCTCTCCTTGGTCAAATGGATATCTACTTGATGATTGTGACCAACCCTGATGGATATGCTTTCACTCACACCAATGTAAGTCTCCTGTTGTTGAAATCACTTGCTGATGGTGCTTTATTTATTTTTTTAGCACTGCACTGATAGCACTAAAATAGATGTCCTCAGCAATCAAACCTGTAAATATATATATATTCCGATATATGACCTTTGACACATTAATTATTGTTCCAAAATAGGGCTCCAAAACATGAAGTAAATCTGCATCATATATATTGTACTTTTGAATTTTTGATATTACCGAAGTGTATGTTTAGAAGCATTACTAAAGAAATTTGTGCCTTTACATTCAGAACCGTATGTGGCGTAAAACCCGCTCGGTGAACCCTGGCTCCTCCTGCCGTGGCACTGATCCCAATAGGAATTGGGATGCTGGTTTTGGTGGTATGTAGATCTGGTGGCATGTTTTAATGGTATGCACATTCTCTCTTGTTGAAATAGATCATGGTTTTCTTGGACATTTTTACCCAGGTCCTGGAGCTAGCAAGGATCCCTGTTCCGACTCCTACCACGGTCCCTATGCCAACTCTGAGGTGGAAGTGAAAAATGTTGTGGACCTCATCAAGGGCCACGGCAACTTCAAATCCTTCATCTCCATCCACTCTTACTCCCAACTCCTAATGTATCCCTATGGTTACACATGCACAGACATTCCTGACCAGTCCGAGCTTGTAAGCCAATTAATATCTTTATCAATATACATTTAACAGTTTTGTACTCAGATTTATTTATAATTTTATCTGACTTTTATTTTACTCTGACTGATATTTGTGTTGTTTTTATGTATTTTAGCATGCTGTAGGCACAGCTGCGATCAAAGAGCTCACCTCCCTCTTTAACACCAGATACCAAGTAGGAAGCATCTGCAAGATTATCTGTAAGTATATTGTATGCTATGTTTGAATAACAGGATATGGCTTCTGTTATCTGATTGGGAATATTGGCCTGTTAAATTTCAGACCCAGCAAGTGGTGGAAGCATTGATTGGACCTACAATATTGGCATCAAATATTCCTTTGCATTTGAGTTGCGTGACACTGGCTTCTACGGTTTCCTGCTGCCTGCCAACCAGATCATACCCACTGCAGAGGAGACGTGGCTTGGTCTCAAATACCTTATGGGATATGTTCGTGATCACCCTTATTGAGAAAAATGTGAAAATGTATTGAAGCTTCAATAAAAGTCCTACTTTGTTGAAATGGTTATTTTGAATAAGTATGTGTTTAAATGTCGATCAAAATATATTTTGCCTATATATGGTGAGAATTTCCGTTGCCCTGTCACATTTATTATTATTTTGCCTCAGTCATATTATAGTATTTTTATAAAGTTTTTTTGTTATTATAAAAAACGTAATTTACAGATGTATTAAATAGGCTGTGTTATTTAATCAATATTCTAACACTTTGGGATAGACAAACAGGTCATACATATGCCTATACATATATTTCTTTGATACTAATAAAAACTTTTATTTCACTTATTTTATATATTAATTCAAATCAGATATTTTTGCTTTATAAAAATTAGACAATTATTTCTTGAAGACTTAAATCCATCTAAAATGTTTTTGTCTTCGAGGTGATTTTATAATCAGCAGATTCAACATGACGCAGTTTTCCCGCCTTCCTTTTTTTCCTGTCAGTAACTTTATTCGAGTAGGCTAAGTTGTCTTTTCATCTAGAACGGAAACATGGGTTTCTTAAAACAGTTAGACGTTGAAAATTTCAAATCCTGGAGAGGAAAGCAAACTATCGGACCGTTTAAAAGGTTTAATTGCATAATTGGCACTAATGGATCAGGTAAGTTGGTAATTAACGTTAAGATAATTTGCGTGGCTAATCTTACAAATTCGTGCTACTGTATTTTGCTTGCTAGCTAATCTAAATTATTAGTAATTTCGCCAAAAAACGTGCTTTATTTAGTTGGTTTGCGTGCTACAGACGTTTTCATGTAAATGTTAACAATAACATTATATTTATATGGTGTCATTAACTGTCTGTCAGTTTTACCTGTCTTACGTTATTATTTTTTCTTCCATAGGCAAATCTATATCATTTAGGCATCTGTAAAGGAAAAAGAGCGATGAAATAAATGCTAATCATATTGATTGTGCCGAAACATAATTTGTGTACTAAAAGCGTAACGTTACCAGTCATCTAAGTTAAGATGCCAGTCTAACTAAAGAAGTTGGCGTGTTAACGTTACATATTTATATTAGTACAGTTATATAGCGTATCAAATCATCTAGTCTTGTGTAGTATAACGTTAGTCCTATCTTCTCCTACCATAATTTTACCATGTTACCACCACATTACCGTGGTACATTTGAACTTCATATAGATGTGTTGCATGCTTAAAATGTCACCCTAGGTGTATATGACATTCTTCTTTTAGACGAATACAACCAGAGTTATATTAGAAAATGTCCTGGCTCTTCCTAGCTTTATAATGGCTTTTTCTGTTTTGAAGTCCATAAAAGTGCATCTATCCATCATAAAAGCATCACACAGCTCAGGGTTAATAAAGGTGTTCTGAAGTGAAGTGATGCGTTTGTGTAAGAAAAATATCCATATTTAAAACTTTACAAACGAATCTCTAACTTCCGCTAACTGTTGTAAGTGTGTTCACGTTTCGGTGACGAACTTGCGAGAACTAGCATGTTCTCACTGCAGCGTCATAGCTGGAATGCCAGTGTCTCGTGAACGTGCGTACGACAGTTAGGATTACGTTTATGATGAATAGATGCATTTTTATGGACTTCAAAACTACGGAGCCCTGCACGTGACATGCAGTAAAAAACTAGTAGGCTAAATCATGCGCACGATTTATAAATTAAGGGAACTAATTAGTTAGCGTGCGGACGATTTAGCAATTTGAGGGCACGAATTAATAAACCGTTCGCACGCTTTATAAATCGAGGGAACAAAATAGTAAATCGTGCGCATGATTTATAAATCGAGGGAACGAATCAGTAAATCGAGCACACGATTTATCTTATTTTTCTTGCATGTCATGTGCGGGGCTCCGTACAAAACAGAAACAGCCATTCACAGCCACTATAAAGCTTGGAAGAGCCAGAACATTTTTTAATATAACTCTGATTGTATTCGTCTGAAAGAATGTCATAAACACCTAGGGTGACTTAATGGTGAGTAAATCATGGGATAACTTTCATTTTTGGATGAACTAACCCTTCAACACACTTTAGGCAAATCTAATGTCATGGATGCTCTTGGATTCGTGATGGGAGAGAGGGCGGCAAACCTCCGTGTCAAGCACACCAGAGATCTCATCCACGGAGCCCACATCGGCAAACCCGTGTCCACCTCCGCCACCGTGACCATGATCTACTGTGGAGACAATGATGAGGAAAGGATATTCAGTAGATGCATTTCAGGTGAGTGTGTTTGAGCTCTGTAGAAATACATTATATTCTGTTATAATCATAATCATAGTCATAATCATTTTCTGTTGGAACTGTTCTCTTTTTGCAGGGGAATCTTCTGAGTATCGTGTGGATGGTAAACAGATGACTTTGGCTAAGTACACTGGAGAGCTAGAGAAGATCGGCGTTGTGGTGAAAGCGAAGAATTGTCTTGTGTATCAGGTGCTTCAGTGATAAAATGGTCAACAAATGCTGTAGCATTTGGTTATCAGCCTTCATGATTAATTGTTATTAATATCATTTTTTTATTCTTACATCATGGATTTATTTGTATATCAGGGTGCTGTGGAGTCAATTGCCATGATGAATGCCAAAGAAAGAACAAAGATGTTTGAACGAATCAGCAACTCCGGAGAGCTGAGCGCTGAATATGATGCTAAGCTAGCGGTCCTGCAGAAAGCCAAAGAGGACACCCAGTTCCATTTTAACCGAAAGAAAGCCGCTACAGCTGAGAAGAAACAAGTCTTCAAAGATAAGACTGAGGTAAGACCTGTCAGATGTCGGAATATTTTTCATATGACACATCTCCTTGACAATGTATTTGTCTTGATCTTGTCAGGCGGAAAAATATCAGGCGCTGGTGGACGAAGTCCGAGAAAGCAAACTCCAGCTGACCCTCTTTCAGCTCTTCCACAATGAGAAAAACATAGACACGCAGTTAGATTCGCTGAAGGTCATACAGGAGGCCGCAGTGCAGCAGAAGAACAGCCTGGACGTTTGGGAACAAACTGTGAAGGCTCGGAAGAAAGAACATGGGCGGCTGAACCGAGAACTTCAGCAAGTGGAGAAGGAGATCAGGTGAGTACACTTGAATGCAGACAGAACAAAAGTAATTATACTGTAAATCCTAACATTACTTTTACATTAAAAAAGCATAAAATTAAACATGACTTTATTTAAAATGACATACATATATACACACAAATGTATTTAAATAAAATAATAATTATATATATATATATATATATACAGCAATTTATATATACTTTTATTTATTATATGATAATATTAATTATATATATATATATATATTTATTTGATTTATATATATATATATATATATATATATATATATATATATATATATATATATATATATATATATAAATATAGGCAGGAATTTCTATTTTAAAAGAAAATAAACGTAAAGTTGTGTGGCTTGCCAAGGACTGCCGTCCAGTCAGCATTGTTGCAGACCAGGGCCTGAAAGAAGTGATCAGGATTGCCAGTTCCAACCCATCATTCGAGCTACCGTCAAGATCAACATTCATGCCCAGGATTCACAAATTAATGAAAAGAAATAGCCACCTTTCCACTGCACACGGCAAATGGCAGCCGTTGGACCGGAAGTCATGCATTTCCAATGGAGAGTTGTACGGGAGCTGTGTGGAGTTCCGATCATATGCGTATGCAGAAATTTCGGATCGATTTGAGCTTCTGATGCGTTGAAATATTTAAACTGCTGTGGCTAGACCGTATGCGATCGGCCGACCGGATGTGATGTATTCTAATCAAAACTATGAGCGGCAAGTTAGAATTACCAATATTTGACGTTTTTCTGTAAACACGATTTCTGTAAAATGGCGGTGATTATTAATTATGGCAGAAATAATTATTTTATAATTATTAAATCAATATTTATGTTGATTAGCTCATGCCTTCATGGCACACATTATACAGAGGGTAATCGTCATGGCTCTTTGTGAAGGTGGCTTTTTAGTGAAATGTTGTAAATTAGTCAGACATTTCAAGCACTGCCCCTCTAATTTGACAGAGCTGAAACTAAAGTAAAAATTTCTTATGGCCTGGGTGAAGACTCTCTAGTGCAAGATGTTCTTACAAGCTGGCATTTCACCATTGAGATGGTCAGCCGGATACTACGCAGCAAAGGTCCCCTGAAGGCAACATTGGCGCTGTAAAAGCACAAGCTAAAAATGTCAACATCTGCAGAGTTTGATTAATTTGCCAGGCTGGAGAAACTACTGGAACCATGCAGGTTGGTATTTCATTTTATTTGGAGATGTTATTTTTAGTCAGTAGATATGCTTTTTATAATTGCATTTAGCTGTAGGGACTTGATTAAATACTAAAGTAAACGCAATCTATTAATTAAATGTGTGTTTTGTGTGTTTATTATGCAGATATGTCATGGAACTTGTCCCAGAAGATGGCTGTCTCAGAAGATGGCTCTGGTTACAATGTGCGCATTAAGGATGCATTCAAAGGGGATTTGACAAAATAGCAACAGCTCTTGATCACAGATTCAATAACATAATTCTAAGATTCTAAAAGAGACCCTGGCTCCACATCACTCATATGCTGAATCAGAGACACTAAAAAAGAGAATGGTCTCCTCTTCATACAGAGTCAGATGATGAAACATCACTGGAATCCAGCCCTCTTGCTACATTCAGTGCCCAGCATAAGCCTTGAACAATCCCCTCTACAATGGTGGTCTGCACACAGCAAAGGTTATGACAAGCTGGCAACTCTTGCACTGAAATATCTAGCAACTACCGCGTCAACTATTCAATTATTCAGTGCAAGAGACTATTTTCTCTCGCAGGACTTGTAGTGCACAAGAAGAGGGCTGATCTGGCACCTGAGAATGTTAACAAACTTGTATGCCTTATCAGATGGTTAAATGTTTACTATGAAAAAAGTCGACCTTACATGTGACAATAAGTTGTGCTGTGTGACAATCAAAGAAAATGTGTTAAATTGTTCAATCTGATTGTTCACGTTGCTGGATATAGCAAATGATAACAAAATAAACGTGTTCAACAAGATATTGGTGTGTGCTTAATTTCACGATAAGGTGCGATTAAAAATGTTAACCTATTGACAGCCATATATATATAAAATAACAATTTAACAATTTCATAATTATATAATATATATATTAATTGTTAATCAAATATAAAATTACATATATTCACACAAACATAAATATTTAAATAAATACAATTATTCAGATAATATTTTCATATATTGAATATAAAAAATATAAATATATTTTCTTTATATAATTCTTATATGTACACTTAAAAATTATTATTAATCAAATATACATTACATATATACACAAACAAATATAAATTTGTTATTTTATTTATGTAATTTTAAAAGTAAATTATTCATATAATTCTTATTATATATATTAATATTATTTAATGTATTATATATATGTGTGTGTGTTTTATTTTTATATTATAACAATTATTTTTATATATTATTATTATATTTATGTTTTGTGCAGACCATTTTGTGTGACAAAAACTGAAGTAATATATAAAAAACTGAAGTAATAAATAATATATATATAAATCGTACTGTATAACGTTTTTCCAGATCTCAGGAGCAGATTCTTAATCAGCAGAGGCCTCAGTACATCAAAGCTAAAGTGAACACCTCCCACCACGAGCACAAAGTGGAGGAGGCGCGCAGATCGCTTCAGAAGAACAAGAGTCAGCAGGCCAAAAAGGAGCAGGAGCTGGAGGAGCTAAAGAGAGAGCTGACTGAGCTGGAGAAGGCCTGGAAGGCCAATGAGAGGCAGATGGAGGAGGAGGAGGCTCAAAGAGGATCTGGAGTGCAACTAGAGGAGGCCCAGGTTAAAATGAGTGTTTTGTGAACCTTCCCTCTTCAATTGCATTGGGAAAAAAAAATTCACCAAAATAAAGTGGAGGGGGACTTTTTTTAATCTGTTGGAGCTGTATTGAATAGTTAAAAAAGTGACATTGGTTACTATTCTTCCTCGCTGACATATTTTTTCTCGTTATATCGTCTAAATAGAAGCGATTTCAGTTTGAAATTTTATGGTCATAAATAGGGCCAGTGTTGTTTATATATTGACTGTAAAAGTGATGTGATGTGTAGCCAAATATGGTGTCCCATACAATTTGTGCTCTGCATTTCACCCATCCAAGTGCCACAACTGTAACATTGATATATTATGCTTACGCACTGTTTGTTTTTGTACAGATGGACCGGTATAAGGAGCTCAAAGAGTTGGCAAGAAAAAAGGCAGCCATTTTAAACCAAAGCGCAGAGAAGCTCCTCTGGGAGGTAAAAGCAGACCACGAGAAGCTCCAGTTTGACCTAAGGAGGAAAAGTGAAATACAGGTAGGCTTCTGTCTTCAGATTACGTTGATGCGTAATGGTTCCAGCCCTAATTTGTACTTTATATTAGTTGGGCTACTAGTTTTTACTGTGGTATTGCAACTGTTTGAAATTCAAAAAATTGGGTGTTTATAACAATATTAGAATACAAGGCTACAAAAAACAGTGAAACCTGGTGGTGCCAGGGAAAAGTAAAAATGTGGACCAGTAGAAAAAAATCTTTAGCATTGAGCCCAGCAGTTAATTTCATGATGTAAATGTATGTTTGCAGATTAATATTAAACACTCTCAAACTCGGTTGGAAGATTTCAGCAGAAGGGCAGAGAAGCTGGAGGAGTATGCCAACACTACTAAGTATGACACTCTCACATACCTCTCCACGAATAAATGAGAACTGACATTTTGGAGCTTGTAGGGATGTGATTAAGATTTGTTTTGTGCTATTGTATTAATTTACAAAAATAACATTGCTCTAACTGAATTGTCATTTTTTAAAATTGAATAACATGATTCAGTTCCATTGTCAGTCACATCTTACTCATTTTTTCTGAAGGAAAGCTCTGGAGGAGCAGTGTCAGCAGGAGGAGCAGCTGGCAGAGGAGCTGTCGAGAGGCTTCATACGAATAGAGGAGGTGAACGAGGAGCTTGCACAGGTGCTGACCAAGCTGCAGAATGCTCGCCTGGACAGCCAAGAGAATCGAAGACAGCAGAAACGAGACGAAGTCCTTGAAAGCCTCAGGAGACTCTACCCTGATACAGTGGTACTGTAACAATAAGCTTACACAGCCCCTTAATGCCAGTGAAGCAGATTAAGCCTTTCATCAGTTAGTTTGAAGCATTTCAAGAACTTATGGAAAGTCTTTTAAATATTTTTCTTTTGACCGTAACATCAAAATCTTGCCGACCCCAAACATTTAAACTAGTCCGCCTTTGCTTAGTTTAGTCAATATATTGTAGTGTTATTCATCTTTTGACCAGCAGGGTCAAACTAGAAGCTTCTGTTTCTTAACTCTTTTCAGTATGGCCATTTGGTGGACTTGTGCCAGCCCATCCACAAGAAATACCTGCTCGCAGTCACCAAGGTGTTTGGCAAGAACATGAATGCTATTGTTGTGACGTCTGCCAAAGTGGCTCATGACTGCATCCGATTTCTGAAAGAGGAAAGAGCCGAACCAGAGACATTTCTTCCTATTGACTATATAGATGTGAGTGACTCATCAGTGAAACTTTTTTTTTTAACTTAATCACATTTTCATGTGGTTCGATTAGCAAGGAGTGTTCTTTAACTATGTGCATCAGGTACACCCTCTGAACGAGCGTCTGAGGGAAGTGCAGGGAGCAAAGATGATGGTGGATGTGGTTCAGTGCGCCCAAAACGCCCCTCAGCTTAAGAGGGTGATTCAGTTTGTGTGTGGAAACTCCCTGGTCTGCGATACTCCGAAAGACGCCCGTCGCATTGCCTTCGATGGCCCTGAGCGCCTTCAGGTGAGTACAAGATCACATAATCATTTCAGGCCGATTGTGTTGCTTGTTATTTATCTTAAACATCTATGACTTGTGTTACATGTAAAATGTCTTGTTTAGACGGTGGCTCTTGACGGCACCTTGTTTCGCAAGTCTGGGGTGATCTCAGGAGGCTCCTTGGACCTAAGCAAGAAAGCTCGACGCTGGGATGAGAAGGATATGAATAAACTGAAGGAGGAGAAGGATAAGCTGTCATCCGAGCTGCGTGTAAGTGTCCCAGATTGCTTATAGACCCTATAAATACCTGTGTGACTGCAGACATGCGGAAAAAACGAAAATATTTAGATTTTCATTCCATGAAGGAACAAAATCACAACTAGTCAGCATGTATTTATTGTTTTATATATAGCTGGATTTTGGGCCAATGAGATTTCAGTATGGGCGTGGCTACTTAGATAAAACATTTGTATAGGTATGAAAGAGATTCATTTTCTCTACAGTGTTACAATGTTGGCTAATATTGTTGATGGATGTGCAGGCCCTGATGAAGCTGAAGCGTAAGGAAGTGGATTTAAAGCAGATCAGGGCTCAATCTCAAGGAAACCAGACTCGCCTCAAATACTCCAACTCAGAACTGGAATCCATACGCAAGAAGAGCATCCCAGCTTGTCAGGCTGCAAGTCACACACTCTTTCTTTTTCTTGCCTCTCCTCCATTGTTGCATGACATTTAAACAGCTCTAATACTGCTATGAAACCTTTATGTGTGTGTTTGTGTGTGTGAACTTTAGGAGATTTCCAAACTCAGGAGTGAGCTCTCCAACCTTGAGGCCCAGATTGAGATACAGACTGAGAGTATAGAACTAAAGGATAATGAGATGAAGGCTGTCAGGGACAAAATTCATCAGGTCAATTGATTAAAGTGTAACATGATCTCTTGCAATTTTCCGTGGTCATGGAAAACTGGTAATTATCAAGGAAATTTTAAAAAGTTTTCAATAATTGGAAAAAGTCTTTCAGTGACCGTGACCAACAAGTTAGTTTTTCAGTGATTCATAGCAATAATGACCGCAAGGTGACACAGATTTACACCAAACCAAATTTTTTTACAGTATTTAATAGATATATTATTTTATTTTTTACAATACTATCTATATTTCTGTCTGTCTATCTTTAAATGAAGAGAACAAAATAAGCAATCAAACCAACAATAAGGCAACACTATTTAAGTTCTGTGAATAGTCCCAGTTAGTCTAGCACAGTACACGTAGTATATATATATAGATATGTATATATATGTGTGTGTGTGTGTGTGTATATGTACATTATGTACAATATAGAATTGTAAGTGTTAGTATTAAAGTGTAATAAAGTGTGAATTTTAGCGGCATCTAGTGGTGAGCTTGTGAATTGCAATCACCCACTGCTCACCCCTCCCTTTGGAAGCACATAGAGATGCTACAGGGGCCCCCACAGGACAAAAATGTTGTTGTCGGAGAGAGCAGAGAGTGACTAGCGCTCTATAGATAATTTTGTCCGTTTAGGGCTACTGAAGAAACATGACAGTGCAAAATGGACCTGCGGTTTATGTAGATAGAAATGGCTCCTTCTAAGGTAATAAAAACATAACGGTACATTATGTAAGGGCCACTGTATATTATTTTGCATTTCTGTCAATATAACCTCATAAATACTACACACTGCACCTTTAATGTGTCAATCAATCTGTCTATCTTCTTTTGTTAACATGTACAATACCATTCAAAAGTGTTTTTTAAACTAAATTAACATTTATTCATCTAGGATGCATTAAAAGTGACAGTAAAGACATTTTTTAATGTTTTAAAAGATTTATTTTTAAAATAAACGCTGTTCATCAAAGAATCCTGAAAAAAAATGTCACGGTTTCCACAAAAGCATAAAGCAGCATACTTATTTTTAACATTGATATAATAATAAGTATTAAAATGTTTCTTGAGCAGCAAATCTGCATATTAGAATGATTTCTGAAGACTGACAGACTGACACTGAAGGCAAATGATGCTGGATATTCAGCTTTGCCATCACAGAAATAAATTGCACATTAAAATATATTAAAATAGAAATGTTATTTTGTATTGTAATATTTCACAGTATTACTTTTTTTAGCCAAATAAATCGAATATATAGCATAATATAAATTTTTTGTTAAAACACCATTTTTTTGTTTAATTACC
Source organism: Gobiocypris rarus (assembly GCA_023029165.1). Classification (NCBI taxonomy): domain Eukaryota; kingdom Metazoa; phylum Chordata; class Actinopteri; order Cypriniformes; family Gobionidae; genus Gobiocypris; species Gobiocypris rarus. The sequence continues at coordinate 13,836,054 of CM040913.1, read as the reverse complement.
ACAATATTTTAACGGCTGTGAATATAATTATCTATTAACAAGGCACTTGGTATTCTTTTAGGTGGACACAATTATTAGCCACTGCTGATATTTATCATGTCTCCGCTCTAAAATGAATTATGCTCAGCTCTAAAATATTTCCTTGGCTATCAATTTGTATTTGTGATTGCAAACTCTATAAAAAATATTCTTAAAATAATAATTAAAAAAAATGTATTGGTCAAGTCCTCTATGCTCAGCTCTCTTGTGGGTTAATCTTGCTCACCTTAGATGGAGGATGTGGTGTTTGCAGACTTCTGCGAAGTGATCGGCGTGGCTAATATCCGTGAGTATGAGCAGGATTATCTGCGACTGCAGCAGGAGCTTGACAAAAAGCGGTAAGACCTGCACGACATGTGCATTTGTACAGTATAGCATGAAATATAATGTGAACTAAATCTGACTAATCAAATCTCCTGATTGTCCAGCCTGCAGTTTGAGTCCCAGCATACCCGACTAAGTATCCAGCTAGAGTACGAACAGGCTCAGTTGGAGAAACTCATCAAACAGATGAAGAAGATAGAAGAGACCATCAAAAATGAGGAGAACAGCATTATTAGTTTGAAAGAGGCAAACTCACTCACTCTACCTTTGAGACACAACATTTCACATTTTGAAAACCTTTAACTTTTTTTACTCTGTTAAATGCCACAAAATCATTATTTAGATGTTGAACTGGCTATGTAAAAAGGTTCTGACATGGTTTTTTTTTTTTAATATTTGAATATTGTTCCCCACGTCTCCACCAGGTTGAGGACAGACTTTTGATAGCTGTGGATCAGACACAATCAAATCTCCTAGAACTGAACAACCAGCTGTCAAAAAAGACAACTTTAGTTAATGATGCCAAGACAGAGCTTGACAAGGCTCTTAAAGGCCTCCAGGAGAGAAACAAGTGGGTATCTGAGCACGATAATGGCTGAAACGGTGCTAAAATGGAACGTTAGTGTTATCTATTTTATTTATATTTATTTCTCATGTTTGCATGTAGGGTGCTGGTGAAGCTTCAGAAGGAAACAATCTGCGCTGAGGCAGCCCTAGAACAGCTGAGACTGAGCAGACACAACCTGCTGCTGGGCTGTAAGATAGACGGCCTACCGTTGACACTGATCTCGGGAGAGCTGGATGACATCAGTGACATACAGGTGCAAACAGAGGGTCAGATTTACTTGAAATAAGGCAGCACAGGTTGTATTCTCTTTGGTATTTTTCTTATTCTGCTTGTTAAGTGTACTCTAACTTTATTGCAGCTGGACTCAGAGTCTCAGAGCATCAGCACACTGGATATTTATGAAAGAGAAGCACAATTGGTGTTTGACTATTCGGCACTGGACAGGGGCCTTAAGGTGAAAACATAACATTAAAGCAGTCTCACTCAGAGTGGTCATTCTTATGTTGTAGAAGTGATTTTGATTTATTGTGTGTGTAGGCCCTCAGTGAAGAGAGTGAATTGGAGGCTCAGTTGGAGAATCTCAAAGAGAGCGTCTCCTCTGTGGAGTCCATGATTATGATGTCCAGAGCTCCCAACATGAAAGCTTTAGAAAAGATCAGAGAAGTCAAGGACAGCTACCGGGAAGTCATGGATGGTACGAGACAACTAAATAAACATTTCATGGTGGGGACTAGGGGTATAACAGTTCAGATTGCTCATGGTTCGGTTTGTATCACCGTTTTAGGTTCACGGTTTTGGTACAGTTCGGTATGTGCTATGTTCAGGGGAAAAAGGACTACCATATTTTCCGCACTATAAGGCGCACCGGATTATAAGGCGCACCTTCAATGAATGGCCTATTTTAGAACTGTTTTCATATATAGGGTGCACCGGATTATAAGGCGCATAGAATAGAAGATACTGCAGTCAAACGTTTGACTGGGTTTGCGTTATGCATCCACTAGATGGAGCTGTGCTAAAGGGAATGTTAACAAAACAGTCAGATAAAGTCCAACTTTATTAAGCGTTCTGACAATTTCGTTCACTCCCATGGTAACGTTATTCAAACGTTGATGTGCATATAAACAATATCTCCCAGCCTTGCAAACTTTTCTCCCAAACGTGGAGGGGAACTTTTCCTTAATTCAGTAAACACGTAGCCTAGTAAAAGAAACAGTCGGATACCACTAAATCAAACGTTAGTGCATAACTCCACATTGTTCAGTTACGTATAACACATAAAGCTCACTTTTTCAGTTCATTCCCCATCCACGAATCCCTCGAATACTTCTTCTTCAGTGTCCGAATTGAACAGTTTGGCGACTACGGCATCCAACCTGCCCGCCTGCTCCCTCGTCATTATCCGAAAGCACAGTACCGGTGTTTACTGACTACGGTAGCCGTAATGCTGCAAGCGGTGTGTCTTTGTAGTTTACCAGTCTTACTGAAACATTTTATTATTATTAAATTGTTTTTATTGGTTTTTCATACTGAAACATTTTGACAGAGCGCCTTGATCCATATATAAGGATTATAAGTGCGCCTTGTAGTGCGGAAAATACGGTACTGTCAAATAAAAATAAAGAAAGTATGAACAAACAATCTAACTATAATCAACAGCGCAAATAAATACAATAGTGCAAAGATACTAATAAAATAAAAAGCTTTGTATTACTTTTAGAGTGTTTGTGTTTATATGTGAAATATAGTTTATATTGTTATTTTATTTTGTTTTAGTACATAAAGTTTAACTCAAAGAAAATGAGAACTGTTGATTTGGTAACTAGCTGAAGTTTAAGTTTTTCAAGTAACACATTTTTTTTTAATGGTTTTAGTTGTTATAATAACCTTTTTTGGGTTGAGATGTATGGGTTGTAACACATCTATCAATCACATAAAACATTGATCATGTTTGTGTGTTTTTACCTCTCCATACTCAGCTTTTGAGACCAGCACACATACCACTAAGAAATGCAGTCAGGAGTTTGAGCAAGTGAAGGCCAAACGCTTCCATCTGTTTAGTCAGTGCTTTGAACACGTGTCTATCGTCATCGACCAGATCTACAAGAAACTCTGCAGAAACTCCAGCGCTCAGGTCCGTACTAGACTCTCTCCTTCAATTACTTGTTTATTCATTTTTATTGTTCTATGAAACTTTGTTTTTACATACATGTCCTTCAGGCCATTCTCAGTGCTGAGAATCCAAATGAGCCTTACCTGGACGGCATCAACTATAACTGTGTGGCTCCTGGGAAACGATTCATGGCCATGGACAACCTGTCAGGAGGAGAGAAGGCCATCGCTGCTCTCGCTTTGGTCTTTGCCATTCACAGGTGAAAAACTGCATAAGCACATAGACACACTTCTTACAAAAGTAATATCTGACTATAAATACAGATTTTTTTGATGTGGGAGAAAATCATTGTCGTTTAATCTTAGCTTTCGTCCTGCCCCGTTCTTTGTGCTGGATGAAGTGGATGCTGCCCTGGACAACACAAACATTGGCAAGGTAAGATCAGACTCAATATCTCAAAAACGTGCTGTTTTGATATTCTTTATCTGTCATGATGCAAAGACATTGGTTTCCTTGTAGGTTACAGGATTTTTCCGGATGATGTCAAGAGAGAACTGTCAGATCATTGTGATCTCCCTGAAGGAGGAGTTCTACTCACGGGCAGACGCTCTTCTTGGAGTCTATTCTATGGTATACACACATCCACATTGTATCACATCAATCTCATCACTCATGGTCCATTTAGAGTCCCCATAAAATCAGACTCGGGTTTTGAGGCTAGGTAGTCCATGTCTGTTAGCTTTGAGATCATCTATATTTTTTTCATCTGTTTTTTTCCTGGCATCCTTTTGATGTGTTACATTAAATGATAATGCTGTCATTTATTCAAGTGCTTTTAAACCGTTCAAGGGTGATAAGATGCTAAAGAGAACTAAATTCGGTACTGGCAAGCTGTCTGTGAAGCGTCTCTTTAGCCTGTTTCACACCCGGGTTAACAGATTAGAGCATTCACACGCAGCGGCAGTGCTGCATTATAAACGTCTTTACTGTCACTTGTGATCAATTTAATGTGAATAAAACTATTTATTTCTTTGGAAGAAAAAACATCAACTCCAAACACTTAATCAGTTGTGTATGAGCTTTTTCAAAGTAACCACCTTTTTCTTACACGCTAGCTTAATACATTATAATTATTACATTATAATAATTGGAAAATAATGTTTCCATGGGTGTAGACACATTTGCATTTTTGTTCTCAAAAAGTAGAACCATTCATTATTTACCAGCTTCATTTTTCAGCAGGAAGTACATCAACACAGAAATTAAACTCGCTTATCAAGTTTATTTAAAAGTCTGTAGAAAGGGTATTTTCAAATTCTGAATGATTTTTGATTAATCCCAGTTGTGTCTGAGTTCTCTCATTTATCATGCACCCTTTTTTTGCTTGTTGTCACAGTTTGATGAATGCATGTTCAGCCGTCTTCTCACCCTGGACCTCACCCCGTACCCACTGAGCACGAGAACGGCACAGACAAAGAGATGGACAAATTATTTAAATGAGTTCATGGCAGATATTGACAAAAAATGTTCTACTTGAATGTTGAATGTTATACTGTGAAAGTTAAAAACTTTAAATGTTCATGTTGAAGCTGTTTTTATGTTTGCTTTTGTTCACCGTGTAAGGTCATTTTAATACAGTTTTATTGTTTGACTTTGTGAAGAGTTTTGTTTGAATTTCTTCAGTAGTAGTTATGCAAACTGTACACTTGTCCTGTCACTCTGTCACTAGGGTGGGGTTTCAGCAAATCCTCAGCCTCTGTTATTCTGTTCTCTCTTACTCTGTTTCTCTCCTCGTTTCCTCAAATGTAAAGCTTTGCTTTCTTTAGCAACTCCAATGGCGTCTTACACAGTGGTCATTGTCCCTCTCAGGAACAGTCCTACCAGTCTGGATTTCTTCCTATGGGTTAGTTTGCTTTCTCTTCTATGTTTGCTTATAATTTGTAATGCTGTCTGGGGTGTTTCTAGGAATACTTTTTAGTAAACAAATTGTGATCATAAAGTGATCATATTGCTGGATAAACTAAGCATTCACACTGTTTAGAAAATGTAGCAAGCATAATTCAGTCAAGTACTGTATGTCTAAACTTCTGACTGGTAATGTATGTACTGCTAATTCAGTTTTAACGATATATATTTTAGGTTGGTTATCTGTTATTTTTAAACTAGCATGGAAGTTACATCAGTGTTTCTTTAATATTACAAATTAAAGTAATAGTCTATTATCAAACACAAACGTCAGCTATCACAGGTCATCACGACATTCCTGTCCAGCTCCGAAGTTAACAGCCACTTGGCACATTGTAGTCTATTTTTATGTTTGCACAAAGCAATTGTGAAAACCTGTTTGTTTTTTTGAACCAGCTGTATGTAAACAAACACTAATCGTGATACAGATACACAGATAATCATGCAAAAATTTTGCTTTTTCAAAAAAAGATTGCATGAGCATTTTTTTTTTTGCAGGTGAAAAAACTGAAGGACTTAGAAAGGGAAAAGGACCTTCTGTGGATGGGATTACAGGCTTTAGAGCAGGTTCGAGAGAGGTTATGCTCAAACCTGGAAGACAACATGGATGTGCAAGACAATTCCATCAAAAAAGAGACAAAAGTACTTCAGGAGTTCCCAGACACCCCCACCCTGCTGTTGGCTCAGATCCACAGAGTGAACAGGACCTTGAGGAATCTATTGTGTGGCTCCAGGAATCTCACTGATCCTGCTGAAGGCAGGACCGCGATAGAAGGTTATGTTCCTTTAACAGTAATGCATGTCAAATCACTGTAAAAGTATTTTTAGTTCCATCTTCTTTTGTCACTTTTTAGTGGCACAACTATTGAAGTCAATGTATTGAAGGCAGTTTACCTTTTTATCAGGTACTGAAGGACACCAGCCCTCTCCTGTCTGTTCAGAAGAAAGTGCTTGTTTCTGATCAACTGTTTATTTTGATGCCTATTCTGTATTTTGTGTTTGCAGAATATATTCTTCTTTGAGTGGCTTGAAATCATTTTATATTCTATAATGGAAGCTTACCTGTATTTGACATTTACAAAATGTGCAGTATACAACTTGAGCACACTGCGCTTGGTAATGGTAACTTCATGGGAATGATTATGAAACTTGGTCACTTTTGTGGCACTGGCCAGAACACAAAAAGACATGATGGTAAAAGCCTAAATGTCGAGGGAAAAAAGGACACACTTCACTTACTCTTCACTTTAGGAAATGAATGGGAAATATGAAAAACTTAATAAAAAATAGATAATTTTTTGGTGTGTACAATCCACAAATCAGCCATGATGCAAAAAAAGCGCAAAAAAATTAGGTCAAAATCTAAACCATTACAAAATAGACATACATTAGTGAACTGGTGCAATGATATGGCAAAATTCGGCATCAACGAAGAGGTTAAAATAGATCAGTCCCAGATGGATTGAGCTCTGATAAAGCATTCCATTTTATTTTGTAACATTTAATGAATTTTAATTATATGAGAAACAAAATGCTTTGACTGTAATAATGTAAAAGCGCCATATCAACATTTCAAACAAACAACAACAAAAAAGTGTGACTTCTGAAGTAGTCTTTGATAATGTCTAAATCTATATCCGAATATAAAACCTAAACACGTTCTTCTCAGTAACTTGGGAATACACAACCGTATGCAATACAGTGACTACACTATGGCAGGGGTTTTCAAACTGGGGTCCCCAGAAAATTTTTGATTAAAAAGAAAGCAAAAATGGATAAAGTCTACAAAACATCTTGCCGTATACATACTTCTCAGAATTGTATGTTTTTTTTTATCTTTGTTGTGAGTTTTTCTCCCTGTAGTCCCCTTTATCTTGCTCACTAGGGTTGTAAGGCGGTTTTCTTAACGCAGTAATGTAAGCTTTTTACATACATTTATTGTGAAAGTGGCTTATACAAATAATTTTAAATCTTTAGGTTAATACATTCAACATTAAGTATAGCCAAGTAAAGTTCGGAAACAATATGTTGTATTTATAATGCAACACTTTTTTTTCACACATACAAATATATAGATGGATTTCAGGAAGGCGGTCCCTCATAAAAGATTCCTCATATTTAGGGGTCCTTGGCATGATAAAGTTTACAAACCCCTGCGCTATTGTATTAACTTACTTTTCCACCAGATGCCGCCAATCTGCCTCAATTCATGTATTTTGAATTGACTCTATTTTGACCAAACGTAAATGTTTTTTTTTTTTTTTAATAATGTGGTTACTGTTTCAACGTGTCACCTTTAATACAGTTTATTTTAAAGATTATTAAAAAATAATAATAATACAAGATTATTATTTGTGATGTCAAAAGTCAAGACTTTTATTTTGAAGAGTAGCTTCATTATGTTCTGTTTGGCGCTGAGTTCAAGCGTCGGTTACAGTGTACAGCCATTGATGAAAGGACTCGCGTGCAGAATGAAATCAAACTGATTGAATGAGAACCATGTTGAGGAGAGCAAGCAGCTCGAGCAGCGGGAAGAGCAGCACATCCCGGCGCAGCAGCTCTGTAGGGTTTGATGAATTCGGCTTTGCTCTCAGTAAGAAAAGAGTCAAGAAACTCCAACACAGATATCATGACTACAGGTAGATGTTTACTATATATACCAGTATTAACAGTAGTACTGTTAATGATTCAGTTCATGTGAATAAACACCATGCTGACATGTAAAACATAGGAGCTTAATTTACTGTGTTTTCCTCAGTTATCCTCAGCCCAATCCAGTTAAAGTGAAGGAGCTGTGTGAATTTCTCAGTTACTGGAATGGATCCAGTTTTATCTGCAGAAGTCAGGTGTGCATCTTCCTCTATAAAACTGAAATATTTTGACTTTACACAAGGTTCAGAATTGAGTGCATTTAAATTGCAATTCACAAAAATGTAAATCATCTTTAAATATAATCTTTAATATCTGATCTTTAGAGATATTAATCTACTATAAAATAAATGCAGAATGAATATGCATATTTAGTGTAAATGAATGAACTGGTGTTGAACAAATTACATTCTTCTTGTTTATTACATTTACATGAATATATAAATTCATGTAATATGTAAACTCTTATTCCAAACCCAATTCCTCAGCTCAGCAATTAAAAATCTAATCTTAAAAACTGCATTTTTGCCCCAACATACATTAAAAACTATTTACGCAATATTATAATTTGTTTAATAATGCACGTCCCTTTTCCCAAAATCAGATCGAGAGGTTTATTCGTATTGGTATTCCTCCAGCAATACGTGGAAGAGTTTGGAAATGCCTCCTAAATATCGACAGTCTCAGAGCTGCCAGCTCTTTTGATTATCAGGTGCAACCCCATCAAAATATACATTTTTATTATTATTATTCAAACTTGAAATATAAGCTCAAAAATATATCTTTTTATAGCCTTGAATCCAAGACATTTGCCTTGTTTTAACCCATTCCGGTTGGTTAACTTCAGACATGTCAGACTGAGATCCGTAGACCCCTAGTTGATCTTGGAGTCAGTGAGTACAGCATCATCTCTACTATAGACTCTCTAGTGGACACAGAGAATGAGATCAGCAGTGGACAGTCGGATCTCCCCAGTGATGACCTCACACTCTTCAAACAGATCGCCCTCGACCTACGTGAGTTGGATGTCCACTGAAATTGCATGATCTTTTTCTATAATGTACACATATGTGAACAATGTTAAGTTCTATATTTGAGTACTTGTGTCATAATTAATACAAAAATGCTCTGTGCAATTTTATCATATTTTTGAAAGTTGCTTAGGCTGCATTTGTTTGATTAAAAATACTGTAAAAACAGCAATATTATTACAATTTGAAATAACTTTTTTCTATGTCAATATATTTTAAAATGTAATTTATTCCTGTGATGCAAAAGTGAATTCTCAGCATCATATCTCCAGTCTTCAGTGTCACATGATCCACATCTAATATGCTGATTTTCTGCTCAAGATACAGTCCTACAATTTTCCAATCCTGGAAAAAAAATAGCACTGGCTACTGAAAATTTAGCTTTGCCATCACAGGAATAAATTACATTTTAAAATATATTCAAATAGAAATCAGTTGTTTTAAATTGTAATAATATTTAACAATATTACTGTTTTTATTGTATTTTTGATTAAATAACTGCAGTCTTGGTGAGAATAAGATACTTCTTTTAAAATACTCATTTTCAGATTAAATAATGGCAAATGTCCTGTAATTTGTCACTAATTGCAGTGTTTTTGTTTGAACTTGGGCAATATTCTGAAAACCACATGGGGGCGCTGCCTAAACACACTTCCCATTTATATTTGCAAGGCTCTTTTACTGGGAGTCAAACCCATGTCCTTTTTTCTGGCACCATGCTCTACCTTTTGAGCCTGAAATACTTCTATACTGACCACCTCATGTTATGAACCAGGGACGTCGTTAGGCCTATTTTAGGGGGGCTGAAGCTACCCCAAAATGTTCCTAAGCCCCCCTAAATGATAATAAGAACAACATAATTCGATTTATCAATAACCGTATCCTCATTCATATTTAGAATGCTACAATATCCAGGTACAAAAAATAGCCGAGAAGTATGAAGTTTAAATGAAGATTAAATGTCCTTAGTTTTCGTCTTTGTCAATGTATTTCATAGAGCAAATAACGTTCAGCTGCATTTCCTTTCCCTGCGTCTCTCACTCACGAGTCTCTCTCACATACACGCGCCACACACACACACACACACACACACACACACACACACACACACACACACACACACACACACACACACACACACACACACACAGCCCCTCCCCTCCCTGCACACCGCCCGCCGTCTCCATGAGAACGAGTGTTCGACGTAGAAAGCAAGTTCGCGAAAGGTTGGTATCTTGTGAACACCTTTACACAATCACACATTAAAAGTGGTATAAAAATATTTTTAATTCTGAATATAGTTTTGTCAGTGTGTTAATGTCGACCCGAAGCGATGGCTACTTTAGAAAGTTAATTAGTCGCAAATTTGAGGTAAAATGCACTTGGGTTGTCGATGTCAAAACACGATATAAGCTGTGATTCAAATATTAAATAATGTAATGTCATTAGTTTACTCTTACACTGAATGTTTGCTGCTTCAGTCTAGATGAGTGGGCTATTGTATAGGGTCAGTTCTATTTAGTATAGGGTGTTGTACAGCTGTGGTATTTGTATAGGTTTAGCTCAATTTAGGTTTAGGTTAAGCTATTTGTATTTTAGCTCAAAGATGGGTTGAATACATGCGGTTCATGTATGTCTTCTTTAGTCTGTTGGCTCTTTAGGTTTTTTACTGGCACACTTACACATTTTGCACTTACAAGTGTGACTGTTTACATATTTGTGCCCATGTACATTTTATGTAAGTTACTGGTTTTATTTTTAATGAATATTTTCTAAAATTGTATGATTTTTTGTTGAGTTATTATTACACAATACTTTTTCTGACCTTTGTGAATCTTGCCCTGACAAATAACCCAAATTACAAAAAAAGACTAAAAACTTAACTAAAACTAAGCATTAAAAAAAACTAAACTAAACTAGCAAACCCACTTTAAAAGCGAATTAAAACTAAACTGAATTTGAAAACAAAAAACGAAATAAAAATAAAAAATAATGAAAAATGCAAAACTATAATAACCTGTAGTCTAGTGAACAAGCAAAATACAAGAAATGGTTAACTTAGCAAGCTAATCAAAACTCTGTATTCTTTGCCAATAATACAACCTATCTCTATAATAGGCATATTCTAAAACAATATCAATCCCCATAGAATGTTGTTGTCACTGAAAACGAAATGTCAGAGGGTCCCTGTTAATGCTATTACTGTTGTATTCTTCAATTCATTGAGCAGATGAGATGGATATTCAAAGATATTTTAGCAGAGAGAAAGAGAAGCAGCCAGGAGATTATATAGAGAGGAATTAGATATTACTTTATCATACATTTACATGAGCAGACAGATAGCATTTAAGTCATTGCTTATAGTAACTCATCAGGAGCAAAGTCTGGCCTCAGTAAATTCCCCCATGCAGCTTTGATGTGTCTAAAAGCTAACATTACTGTAACTTTTCTTTAACAGAGTAGAAATGGAAGGAGAGGATATGTCTGTCACGTTTTACTTGTTAACATCTTGGCTTCTTGACTGGTTGGTGACATAATTGTAGCTCTAGATGTGAGTGCAAAGATTTTGCAAACACAAGTTACAAATACCCTGGGGCTAAGCCCCTGTCTTCCAATCCTAGTGACGTCCCTGTTATGAACAACCTTAACATTTGACTTTTTGTACGTGTTTTTTTATAACTTTTGCATTTTATGTAGAGTTTTGAAAGGTTGTGGCTGTTCCGTTTCATATTTGTCTACGTAGGAAGGTCATTTCCGACCCATCGCACTCTGATGGGGGATCGTCCGGAGGCTATTGAGGGCCAGGCCAAACTTTTCAGAGTTCTTTCTGCATTTGCCCGATATAATCCCCAGATTGGATACGTGCAAGGTAATGAACTGCCTGTACTTCCACAAATGAGGTCACTGGTAAATGTTATTGAACTTTGTGCCTGTGCTTTTATTGGTCCTGTCAAATATATTTGAGTACAGCATATACTGATATTCGGTCTCAAGAGGGCAGTCAAGTGCCATCTTGTTGATACTGCATGTCATGCTCATAATTTGGTTTGCAGTTGTTTTTCTCCTGTGGAGCTAATTTAGCTAGTTTGCCCTTGACATTCAGAACATAATGGGACTATGTGATGCCTTAAGGTTTGTTTGTTTTGCTCAGGGATGTCCTATATAGCTGCTGTGCTCCTAATGATCCTGTCTGAAGAAGAGGCTTTCTGGGCTCTGGTTGCTCTGTTAGAGAAGCCCAAGTATCTCTCAGAGCTCTTTGATTCCTCTCTGAAGAGGTGAGACCTTAGCTTTACCGTCTGAACATTAAACATGCACAGAAAATGGTTCCTACTTAACTTGCTACTTTATATTTTTTTTATTGATATTTTTCTAACTCGTAAAATAAAAATAACTATTTTTTTGTCTCAAAATCGTCTGTTGACAAAGCTGTTGGAAGATTTTTTACATGTTTTTTGGCCGATACCATTAGGTCAACAATTGGTTTATTAATCATCCTTACTAATATATAAGCGTATCATTTGTAATTTCTTGTTTCTTTCAAATAAACCTAGTTTAACTTTTTACCTATTTTATTTTCAGGATTCAACATCAAGCTTTGGTTTTTCACCAGCTCCTGAAACACAGGAAACCTCTGCTCTTCCAGCACTTGGTGAGAATTGTGGTCTGAATTTTAGTCAGGCGTATCATAATGACCACTGACAAGTGAAGTGAATAACACTGATTATCTCTTCATCACAGCACCTGTTAGTGTGTGGGATATATTAGGCAGCAAGTGAACATTTTGTCCTCAAAGTCGATGTGTTAGAAGCAGGAAAAATGAGCAAATGTAAGGATTTGAGCGACTTTTTGACAAGTGACATTGTGATGCTAGACGACTGGGTCAGAGCATCTCCAAAACTGCAGCTCCTGGGTGTGTTCCCAGTCTGCAGTGGTCAGTATCTATCAAAAGTGGTCCAAGGAAAGGAACAGTGGTGAACCGGCGACAGGATCATGGGCGGCCAAGGCTCATTGATGCACATGGGGAGCGAAGGCTGGCCTGTGTGGTCCGATTAAACAGACGAGCTACTGTAGCTCAAATTGCTCAAGAAGTTAATGCTGGTTCTGATAGAAAGGTGTCAGAATGCTCAGTGCATAGCAGTATGGTGCTGCATAGCCGCAGACCAGTCAGGGTGCCCATGCTGACCCCTGTCCAATTTTTTTGCACTTCATCTGAAACTAAGACCTTAAAGATGAGGTCCTAAACCCTGGCCTTAACTCTCATCTGGAAAATGACTGAATATAAAAACAGAAACACTGTCTCTCAGTCCTCTAGAGTTTATGTTGATCACGGTCTTTCTCTTGAGAACCCTTTCACATTTAACGCCCCTTACAAATTTGTCACTGTGTCTTATAGACCTTTTCCTGGGGGTTTTTAAATGAGCTCTTCTGTGTTTTTTTTTTTTAATGGTAGCGGCTGTCCGCCCCCTCAGAGCATTTGTGCTGCTTGGAGAACTCTTAAGGGATTTCCTTCTCTCTGTTGACTCAGCACAGCTGTCTAAAAAGCTGAGCTATTCGACTGCAGCACAGGACAAAAGATGATGCTGTAAACTTACAAACAGGACAGAATGCAGTGACATACCTAAAACTTAAAGGGTTAGTTCACCCAAAAATGAGGTCATTAATTACTCACCCTCATGTCGTTCCAAACCCGTAAGACCTTCGTTCATCTTCGGAACACAAAGTAAGATATTTTTCAGGAAATCTGAGCGGTTTCTGAACCAGCCATAGGCAGCAAAGTCATTGCAACTTTCAAGGCCCAGAAAGGAAATGAAGACATCGTTAAAATAGTCCATGTGACTACAGTGGTTCAACTTTTAAATGTTATGAATCGCATCTCTTCCACATCATTCTCTGACGCTGTTCATGAAGTACCAGGTTCTACGTCAGAATGCTTTAGAACATAATTGGATTGGGTATTATTATATTGGCAGAACATTAGTGGCCAACGCTGTTCACGTGAGCACCATGACACATGCGTATGATGCTGACACAGGAGCTGGCCAATAATTAGGGGGTGAGGTCTGGTTGAGTTGTTATTAGTATTGTTGAAACTTGCAGTTATTTCTAAAACATGCCAGAAGCGGTTGACCAATCACAACACACTGGTCCAGCTTACCAAACAGGGCACATTGTGCTTTTCGGAAAGAGCGGCTTCATTGAACACTAAACGGGTGTGTTTCCAAAAAACATCTTTAGCCAACTATGGTCGCAAGTTCCTTTGAGTTGTGTTGGATGATGGAACTTGCGACCTTAGTTGACTTTGGGACACCCCCCAGAGCGTTAAGGCTCATTCACAACAAGCACAATAGCTATAATGATAAGGAAATAGATCTAGAAATTGTTCTAAATATAAAAGAATAACAGAGTTCACACCACAACTATAACAATGATGGCACAGAGGAACAATATCGTTGTTTTTTTTCCAGCTGATGTACGATAAAAACTATTTGCAGCAACCAACCTGCACCCAGACCTTGTCCTTTGGTCCAAGTCTTGCCGGCGTGTCTTTATCGTTGAAATGACTGTCCCATGGGAGGATGCCTTCGACGAGGCATTTGAGCGGAAGAGGCTGCGATATGCCAACTTAGCAGCTGAAGCAGAGGGGCGGGGCTGGAACGTGAAGGTGTGGCCAGTGGAGGGGTGATGCAGAGGTTTTGTAGCCAGTTCTACCACAAGGCTCTTGAAGGAAGTAGGGATCAGAGGGCAGTCCCAACGGAGGGCAATCAAAGAACTTGCCACTGCAGCGGAACGGAGCAGTCACTGGCTGTGGCTGAAACGTATGGACGCAACATGGGCTGCCAAATGATTGCGGGGTGCCACCACCGTGCGACACACACCTGGGTCTGATCAACTCGTTGTGGGCAGAGGGTGTCTTGTGATAAGTGGCCGAAACACCCAATGAGGTCGGGCACACAACTGAAGGTGTGTCGCACTGGTGGCACTATGAGATCTGTGCCAAATTTCACCCCACACAAGATGACAAGGATAAAAATCCTTGACAGCTAATTAGAAAAGAGCTCGAGCGTTTAAAGCAGCAGACAACAAAACTATAGTGTGACCTTAGAATAAACAGAACGATATTGCCCGCTGGTGTATTGTTCTTGGTGTGAATGGGCCTTTACAGTCAGGCTGGGAAGAGGGGTGCTGCAACAAAGTAAATAAGTGAAAAATAATGTGTTTTTTGAACATTCAAGCATGAAAGCCTATTCTAGCAGAACTCAAAAACAAAAATGAGACTTTATTGACTTACTTTCTCGTGTGGCTTGTTTGAAAAAGATTGATTGATGTGAAATATGACCTGTTCTTATGGGTGTGGGGTAAATGTCAGATATTAATAGGAGTGTGTTGTTCTCTCTCTGCTTTTAGGAGACTCTTGGGGTGTCTTCTCTGCATTTCATCATGCAGTGGTTTCTCACTCTCTTCACCTCTCTGCCGTGCTGGGACTCGGTGTTGGCCATCTGGGATCTTATCATGCTGCACGGTATTACACCTCTTTTTCTTGTTTGTCCTAGAATAACAACATCCCAAGTGTTAAGCTGGTATGTTTGCTTTTCAAAGTCAAAGTGTGTGATTTCTGCACCACCAGCATCACCTAACAGAATAGCAAATGATTGTTTTCAAACAGGTTTTCTGAACATGATTGGATCAATTCTTCATACTCTTTGCAGGGCTGCTGGCTGTATTTCGCACTGGCCTCACCATCATCCTGCTACTAGAGTCTCGTATCATGAACATGACTGAGGAGGCCACAGTGCTGCCCGTTCTGCTGCGAGTGCCTGTGGACGTGTAAGTGCAACAATATTACAGTGTGGCTGGTTTTTTTTAATGTTATGACTGATAAATTATTGATATTAAAATATACCTTTTTGTTTAAATTAATTAAAAATAAAACATTAATGCCGGTTTCACAGACAAGGCTTTAAAAAAATTTGAAAATTACCCCATGATTTACTCAACTAAAGCCATCCTAGATGTATATGGCATTCTTATTTCAGACGAATACAATCAGAGTTATATACCAAAAAAGTGTATCCATCCATTATAAAAGTAATTATTTATTAACCTCCTGAGCCGTGTGGATTACTTTTATAATTGATGGATATACTTTTTTGGTCTTCAAATCTTGGGCTGCCAATCACTGCCATTGATAAAGCTTGGAAGAGCCAGGACATTTTATAAAAATATCTCTGATTGTATTCGTCCGAAAGAAGAATATACACCTAGGATGGTTTGAGGGTGAGTAAATTATGATGATTTTTATTTTTGGTCAAACTATCCCTTTAATCTAAGCTCTGTCTGTGAAACCAGGCCTAAAATTTAAATAAGTCATTCTAAGTGGCTTTAGACATGATTATAATGTACAGTATCACAATATGGATATTCATTTTGAGATTTGTTAAAGATTACATTTAATAGTTTTATTAAAGATTAACTTTTAATAACTGTTAGCTGATTAACTTTTAGATGATGGCAAAGGTAATCTAAATATAAAGATCGAGGAAATATAAATAATAATCATCATATTTCTGTGCGTACTTCTTTTAGGCTTTTTCCTTTAATTGCCAGCAGTATTCAGAGATATTCATGCTTTAGGTTACACTTTATTTTAAGGTGTCAGTATTACAGTGTAATTTTACATTTAAGTACTGAGTAATATGAATAAATATACATTCTAGGGTTAGGGTTAGGATTTATTAGTCTTTGCATTTAATTGCAAGAAATCAAGCAAACCTGGTGTAAAGTATGCAAAAACTGACATTGCTTTCAATATAAACTGATTATATACAGATAATTTAACTACTATTTATTTTCCCAATATGGTCACTAATATCAAGTGAAGTCATTATATTAAATATAAATGTCTTTGTCATCATAACAGTGGAAGAACCAAGACCTAGTTACATTTATAGAAAATAGCTCTTGTTTACTGAGGAATGCCAGCTGTTTCTGTGTTCTTGTCGATGCAAACTTCATCAGATATTGGTAGGAGTCGTTTCATAGCGGATGTGTTTATTTGATGATGTCACAGTCACCATGGCGACGTGGCCATGAGAACTGCTTTGATTAACATAGCGGATCTCAAAGACACATGAAGCCAGGCCATATTGTTAAGTTGTTAAATTGTTTCTATGTCCGCCTTTTACTCAATAGTACGTGTTGTCATGGCAACAGAGTCAAGCCAATCTGAAGAATCCTTTGTCATGTTATCCATAATTCTTTTATAGTCGTGCGCATATTTAAACTCACCTTTGCGAATGGATCTTCAATTAACATTTAAAAGTGATATTTGTTGTGGCTTGGTAGAGACGTTAATGCCCATGCAGAGCCCATTGAGCTTTGCCAGCCACTTTACAGGATTATAAGGGTAAACGAAGCCATTTGCCAGTTTCAAAGGGGATATTTGGCATTGACATGCAGATGGCAGTCAGCACAAAGCTCCTACACATCAGGGAACGGGTTCACGTTGCTCGCCTGGCACGACGTCAGTGCCGACAAGGTCAAGCCTAAATGCTCCCCTCTGATTCAGAGTATAAGAGTTTTGCTAGGCAGAGAACTGAGCCGTCTGAGAACGAAGCGGTCGCCTTGCTTAGGAGGCCAAAGAGAGAAACCGAAAGAAGAAAGAGGTGAAAAGAAACGCCTCAAAATTCTTAAAATCCCTCCAGAAAAAAACTCTAAAGTGGTTTAAACCAGTCTTCAAGTTCCCAAAACCTCTTTAAAACTATCAAACTGAGCTGTGGGCAACTTTTTTTACCAGCCTGGATGACTAACTTCTACAGCTCATGTTGAGTTGTGGCTTTGTAATCATTAAATCAGGTAGCCTCGCTTGACATCACTGCAGTGCTAGCTATCCACAGTGACAAGGGTGTCTGTCACCTGTCATCAGAGACTGTGTGAACAATGTTAATCCTTCATGACAGGGACTGGGATGTCCTTGCATTCTTCTTTTACAATACTCGCCCCCCTCTTCCAATTCATTCCCTTTTACGTGTTGCCTGCCACAAAGTCTTGACAGAACGTGTGTATGGCTTTTTCCCTGACAAGGCTTTATGTAACTTGCTGTGACATTAAGCACAAGCAGACAAGGCTTACCTCTGCTAGGTGGGCTGGTGTCACAGGGATAGTGTTTTCTTTTAATATCGAGGGAAAATAAACATTGTAGTTTTTCTGTTTAATCTCTAATGTTTTCATTTCTCATTTCCTGGCTACTGATTGATCCAGAGGTTATGTCTTTGTTAGAAAAGATGTAGATGCTAGATACATTTTCTTTCATCTTTCTTTCTAATATTTCATCAAGCCTTTGAAACTACCTCAGCTGATGTCACTTAATCCAGTTTTTTTTATACCATTTATGCTAATGTTAATAGTATACAGGTATAGTAACTATACATATTTATGTAATTATTAATTATAAATTATAAATGTAAATATTTAAAAATAAATCTATATATACTATTTTACAATTTAAATGATTGGCTTTAATATTGTCATTGTATTAAAACAACTTAAATACTTGAAATATCTAGAAATATGTACTTTTTATAAATTTGACAGTGTAGCTGAGATTATCACTGCATTTTAAATATTTATACAATTATTTATAATAATTTTAAGCAGAATTTAATAGCATAATGTTATGAAATTTGATGAATGTAAAAAACAGCATTAAACATATTTCATTAATATGTTCAGAGTACTTGTTTGACAGACATAAAACATTATATTATAAATAATAATATTTATTTATTTATTTTCCCACTGACACCCTAGCACCCTCCTGCAACTTCCTATGGTTACCCCAGTTGGGCCAATGGTTAATATTAAAGTTTTTCCCCTACAGTGGAAAATGTGTAAAAATAAAATAAAAGTAAAACATAAATAAATAAAAAAGATCTATATTATAATGTATGCTAAGTTTCACAAAGTAATACTCTCTTTTGTGTGTGTGTATATGTGTCCAGCTCCCAGCATCATGTCCTGATCCCAGCACTCTGGAACACT
Organism: Gobiocypris rarus; assembly: GCA_023029165.1. Lineage (NCBI taxonomy): Eukaryota > Metazoa > Chordata > Actinopteri > Cypriniformes > Gobionidae > Gobiocypris > Gobiocypris rarus. The sequence goes on along the minus strand of CM040913.1, from coordinate 13,817,327 downwards.
GAAGTTCAGGAATGGGAAATCAACTGCATGAACAGCCTGGTGTTGGAAGAGACCGATGGTGGACAGGATACAGGTAAACAAACACATACCCACAATCCCACGTTTAAAACATCCGAGCATGCAAGGACAGCTTACATATTCAGTCGATTTCAACAATGAATATGCTTGTTCTCTAAGCACAGCCCCATCTGAACATGTGCAGACATTCCAGCCCCCTTACATAAGACCTTCCTCTTTGTCCTGCTTGTTTGTTTAGTGTACATATGAGCCCAGCTTTAGTACAGTATGTTGTCCCATGAGCCTCAGTAGCCTACTGTGCTGTAAGCAAGACGCTGAGTTCAGGACTAAGGGTCAAGTGTAATGGGCTGACAGAGACACTAGATAGGGACTGACTGTTGACTCAATCTCTTCGGTCATCAGCGTCTGTTAGGGAACCAATGACAGGGATGCTTTTGACTAGACGAGTCTGTAAGTGCCGGCTTTTTGGGAACAAAATGTCAGCTGCTTCTCATGTTAGACCCAGGGGAGGATGCCATGCCTGAGTGTACAAAGCGCACTCTTAAGTGTGCTCAGGCTGGATGCTATCTTTGACTTCAGTAACAACAGGCCAAAGTGAACAGACCTAGAAAAAATTTGAGTATTTCATTGATATATTTTTCATTTATTTATAAATGTTTTCACTTTTACACCTTTTTTGTTTATACCTTTTCACTTTAGTCATTTAAAAGTAACATTTGCATATATTCATCGGCCACGGTACAACTTTCTAGTACTGGGTCAGACTCTCTTTTGCCTTCAGAACTGCCTTAATTCTTCGTGGCATAGATTGCAAAGTGTCCAAACATTTGTCAGAGATTTTGGTCCATATTGACATGAGAGCATCAAGCAGTTACTGCAGATTTTTCGGCTGCACATCCGTGATGCAAATCTCCCGTTCTACCACATCCCAAAGGTGCTCTACTGGATTGAGATCTGGTGACTGTGGAGGTCATTTGAGTTTAGTGAACTCATTGTTCAAGAAACCAGTTTGAGATGATTTGATCTTTGTGACATGGCACGTCATTCATCAGAACATGGGTGGCCATAAATGGATGGATATGGTCAACAATACTCATGTAGACTGTAGCATTTAAACGATTGGTACTAAGTGGCCCAAAGTGTGCCAACAAAATATCCTCTACACCAGTGGTTCCCAACCACGTTCATGGAACCCCACCAACAGCGTACATTTTGCATGTCTCCTCAATCAAACACATCTGATTCAAATCATTAGTTCATTATTAATGACTCCAAAACCTGATGCGGGTGTGTCCGACAAAGGAGACCTGCAAAATGTTGGTGGGCCTCCAGGAACGTGGTTGGGAACCACTGCTCTACACCACCACCAGCCTGAACCGTTGATACAAGGAAGGATGGATCCATGCTTTCATGCTATTTAGGCCTAATTCTGACCCTACCATCTGAATGTTGCAGCAGAAATCAAGACTCATCAGACATGGCACCATTTTTCCAATCTTCTGTTGTCCAATTTTGGTGAGCCCATGCAAATTGTAGCCTCCGTTTCTTGTTCTTAGCTGGCAGGAGTGACACTGGTGCTTCAAGGTGCGTTCAGAGATGGTCTTCTGCAGACTTTGGTTGTAACAGGAAGTTGTTTGAGTTACTGTTGCTCATTCTGGCCATTCTCTTCTGACCTCCTCAACAAAGCATTTTTCCCTCACAGAACTGAAGGAGACATGTATCCTTCGCTGCCTTTGATATCCCACAATCCTGTGCTTTCCATTCAGTGACAGTTCAGCTGGGGAAAAAAGATGGCGTCCGAAAGTTGCGTTTGCTGGTCAGTTTGTGTGTAAATGTACGTTCTTTACCAACATTTTCCACTTCTGATGTCATTTCTAGCGAGAAATTACTAATGTGGTAATTAAATATTTGTTTAGTTCTCACCAAAGCTCGCTCTATTTTGCTGTAGATCATTAAACTGTTACACTGCCTTAGTCAGAAATCAGTTTTGTGAGGTGCCTTCATGCACAAAACGCTGCCTTATGGGGCGTTCACACCGGACAAGCCATTGTCTGATAAGGTAGCGAGGCAATGAGATTCAGCTGCCTAGGTTTTTGGACGCAGCCCATGTCTCTGTGCCTGAATGCATTGGGTTGCTCCCATGTGATTGACTGATTAGATATCAGGTTTTAACATTTTACATAAATATATTCACTCATAGAGTAGCTTTATTTATGTTTACTTATACTTAATGTTTTATGAACTCACGTTCCACTTGTCTGTCTGTCTTAGCTGGGTGGTTTGCACGCTCTCTATTTCAAGTGAAAAATCCCTCCATATTCTCTTGTCCGCCCCTGCACTGGGATAATCGGTTTTCCCTGGCATTATTTCTGTTGTTACTCCGAGTGTCTTCATTCACGGCTTCTGATTTAAGTTCCTGAGTTGATTTACAGTAGCTTTAATGCAGGTTTGACAGAATCCCGTGCGACGGGCACTTCTCTGTCTGGCGGCCATGACTCATTGGCTTTTAACGACGAAGAAACTCCCTGAGGGTGGGTGTGCATGGGTGTGCATGCTGGGAGGGGGTGCTGGTGTAACTGAAAGGGCCGAGCAGTGATTTGTACAGTATGAATCTGTCATCCAAAGCTCTGTGAGTCAATATGAGTCACCCGGGGGGGCCGTTAGCCCTCTCTGTCCCCCTTTTAACAAGGTAATGAGAACTGACTCACAGAGACTTCACTCACTGCACCTGAGCTTCCATGGAAGGCCTATTTGGGAAACACCTGGATGTCAGGAAGCCACAGAACGACCACAGCTGACTTCTTACTGTCGAACGAAGAGTTTTTAGTGGACAGTATCTTTAAATAGATTGTATGTTTATTATGTTTTTAGCACACCTGTCTGTGACATCATACCTGCCTGAAGGTATTTGATTTTCGTTTTGCGCAACACGGAGCATGAGTTCTTTAGGTTTGCTGCGATTTGCTCTCTCCTTGTATTCTGAGCAGCTTTTAATCATGTTATGGATTTAATTTAACACTTTCTTTAAAGATTAGCAGCACATAAAAATGCTTTAAAATGTCATAATTGAGGTTGCATTAATTAGATAAAAAATGACAGTAAAGACATTTGTAATGTTAAGGCCCATTCACACAAAGAACGATAACTATATTAGCGTCCACACTTGCGGACAATATCGTTCTGTTTATTCTCAGTTTTTTTTGTTTCACCAAAGAATCACCGTTTTCACAAAAATATGAAGCAGCAGAACGGCTTTCAACATTGATGGTGTAAAGCCGCTACTTCATTTTACTAAAGCTCACGCCGTACACACACGTCTTCATTCCTATGGAATATTCTGTAAAGAGTTAGTAACCGTAACCAAGGGAGGCGGGGCTTGGCAAGGATCGAGTGTAGTTCCTTTTTATCCTATTTGCTAAAGATGATGTAAAATTTGATTATACACTCTAAAAGCTTTTTTTAAAAAAAAGAGTTTGGCTCTTGTTTCAGCTAATAATGTGTCTGTTCTTTACTGCAGGTCTCTTAGGGCTCAGAGGAACTTAAGTCCTGATCCGCGTTTGAAAGTCATGCTTTATAGCTTACAAGAACAGATTAATTTGTAATTTCTATTTCATAGAAATCACTGATGATTGCTGTATAGGCTCTCATGGGGGTGTGCAGTACAGAAAGGTGTTTGTTGCCTTGAGAGCAGGATTGCATTTTGCTTGTGAGTGTATTGGCAGAATCCTGAGGTGAGCTGCTATCTCAGCGCTGTTTTTCCCTGCCGTCTGTGGTGCAGTGACTCAGCTGCTTTCTACAGGTGCAATTAATCCAAAATTGATTTTATTTACAAAAAAATGTAATTGTGTATATGTATGTATATACAGGAAAACCAAAATGTATTCAAACCCTTTAAACATTTTCTGACATTATCACAGTTTATTCGCTATAGTTTAGAAAATGGTATTAAAATATGACAAGGACTCAAAGTTAAACTGTGTCAAAACAAATGTATCTTGATAATGTCAGATCACTTTAATAGAAAGGTATGTAATGGATTACAATCAACCATCCAGCTGTCAGCTGTTAAATTTAAGTACAATTAGATAATACCAATTACCAAGCAATGCTTCATTTTGTTCAGTCTGTGGTGTAAAAGGTTGAATAAGCAATTAAAGAAAAAACACTTAATTTTCACCCAAAAATGAAAATTCTGTCATTACTTACTTACTCTCATGTCGTTCAACACCCATAAAACCTTTGTTTGTTTATCTTCGGAACACAAATGAAGATGTTTTTGTTGAAATCCGATGGCTCAGAAAGGCCTCCATTGGCAGCAATGTCATTTCCTCTCTCAAGACCCATTAAAAGGCACTAAAGACATCATTACAAAGTCCATCTCACTGCAGTGGTTCTACAATCATTTTATGAAGTGATGAGAATAGTTTTTGTTAGCAAAAAAAAATTAATAAATAACGACTTATATAGCGATGGCTGATTTCAAAACACAGCATCCTGAAGCTTCAGAGCTTTATGAATCAGCGAGTCGAATCATGATTTGGATCGCGTGTCAAACCGCCAAACTACTGAAATCACGTGACTTTGGTGATCCGAACCGCTGATTCAAGACGCTGATTTATAAATCTCCGAAGCTTCAGGAAGCAGTGTTTTGAATTTGGCCATCGCTATATAAGTCGTTATTTCGTTTTTGTTGTTGTTTTTTTGCGCACAAAAACTATTTTTGTAAAAATGATACAATTTTTGTTATAAAATCTATTATAAAAATGTATCATCATTTCCTCTCAAATATTAAGCAGCACTTCTGTTTTCAACATTGATAATAATAAGAAATGTTTCTTGAGCAGCAAATAAGCATTTTAGAATGATTTCTGATGGATCATGTGACACTTTTGTACATTACTGGATTAATGATGCTGAAAATTCAGCTTCACCTTTACTGGAATTAATTACATTTTAAAATATATTTAAATAGAAAAGTTACTTAATTTTTTTTCTTTCTGTTTTTATTGTATTTTTTGATAAAGTGAATGAATTAGAATAAGAGAATATTTTACATAAAACATAAAAAAAGCATACTTACCCAAAGCTTTTGAATGGTCATGCATATCTATTTAACTACATATTGTCATATAAGCCGGTCAGTAGTGTTGATTTTCATTTCACAGACTTTAAGTACTCAAAACTGTTCATTTTGAGTCAAAGTTCATTCAGTGAACAATTCATCCAGAAAGGTAACGTAAGAGTACATGACATAAAAGAACCAGTTCATAAGAATCATTTACTTGTGAATCAGACTACTCAAGTTTTCTTGCCCTTATTTTGAGATATGTTTTTTTTTTAATCACAATAAATTCAGACTTGTAGGTCCTGGAACAATTGCAATACTAACAAGTGTTCAATATCTTAGGGGACCTTTTTGGGTTCCCCTGATGATGACTCTGGCCTTTGGGATGGTAAAGTGCTGACTGAAAAATATACCTGAAAAGCCTTATAATGCGGCTATTTGTTGTGTTTTAGCCCTGAATTTGCTTCTCTGGTCACCTTGAGCAGGGCCCTGTGTCTGGGCAAACACAATAGTCAGCCATTTTGCTGCTAATCCTGTAAAATGAGATGATTAAGTCAGCCCTTCATTGAGTTTGACTGTTCTGTCCCCGAGCACGTTCTGCTGAAGGCTAATATTTTCTGTAACCCGAGTGCTCCCGCTGGACCGGCTTAATCAAATAACCGCCCAGCGCTTGTTCAGAAGATGTGAAACAGACAATGACCAACACAAGCCTTCTCATTCTGGGCGGCACACAGTTGATGAGCGTGAAGAGATGGCTTCATTGCATTTTGTCAAAAGTGGGCAGCACGGCTTAGGCCCAGGCTTAGCCAGGTCAGAAGGTGAAATTCTTCCGACCCTGTTGAGTAAAGCCTTATGTTAGTTATAAATCCACTAATGACAGAAGGCTTTCCTGGATCTTCAGTATCAGGCCACCCATCATCCAGTTTGAACCATTTCATGTGTCTCCTGAACTTCTATTTGCGGAGAGTTTGAGGGTTTATTTCGAGGTCATGCACTTGTGATTGAAGGTGGTTTCCTTGTGATGGACAGTCTCTTTTGAACTGGGGGATATTAATTTCTGCTTTTGTCCATTATGTAATTTTTCTTAAGTGTTTTATTTAAATGTTATGCAGGAAAGTCTAAATGTGTTTGTTTGCCAAACATCTGTTTTTACCATATATAGGATTGTGCAGTATTTTAAAAAGCATTATCCAATCTTGATTAAGTTTTAAAAGCCTAGTTACTTGTATTATGGAGCCTAAATGTAACAACTGTAGTCACTTGATAAAAATAAATAAAAATATTTAGAATCCGTTTCAGTTGTTTCAAACAAAGTCTAATTTGAAATAATCATTAAGTGATCAGGTTAGATTTTCAGGTAGAATTATAGGTTTATCTGGGTGGTTGCCAAGTCGTTGTTAGGGCCTTCTGAGTGGTTTCTAGGGCGTTGCTACTGTAGGTGTTGGCTCAGCACTTGAATTAATTTCTATGGCATTTCTTGGCAGTTGTTATGGTTTTATTGATGTTTGCTAGGTAGTTGCAAAGATTTTCTGGGTGGTTACTAGGGTGTTTTTAGGTAGTCGCTATAGGCAGTTGCTTATTTAAGAACTGCATGTAGTTGTTGCGTGACACTTGCTGCCATTTTGGTTATAGAATTTTTATATATATATATATATAATGAGATATTTAAATAAATACATTTCTATTATACAATTCATTTTTTATTAGTTTCTTAAATTGTGCTTAATTTGCTTATTCGGTTAGTTAACTAGAATCCCAGATGCTAGGGTTTTGTGAGTGGTTGCTAGGGTGTTGCCAGGTGCTTGCAAAGATTTAGGGTATTGCTAGAGTATTCTCATGACAGCGTTTTCTGGGTGGTTGTTAAAGCATTGCTAAGTGTTTGATAGAATGATTTGGGTGGTTGCTAAGGCATTGATGGGCGATTGCTAGAGTTTCAGTACTCGGTCCCTTATCATTTCTAGCATATTTTTGGTTGTACCACTAATACATGTTTTAAGCAGGTTTCTTGAATATTCCCCTCATCTTCCATTGCTCACGCCATTGGTTTCAGTCATTGTTGTTGTTAGGCAAACAGCAAGGTTTTCATCCTACAAATGTATTGCATTGAGCTGTTTCTGCAGGAGGACATATTTAACATTTTTTTCCCTCCCAATGTTGAAAGCTAAATCCTGTCTTTAGCTGTTTCCGTCTGGATTTGCAATATATAAGAACTCTTGGTCAAGTTTATTTGAGAAAAGAACTTGAGTGAATCTGGGACGAAACTTGAAAGTGAAATGTATAACAACCTAGTAATTTAAAGTGAAGGAAAAAGCCAAACCGCAAAGGAATTAACAGACACGCTATCCTGGACTTCGGTTGCTGCTGTGACTCATATCCATTAGGATATTTTTATACTCTCCCATTAAAACTAACAAGGGCTTGTGCAGTGATTGAAAGATGCTCTAGTCTTGTAACTGTGTCCAATATTTACAGACAGCTTTTATTTCAGAGCAGCTTATGATGTGTTATCATAAACACAAAAAGGACCTAAGACCAGCAAAATGGGTAAAATCCAGACTAGAGCTGCACTATTCCGGATAAATTAAGAATATCAATTCTCCCATGATTCAGAATAAAATAACATGTAATTCACTAGAGATTCTGACAAAATATGAATTGCTGCAGTCTATTTAAAATGTCTAATTAGTCTGAATTATTTATAAAAGATGTTGACTCACTCATAAATATCAGACGAAATATCAGAATATCTAAAGACTACCACTATATAAATTCTGATCAGAATAATAATAATAATTTAAAAAAATCTTCTCCAGTACACATTTCTCCACGTTCCTAAACTCCTTGTTGAGTGTTTGGCCCCTGACCTTCGATCAGGCTTAAAGCCCTTTAAAAGTTGAGTCCTGAGTCTTTGTCAGCAGGTCAGGAAGCTCCTTCCACTCTTTCCATATTGATGCGTTCAAATCAACTCATAAATGATCTACCACTCCACACGGATTAAAAGAGCAGACTGTCTGCGGATATATAAAGACACTAATTGATTTGAGTTTAGTGTGTTTTTTATTTTACGTATATAAACTTTCTGTTTATATACAGTATGTTGCAGAATTGTATCATAATTACTTTACATTTAAAGTAGATTTTTTATTTATTATATTTTATTTTGTTATTTTTAAACATTTTTTTCTAGAGAAAATTAATTATGCTTGCCTGTCCAAAATGCACTAGTACAATAGAGTTACTAAGGTGTTCTGAGTGGTTTTTAGGACATTTCTAGTGGTTTCTAGAGTAGCACAACCTAAATTTTGATATGCTGTTGAAATTATTTATTAACACTCAGTTCCTTCTGAAAGGCTAGAAAACAAACTGAAAAAGCAATGTATTCGTGGCTGGAGTGACGTCCATGAAAGCCATGGTTACTGGCTCAGAATGAAAGCCCTGTATCAAGTGGTTCTTCTATGACCCGCCTTTGCATTTTGACCCTGCAGTGATTGATATTCCTGAGGCTTTGATAGATGACTACCTTTCAAAGATGATACAAGACTGATTGATGGCTGGAAAGCACAATTTAGTGATGGGCCTCTCTCCACAGATCCTCCTTTATTCCCCTTCGTGACCTTCTTACCTGTCCCTGGAAAGACGTGCTTTGAAAACCAAAGAGTGAAGTAGTGTGTAGTAGTAAGAGTGAAGTTAAAATAAATAAATAAAATAGCATGTGGGAAGCCATTTAATTAAAGACTGTGTGTGTGTGTGTGTGTGTGTGTGTGTGTGTGTGTGTGTGTGTGTGTGTGTGTGTGTGTGTGTGTGTGTGTGTGTGTGTGTGTGTGTGTGTGTGTGTGTGTGTGTGTGTGTGTGTGTGTGTGTTGTGTGTGTGTGTGTGTGTGTGTGTGTGTGTGTGTGTGTGTGTGTGTGTGTGTGTGTGTGTGTGTGTCACCAAAATAGCAGCAAGAAGAATTTATATGTATATAGTGATACTTGTGTGTATTCAAATATACATAATTATACACAACATATTTACGGTATTATATAAACACAAACTTTTATATATATATATACACACAAAATTAGTCTATATTTATGTAAAAAATAATACAAATTACCAAAACGGCAGCAAATGCCATGCAATTTGTATTATTTGTATTATTGTGCCATGCACTATTACTGTTATGTTATGCAAATATGTGTGTGTGTGTGTTACTTTTTAATTATTTATTTTGATTTTATACATTTTATTTGTTTATTTATTTGCATAACATAACAGTAATAGTAATAGGAGCATGTGTTTGTTGCATGGCATTTGCTGCCGTTTTGGTAATATGTATTATTTTTTACATAAATATAGACTAATTTTGTGTGTAAATAAATAAATTGTATATTATACTCTTTATTTGTATATAATAATTTGATAATATTACTTTAAATATTAAGTAATAATAAGTAAATCAATTGTATAATATTAAAGGCGTGTATTTATATAAAATAGTAAAATAATAGTAACAAAAATACCTTTATTAATATAAAAGATGTGCTTAATTTGTTTTTGATTATTGACCTAGAAATAGTGCAGAATCTGAAATATTTCTTAATCATTCATGCCATAATGTTTCTCCCTAAGATTGCGTTTCTCTGTAATATTGGAATATAGCCCAGGATTTGTCCAAACAGAAAGAGCACAGTTAATCAGTGTGAAGATGCTTCGGTTTTGTGTTTTACTGTCTGCCAAACCTCCTCGTGTCCACTTCAATCTTTTTAATATCCTTAAAGGACAGTCTGAACTGCGTCAGCAGCACACATGGTGACATCTCTGTCAGAAACAGATGGTTTACTAGTAAATCATTTGTAAATACCAGTAAATATTTTGTCAATTAGCCCCAATGAAATCCAAAGCCTGAAGGAAGCTGAACATTTTACCATCTCCTAAAGGAATAGTTCACCCTAAAAATTTATTTTCTTTAAAGGGGTCTCATTATGCCCTTTTTCACAAGATGTAATATAAATCTCTGGTGTCCCCAAAATGTGTCTGAAGTTTCAGCTCAAAATACTCCCCACATAATGTATTATAGCTTATCAAATTTGCCCCTATTTGGGTGTGAGCAAAATTGCGTGTCCCTTTAAATGCAAATTAGCTGCTGCTCCTGGCCCCCCTTCCAGAAGAGGACAGATCCTTTACACAAGCTTTGGATACTCCGTCAACAACAAAACAGGCGAATCTCACTCAGCCAAAATGTCAGAAAATAACCAGATGTGGAGTGCAGCCGTACGTGTTTGAACCGCAGTCGGACAGATGGAGAGACTCAGGAAGAGGCTGCAACTTTTAGACTGCACCTGGACGTTTCTGAATGGTTAGTGGATAGATTAGTTTGTTGTGGTTTAGTTGAAGTTGATTCATGCATAATAAATGTGTGTTTATGAATTACGCAGATGGTGAGCTTTTTTGGGATAAAACTAACGACATAGTTCTAGCCTCTGTGAATACAGTCAGAGACTATGGTAACTTAAGCCATATTAGCCATACAGCATTCTAGAAATCTCTTTCAGAAAGAAAATTTGCAAACATTCACAAAATATGAAGTGTCATCATTCTGGATATGAAGTTAGAGCATGAAGCGTTTGTATTGACCCATCCTTCGGAAACAACTTTTTAGCAAATTTTTCCAGCATTGTACTGAGCCTCGTTGGTGAACATTCTTTTCCTTCAAAAATGAAATTCAACCACGGTGTCCTCAGTGGCTCAATGCCGGGAGTCTATGGAGACTCGTATGTTTGTTGGTACATCCAACAACAGAACATTTATACTGTTTTTTGGTGCAAACAGACATTGTAATACTCTGATACAGTGAGTAAACAGAAATGGCGCTCTCTGTGCTTCTCACTCAGGGGTGTGTCTATGCTAAAAGGGCAGATCATCAACAGTCATGGGCAGGGTTTTCCTACTCTTATGTAGACGTAGGGGGAAATACGAAACAGGGATTATGAGAGATTGATAATGATTGATGGGGATTACAAAAAAAGTATTGGTTGGATTTTTACCATTATAGGCTGGTTGTTTACACACACTGTGAACACGTGTGTTTAAACACCTTATAAAAGTGAATTTTGCATAATAGGTCCCCTTTAATATTGTTTCCCAATCTGTATGCTGTTTTTCTTCTTCTCAATTGAACACAAAAGAAGATATTTTGATAAATGTTTCAGCTATTTTTGTTCAACAAACATCAATGGCATCCAAAAAAGCATCCAAAAGGCACCCAAAAAAGATGATTTACAAAATATCTTCTGTTCTGTTCCACAGAATAAAGAAAAGTTGGAATGACATGAGGGTGATAACTGATGACAGAATTGTATGTATTTGTGTGAACTATCCTTTGAAATTAAAGTGAGCATGTTCATGAATGAAACTTTTTTTACTGTCGTGAGTTTCCCATCTTAGTTAATGACCTCCTGTAATCACATGACCCTCAGCCGTAGCATAAATCTCATCAAAGAGAGAGCAGGGCATTACAGAAGTTAAATCACCAGCATGTTACCTTTACTTTGCGGAGGTGCAGGTCTTTTAAAGTTGAGTCTTCTAAGTGGTGGTCTCTTTACTTGACGTTTTTTTATTGTGATTGATTGTTTGGCTGCGAGTTCAAAAGTCAGCCCATTTCCTTTGTATTCGCATACATAACCTGTTTTGTTCCTTGGCTCCATCTCAGGACTTTTAACATTGTCATTGTTAGGCTCCATGTTATCTGTTTTCCTGCGGCGCAGTATTTTGGCATTTGCAAACTACACACATAATGTTACCCCAAATAACTTGAAAACTGAGGTAACACTTTATTTTAAGGTGATATAGTTACTACATGTACATACTGTACATAACCGTAAATTTTTCATCATTACAAGTAACTAACCCTAAACCAAACCATAACCCTAACCGTAACTCTATAATAAGTACATGTAGTTAATTAATATTACTTAGTACTTGAGTATTTGAGTAATTACAATGTAAATACGTCACCTTAAAATAAAGAGTAACTGATTCTTGGGCATTTTGTTTGAACTCTGTTAGATGTGCGTTGTTTGCTTGAGGGTATACAGGAAATCCGTCAAAGAAACACTGGGCCCCAAGGTACATAGGTAAAGGAAATAAATGTAACTTTTTATTATTAAAACTTTTTCTGGTGCATGAGAACCTGGAGTCCCCTCCCTCCAGGTGTAATGATAGTGATTTATGGGACTTTTAATGGGAATTTATGGGAACAGGAAGTTTTGAAGTTGGATCTTGGACACTGATAAGACATCCTGCATGTTCACACTGCTTCCATGAGCGCGAGTTAAGCATGATTATGATCCTTGTGGAAATACAGACCCACTTTGTTTACTTTTTTCATGCATTTATATATTTATGCACTTACATTTGCTTTTATTTATGAATTTATTTATTTTTCAGTGATTTTTATTATTTTTTTATTTATATTTATTTTATTGATTTAATTTCTTAAGATAACTATTTGGTCAAAACGTTCTATGTTGTTGATATTGTTGTGTAGTTTTATGCCTTATCTAATATAAGCTTAATGTAATGTATTCAGTAACATTATAGGAGAGAGTTTGAATTTCATTTAATACATTTTAATTTAATTCGCTTTTAGTGTTTTTTATATAACGGGGTATAAATATAGACTACTGTAAAGAAAAAATTTAAAAGGAACAAAAATCATATAATAATTGTATATATCCAAAATAAATTCTATATATATATATATATATATATATATATATATATATATATATATATATATATATATATATATATATATATATATATATATATATATATATATATATATATATATATATATATATATATATATATATATATATATATATATATATATATAAATATAAATATAAATAATTTATTTTGTATATAGAATTTGGATATAGAATTTATTTTATACATGCATACATACATATAATGTACAGTGGGGCAAAAAAGTATTTAGTCAGCCACCAATTGTGCAAGTTCTCCCACAGTTGAGAGAGGCCTGTAATTTTCATCATAGGTACACTTCAACTATGAGAGACAGAACGAGGGGAAAAAATCCAGAAAATCACATTGTCTGATTTTTAAAGAATTTATTTGGTCACCTACAAAAAAGCAAAATTTTTGGCTCTCACCTGTATTAATGGCACCTGTTTGAACTTATCATCAGTATAAAAGACACCTGTCCACAACCTCAAACAGTCAGACTCCAAACTCCACTATGGCCAAGACCAAAGAGCTGTCAAAGAACACCAGAAACAAAATTGTAGACCTGCATCAGGCTGGGAAGACTGAATCTGCAATAGGTAAGCAGCTTGGTGTGAAGAAATCAACTGTGGGAGCAATTATTAGAAAATGGAAGACATACAAGACCACTGATAATCTCCCTCGATCTGGGGCTCCACGCAAGATCTCACCCCGTTGGGTCAAAATGATCACAAGAATGATCGCAAATATCCAGAACCACACGGGGGGACCTAGTGAATGACCTGCAGAGAGCTGGGACCAAAGTAACATAGGCTACCATCAGTAACACACTACGCCGCCAGGGACTCAAATCCTGCAGTGCCAGACGTGTCTCCCTGCTTAAGCCAGTACATGTCCGGGCCCGTCTGAAGTTTGCTAGAGAGGATTTGGATGATCCAGAAGAGGATTGGGTGAATGTCATATGGTCAGATGAAACCAAAATAGAACTTTTTGGTAAAAACTCAACTTGTCGTGTTTGGAGGAGAAAGAATGCTGAGTTGCATCCAAAGAACACCATACCTTCTGTGAAACATGGGTGTGGAAACATCATGCTTTGGAGCTGTTTTTCTGCAAAGGGACCAGGACGACTGATCCGTGGAAAGGAAAGAATGAATGGGTCCATGTATCATGAGATTTTGAGTAAAAACTTCCATCAGCAAGGGCATTGAAGATGACATGTGGCTGGGTCTTTCAGCATGACAATGATCCCAAACACACCGCCTGGGCAACGAAGGAGTGGCTTCGTAAGAAGCATTTCAAGGTCCTGGAGTGGCCTAGCCAGATCTCAACCCCATAGAAAATCTTTGGATGGAGTTGAAAATCTGTGTTGCCCAGTATATAACAAAGTATCAAGATGAACTTTTGTTATTGACCAAATACTTATTTTCCACCATAATGTGCAAATAAATTCTTTAAAATCAGACAAGGTGATTTTTCTGGATTTTTATTTTTCTCATTCTATCTCTCATAGTTGAAGTGTACTATGATGAAAATTACAAGCCTCTCTCATCTTTTTAAGGGGGAGAACTTGCACAATTGGTGGCTGACTAAATACTACTTTTCCCACTGTGTGTGTGTGTGTGTGTGTGTGTGTGTGTGTGTGTGTGTGTGTGTGTGTGTGTGTGTGTGTGTGTGTGTGTGTGTGTGTGTGTGTGTGTGTGTGTGTGTGTGTGTGTGTGTGTGTGTGTGTGTGTGTGTGTGTGTGTGTGTGTGTGTGTGTGTGTGTGTGTGTGTGTGTGTGTGTGTGTGTGTACACACACACAATAATATATATTTTTCTCAACTGGAATCGGTTCTACACACTACTATACTATACTATTTTTGTACTTTTATGTAGTTCATTCTCTTTGAGTGCTTGAGTGACTACAAGAGATCCGGTCTTTATAAAACAGAGGCTGGTGTCCAGAAGGAAACTTCAGGTTTAATCTTGGTCTTGCAGAGTTCCTGTGCACAGACGCCATGGTTACCGGTTGCCAGGCCAACATTGTTGCTGGTTGTGCGTCAGAGGAAGTGGCAGATATCAGTTTCAGAGCAGGAATATGCTGCCACTGCTGATCCATGCTGACCTAAGCCCCTGCACTGATTGGCACACATGACATGCACAAGCAGATTGTGACGGTAGCAGATCTGATTTGGTGGATCCGCAATCAGTGCATTTATTTTGTTACATAAGGCTCTTAAAATTAAGTGTCAAATTTTTTTTTAAAGGCCAAATCAAAAGACTTGTTCTCTTTGTTAGATAATGTGCTCTTTTTATTCTGCATTGTCCTCAGGGTTTTTAATTTGTGGCTGTTTTTTTTACCCCCCTATATTAGTAGATTTCCTTTGTACTTTTTTATTTATTATAATTATTTATTTTTTTAAATGTAAAAGATGAAAGATTATCACGTGAACCGAAACAGTACCCAATCAGAAAGCGAGCTGATGGAAGACTCCAGCTCGCTGTGTTACATGTACACTCTACGACTTCATCTAAACATTTTCCTTTTTTCCTCCCTGCAAATTTTCTGTAAAAAGCAGTCCATATATTATAAGCGGGATTTCCCGTGTTCACAGACCATTTGGTGGTGTGCTTTCCTGATCACATTGCGGCACTCCATACACTAGAGGAACAAAACGTTCATGTTGTGGTCTCTCACACTAAAAATATTTAATGTGGCCCCAGCTCTTACCTGACACTAATATTAAAATGGACAGTGCTCACAGTTTCCATGATTTGGCTCTATTTATTGATTGTATGTTATTTTTTCATTGGACACCATCCATATTGAAATGAAATGAAAGCATGCCTAAGATTGGTCTGCAAATGGTAGCTCACACGAGAAGCGTTAGAATAATACAATATCAGCAATCTCAGACATTCACATTTGGACGGGATTAGATTTCATAAGAGGACTGTTGAGTTTGATGAAAAACAGTAGGTCATTTGCCCTGGATTCTTTTTTTTTACAAAGGTTGTGTGAGAAAAACACAGACTTGACAGGTTCGGATGGGATTAAAATCGCATAGTATGTCAACAAGAATTTCTCTAATGACCTCCTGGAAAACTAGTCCAGTCCGGATAGGGCTTTACTCACAATTATTTAGAATGTTATAGTGCTAAACTGTACCTAGGTTACCAGAAATGTCTTCAGTGTTTTGATTAAACCATTCTGTGATCTATATAAATTAGGTAAACTGAACTCTGAACTGATGTTGTCTGCATACACCGCTTTTAAAATGTCTTCTCATAATAGAGAGTCTGCACACACATACACACCAAACGTGTCAACACTAATGCCTCTGCTATCATGTTTGCCCAGACTTTTAAACCCAGAAAAGTGGCCTTTTTCTGCGTCTGATAGAGTATGATAGCCTTCTGGGTATCAGTTGAGTAATTCCAGAAGAAAGCCGCTTTTCAGCACCTCCTAAATCTGGGCGTTTTGTTCTTCAAAGACTGTATGTGTCCGTAAGAGAGCGAGAGAGAGGGCTGGAGAAAGTGTGCAAGCTAGGGTGAGTTTAACAAATCTGGCTAAAGTTAATAAGACTGTATCCTAACCTTCTGTGACCCAAACGTTCTCTTTTATTGTTCTCAAATGGAAACTCTTTTTCTTGAACCCTTTTGTTGTCATCTGATATCAGATATTTGTTCTCATCTGCAGTCACATCAGTTTATTTTTCTTCTGTTTGTGATGCCAGTTGTAGAAGTAATAACAATGCGCATTCTTTCTATCAAACGGCACAAAAATGATGGGATTACCCATGATTCTTTCAGAAAAGCCTTGTCATTATTGCGTTAGAGCCACAGGATAAACCTTTATTTTGCATCATCTGCTTATCTGTTTGGCTCCGGCTCTTTAGAAACCGATGCCAGTTGGTCGACCTTGGTGACATGGGTCATTAACTTTCATTCCCTACAAAATTATATCTCTTAATCTTTACAAAGGAAACCCCAAGAATTTTGCCTAAAGTATTTTTAATTGTTTCAATAGCCCCTCTCTGACCTATTTTTGCTGTACACCATTTAAAAATCCACCAGAAAATGAATGTAAATAAGTATATAAGAAGACTTGAAGTGTGCATTAGGCCCTCAGGTGCTTCAGGGAGGCAGGGTGAGCTCTGGTACCTTCCAGTGTTTTCTCATTACGCTCCTGAACATGCCAGAACGTGTCTTCATGAGATCAACTGCAAACTAAAGCTTTTAAACTGCCGCTGATTGAGATTGATTGTGAAATTACTGCTCTCTCCATTTTAGGATTAAGGTTTAATTGTAGTTGCAAAGTACTTCAAATGTATATTTTGTCTTTTTGTATAGTTTAAAATGCAACAAACATTTACTAATATGTAATTTGAGGTAGTGAGTGTCTGCTGTATTTTTTTGCTTTGCTTGTCTTTTTGTGGGATAGAAAAGCTTATAGTACATACAAAAAATGCTTTTCTACAAGACAAAAGTAAAAATGTATTTTAGTCATATATCTGTTAATCTTTTTTTTTTATTACAATAATTGCTGTTTTATACGGTTATATATTTTTATTTACTACTGTTATTTATTTTTATTTGCTATATTTTTACCATGTTTAAAAAAAAATAAAAAAATTATTTATATCATTTTATTTATTTATTATATTTATTTTTGGTCTACTATTAAATTTAAAAATGTCTTTCACATCCCTCTTTGCAGAGAAAGCAAAAAAAGAAAGCGCAAAAGGCTGTGCGAGTTCTCTCAGCGACGGAAAACACAATGTAAAACCTTCACAAGATGGTGCCAAGAACACTTCAAAAAAAGGTGAGCCGGTTCATAGAGATTGTTTATGAGTAATTTAGGCAGGTCTGGACCTCCACGCTATTAATCTAATGGGTCATTGCAACGAGAGACACAATGTCATAACGAAAGTGCGCCAGTACCTTAAGATGGCACCCTGCCGTATCATACATGAGATTATGATGCCCCTTGGATCCAATTGCATGGCACGAGTTAATACTATTGGCGGAAAGCCCAGAAAAAGAAATCAAGACAATAGGCTAAAACCTTTGACACACTGTACTTCAGGTCACCTATTCACTCATTCGATGTCAAACGCATTACACTCGAGTAGAGAACGCATCTACCAACTGTACTCTGTCACCTACCCGATTCAAAACCACCAAAACAGACGCTTTGTAATACAATACAGCCCACATTTCCTTGTTCTGTTGATGCGATTACAGGGGACAGGCAGAATCCCTAGTGGCATATGTGGCCGACATGGATATCTGTTCTCCAGCACACAGCCTGCATTAGCAAGAGCAGGCCGGCAGCACCTGTGTAAATGTGATAGTCTGATAACATTCACTTTTGTCCTGTGGGCCCGTTTGTGGTGTGATGTTTGTTTGTACCTGGAAATATACTGCAACTCACAGAAGTTCACCCACTGACCCATTGGTACTACTTTTTAAATTTACTTGCAATAGTGGTTACTTTAAACATGTTTCAAAAAAACTTTTTTTATCCCAGTTCAATGTACAAAAACAATGTAGTCATGTGCCAAGCGCCACTCACATTTTCCCCGGAATATTTATTTTTGCAGTTCCATATGGTATATTAACAGTGAATAATGAAACACTTTTGGACCAATTTTAAAACAAAAGGATGTGATGTAAGGGTGTCATTAGAACAGATTTTATTTTATTTTTTTACTTTCGTTTGTTTCAAAATCCAAATAATTTGTGAAACAAATGTGTGTGTAACACATTAAGCAATCAGTTCAGGTAATATATATATATATATATATATATATATATATATATATATATATATATATATATACATATACATACATACACACAGTGAGGAAAATAAGTATTTGAACACCCTGCTATTTTGCAAGTTCTCCCACTTGGAAATCATGGAGGGGTCTAAAATTGTCATCGTCAGTGCATGTCCACTGTGAGAGACGTAATCTAAAAAAAAATCCAGAAATCACAATGTATGATTTTTGTACTATTTATTTGTATGATACAGCTGCAAATAAGTATTTGAACACCTGAGAAAATCAATGTTAATATTTGGTACAGTAGCCTTTGTTTGCAATTTATTTATTTATTTATTTGTGTGTGTGTGTGTGTGTGTGTGTGTGTGTGTGTGTGTGTGTGTGTGTGTGTGTGTGTGTGTGTGTACAGTATAAAATGCATTACGCCTATGGAATGTCCCCATAAAACATGGAAACACAACGTGTGTGTGTACAGTATAAAATGCATTACGCCTATGGAATGTCCCCATAAAACATGGAAACACAACGTGTGTGTGTGTGTGTGTGTGTACAGTATAAAATGCATTACGCCTATGGAATGTCCCCATAAAACATGGAAACACAACGTGTGTGTGTGTGTGTGTGTGTGTGTGTGTGTGCGTGTGTGTGTGTGTGTGTGCGTGTGTGTGTACTGTATAAAATGCATTACGCCTATGGAATGTCCCCATAAAACATGGAAACACAATGTGTGTGTGTGTGTGTTTGATGTGTGTAATGTTGATAAACATATACTGCACTTCTATGCGATCTGTGATTCTTGAGACTTTCTTAAGATTAGGTTTCTTCTGTGTTTCCCCAGAGGCTTCGGGCTCCGGCACTAAAAATGTTTTCACACGACTGCTGAAAGTGGCTCAGCATTACCTTTTGGAATCAGGCAAGCACAGTGCAGCTGCCAAATCTTCTCCTGCCAAGAGGAACCCTGCCTTCAGCCGCCTCCCCAAAGCAAGAATCTCCACCTCCTTCACTCAGGCACAGGTGCACCTGCTTTTATGAACACCTTTATATGTAAATAAACCACATTTTTGGCATCAAAATCGAAAATGACAATGTGATAGCAGCAACTTGACTGTGTATCAGATACCATTTTGACACCATTTTTCGCTGTATACATTTATCCTATGTATATATTCAGTCTAAGAATTATGTGATTCAGGTTCGAACCAGGAGGAGCAGTAGTAGACGTTCCCAGAATTCCACTCTGGGTGGGGTCAAGAAGGAGCTACTCCCTTCTCAAGATTCAGATGGAGGTGCTACTGAAGACAGGTGTGTGACACAAATAGAGACAAGATGGTAGAGAGATGGACAAGGAGTAAAGAATCTGTCCCCTTTTGTGTTTAAATGGGTTTTCAGTAATTGGTACATTTTAATTGACTGCAATTTCTCTGCCTCAGAAATGTTAAATAAAATACACTTGAAGATTAAAGGGATACTTCCAAAAATAAACATTTGTTCATCATTTTTCTCATGCTCAAATTGTTCTGAAACCCCATGACTTTCATTTTTTTGCAGCACAAAAAAGACATTTTCGATGTAATTACAATTAATATGGATATGCCACTTTAAAAAAATATAAAGAAATCATTACCAAAAAATTAAAAATAAACCACTTTTTGCAAATAGATATTTACATTTTTTTTGAACATGCATTAAATAAAATAATTATTTTAAAAAGTAAATAATATAAATAATTTTTAAATGAAACATTAACCTTTTATAAAGCATTACCTTTATCCATTTGATGGAGAGACATTATTCAATTAAAAAAATCCTGAAATCGATTCCCAGTTTATTGCATGTTTCTGAGAGAATTAGTGATGGCCAGTTGGCGAACGGATCGCACATCTTTTATAAAAAAAAAAAACTTTTATGATGCCTTAATGGTACCTTTGCATTGAAAGCTTGAAAGCTCCAGTCCTTATTAATTATAATTGCATTGAAAAAAGCAGCCAACACATTCTTCAAAATATCTTCATGTTGCACGGAAGAAATAGTCATACAGGTTTGGAACAAGATGGGGAAGTAAATGATGAGTAAACCATAAAAGAATTTTTATTTTTCTGTGAAATTTTCCTTTAACAATGTCCAAGTAGTTAAAGACGGGTGGATGTCACCAATCAGGTCCTTGTGTTTATTTTTTTTTTTTTTAGTTGTCACAGAGTGACATAATTTATGGCTTTGTACTTTTGTCTAAGCAAGAATGAATCTTGTTCGGGAGCTTTAACTGTATGGGAAAATGCTTCTGGCTAGTTGAAATAGTTTTGCGTCTTTAACTCGCCTGTTTGCATGTGTGTGTGTATCTGGTTATCTTTGTGCAGGAAATTCAAGTTCACGTGCACGTCATTGCATTTTATTATGAGGGCTTGTGTTCATACAGAACATTGCTAAGATGCCTCTTAATTCATTGATTTAGATATTTCGATTTAAAATGGTTGAATCCATATTTCAATGTGACTGCACATTTTCCAACTATTTCATACCTTTTGGAACTATGGGATACTACATTGTATGCAATTGAAATTATGCAGTAAATTTCAACATTTGAACACTGCAAACCTTTCTCCTGAAAAAAGTTGGATACATAGTACATAGTATACCTGTCATTCCCAGCAGCTCCTGCATTAGTGTCAGTAGAATGATCCTTAATACTGAATGGGGTCACTGAGGGTCAGCGTGTGGATTTTCTAATTTGACATGATGAGGAAATAAGTTGGGCTGTTTCTCTGTGTGTGTCCAATCACCCAGCTCAGGTTTTCATCACTTCACCCTGGTCCCAGAAAACAGGCTTAAATGTCTGGATGTTGAAATACAGGTATTCATTGGTCAGTCATGGAAAGTACTCAGTGATTTTAGGGAAAATTCACATTGGCATAAATATGGTATTAGAAACTATATTGAAAAACTCTATATAAATATATTTTATTTAATTATTTTAACAGGTAAACAGGAAAAATACTAATTAACATTTTTTTTTGCAGACAGAGTTGGCTCAGATGCATAATACAAATGTTATGTATTCATTTAGATAATTAATGAAAATACATGTAGTTAATGTAATTATACCATTTAGTTTTGACTGATACATTTCAATTATTATTTTCTTTAAAATGCATTACTTTTAAACAGTAATGTTCATTGAATGTAGTCCGTACTAGTTCTTAGTCAATAACATTTTCCATACTAATGTGTTGAACTTTTAGTTTTGTCATCTGTTGCACAGTGGTGAAGAGTGTAGCTATGCTATGTAATTGTATGAGGGTGTGTGTGTGTGTTTGTGTGATTACAGTAAACGGGGTGTATCATTCAAGACTGAAGGTGTAAATCAGTGTGTATGGTGTCCTGTTACTTCAGTGTAAAAATCATTCAGTTAGAAGAAAAAGGAAGTGGAAATGGTTTATGCAATAAAATAAATACATTTTAATCTGCTTGTAAGTCTAAATTAGTGCTGTCAATTAACAAATTAATAATTTTTATTATTGGAGTTTAAAAGAGAATATAAAATGTTTATATTGTAATAATTTCCATTACTCTCCAAATTAATGTAGAAACAACTTAGACATATTTTTTATGAATGAGGCCATTATCACTGATAATAAAACTGCTACTGATGTTTCTATAAAAAAATAATAATTATGTTTTACATTAATGATAGACATTCAACATTACATATAATTGAAAGCTATCAATTTCAACATTTATTAGGCTTTAAAAAATAACTTTTAATTGAAGTGAACTTAAAAGAATCTTCACATAAACCCATTATTATAAATGTCATGTTTACCTGTGGCCTTCCCACCTGTTAGACATATACAGAAATTGAATAAAGTATTCAAAACTTTCTTAACTGCATAAATTATAAATGAAATATAGATGAATCCTTATTAAAGCTAGTTTTCTCTTTTACCTTTATTCTTTGATTAACATTAATGACAGACATCACAGCAACTGGTTTATTAGGCTGCTGTGACTTTAAGATCTGCCGCTACTGAACGTGACATTTAACTAATTTAAGACTGCTCTTAGGAGAATACTTAACAAAAATGTTGGCATAATTATTTTGGCATAATTCTGTGTTATTGTTTCTTTAAGCGCGAAAGAGAACTCAATTCTGTTGCGTGTCTTTTTGTGCGAACAGAAAAAACGGATTGCTGCGTTAACTGTGTTACACTGTGTTAAACTGAAAAAATGAATTGCATGCGTTAACACTTTTATTTTGACAGCTCTAGTCTAAATACATGTTGGAGTATGTTGTATGTATGTTGTATGTCCCTGAGTGAGTTTTGAGTACTGATTTCTGACTCTTCACAGCTCCAACTCTTCAGTCTGGCGGGTGAGGTCGGGGCCCGTGGGTAAAGTGGCCCGCAGGAGGAGTCGGGGTCAATCCGGACGAGGAACTTCCCTCCTTCTGAAGAATCGCAGCTCTAGATCTCAACAAACACCAGCTCAAACATGTGTGCAGCCAGAGAACAGCAAGAATGATGATTGCCAAGAAACACAAAGCAGGTACTTAATCATTTGCATCAAAGATTAATACATCTTTGCTTTGTGTAGGCGCAGTGAAGACATTTGATCTTCAATCATAAACATTTGTTTGGCAATAATTAATGCGTTTTGACATTCTCTCTCCTTTGGGATCGGATTAAACTGACAGGTGGCCACGTCGGTTTGGTTTGGCAGGTTTTTGTACCCGTTGAAGACGGGTTAGTTATAATTATGCTTTAATCTGGGACGAATCCCTCACATTGAAAGTTATTAATGCGACCGTATGGATTCTCTACAATGGAGAAGGATTTAAATAAAAAGCGCAGGGAAACATAAAGGTGAAACCTTAATGAGGAAAATGGGAGTTTTAGGGTTTTTTTTCACCACTTTGGAGTGGCATACCTGTGGATTAGTTTAACCTCAGTGAGGAAGTCAGAGTTTTTGTAAGAAATAAATCAGGGCTTGTACATACTGTATATTTCACAAGCCATAAATCAAAAACTCATTTATTTTTTTCACCCAGTAATAGATATTTGTCATCTTACACTCACTTGAAGTTGATGTTCAAAAACGCTAATAATTTAATAAAACTTTAAGTATAATCTTTAGCAAGTCTCAAAAGATATAATTTTCATATTGTATTTTATAAGGTTGTGATGCCTCCCAATTCTTGGGATTCACTATATATCGGCGCCCACCATATCGGTATTGGCTGATATATGTTCATTTTTAATGTTATTGGACCAAAAAAAATGTGTCTGATTAACTTTAAGATGATGACTAGTGTTTTGAAATGCTTGAAATATGATTGGAATCACTTCAAAAAAGGAAAATACAATTAAGTGCAACATTTGCAGTGCAAATCGGTCATATAGGCTACATAGAATTATAATGAGAACATTATACATTGTGTGCTTCAGACCAGTGTGAGGCTTTTGTTTTTGTAATTAGGCTCTCAAATTATATAAAACTTAGATTGGATTTAGGCCAATATATCGTTATCAGCTTTCAAATATAAAGAATCATCGTTATCGTTTCAGCCAAAATGTTCACATATATCGGTCATCCCTACTAAATTCACATTTACAATTGCATTTAAAATTAATGATTGTAGTGTTGTTTTAAATTTATTTAGACAAAATGATACATGTTTTAATATCGAGTATTTATAGGTTATCAGCTGTAATGTAAAATGGATTATCTGTTTCGGAATTTTAATATTGGTGCATCACTATATTTATCAGAATCCCCGCCTTGAGAAATTCATCCATGCTCATACTGAGCGGACCTGCTTTGACTTTGTCACTGGAAAAATAAGTGGAGGATAAAGATAGCTTATGAGCCATATGAGAACAAAAATAAATTATTATGCCTGCTTTTTTGGTCCCTGACTGTGTCACCGTTTTGCATCCAGCATCTTTAACCTCTGGGATCAGGCGGAAAGGCTGTAGGTGTGGTGGAAAAATGAAGCAGATGCGTTGATCTCCGGTCAGTTATGTCAGCAGGCTGTATTTAAACCCTCAGGCCCCCAGAGGCCAATGTCCTGCCATTTCCACCTGCCCTCTTATGTGGAAGGAGCTGACACTGGAGCAGATGAGTCACACCATCTATGAAAACAAGCATCTGGCCTTTTAACTTTTAACATCCTCCTTCCTCGTGCCTTTGCACTGTCCTTTGTAGCACTTGTAATGATGTCAGGGAAGACCGTGAAACTTTCCTAGAATGAGCCTTGAAAGTTGTTGCAAAGGTTGTTTTCTTAAAGTCATGACAAAAATCAAAATGGACAAATATTTTTATTTTTTAAGTAATATTGCAGTATTTATTATAAATAATTTATCCGTTTACATCTTTTCTTTATCTTCGCCTCACTTTTGTAACAACTTTGATTATGACCTGTCACTCACATGACATCACAGCAATAGCAAACCATAACCATCCAATCAATTAGCAATGGACAAAATCATCCCATCCCGTCACATCTTACATTTTTTCTTGTTTGAGAAGCCATTTCACTCGTACAAACGTCACCATAGAGAAGTGTATCACAACTTCCGTTTCACGTTGACTTTAAGTCTAAGTTTTTGGGCCCTATTTTATGGCGCAGATGCACTTAGGCATGTCCGAATCCACTTTTGCTAGTTTAAAGGTGCAGTGTGTAGTATTTATGAGAATCTAATGACAGAAATGCAATATAATATACATAACTATGTTTTCAGTGGTGTATAAAGAATTTTAATTTATAATGTACTGTTATGTTTTATTACCTTAGAATGAGCCATTTCTATCCATTAGAGTGAAACTGCCATTTTGCGCCATAATGTTTCTTCAGTAGCCCTAAACAGACAAACTTCTCTATAGAGCGCTAGTCACTCTTACTCTCTCTGACAACGACATTTTTGTCCTGTGGTGGCCCCTGTAGCTTCACTTTGTGCTTCGAAAGGGAGGAGTGAGCAGTGGGCGGTTGCAATGTACAACCTCACCACTAGATGCCGCTAAAATTTACACACTGCACCTTTAACGGCGGAAAAAATGGTCGCCACGCCAGGCTCATGGTCCAAAAGGGTTGTACCTAGTCTCTAAATGAGTCGTTGGGCATAACGTGCAATAAACCAATCTGAGTCTCATCTCCCATTCCCTTTAAAAGCCAGTTGTATTTACACCATGGCGGATTCACTATTTACATTGCGGAATTTGCCAGCGGAAAGACTGAACGCTTCTCCAGAGAGGGAATCCTTTTATTTTTAATGTTTAAAAATGTTTGTGTGCTGCTGGATGTCCCTGTGTGTGTAATAAGCAGAGTGTACGCATGTTGTGCACCCGCCTATAAGCGAATATTACTAACGTGCCCTTTAACACAAAAATACTCGTTTTCAGTTACCTCAAAAAAGCAACACACCAACAATGCGCCTGAACACACCTCATTTTTAGACCAGTACGGCCATGGCGCTGGAGTGGACGTGAAATTGACAACTGCGTCAGGCTGAAACTAGTGCAAAAACACTTGCGGCGCACCTGGCGTCACATTGCGCCGGGTGTATGATAGGGCCCTATGTCTGTGCGTGTTTAACAAACGTGTTGTTCCATTAGTTTCAGCATCACCTTATGGGAATTTTAATCCTCTCGTGAACCAATAATGCAGTTAAAGTGGGGTTTAAAATGAGGTTTCTGAATCCTTGCCAGGAACATCTTAATTGCTACTTCGAAGTATAAAAGTGGTCTAACTACATTTTTCTTTTTTCACATTCATAGTGAATCATGAGATAAACTTTTATGCAGGCTAACTGACTCGGGTTTCTTCCAGTAAGTTAAAAAAGGCCCTTGTGGCACATAAAATGTAAACACAATAAAAATATTCAGCATAAAGGAATTTTAGTCAGACGGTTTCCTTTTGGCTTCAGAGGTGTCCAATAACCGCAAACAAATTGTTTTTGTTAACCTGCTTTACCTGGTTTGGCTTTGCTTTCATCAGATGTTAGCAATGGACATGATTTTTGTTGCTCAGTGAGTTTTTTATTTATTTAATTTTTATACATATTTTGAAAGTTTAATGATTCTTGTACAAGTAGTTTATCAGAGGATAACTACTACTTTTTTCCTTCTTTGAAGTGCTTCTAGTGGAACGATTTTTTTGTCCCCTTTTTTCCCACCACAGTTCGCTTTCTTCTCAAACCTGGCTGGATCTGTGGTGTGGTTCCTTTCCTAATCTTGTGATTACCAGACGTCCAACCTCTGAAAAGAGCCAGAGTGAGGGAGGGTATGGGAAAATCCTCTGTCCCTGTATGCCATGTGCGCGTCACGCTCCGAACGAACAGCAGAGACATGTGATCCCATGCCCAGTGTTTGATCTTCCTCTTCTGTATCTTGTTTCCAGGGGCTCCCAGAGGGAAAGGTTACAGCATATCTGGCAACCCTGACAATGTAGTGATGGGATACATGGGTTGAAATACAGCACACAGTTGTCAATGCGTGTAGGTTCGTGCCGGGCTGTTGAATGGGGGTACGATTTAGCTTTTGTCGTTCGGTCAGGTGCGATAGTTACATAACATTAGTGAGTGTAAGTTGATCAATGGAACTGGTAATCTTATCTGATCAAAGAAAGATTCAAGTGACCATGTTGGTGGCTGTACTATAGATATTGCAACAACACAAGGAAAGATGATCAAATCCCAAAGGAAATGCGTTTCGTATGAACTCCCATGATTAACAACACAGAGCCAGAGTGGCGTTTACTTATTCATAGGTTAGCTCCTGATTTCCCAGCATCACCCTGCTGTTTAGAAGTCTGTGTTTGCCCCAGCAGAGCGGGTCATTAGGGAATTATTTTCCGTCTTGTTTGAAACCCAAGTCCGTGCGACGTTTTTAAAGTGCATGGTCACTCAGTTGTTTTAAATAGCCTATAACTTAGACTGGTGAGTAATAGTTTAGCTCTCTCTGATTAGAAATGTACAGGCGATTTGACTGTTTTATTCCAATAAAAAACTGAATTGAAAATGTTTTACTTTTAGGATTCGAATTAAATCAAATATATTTATAACTGACGCTTTTCCTAATTCACTGAGCGTACCATTATTAGATTTTAACCAAAATATTCTATATTAAAGGGAGATTAAGGTTACTAAGTTTTGCAAGAGAGCATTTATATAAATATGAAATGTTGGTTATGCAAAGTTAATATCTGTATTGATGGATATCTGAAGGTTTGAGATACTAAATTAGGTCCACTGGGTCTTTGGACTTTGACTATTTCACACTCTTTAACTATGCAAATATTACCCAACCGAGGGGACCGGTTTGGAGCTTTCTATCACACACACTCTGTGTGTCCTACTTTTGAAGAGATGTAAAATTGCCACTTCAATTTTCTTTCAAGAATCCAGTATTTCATACTTCCCTTTGAAGAGTATTTCATTCATTTCACGTTAGTTCAAGTATACTTTGTGTAATTTTTTCATTGCATTTATGTTTAAAATTGTTTAAATATGTTTGCATATCTTAACCCCAGGTGCGATTCCTGGCTTTGTCAAAGGTGGCTTCTCAAATGTACTGTACAAGGTCCACCAAAACCACTATTCAATCTCACTCCCATTGTGACCACATGAATTCTAAATGAGGTTTAGCCACCTAAGTGTAATTTAAGCATGAATATTGATAATTAGTGCAGTCGCAATTACATCTACATGGTCCAAAAGTCTGGGATCATTAGTGAAAAGCTTTTACTGTGCATGCTTTTCTTTCTTTCTTCTTCTTCTTTTTTTTTATGCTGGAAATGCTTTAATGACGGCATACATGGTTGAATAATATAAAATCATATTTTTTTCATAATCATATTTCAGAATACTAAAAATGTCAGTGTTTTTTCCACATTTAAATGACACAAGTGCCATATTTTTAATGTGCTCAGAGTTTTGGACCCAACTGCAATTTTGTTTGTGTGATGTCTGGTATTCAAGTAATTACGTAGATTCAAGGTTGTCATTCTTCTTTTCATGATTTGCCTTGAAGGCTTTGTCACTTCATACAAACCCGTTCCCGTACGTTCATGTCAAAGTCACACTTAGACAGTGTTATGCTGTGAGGCCAGCAAGATTCTTTTTGTTAATGAACCAAGGAAATATAGATATTCATCATCTGCAAAGGTGCTTAAATTGGATCTTAACTAGTCTTTCCATTTTCCCCACATCCTTTTAACCAACAGTAGCGGTCTAGTACATTTACAGAGTTTGTGCCAAAAATGTCATTCCAAACCCAGATTACTTTTTTCCATGTAACTAAAAAGGAGACATTTTGAAGAAATGTTCCATGCTGTGACCAGGACAAAAAAGCACCATAACAACTGTTAATACAACCCATGAACTACATTTTAAACTTTTTAAGTTATAGAATTGCTTTGTGTGAGGAATAGAGGAAAATTATTTTGTATATTCAATCTTACACACAAGAACCAATGGCGTTTGGTGTCATTGTCAAATCTGTTGTGTCACGTTTGAATGTGTGAATTAATGTCCGTCAGAATGCATTTCTATGGGTCAAGACTCTGAGATCAGTATTTCTGGCTATTCTACACCTCCATTGTCCACCAGTCTGCTCTGTCTCAATGGCTCTCGCTGGGCCTTCTGCACCTCACAGAACCGACAAACGGCTAAATCCAGCATGGCTAAACTCTTCAGGATAATCTGTTTAAACACAATTGTGGTGGACCCCAGAGAGTGTGCAGTGGAAAGCAGCTGGTCCATATGGTCACACATACTCCATACTACCATTAGCAACTGGTGCATATGATAAACTGCAGAGCTCTCAGGCTGTACATTGGAGCTGGGCGCTTGAAAGAGACACATTGTGATAAAGCATTTTTAATCTGAAAGCAATCTTAGCACACCGTTTAACTACTACTGCGCTTGTGTTGTGTGGATGTAGTGATGTGGAAGATGATCGGCCCTATTCATAGCTCCAGCTTATGAATTTGTGATGCTTTTCGGATAGAAAACACTTTTAAAGCTTGGTGTTCTGATGGAAAGAAGAGGAGCTTGTTATCTTTGTCATATAATTATTTTTTTAATACATTAGTTAGAGCACAAATTGGATCTTTAGTACATTTTCAGATTAGTTGATTAAAATCGGCTGATGCAACATAATTCTTGAAAACAAAACCTATTTTTTTCTCATTACCAGATATTCTACTATATTGCCAAAAGTTTTGGGACGTCGTAGGTTTTAATATTGAGTTTGCCCACCCTTTGCCACTGTAACAGCTTCAACTTTTCTGGGAAGGCTTTCCACAAGGTTTAGGAGTGTGTTTATGGGAATTTGACCATTCTCCTAGAAGCGCATTTGTGAGGTCAGGCACTGATGTTGGACGAGAAGGCCTGACTCGTAGTCTCCGCTCTAAATCATCCCAAAGGTCTTCAGTCGGGTTGAGGTCAGGACTCTGTGCAGGCCAGTCAAGTTCCTCCACACAAAACCTGCTCATCCATGTCTTTATGGACCTTGCTTTCTGCACTGGTGAGCAGTCTTGTTGGAACAGGAAGGGGCATCCCCAAACTGTTTCCACAAAGTTGGGAGCATGAATTTGTCGAAAATGTCTTGGTATGCTGAAGCATTAAGAGTTTCTTTCACTGGAACTAAGGGGCCAAGCCCAATCCCTGAAAAACAACCCCACATCATAATCCCCACTCAACCAAACTTTACACGTGGCACAATGCAGTCAGGCAAGTACCGTTCTCCTGGCAACCACCAAACCCAGACTCGCCCATCGGATTGATGATGTAAGGCTTGGATGCAGCTGCTCGGCCATGGAAACCCATTCCATGAAGCTCTCTACACACTGTTCTTGAGCTAATCTGAAGGCCACACAAAGTTTGGAGGTCTGTAGCTATTGACTTTGCAGAAAGTTGGCGACTTCTGTATATAATATAATATATGTATATAATATCTTAGTAATACTTTCTACTAATGTTTTCATCAGTGGACTATAGGCAGTGCACATGGTGAGATATGCTGTGTTCACGCATATTTATCTTCATATTGAATGGTATAGTATCTAGTAGGTATAACTGAATGAATTTCAGTTCATACAAGACTAGAACAAATCCATTAACATTTTTGATTCCTTTTATTTTTGTTGTCTTTGAAAAGGCTTAATT
Source organism: Gobiocypris rarus (assembly GCA_023029165.1). Classification (NCBI taxonomy): domain Eukaryota; kingdom Metazoa; phylum Chordata; class Actinopteri; order Cypriniformes; family Gobionidae; genus Gobiocypris; species Gobiocypris rarus. Next base: position 13,786,585 of record CM040913.1, on the reverse strand, counting down.
TAATGGGAATATTTTCATTCAAAGTGAACATAATTATTTTTTGAGTGATTTTAAGTGCCATGCTGTTCAGTCAATACCAAAGTGAACGGCACAGCAGGGCAAAGTGATATTTTGAGAACTCCTGAGAGACGAGAGCGAGACAATAAAGGACGAGAGTGCTCTTGTTGCCTCAGGTGGCTTAAGCTGAGAACAGCTCATGCATTTACACTCTGTTTTGTAGAGCACAAGCTTTAGGGCCTATAATAGCAGTTGTTACAGTGGGCTGTTTTTGTAGCTACAAACATGAGAGGTGCATTATTTGCCTTGTAGTTTTAATTCTATACTGCAATTCATTGAGGCATGTTCACTCAGTTTTAAACATTGCTTTATAGCATTGGTCACCAACCTTTTCAAGCCAAAGATCCCTGACCTCAGCCTTGATGAAAGGCAAGATCTACCTATAGATTTTTCATGGACGATTCAGAGTTTTTTCGACACCATCTGTCGATTTTTTTATTTTATTTTATTTTTAAGCAAATTATTGTTGTTTATTTGCTCTATAAATGGCCAAACTTGCCTTAAATAATTTGCTATTTCAAACAATCAACAAATATGAGCTACATTTTATTGATCAACTGCTCATTTCAAAATCAAGGACTGCAATAGGAGAGAGTGGCATAAGCACTGACTTTAAAGATGATGATTGTGTATTGAGCATCTGCGACTTTTACTTTCATTTGCGTCAGTTTTCTGAAGAGATCCTCAGATGCTCGCCTGCTGCAGTAGTGCTGTCATAACTATATAACATCTTGAATATATAACAATTTGTGCTGTGCAAATTTTGAGGTTGCAGAGAATACATTTTGGGAGTATATGGAGCGATTTCGAGCCTTGATAAAGTGTTTGTAACGCTTTACACATAGAGGCCGGATAGCTGGCCTGATTGGTTGTAGCCAAGTATAAGCAAAACACACGTATCTGATATTTCACAGGGGGTTATTATCAGCGTCGTCGATCCCACGCACACATGGGGCAGTTTGCAAAACACTCCACTACAAATGGCGTTACTGAACAGAAAATTAACAGTGCATAGAGCAACAGGAATATTACACGCATACATGCGATGTTCATACAGCTCGCGCATCCACGGACTGCCCACTCATCAGCGAGTGAAAGTGTGTGTGTTCTGCCTTAAAGGAGCAGTACCTAATTCTACTTGTTACATATTGTTTATCGGGAGCTACCTGGACAGTGATAAATATCGACCAGTCGATCGCGATCGACGGGTTGGCGACCACTGCTTTATAGTCTAACAGATTAAAATCCGTAAGTGAACCATGAGCTGGGCAGGGACAAAGACTGTGTGCCGTTATCACTGTGATCATGGGACTGTCTCTGCTATCATTGTTCTGAAAGTCATTTTGACCCACACCTTCACTAACTACCTCTTTGTGTTTGTAAACAAAGGCATGAGTCTACACAGTGTCCATCGCTGAACGAGAGAAACTTCATCGCGTGCCCAATGACAGCCAGTCAAGTGAGAGAATCACAGCTAATTTGAGACCACGTGGGACTTGTTATGGAACAAGGTGTGCTCACTTCATAACTGCTCAATGAAACACTATCATTTGACAATTAAATCAGGCCCTGTCTGACTAATACCTCTGACGATGTTGCTAATGTGCACTACAAACTTTACATCAGTGAATGTTAATGTATGAATTTAGGATTCGCACTGCCGTGTTTTTTTCTGACTATTCTGTATGTCCATGTTTTAATGTAGCTTTTATAACCATTTAATAAAAGATTAATTCATAATAAACTTTTTGTCTTCTTGTCTTCTTGGCTTAGAGTTCCTGTCCTGACTGGACTTCTCTAAATAGCATCTGAACTGGCTCATTCCTGTTCTGCAGTACATTTTCATGCCAGAATCAAATCTAATTAGATTTTAAAGATGGAAAACATATTAGTTATTTTTTATCACAATTAAATTAATGAAGGGGTGAGCATCCATCCATCAAATGTTTCACCAGTCATTATAACATTATTATATTTATAACAATATATACAATATTATATTATTATTATTATATAATTATTCGGGTCTTTAGCGACCCGTATCTAGATTTAACACGGATGGATCGCTACCTGTCGCGATAATATAAAACTCTCCTGATATTTGAGTAACAATTACAGAAGAATAAAATAAAGCATATTTTGTGACCTTTCGGAGCTTGGAAGGGTTCAGTTTGAGCTGATGTTTTATACCATCATCACTCCTCGGCAGAGCTAATTTCCCAATACATTCAGCATTGCGATCCCAAACATATTCTCAAAACTATATTTTTCAACATCTTCAAAATCAATATTTTAATCGCTGACAGCTATAAGCAAGTGACAGTGACTGATATTTGATTCCGTTCAGTACTTGCTCTGCAGTAAATCACTGAGCCATTTCAAGTTTTGCTGATGATACTTCCTATTCTTTTGTTTTCTGCCTGCAGTAACTATGAGTGAAACAACACTTTACCGTATCAGACATTGTCACCTTGTGGAATAAAGGTAAATTGCACTTATTCAGTCATCAAAGATTCAATTATTGTTGTGCAGAAAAAATAGTCTTGCACTGTTACACACCTCGGGTCGTTAACGACCCTATACAATTATTACAAAAAAATGTATGGTAAAATGGGCTTTCTTTATAATTGTATTGTTTTTTGTTGTTATATTGTTTATAATTAATTGATTGAGGAATACTAAGAAGGTTGATGCCTAACTTGCCTAAAAAGAATGAAGAGGAAGGTAGCGAACGACGTCCCGGGTCACTTAAAACCTGAGGTATGCCTAAGGGTTGATGACACAAAATTTTGAGGAGGTGACATCATTTTCAGTGGGACAACAAATGCACAAATATATGTACAAATAAAATGGATATATTAAATGATATCCTGTTACATAAAATTACAGAAATTGGATATCAGCATTTCAAAAGAAATATTAATTTAAAATTGACACAAATTTTAAAGAACTCAGCAATGGAAAACTTGCTAGCGCTTAGTTTCCAGGTAGCAATCCTTTATAAACGTTGTGTTTGAACCATAGACTGTATAAAAATATGGACGTAGTATCCACGACGTCACCCATAGGATTCTGCAGAGCCGTTTTGAAGTGTAAAGTAGGGTCGAGCTGGCCGTTGCCATCTTAGCAGCGTGTCACTCCCGGATAATAGAAAATGGGCAAAGAGGCGGAACGTGGGCGGAGCTGAGCTGATAAATTACTTTCCACCTACCACCCAAAGTGGCCACGCCCTTAATTATGCAGAACTTTAAGGCTTTATTTAATGTAAACAAATGAGTTATAAAAAAATTCACCCCCTCACAGTTGTCATGAAGGGCAAAATTAGCCATTTAGACCAAAACTAGAATTTGTACCAGGCTGTAAACATGTTTTTTTCTGCTGTAAAGTTGGGCATTTCAACATGGGGATCAATGAGATTCTGCTCCCTTCTGGAGCCTTTCCCTAGTGGCCACTCGATGAACTGCAGTTTAAGTTACTTCCGTAATTGGCTTCAAGGAAGATCACGGGAGGTTGCCGCTTGGTTTGAACATAAACACGATTTTTAAATTGTATCTATTTAAAGAAAGTCCTTAAATTATCACACAAGAATATCTTTATTACAAGAGTTTAAAAGGTACTGCATATCAGCAATGATCCTACTTAAGAGCATCTAAGATCTTTTGTTTTCTGAGTATTACTGTAAATGTCTCATTCAGTTTTGAGAGTCTGTGAGATAATACTCCAGTCAAATCAAGGTAGCGGTTTTAATATTAATTATATTAATTAATATTTATTAATATATTGTGTACATGTCAATGAATGTTAGAGACTAAATCAAAAGTGTGGATCCATTGGATCACACAGGCCTCTCTGCTGTAGTTCCACAGCCTCCTCTGGTAAGAGGTTGGTACTTGCTAGTAGGAGTACAGTGATGTGATCTAAAAAAAAAATTTTGTCTATGTTTTTCTGAGTGATAGCATGTGTGCTTTTGCGTGGGTGTGTCATAAAGTGTCTGAGCGTCACGGCCCTGTAATTATCTGAGGTGTAGGTTTCAAATATACAGCGCCACATGCGAATGAGCCATGCACTGATGTCATGTAACAGTGGAGGAGCCGGTTTCTGTTTTTCTCTGAAATGTTTTATCTCCTCCTCTGTTTGTCCCGCTTCAAACCCCTCGAAGGCCTTTTTCTGTTTGCAAGTGAGCATATAGATTCAAATGCTCCACATTCACACGTGTTTTGACCTCAATGGCAAGGTGAATATATAGTTGTGTGCCGTTCTCAACGTGTCTGCCTGCTAAGTCAACATGAAGAGCAGCGTAGGAAGGGATTTATTCACACACTGCTTATGTGAAAAGCTGATTGATTATCCTGAGATCATCTTATCATTAGTCTTGTTAGATGTTGTCACACAGACCTCACAATTACACCGGCTGACTTCACCTCAAATGAAGTTGGAGGCTTGGAGAAGAGCCGGTATTTCAGTTCTCCCATTCAAAGTGTCTTTAATGGCTCAAATTAACTTTAAACTGAATATTAGTCACTGACTACTACTAAAATGTTTGTTTTACTACAACATACACAGTGTTAATACAAACTAAAACTAAACCCGAATCAGTAGACCAGATTTTCTGCAGAGAATGTTTTTAGTGCTTTTCATGTAAAGCTCATAATTGGGGTGTTGTGGGTGGTTGTCAGGGCATTGCTCTGCAATTGCTAAGTGTTGTTGGTGTATCGTTATGTGGTTAACCGTGTTCTGGAGGGTTGCTAGGTTGTTCTAAGTGGCTGCTTGGTGGTTGCTATGGTTTTCTGGGTGATTACTAGGTTGTTGCTAGGGTTTCTTGAGTGGTTGCTAGGGTGTTTTAAGTGATTATTGGCTTCTAGGTGGTTTTCCCATTCATTTTCGTCATACAGATTTCAGAAAATATCTCAGTAAATACTTTAAACTAGTCCAACCAGCTCTGAGATGAGTCACAACATTAATTTGAAGCAAAAACATAATCTTATAGTTCATTGGGGAATTATCTATAATTCCATGAATCACTGCAAATTACTGAATATATATTTATTTATTTATTTATAAAAAAAAAAATATATATATATATATGGTACAATATAAAACTTGATATATTGTCATTGGTCATAAGTATAAAATAATATGAATATGAACACTGCCATTCAAAAGTTTAGGGTCAGTATGATTTTATGTTTATTTCATTTTATTTCGTCTTCAGTGTCACATGATCTTTCAGAAATCATTCTAGTATAAATGATTTGCTGCTCAAGAAACATTTATTATTATTATCATCAATGTTGAAAATATTTTTTTTTCAGGATTATTTAATGAATCGAAAGTTCAAAAGAACAGCATTTATGAAAATAAATATAAAGCCTTTGCAACATTATAAATGTCTATACTGTCACTTGAATGTCTATACTGTCACTTCAATTTAACGCATCCTTGCTGAATAAATGTATTCATTTAAGTTCTTCCCACCACCCCCCCAATTTTTTTTTTAAATTCTTACCAACCCAAAACTTTTAAACAGTAGTACAATGTTACAAAAGCTTTCTATTTCAGATTAATACTGTTCTTTTGAACTTCCTATTCATCAAAGAATCCTAAAAAAAATACACATACTCTCTTTCTCCCGCACTCTACCCTCCCACCCAAACACACAGACATATATAGTATAGACACACACTTGCACAGAAACGTGTTGTCAAACTTGTCAGCGCTGGTCTGACAATTTTATCAGTAAAATAGTTTAGCAACTTAAAAGTTACATGACATTTCTCACTAACAGAGTAATAATGGTAATTTTTGAAGCAGATAAACGTACAGTTTTGCTATTACTAGAGACAATTCTTCCACTGTTGAGAGACGCAGAGTTCTCTCTCTCTCTCTCTCTCTCTCTCTCTCTCTCTCTCTCTCTCTCTCTCTCTCTCTCTCTCTCTCTCTCTCTAAAATGGCATTTTACAATTAGAAATGGAGACGTGGGATTAGATGCGTAAGAAATGAGTCCTACACACGAGCGGGCAGAAACCTGATAAATGTCTTAAAATACAACTTCTGAACAATGTCTTGAGGTGTGGTAATCATAGCATAAGTGGAATAATTGACTCCGGTCCGTTGAATTGTTAGAAAAGAAGTTTGGATAATATGAGCTCTATTGGAGTAAAATAAATGATTTCTGCAAGCTGACTGAAACACCAAACCCATATATTTTCAAAGTATTTTCTTTTAATAATGTCAAATGCATTTTCTACTAAGAAATTCTTTCACATGGTACATACTGGGCTTTTTGCTTTCTGTGCCGAGTGTCACAGCCCCTGTGAGACCCTGCATACCTGTGTCAACCCGCTCCCACCCATCTCCACATAATCTACTAGCGTAGTGACCTATTAAGTCGAGGAATGCTTTGAATGAACCTCCATGACCTTGTAATGGCTGAAAGCCGCTAGTTCAGGATCAAAGCCGTAAAGTTTGCTGCTCCTCTGAAACCTGAATGCACAGAGTTCAGCTTTGTTTGTATTTGAGAAACATCCCCGTCCGTTTGAACTTCCTCATCTCTCTAATGCGCTCGTTAATGTGATGCACCATTTATATTTCATCACGACAAACCCATTAAAGATATTGTTTGTGATGACAAAGCGTGGGAAGACGAAAATCCGCTTTGATCCCAGGACGTATCCTGCATCTTTCAGTCACCTTGTTTTGTTTAAATAAAAATGAAAGCAACCAGAAAAGAGTCAAACATTTACAATGAATTTAACTCTGACTCATTCGGATATGATCCAGTTTCCAGAGGTTTCCAGATCATTTGGCTTTTCGTCAATGGTTTGCCTGAAGGCCCAACGGAAGTGAAGTGCATAAATTCAGCCTGTTTAAAGCAGAATCTTTTAGGCCAACATGCTATGTTGTGTTTATTGTGGCTTTTATTTGGTCGAAGGTCAGTTTTCATGTAGCTGTTCGGGTCAGGACAGATGAGAGGTGGTCTGCCCTAAAGGGATGTCTTGGTCCGGGGGCTTCATTCAGGATGTAATTAGTCTCCTTGCTGTTGTCGGAAGTGTCTCTGACAGCATGTTAGAAATGCCTTAACATCTGCCCAGAATCAGTTTAAAAGCTAAGGGGGCTTAATTATTGATCGCTTCCTTGAGGCTCGTTAGCTTCCGCCCCTGAAGAAAGTGTCTATGACGTCTAAGGCTTTGACAGTAATGTTTAAGTGAGTCTTACTTTCCTCTGTTTCCACCACAGTGTCATTTCCAGCACATCTCTAATGATGTATTGTTAAATACCATTCTGTGATGGAAATGGTGCGATGCTTAATCATATTTTAAAAATTGATACCGTTCTCTGGTGGAAATTATGATTTTGGAAATCACATTTTGAAAATTTTTGGAATAAAATAGCCGATGGCTTTGTCTTGCTGAGGCTAGTTTCATAACTAGCATGTTATGTATCCTGAAAACGCACAATTAAATATAATCTTTGAAAAATTTCAACAAAATCTTAATTGCAAATGGCAAACAATTATTATTCACAATTATAATGTGTATTCTGACACCTTTCTATCAGAACCAGCATTAACTTCTTGAGCGGTTTGAGCTACAGTAGCTCGTCGTTTGATCAGACCACACGGGCCAGCCCACGTGCATCAATGAGCCTTGGCCTCCCCTGACCCTGTCGCCGGTTCCCAACCGTTCCTTCCTTGGCTAAATGACCAAATAACCAAATTGGCATTCTAATCTAAATTCTAAATTATGATAAAATGGAGTCAGATAAAGAGGAATTGGAATTAAATCCATGTTGCCCAGTTGAGAACACCGAACGCGCAAATCCCTTCACCCGCTCTTCGCTGCCGCCATTGGAGAAAACTCAGCGGTCTTACAGACTGAAGACACCAAGTGATGAAGTGTTTCAGGTGTAATTTTGTCCCATTCTTCCTGCAAACAAGTCTTAAGGTGGGCAACAGTACGGGGTCTTCGTTGTCCCATTTTGCGCTTCAAAATGCGCCACACATTCTCTATTGGAGACAGGTCGGGACTGCAGGCAGGCCAGTCAAGTACCCGTACCCTCTTCCTCTGCAGCCAGGACTTTGTAATGTGTGCAGATGTGGTTTTGCATGGTCTTGTTGAAATATGCATGGACGTCCCTGGAAAAGATGTCTTCTTGAAGGCAGCATATTATGCTCCAAAATCTCTATGTACTTTTCAGCATTAATGGTGCCTTCCCAGAAGTGCAAGTTACCTTTGCCAAGGGCACTGACACAACCCCGTACCATCACAGACCCTTGACTTGTTGCTGGTAACAGTCTGGATGATCCTTTTCTTCTTTGGTCCGAAGCACACGGAGTCCATTCGTCCCAAAGAAATCATTATTTAACCATTTTACCTCATTACTAGCCCTAAATTGCTCCTGTCCCAACTTTTTCTGAAATGTGTTGCAGGTCTGAATGACAGGAAAGGATGCATATTTACAAATGACATGAAGTTGACCAGACAAAACATGAAATATTGTGTTAATATTGTCTGCAATGAAATACAAGTCAAAGTTAATTTAGAAATCACTACTTTCTTTTTTTATTTGCGTTTTCCATACTGTCCCAAATTTTTCTATGAATTTTCTATATGAAAATGACACTCTGTTAAATACTCTGTTTACAGGTGATATTTAACTTGAGTTTTCTTTTTCTTCTCATGTCTTATTTTTCATCTCAAGCATTTAAATTCATTTTATTAGTGGCAAAATCTTTGTGGCATAGTTGTAATTTTCGAACAATTTAAATGTATTTTTTTATGCTTTAAATGTATAATTAAAATAGTATTTTTATTCATTTAACAATCCATATTGAAATGATTTGTTTAATATTATCTTTAGTTTTAAATGATAATGGGTTTGGGACAAGAGTAAAAGAATATTGGCATAGAAATAAATGCACCTGAAAAGTTCAAAAGTCCAGGCATGGTAACATTAAAACAAAGAAAAAAAATCTGCCCGGTTTACTTACTGTTGACAGTTTCCTCCTCTAAATAACTTCATGAGTGTGCAGGTTCTTTGGAAAGAAGGCCGACATCAAACAGGAGTAACAAGAGACTGAAAGAGAAATTCTGGTTTTGTCTTTCGAAAATAACCTGCACACATGCCCCACTTTGTTTCCCTTCCTCTCGTTTCGTCAATGCATTTGGGAAACATTTTGCAGGAAAGGGTAAAAAGCCATCTGCTTCCTGAGATTCATATTATGGGATGCATGAGCGTTAAAATGAGCATCCGGCACACTTGAACATGTTAATTTTGACTCAGTCTTGCAAAGCACATCTTCAGTCTGAGATAAAGATCGGTTTTGTTTCTCCAGACAGTTAACTAATGTCACCAGACTGGATTTATCATGCAAGTCTGTTAATAATTTTTTTATTTCAGTAGCTATATCCAAATTCTTTGTTCATGTGATCATAACCACAATTAGATGTAATGCATGTGATTACTTCAATACAATAAACACATCTGTCAGCATGCACTGATTTGCTTCTCCTCAGTGGTCAGATGAAGGATGTCCCGCCTAATGCACAAGCAATTAGCTAATCCTTCAAACCACATTTGGCATAAAATATACCAAAACATTTCAGTTCTGCCTGTAGTTTTTGACATGACTTTTCAATGCATGTTGTGTGAAACAGTCCTCAGAATCTCAGTCTCTGGCCTTTAGCTATGTTTAATACAATACTATTAAGCATTCTTGTATCATTGTTGTTGTCCTCCAAGTTGCACACAGGGTAACATTAGCCGCACTGATATGAGATTACAATCGTTGACGGGTAAAGTGGAAGCAAGGGTTTTTTTTTTTTTTTTTCTTAGCAGGTGTCCCAACTTGTTCTGCTGAAAAACTGTTAAATGCCCCTTGAGTTTTCTTCCACCCTATGTGTTTTCAATTTGAGACTGTTCTTGTTGTGCAGACGGAGCTCAGCGCCAGGCACCGGTGCTCTGGGAAAACAGAGGAAGTGTTCAGGGCTTGGCGTAATATCAGCCTGTCCTCATACTGTATGAGGTGTGCTGACATTACTGTTAATGCGAATATACTTAATATAACCTTTACCTAAAATATATTTACCAGCTCATCTTCAGATTGGTCACTTTGCACACTTTCACTTTGCATTCTGCACACACTCTAAAAAGTGCTGGGTTGTTTCAACCCATGTTTGGGTCAACTGTGGATAAACCCAACCATTGGGTTTAAAAATGTAATTCAAAAATTCAAACCAATGGTTGGGTTTGTCCGTATTTGACCCAAACATAGTTTTAAACAACTCAGCATTATTTAGTGCAGAAAGTAAAAAAATCAAGATGGCAGACAAGGCGAAAAAATAAATAGATAATAAATATATGGATGATTAATTACATACCAAATGTATTCATTAAAAATAAGAGATTAAAATTATTACTTTATTATGTCACTTGTGGTGGTTTTTAAGTTGCCTTTTTAAAATTTATTCTATGCTAAAGTTTTTTTTTTAGCATGTCACACATGAGCGCCATGTTAAGACGCTGTGTCAAATTAAAGAGAACGTGTTTTTCCATTACACTCTCTACTTTTTTATTGTTTCTTCAATGTAATCGCACGTTAGGCAGACGTCTTTCAGAATGGCAAAGTTTGCAGTTTAATTGTTCTACTGTCATTATGGTAACACTTTAAGATAAGGTTTTATTAGTTAACATTAGTTGTATTAACTAACATGAATTAACCATGAGCAGTACATTTGTTACTGTATTTATTCATCTTTGTTATCGTTAAAATTACAGCGGTTCATGTTAGTTCACAGTGCATTAACTAACGTTAACAAGATTTTAATAATGCATTAGTAAATGTTGAAATTAACATTAGCAAAGATAAATGCTTTATGAGTGCAGTTCATTATTAGTTCATGTTAACTAAAGAACCTTATTGTAAAGTGTTAACGTCATTATAATACTTGCGTTATTTTAGATGGATGACTTTGAAGCTGTAACATTTAAAAACGAGTCTCGAGATCTCGAGATCTCGAGAAACGTCAAAGACATTCCTTCGATAAAGCATGTTAACATACTTCCGTCTCACATTTTTGCATTCCACTTCTCTTCTTGTCTGTTGTTTTCTATGTAAACATGCGTTAGATGAACGTTTTCTACCGTTGCGCTCCATTTGGCCATTTTTTTAACTGTTGGACTCTCCATTTGGCCATTTCAATGCGCTGCGACACCAAACGTGATAGGTGCTGATTAATATGTCAAGGACTCAAAATATGCTTTTTTTTACATTTCAACCCATGTCATTAGATGGCCATTTTGATGTTGCCCAACAAAGTCTCGTGACTCATATTTAAACGTTGCAGCATCAAAGACGTCTATCTAATAATCCATGTTTAGTAGAACAAATGCAGGGCAGTTGAACTCAAAAACACATTCTGAGGAACATTGTGTCTCATGTTTCCCCGACTGGGTTTGTCTTTAGCTGTCACTGGGGTCAAGGAAGCGGGCCAGATGTGTTTACCTTTTGTAAATGAGTAATCCTTATTACAAACTCGCATTCCTTTACTGTAAATCACTGCGGAGAAATTCACACGTTATTTTGGACGGTCTCTTGATTCTACAAATCCCTCCATGGTTTTTGCTGACTGATTGCAATCAATTAATCTCTTATTTGTTTCTTTTGTCTTTTGTACTTTTGTCTTTTGCATCTTCTACTATTATTTTATTGTTTTAAAACAGTGTTTCAAGCTTGAGTGGAAACACTCTCAGTCCTGATACAATGCAAAGTGATGCTAAAAACCCCACGTTACATGGCAGAAGGGTGGAAATGAACTCATCTCTGTGAGTAATAGCCAGGCAGGACAGATTCTCTGCCAGCTTTAATATCTTCACCATCCTGTCCGTGTGCTTTGTTTGGAATTTAACTAAACTTCGCTACTGCCAGATCTTAATCTTCTCTTAAGGCATTGCCATAGGAAACTATTATTTATAATCTCCTTGTGCAAGTCACATGAGGTCATATAATGTCTCGGAGAGATTTCAGCGTTCAGTCTGTCAGTCCATGTGTGCATTTGCATGTGTGTCATAGCAATTACAGAGCTTTTCAGTCCATGCATTTTGAAACGTTCATTCTGACAAAAACATCCATCTTTCTTTTTTATTAATATAGCTTGTTTGTTTTAGTGCTCATCTATATTGTGTTTTGCATGAACTATTGTCAGATGTTATAAATGAGCTGCTCGGTTCGTTTCCCTAACATGCACTGTCATGTTATGTCACTATCATTCCTATTCCATATAAACAGGTTTGTGAATTCATCTAGCCTGACAAGCCAGACCCACATCAAGATGTTGGGTCTGGGAACACACCATTGGCAGGGCTCAATCCGAGGGGCGGGATAAACGATTGTCTTTCAAATTCTCTCTGGACGCAATAGGATAGCACGCTACAACCAACCAGAGCACTATCAGTGGTGAGACTACAATCACAAGCGGGTTGTGGCTGAGTCCCATGCATTTTCCCACCAGAAATCTGCATCTAGATTTCTAGGCCTGAATTCACCATTATTTTGCTGAGATTGTCCCGAGCAGGTGTTTGTCTTTCCACCTGTGTGCCGAAATATGCTTTGGGACTGCTAATTTAACAGGGCTGTATTCTCAGCTGCTGAATATATAACAAGTTCATCAGCTGAACATACGGAAACCTGTTAGTCATGCCTCACTACAGATTGAATATCACAGAAATCAGGAATTCACCTTAGCAGGTGCCGGAAAGCACCTTCAGTGTTTAATCGTTTTGCTTAATGATGTCACCAAAGACTCACATGCTGCTCACAGAGTTAACAGTTGATACACTGATGAGCTAAATTATGCTATTATTTATTAGCTATATTATGAGTATCATAGGTGAAGCAAATATCGCTGATCATGTCCTAATTGCATCCTAAAGGTACTTATTTTTTTATTACTTCACGTCCGCTAAAAAAAGTCTGTTCTATATAGTGTGTGTAGTATGAATACTGTGAGTACTACATTTGCCATGTTGTCATTATCACATGACCTATCAGCATCAGTTATGTCGCTTCATAAATCCTCTCCCGTGGCCTCATGAGATAGTAAAATGTCCGTCATATGCACACTTCAGAATTCAGTTCTCGTAATAAACATGTTAGATGCTGGAGAAATGGGCTGAAATAAAGATCTGAGCAATTTTGACATGGGCAAAATTGTAATGGCATATTTTAATGATAGTTATGAGAGGAATGTGTGTGCAAATTAGCCCCGCCTCCACTCACTCACACCAGAGATTCACTCTTTCAACTTTAACGTAGTAAACGCTGTACAAAGGTATCGCTCTCTCCAATGTTGGACACATAACAGTAATTAATATGATACGCCTTTTGCTTGACTGCGTTATGAAACAGCTAATAATGTGTAATGTTACACAAACCATTTTCCCATTTTTTTCATATCAACAGAAAAATATACTGGGATAACCTGGCTTCCTTTTGAGACTCCCTTGCTTCAGAGAATAGTTAATGATATGCTAAAGACCGCCTACACATTGATGTGATTGGTTAGAAACACAGACGATTTCAAACCGCAGTTTTAAATTTGCACATGGTTTGTCTTAAAGCATATTACAAACACCACAGATATATAAACAACATTAAAAAGTAAATTTTCACCACAGGGGACTTTAAAGGAAAATTAGGGATGTTTTGTTGATGTTGTTTGTAACCTACGGTTGCTTTGGTAACCTACGGTTGCTCAACAAGAAAATAAAACCTATCATCATTCCTTATGATAAAAGCTGCATAGCCTGTTTTCTTTGTTAAATGCTACATATGGCTAACAATGGCTGCTTAATCTAGCCTAAGCAGTTCAGATTTGTCCGTTTCACAGCTGTAATCTAAGATAAATCTAAGACAACAATTACATGCATTAACTTTGATGCCAAGTACAAAATTGACTCACTTTTTTGCCTTTAAGGTATTTTTTTCATGTGTCAATCATTTACGCATCATTTCTGTAATGAATGACAGCGGTTATTGAGTGTGCCCCTGCAAAATGAACTTTCTTGTATTACTATCTCATTGTAAGACGTAATTTAAAGTGCTTAAAAGACTTTTTGAATGACATGTCTTTGATCCTGCCAAAACTGTACTGGTGATCTCAATTATGCTTGCGAAATGAGCCCGTGCCGGCTCAGAAGACATAAACACACCGGTTTATCGTCACAAATCCCCTGCTTTTATTTTAGACAGATAAAGAGGACAATAAATAATGGCAAACATTAGATCTACGCTTTTACAATACAGCAGTTTTTGCGATCCCAAGAATAATCCTGAAGGTTTTGTTGAATGTCATTTTCGCCCTCTCAGCATGCCGCCTGATTCAACACGGCCCGTGTTTGTCCCACATTGGCACGCTGTGCATCTCTGCTCGTCCAGCTGTTCTTGAATCTTTTCCAAAACCGTCAGAGCTGTTGTTTATTCGAAATGGTTCAATCCAATCCAGATTAATGGCGCTTTATCATCTGTCCCCTCCTCTTCGGCTTTAATCACAGAACACGCTGTTGCCAACAGGAAACCAGTCCCAGAATTCTCTTCTCTTTTCTGATGGACTTGCTTCATTTTAAATGATGGGAAATTAAATGCCTAATTATTTTGTGACAAATAAATGGCCCTATTTTAGAGCATAAATCATAAAATATAAATATTTCAGCACTCTTTAACCTTAATTTGATGTTGTTTATATGGTAAAAACTGGAACATCATAACAGTTTTTTAATTTTATCTGCATATTTGGAGATTACTGACATACTAGGGCTTTTCCAATTGCCATAATTCATCTGTTTCAAAACGACGTAATTGAGAATGAAGTGGGAGGGCGGTTCTTTCCCTTTTCTTCCTCTGTTTTTTAAACATCACATTTAAGGCTTAGCTCTTAAATCCTCTTTATACACCCCAGAATCCGTGAACTCAGTGACTCGGTTGGTTGGTTGGATGCCCTACCCAAACTTCTGAGGTCATGCGGGAACCGAATGTACAGTTTGTGGCATGTTTTATCTGACTTTACGCTTCATAATGCATTTGTACTACATCAACAAGAAAGTTTAGAGTTCGATTCATATTCAATTCATATGATATAAATGACTTTGTAAGCAACCACAAATTGAGATTAAATGCTACAACAGCATTTGGGCATTTCACTTGATAACTTTGCTATTAGTTGCAATGGAGAAATCATGCATTGTGTGAAATTAGTCAACCATAAAATACATTTGATGCTGAAAGGTCCCTTGTGAGAAGAAAATGAATGGGCATAAAAAAAAGATTCAGCAGAAATGACTTGACTGCAAATTCCAGTTTAGTTTGAAATTAGCTTCAGTCTATCTTCACTGTAAGCAAACAGGGATCACGCATCAACTCCTCAGAAGTATGAATAAACAGCAGTGCGTCGCACGCACCTTTTGATTCCCACAACTTTAGTTCTCAGAATATTTTTTGGTTATGCAAATTAAGTCCTTGTGTAAAAGCTGTCAGTGAATCGTTCTAATTAGTCACGGTGAAGATGGGAGTGGTTAGCACTATTTTATCTGCCTAAATGCTGTACAATAAATAATTCAGTAGACATTTAAAGACTAAATAAAATTAGAGTTTTGTGGTTTTTAGTCGATGTCTGTTAAGGTGTATTTATTAATCATTGACAAAATTCACTTTTAGCAAATATAACATAAACATTTCATATTTGCAATGTTACTCTTCTGGTAAAAATCACCAAATAAATGTATGACTCATCCTGCACTACACAGATTTTTGTCCAATCAAATGCTCTCTAAAAGGTGAATGTCCCGCCCCCTAACACCACCTGCAAACTGACTAGCAAATCATGGTTCATGGGTGTGACATAAATTCAGCTATTGAAACAGGAAGTGTAGGCGGGGCATATCAAAAGGGCCATCCCTTTTATTTTGAAATAGCCAACAGATTTCAGTTACATCACAGCTGGAAAACTGATGTTCTACACTGTAAAAAAAAATTGCTACCTTAAATTTTTAAGTACAATAAACTTGGATGTTCAAGTCATTTCAACTTAAATTACATTCAAACTGACTTAATGAGTTGAATCGTGAATAACTCATTAAAAAAGGATAGCTTAACTTGGGCGGCAGTGGCTCAGTGGTTCATGTAGATTGTCTGCAAACTGGAAGGTTGGTGGTTCGATCCCGGTTCCACCTGACCAAGTGTCGAGGTGTCCATGAGCAAGACACCTAACCCCAGCTGCTCCCGACGAGCTGGATGGCGCCTTGCATGGCTGACACCGCCGTCGGTGTATGAATGAGTGAGTGAATGGGTGAATGTGAGGCAATGTGTAAAGCGCTTTGGATGGCCATTGGTCTGTTAAAAGCGCTATATAAATGCAGTCCATTTACCATTTACCACTTATTTTGATGATTTAAATTTTTTTACAGTGTTTTCGCAAGTCGATCTTATTCTAGAGAGCATCTGATTGGACAAAAATCTATATTTTCCCAGAAAGGAAACTGTAAATGTTATATCTGCATATTGAACAATTAGAAAGAGCGACGCTACATGAACTAAATCACAAAACTCTAATTCTAACATTTAAACATATAAGGCTACATAACACAAACACAGTGTTGGTATTATAACATTAGTCAGCACACAGTGGACATCTCTCAGTCTATGCATTGGTATTTGATAAGCTGCACCTTATAAGCTATTCTCCGTGTGTATATTTGAGGCAATTAGAGAGTGAGGCGATCATAACACTACACTGGTATAATTTACATGCATTCCTCTCTTATAAAGAGAGAATATTATTGAAATCTATAGAGGCGAAATTTTCCCTGAGTTCGATTTCGGGCCCATTACGATTTCAAGCAGCACGTCCCTGTCACACAAGTGACTCGCAAACAGGTGAGTTATCCGAGTCTTGGCTGTGCATTGAACTCAGTCCGGTGTCCGAATCATCGTCATTGGCGCATGTTTTTGACAGTCCCCTCGCCTGCTCTACCCAAACATTGTCTTTGTCCACGGAAGGCAGTTGTTCAGTTTCTCCCTCATCTTTGCTGTCGTCAGCCTGTTTCCCTTCCAACTCGTCTAATCTGTGAACCTTTTCAAGTAATTCCCTCAACTCCTGTTCCTTCGCGTCCAAAAGCTCCTGACTCATATCCAAGTCGCTCCTCACCGTCTCCAGATCGGTGTTCAAGCGCAGCCCGATGTATAAACTCGTATCCAGTTGTGTTCTGATCCTCTCCTCCTCTAATTGGAGTTCATTGTCTGTTAGGAGGTCCGGGACCGGCTCCTCGGGGACTGAAGTCACCTTGAGGGCCGTTTCTTCTCCAGCGCTCTCCGCGTCTTTGTTGGATAGCTCCTCCTGCCGCCGTCTCATCCACCTTTGGTTGAGTTCTTCTTGTATTTCACCTGTTAGTATCTCCATCAGAGCCTCCCTCTCGGTTAGTTCCTCCTGAAGTTGAATGACTTGGTCGCAGCGTGACGCGTATTCCTCAAACTGCGCAACGGACGCCTCCGGATGCGCGCTGGGATCGGCATCCAAGCCCTGGTCGAGCAAATACGTGTCTTGCACATAGTTTACGCCGTGTATTTTCATTCTGTCAAAGTGAACTTTTGATTCATACCTCTCTATTTCACCGTCCAACTCTTTTATTCGCTGCACCTGCTGTCGAATGGTATGATCCTGCGAAATAATAAGATGAACGAGCGTTTCCATTTTCTCCGCAGATTTGTCTTTGGAAGGCTCCTCTTTCTTCCTATTCATTTTATCCAACTTTCTAAAAGCCTTCCGCACAATCCTCCGCTGTTTTTCCTGTGAAAATGGCATGGTTGTTCTGGCAGTGCAGGGACTGTCTTTGCTGAGCACGACCCGAGCCTCGGCGCTCCTCGGTCCGCTGTTGGGCAGCGACGCATCGCTTCTGACCAGGACGAAGCGCACGTTTTCCTGCTCGTCGCCCCAAGCGCCCCACAGCCGAAGGATTTTCGTTTTATTCGGCAGAATCCGCTCGAACCCCCTCCATTTCTCCACAATACAGTAAGACTGTGGAGTACCGCTGAGCATCGCGCCTTGCTGCAAGTTCTGGTCCTCCAGCAGCACTTTTACCACGTCCGCGCAGGTGGTGCGTCTGGACAGTCCGGACACCAGCTTCTCCTCCCGGCATACCCACACCGAGATTTTGCTCTCCTCTTGTTCCATGATAATTCACATCGATAATGCACTTTCACATTCATATAATGTTAGACGGGGTAAAAACAGAGCTATTGCTCGTCCCGCGCGCCCGTCAGTGTGAACTGAGAGTTGTGTTTGTCCCTGAAGTTGAACTACAGCGTGTTTCTGAGGGCACAGGCACCTCCCACACTCACTTCAGTCCTAACATCACATGACTTTATACTCCAACTTCACTCATTGCTGATAATAATGCACTGAGATGATCATAAACACATACTGAGAATATTAGTGCTAGTTGTCACATATTTACGCCACTGAATAGGCTACTACAGAACTTTTAAAGTATTTCTGTGTATGCACAAAATGCATTTGAACATTTCCTTCAGTAGCCTATTACACAGAAAAAAATAGAGGTATAGTTAATTAGTTAAACTAAATAAATGTTGACAAATAATGATCCTGACATTTAAACAGTAGTTTTGAAAAAACAAAAATCCAGCTGTGGCTGCCAGAATATTTCTGCAAAAAATAATACAATCTTAAAACTGTAATTTACAAAAATGAACAATCCAAGAGCAATAGTTAAATGTGGGGTAAATAGACTTTTCAGCAAAATGTAAACACAAAGCGTCATAAATCAATGTTTTAAACATCGTAAATGTTTTACTAACACAAACATATCAAACCATTCATTTGACTAACAAATATTGTAATTCGTTGTTTCACGAACTGGAGTTAATAAAAAGCAAATAATTACATCATTAGTTAAATTTAGTGCTGTCAATTAATCGCATCTAACATAAAAGTTTGCATAAAAGTGAACATTTTGTACTCAAAGTTGATGTGTTAGAAGCAGGATAAATGAGCAAGCGTTAGGATTTGAGCGAGTTTGACAAGGAAAATTGTGATGGCTGGACGACTGGGTCAGAGCATCTCCAAAACTGCAGCTCTTGTAGGGTGGAAGAAGGTGGCCTGGTCTGAGGAATCAAGTTTTCTTTTAAATCACGTGGATGGCCGGGTGCGTGTGATTCGCTACACATGGCACCAGGATGCACTATGGGAAGAAGGCAAGCCGGCAGAGGCAGTGTGATGCTTTGGGCAATGTTCTGCTGGGGAACCTTGGGTCCTGATGTTACTTTGGCATGTACCACCTACCTAAGCATTGTTGCAGACCATGTACACCCTTTCATTGAAACGGTATTCCCTGGTGGCTGTGGCCTCTTTCAGCAGTTCAACGAAGCAAAAATGGTTCAGGAATGTTTGAGGAGCACAACCATGAGTTTGAGGTGTTGACATGCGGCCTCCGAATTCCCCAGATCTCAATCCAATCGAGCATCTGTGGGATGTGCTGAACATACAAGTCCGATCCATGAAGGCCCCACCTCACAACTTACAGGACTTAAAGAATCTGTTGCTAACATCTTGGTCCAGATATCACAGCACACCTTCAGGGGTCTAGTGGAGTCCATGCCTCGACGGGTCAGGGCTGTTTTGGCAGCAAAAGTGGGACCAACACAATATTAGGATAATAGGTCATAATGTTATGCCTGATCGGTATCATTAACCAACATCAGAGAACCGTGAATGCAGATTATTAAAACATTAGCCTACCTTAAAGTATCAAGGGGTGCTTCTAATAAATATTTTAGATCAAAGGGGTTCGACAGACCAAAATGTTTGGGAATCCCTCTTGCAATAAATTACATACATTTGTGACAACAAGCCCCAATAAATATTTGATAACTTGCATGACCTGACATTTAGGAAAAATACCCTTGTCCTAAGAACACCGATCAACAAACTATATATATATATATGTATTATATAATGTATAATCTTTGTTAATATTGGTGTTACTTTAAATTTCTAGTAGCTTACGTCTATTCATGACGTAAAGTACATTTGATAAAATGAGATTTAGACCTTACTGTAGGCCTATGTAAGATTAAGCCTGTAACGTGGTTCACTAGAGATTCTTAGACTGGAAAAGGTCAACGACTAACGTAAATCACTACGCTGGTATTATCCAGCTGTGCATAAATGGTTGTCCAAATTTCCCATCGGTCAGTGCGGATTTAGGCCAGATGAGAGAGGGCAAAAGACAACTTTCCTGGTGAAATAAGCCGTTAGGATTATATCAACAGTTCTGCTGTGCTAATACAGATCTGTTGACATACATCTGTAGAGCTTCATTAATCATGCTCGATTGATAATACACATCTCAGAGACGACTATTTGATGTGTGTTTACATCTGGAAGATGTAGTTTTTAGTGTTTGCTCATCTGTAACACATCTATAGGACGTTTCCTGTCAGATGTCATAAAAACGTTTAAACAAAGTCTTTAAGATGTTTATGTTTTAGAATGTATGTAAAACTTGCATCTTAAAGACATCTATCAGATGTTTATAACCGCAGATGCTTTCCAGATGAACTGCTCTTTAACAGAAATCTTGGAGACATACGTGTGCTATCAACTACTAAAAACAATAATTATAATATATATCTCTCTATAATATATACAATAATTTAAAAATAAGTACAAATATATATTAAAATCTTTACAATAACATTAATATAGGCCTATTATATTAAAACTTTTTTTAAATTCAATATAATGATGATTTCAATGGTAGTTAACTTGTATTCTATTTTAGTTGAAGAAAATATGGTAGCGTAGTGTCATTATTGACAATGTACTGCCACATAGTGGTTGTAATAAACATTACATAGGCCTAAGCTTTTTTTAAACGCCCTCCAAAACCGAGCCACGTGTCAAAACAAACAATAATGCTACTAATTATGTAGTACGGAGAAAAGAGAAGCCAAGTAAAACAGTTTGCAGTACAAACACTAAAAGTTTATTTTCATTTTTTTCGTGTCATCCCCTCAAAGGAAAATATACACGATTGAAAACAGTTATAAGAGTCTACCTATCAGAAAGCTCAGCCTAGCAGAGCTTTTCAGACAAAGTGTTCTCTTCACTGAAAACAAACGGCCGTCAAATACATTAGTGTTCCGTTTTAATGCTCATTTTACTAACAGATACTCTGCAAAACATGTAAAACATGGTTGACAAACAAACAAAACAAAACCCACAATCTTGTGTGGTAAATAAGACAGAAAGACGGCTCTTTAAGCACTGGACTGTCACTCGTCAGTCTGCTCTGGTTGTCGTTGTAAGTAACATCACGTTACTTGAAATCTTTCCCTATATACACGACACCACAATCAGCTGCATTCTTTACAGGGTGGAAAATGGATGTCTGACGTGTTCATATTGAAATTAAAAATATATAATTGTTTTTTCCCCAGCTTTTAAAATGTCAAAGGCATTAAGGTGATAGAATCCAAATCTGAGTCTGACTTTTTTTTGGCGTCAACAATTTTCTGAGCTGGAAAAAACAAACAAAAGGCACTTTCAACACCTGTAGCTTTCACTTGGCATGAACTGAAGTGATAGAATGTGTTTATTTGGTGTACAAGAGAGAAATGTGACCTACTTTGCTTAGACTGGCTTGACAAAAAAAAATGTGTGGGGGTTATGGACAAAATACAAACGTCAAGGTAGGTTATATATTTTTAGTTAGTGATGATGAACACTAAGGCACAATATGCTTTGGTGATTTTGCTATGTAAATTCCCTTTATTCTGTAGCCTATTCTGATAGGGGACGTGCTAGTTTTTTAAAATATGAAGTATGTAATTTTGTTCGCCCCAACAGCGCCACCTAACGGAATTTCAAAAATAAACATACATAGCCCCGCCCTCAACGAGCGCCATTGGTCGAGTCAGTGTTTTCGTAGCGCAGTATTTGCAAAAATTAACCCATGAAATGGCGTTACTTTCACTCTGCATATTATCTATAACAGGAAAAAGGTACATACTTCAGCTTTAAAAGCAAATTCACAAATAAACAAAAACTGATTAGGGTTTGTATTTGTCTCTAACATCATTTGTTAAAGTTTCTGTTAAAGAAAATGATTTGTTTCTTAGTGTTTTAGTACTGGAACAGCCCATGTGCAGTGTAAGGCAGGTAGTTCCACATAAATAATACAGTACCTTTTTATGCTCTTTCATTAAAGTTAAATCCACTAAAGGTGAAAAAAATACCAGGGGGCGAAGGCTGAATAAAAGGTTGAACAACAGAAAAAAGCTTTCATGTACTATGACAATACGAGTTTATATAAGCGACGTTCTTTCCAAACACATTGTGGTTTAAAACATCAACCAAGTTAAACAGACATCCAAACAAAATATCAAAACCGTACCGTTTCACACACGACAGGTTAAAGAAAAATAAACACCAAAACACGAGTGATGAACACATGATAATGTAATTATTCATTCCAGACCTCACCCAAAACATGACAAAAAGCCTACTGGGTGGGACTGACAGAGGCACAGCCACTTAAAATGAGGTTGTGAGTCATTCAAAGGCTTTTCTTAGTCCGTCAGGCTTTGCCGCCCTTGGCCCGTAGCCTAAAAGCCTCTGTGAATATAAAGTCTCCACTGTTCTGTTTTTTCCCTCTCTGTGGGCAGCGGGTCGCTGACTGACTGCTCTTAGTGTTACTCGTGTGAGTCGGGAGCCTCAGTCTTTGACCAGTCTGTAGATGTGATGCTGAGCGCCGTGCTCGCTGTTTGAGACCTCGAACACGCAGGCCATGCACAGTAAGGTCTCTTGAGTTTCTCTGTTCGTCACCACCTGCAGGAACGGTGCGAGAACGGCTGCTTTTAGCAATCAGCAACATCTGACAGCGACTATATACACACATGCATTAACGTAACAAAATGACATGGGAATCGTAGGACCTACCAATAGGATGGTAAAGTTTTCTAGTACGCTGTTCATCATGTACTTCTCGGGCAGGTGCTTGAGCTTATGGATGAAGTTGATCATGTATTCACACATCGGAGACCGGCTGATCTTGTACACAAAACGGCCGTTCTCAAACCGAGCATACTCCGTCTACCAGAACAGACAAAGAAATAAGTTATTTAAATAATAATTAAATGAATTCATACAGTTTATATATTATATATATATATATATATATATATATATATATATATATATATATATATAAACATCATTACACGTTTCAATATTACAAATAAAACTGAATAAAAAAGAAAAAAAATATAGCATACAAAACGTATAATACATATTAAATTTCACATGTATATATTAACTGAACTTAAAAATGTTTAAATAAAATAATATTTATATTAGACCATATTTATTAATATATTAATATAGATATTAATTTTAATAAAACTTAATTGTCATGCTGAATTAATTTAAAGTTAAATTAATTTAAAATGCTAAATATCAATATGACCCAAAACAAGTTAAATAAACAAAACATAAGTATCTATACTAATATAGATACTTTACATAGCTATAGTAAATTACTTTACATATCTATAGTAAATTTCGTGTTTACTCTTGATAGGATACATTTTGAAGTTTACAAACATATATTATCATATTCATTTAATATTCATTAGCACTCTTAGAATTCCTTACCTCAACCTTTTCAACCACTTGTTTCCCGAAGGAGCAGACCTTTGTCGAGCAGGTAATGGTCATGTTCTCGGAGCTCTCGTACTGACTGGTCACGCCATAGAATGCCCCAGAATCCTCCTGGATGTTGCAGTTCAGGTCGGCCTGCGGACGCACCAAATAACAGCTCAGTGACGATAAATTAACGGATGGAGAGAAGATGTTGACAAAAGCAAATTCGACCACACGGTTTGCATACAGCTGGGAAAATAGGGGAGTAATTTGTCAGACTCTAATAAATAAAAGGTGCTTTAATCAACAGTAAACTCTTTGGCTGCTTTAAACTGAATAGAGCCTTCAGTGATATTCATCAAGGCCACAGACACCTGGAATCACTGGCGTCTTATTTACAGCTGCATTTAATGATTTCTTTTTTACAGCCGCATTTAAGTTTATTTTAAAACGCTGAGTATATCAAACGCTTCTGAAAGAACATTTAAAAATCTTTTGTACAGAGATTTTTTTGAGACTTGTCTCAGAGATTTCAAGGCTATAAAACAATTTATTATGCACAACTGTGTATGGATCAAAAACAATAAGAACACTCTATTCATTTCAGCTGCTATTGTCCTAAAAACACGCATAAGTAAAAGAAAAACCAGGCACGTTTTGCCAGCACAAACCACCGTCTGAAAACTAGTATCGAATGTAAGTGTAATAAGTGTTAACCTTCAGAGAGCGGTGTACCTCTTTATTTGAGTCTGTACAGGATGTGGCCGTCTGATGTGCTCATGCGCTTGCACCTGTCGCTCAGAGCGGCAGGTGTTCAAATAAAGGCTCCCTATCAAATCCAGCATCAGCAGTATTAAAGGACAGCGCGCGCTGTGTTTCACATTCAGACCGCCCAGGGATTAAATACACCACTGCTGGCTTTAACGCAGCACTTTAATCAAATGCGAACGTGTTGAACCAATTCAGCTGCCTCCATTCAAACTGATGCAGGTCACTAGTGCTCGACAGACACTTATTTTTTCATTAGCTGATGTATGGCGGATTTTTCAGCTTTGGGTGCATTTTTAAATAAAACTTTCACATGTTTTTCAGATGTCTTTCATGTACGTATATACAGCGACCAGGCATAATATTCTGAGCACCTTCCTAATATTGTGTTGGTCCCACTTTTGCTGCCAAAGCAGCCCTGACCCGCCGAGGCATGGACTCTACTAGACCCCTGAAGGTGTGCTGTGGTATCTGGCACCAAGATATTAGCAGCAGATCCTTTAAGTCCTGTAAATTGCGAGGTGGGGCCTTCATGGTTCGAACTTGTTCAGCACATCCCACAGACGCTCGATTGGATTGAGATCTGGGGAATTTGGAGGACAAGACAACACCTCAAACTCATTGTTGTGCTCCTCAAACCATTCCTGAACCATTTTTGCTTTGTTGCAGGTACATTATCCTGCTGAAAGAGGCCACAGCCACCAGGGAATACCGTTTCCATGAAAGGGTGTACATGGTCTGCAACAATGCTTAGGTAAGTGGTACGTGTCAAAGTAACATCCACATAGACGGCAGGACCCAAGGTTTCCCAGCAGAACATTGCCCAAATCATCACACAGCCTCCACCGGCTTGCCTTCTTCCCATAGTGGATCCTGGTGCCATGTTTTCCCCAGTTAAGCGACGCACACGCACCCGGCCATCCACATGATGTAAAAGAAAATGTGATTTATCAGATCAGGCCTCCTTCTTCCATTGCTCCATGGTCCAGTTCTGATGCTCATGTGCCCAATGTTGGCACTTTCGGCGGTGGACAGGAGTCAACATGGGCACCCTGACTGGTCTGCGGCTATGCAGCCCCATACACAACAAACTGAGATGGACTGTGTATTTTGACACCGTTCTATCAGAATCAGCATTAACTTCTTGAGCAATTTGAGCTAGAGTAGCTCGTCTGTTTAATCGGACCACACGGGCCAGCCTTCGCTCCCCACGTGCATCAATGAGCCTTGGCCGCCCATGATCCTGTCGCCGGTTCATCACTGTTTCTTTCCTTGGACCACTTTTGATAGATACTGACCACAGCAGACCGTGAACACCCCACAAGAACTGCAGTTTTGGAGATGCTCTGACCCAGTCGTCTAGCCATCATAATTTGGCCCTTGTCAAACTCACTCAAGTCCGTACGCTTGCTCATTTTTCCTGCTTGTCTAACACATCAACTTTGAGGACCATGTTCACTTGCTGCCTAATATATCCTACCCACTAACAGGTGCTGTGATGAAGAGATAATCAGTGTTATTCACTTCACCTCATAATGCTATGCCTAGTCGGTGTATGTTATTGTTCTACCCTTATCCCAGACCCAGACTTTCAGTCTTAAACTATAAAAAGCCATCATAAAATAAATTATATTTAAAGTTTATTTTAGAATTAAAGTTAAAATTTAAAAAAGGGTGATTTAAAATTTGTATTTTTTTTTTAAATAAAGCCAAAATTGCCCATACTTGAAGAAACTGTTTACAAAATTTACTTTGTATTTCGTATTTACTACTTGGTATCTGGCACCAAGATACCAAGTATATGACGTTTTATAGACAACAATGTCTTTCAATATGAAAATTATGTTTTAAAGAGCCAAAAGTGAAAGTAACTGAATTATGAATTATTAAGAATTACCCTTATCCCAGATCCAGACTGTCATTCATTCTATAACTATAAAAATGAATAATGACAATCTTTTAATCAGAAAAATATTTATATTAAAGAAGAGCCAAAAGTGAAAATAAAATGTGCACAAAAATGCTGAAATTAATTATTATACAATTAATTATTTACTTATTTTACACATTTACTTATAAGAATATTGACTAAATGCAAAACCATCTATAACACCATTGTTTAAATTAAAGAAAACAATTTTTTTTTAAAGGATTGTCTCACTATTACAGGTGTTTAGACATTTTTATTAGATTGATAGGTGAAGTAGCACACAATGATGTGGGAAAAAAAGAAGGAAATGGGATTGCAAAATGATTCAAACTCAATTTGTATTGTTTGCATGAGCAGAACAGCACATGCGCTAACAGCTACTCCACGGCCCGACTGCTCAAATGAACACAAACTGCTCAGACTCACCCAGAACTTGACCAGGAAGAAGGCGTTGTGAGGCCCTTTCCCAAACAGCTCCTTCAGCCCACCCTTCTTCTCAGGGAATTTGTCGTAGATTTGACGTATGTCCACTGTCTCCAGGAGCGCGTCGTTGTACGAATAATTTGTCTGGCCGATGTGCACAAACAGATGCTTGTTGTACTGCAAAAACAGTTGGTAATTAGATCCATATAACATTTTATTTTGCATAAAAATAACTGTGTAAGATGTTTGTTGATGAAGGGACAAGCTTTTTTTTCAAGTTTAGTTCAAATGCTATTCCCAAAAGTTGTTTGTGTCAGTAATGAAGCTTTTCAGATGGCATTTGTGAAGCTGTTTCAGATACGTTCTGAACCTCCACCCCAAAGCTGAGTGTTTGTGTGGCTGGACGACTGTATAGAGAACGCGTCTCGCTCTGCGTATAGCTACAAACGCATGATTAATAGCAGCTGTCACGCCAGACCAGAGGGACAAGCATTTCATAGAGATGCTGCCAACATGATAGATTACACAGGTCTGCTATAACACGGACACAAGACATTTTGATAACCTGTAGGTCACAAGAAGTTCTTCCCAGGGCTCGCTTTTAATCTACGCATGCTGTTTTGTCTTCATTGTCTCGACTGCAGTCCTCATACAGTGCTTAAATAGGACATTCAGCATCGGTCAGCTGATTTAAAGACACTTTTGGATGACTACTGGATCATAAGCAGACTCAACACCTCTGGGTTCTTTTAGCGTACTAGAAAAGATGTGTTTTAGCTTAGTGCTTTATTCAACTTGAGCTGAAAATGACTTAAGAAGTGCTATCTTGAGCTTCTGTAGATTTCCAGCATTATCATTGGATCAGGAAAAATACAGGATGTGACCTTGGTGACCCGACTATAATGACCATGAATATGCATTTCTCTAAAGCTATAATTATATTATATTATAATCACCAACACCAAGGATATGCAATGCTACTTCAATTCATATTTACATTTATGGTAAAAGTAGATTTAATGGTGTTTATGTGATGCTCATTTAATCTATACATGGATGTTCAGTACTGAAGATGTAACGCTTATTTTTGAGCAGTGCTGTGTAAAGCAGGTCAAGGCTGCTCTTCTGTCGCTATCTCTGCAGTCGTTCTTGGTATGTGTGCTGACTCACTGAATCTGGGTCCCGCTGATGCTCCAGGAAGGAGGAGAACTCCACCAGCCGCAGTTTAGAGGTGCCGATAGAGCGCCCGTGCCACACCGGCACTGCGGCTGTGAGGGATGTCGGGGACTCGTAAGCTACACACACAAACACAGCATTTACAAACATCAGTGATGCATTAAAGAAGTAAGACCGGAGACATTAAAGGGATCGTTCACCCAAAAATGAATATTATCTCATCATTTACTCACCCTCAAGTTGCTCTAAGCCTGTATGAGTTTCTTTCTTCTGCTGAACACAAAAGAAGATATTTTGAAGATTTTGGAAAACCAAACAGTTAATGGGCCTGATGAATTCCATATATTTTTTCCCATACCATAAAAGTATGTTACCCATATTCTTCAAAATATCTTCTTTTGTGTTCAGCAGAAGAAAGAAATTCATACAGGTTTGGTTTGGAACAACTTGAGGGTGAGTAAATAATGACAACATTTTCATTTTTGGGTGAACTATCCCTTTAAGAGTGATTTAACTATAATAAATATACTAGAAGTTTTATTTTAATAATTCTACTTACACACTTAAGTAATGTAAAGTCCTTGTTTTAATGTAATAGCATTCATATCATTTATATATTTACATATCATATTACAATTAAAGTGAATTTAGTGAAAATTATAAAATATATAATAGCGTACTTACTTTGTATTTATTATATTATAAATTATATTATAAATGGATCATAAAAAATAAAAAAAAATCCTCAACAAAGTAATGCAATTCTTATTATATCATTATATAATTTATTTTATACAAACAAAACTTTATTATAAATTAATTAATATTTATTCGATAATAAGCTATTCCTCTACCAAGTAATATTATAATAATTATAATATTATTATGAAGCACATTTATATAAATTGATTTATTAATTTATATATGCTATGTGCTTTATAATTATAATATTATATATTTATATATATATATATATATATATATATATATATATATATATATATATATATATATATATATATATATATATAGTTATGAACATTTATATAAATCAATAAATGATTTATGTAATAAACTATAAATTAATAAAAAACTTCCACTAAATAATGTACACTACCAGTAAAAAGTTTGGACACTTTCCTATCAAAGAGAATGGGAAAGTGTGTCCAAACTTTTGACTGGTAGTGTAGCTATTTTGACAAAAGCAACAGCTTTGAGTGGCTCATCCAAACTAATATAAGAACCAGATTTATCCTTGTTACAAATATACAAAATCTAAGTAGGTATATGCAAACTAACGCATTCATAAAAGTATGATTACGTTCCAAGGCGTCTGTTAACGATGGATGTACATACCTGCAATGGCTGTGGCCGTCTGGATGGGGTAACTCTGCTGTGAGAACGGCTTTATACTGAGGAACACGAGAGGTGATTACTACAAGCTGTCTTTTTCAATGAAAAAAAAATTCAGCCATGTGTAACTGAATTAGTTTATGTTATATATACTTACTCTTGTGAGGAACCAGGCTGCCCTGTTGGCACCTGCCAAATCTAGAAAAGGAGCAAAAGCAATGCTCATTCACAAATGAACTGCAGTGCTAGTGTAAAACAATACAGATGCACGGATATATTCTTTTGCTTGTCCTTTAAATGGACACTAATGGATTTAAAGTGGGCTGGGGCATCTCTTACCCCTGTCGACCCAGGCAAGGTGGCCTGAGGGAGTCCCGCGAGCCCCAGCCGGCTGTGGATGGCCGTGGCTGAGACGATCTGTGCTGAAGACATGGCTGCCATCCTGTTGATCGCATCATTCTTCACGGTCTGGTCCTTCAACGACACACATCACAGAGAAGATTCACCTCCTGCGCTGTTACGGTTATAAACCTCTTTTTATTCAATGAAAGGTTTTAATACAGGCCAGCCTGTATTTCTGGCTCAAGGGCAAAGGGTCTCATAATTTCTTTAAATGAATTAGTCTTGAGACCTGACGCCGTGAAAAAGTAGATAAGGCCCATTTAAACTGCTCTACCAGAAATCTTTAACCAAGCTAAATGGGAAAATTGATTTGCCATTGACCCTTGAATCTGAAATTAAGTGTTGAAATGAATAAACTAAAAAAGCTTCTGGGTCAGCTTAATATTTACTTTTTATATAAAACTTTAATAGCTTTATATAAGTGCTTGGTAATGCATATAGCAGAAGAACTACATTTAATTCGGCATAGACAGCTTTCTGAGTCACAGATACTACAATACATGAATTACTGTGAATCTACATAAAAACACGTTAGACCAAATAATATTCCCCTTAGATGTTCTCGTAACTAGTAATGAGAGTTGTTAAGGGTTTCTGAGCTCCCAGAATGCATTGCACATGAATTATGTGGTAAGATTTGGCACCGTGCATGTTTGTTGATAGACTTGTGTGGCTTGTGTTACTCATCTGGAGAATGTGAGCTCTGTTTTTGTCAGCTGTAGTGCATGAAAGCAGCAGTCAGTCAGAGTGTCTGATAAATGGGCTTCATTCTGGTCAAGCATTCTGTCAAGTACTGGAGTGCAAATGCTCAAAGAAGAGCCTTTTGTATAATCAAATGAGTAACCAATCCTATTCCCCCTTTTTCTCCCTTCCGGTTACTGTCCACTATATCAGGCTAATAAAGAAGGCAAAAGCATCTGTAATAAGTTTTACCTTATTGACTGCAGGTTTAGTGTTCTTTATATTAAAGTCACCATGAAATCATAATTTACATTTCTTATTTTAGTATGGAATATTGCAGTATTTACAATTTAATTCCCTTGTAATCTTTAATCAAAATAACTTCCCCTCCCTCTTGCAGCGACACCTCTTCTCTGTTTACAGGCGGGACAACCTGTCACTCTCACAAGATCAACCAATAGCAAACCGCAACCATCCAATCAAAATCAAGTCTCGTCCTACACTTTCTTTTTCAACAAGCTGTTTCACTCAGATATACGTCAAAATAGGGAAGAAAAGAGGATCGCAGCCCCCGTTTCATGCTGACTTTAAATATTGTCTGTATTAAGAATTAAATACAGTGGTCAGTTAGCAATATTTAGGTCTACAAAGTATGAAAATGGCATTGAGCTGTCTAACCTTTACCCAGCATGCTTTATCGTTCTGATATAGACAATGTTAGCACACTTGAAATTGTCTAAGTGTATTCATCCAAGTAAATGATCCTGAGTCAGTGAACTGTCATTCGCTGTTTAACCAGCAGATGCCACAGCTGTTCAAAAGCGTGTTCCTTTGACACCCCTCTTCCTTCACAGGTCAGACAACAACAACATCAGCCAACAGGTTAAGGGTAGGGTTGGGGGTATGGGTAAGGTTAAGGATAGGGTTAGGGGTAAGGGAAGTGTCAGCAGTGTAATTTTAACTACAGATGTAATTACATGCAGGGCATTTTTGAAAAGTAAGTAGAATGTTAAAACATGTATGTACACAATAATTGCATTGTATCAAATGATTCATTTAAATGTTAGTACATAGTAGTTAAGGCCACCTGATACAAAATGGGTCCCAACATTTTTTAAGTATAATGTTATATATATGCGGTCAGTTTTTTTTAAAGAATTTAATTAAATTGATCAAAAGTAACAGTAAAAACATGTATAATGCTACAAAAGATTTATATTTCAAATTAATGCTGTTCTTTGTTTTTCACAAAAATATTAAGCAGCACAACTGTTTTCAACATTAATAATAATAATAATAAATGTTTCTTGAGCATCACGGAATCATGATTTCTGAAGGATCATGTGACACTGACTGGAGTAAGGATGCTGAAAATTCAGCTTTGGAATTATAGGAATAAATTAATAATTAATTAATAATATTTCACAGTTTTACTGTTTTAGATTACTCATTATATACACATAATAATTTTACATAATATATATCATTTTTTGAATAATTTAATAATAATAATTTATAATAATAATAAAATGTAATTTCTGTAGCCTACAAAACACTAGCCTACAAAACACAGTAATCCATATTAAATTTAAATACATTTACAAAATAATAATAAAAAAATATATATTTAATTTAAAATGCAACTTGAATATATGGTTGAGGCATATTTTTGATCAAATAAATGCTGCCTTGGTGAGCATAAGAGACTTCTTTAAAAAAAATTAAAAAATAAAAATATAAAAAATTATATTTTATTGAAAAACTCAATATACTCTATATTATCTATCTATCTATAACAAACATTTAATAATATGATTTTAAAAATATTTTGCATTATAGGTTATCAGGCTAAACCATCCCAGTGACCTTACACTATGCGTAGGCAAGTCTGTACATTTAGGATTAGATTGAATAGATACTCATATATTGTCATATGCATAAATAATATCTAAAGGGGTTTTGTCTGCCTTTCAGTTTCAAGCTGCTTTTTAAATCATGCACTTGTCCTTGAACAACTTTGCTCAAGCCAAGTATATCACACATCAAATATTTCGGTGTGTATGCGACACCAGGCAAAATGCAGTTTCTTCCAAAACAAACACACTTTTGTGCGACAGGAAGGAAACGGACAAACATGCTGAAGAAAAGAAGTTAGCCAGTTGACTGCATACTAAGCAGGGCAGTCACAAGCAGGAAATCTAGGTTACAGACAGCCAAACAGCAGGGCACCCATACATACACACACACTGTTCAGTACGGATATGGCCTGAGAATATACACATATACAAACATAGACTGTGTCACACACAAGATTGGCATGTACCTTTAGCTTGGAGTGAAATTCTCTGGATTTCCGCCGGGCAAGAACCTGGATATGACTGGAGACCTGGTCACACACACACACACACACACACAAAAGGAGCATTTTGTAACCATGGAGATGAAAGGCCCCCTGCCATTAGCCACAAAAACATGTACTTTAATTACAAACAGAACATCTAATACATACAACCTTTCACATCATTTGTTCAGGAGCAGGGAAGAAGCATGCGATCAGCTATTTCATTAGTTTAGAATTCAGTTTTTAAGTCAAACTGACTTTATGGTCAAATTGTAAAGATTTGCAGTGAATTGAGAGCACAAAGCAACAGGTGTCCTCTCGGTGAGGAACGCTTCGGTAACTAGGGAAGGCAGTAAGCCAGCGAGACAACGTTTGGTTGAAGCGATAAACAAAGCCTGGCTCTTCACTGTCACTGTTGTGAATTTACTGGAAATAAACTGTAGTTCAGCCTCGGCAATCAACGTTATTTATTTCACGTCATGCTTAGAATTTAAAGCAGCTCCACCAACCTGCTTTCTCGTCCGTGTTTTTCCCGTTCTGAGTTTGATGTATCTGGCGATTAATTCATTACGACCTGTAAGAGAAAGAAACGCTTGTTTATGGACAAAACTTTTTATTTTTATAATCAATATTCATATTTTAAAGAAATTATTTCAGCGAATATAAATGCATCTCAAATATATAGATATACCAAAATACATGAACAATTAGCTGAACTATTACAAAACACAAACTAGGTATTTTAATCGATTAAAGATTTTAATTTTGCATATTTATTATTTTATATATAATTACCCACATTGAATGGCTTATATCAAATCAATAAATATTGTTTTTTGAATATGAAGATGAAAAAAAATCATTGAATCATCTTTTCACTTTATTGTGTATTTTCATATCATTGAACATTAGCCAGTTATATACTTTTTAAAAATAATTAATAAAAAATATAAAATTTAAAATTTAATAATTAATTGTACTAAATTAACATTTAAAATGCAATTAGAATGATATGGTGAAGGCAAAGAATATCCATGCGTAACCTGTTTATTCCTCATACAGTGCTATCTTATTACATTTAAGAAGACTTATGAAAGCTTCTAATGTGAAAATGAACTACAGAGCTTATAGTGCTTATAGCCTCTGGTCACAACATAAACTAAAAATGTTTGGGGTTGTTTCAACCCATGGTTGGGTCAAATATGGACAAACACAACCGTTATACATTTTTTAATACAATTTTTAAACCCACCGGTTGGGTTTGTTCATATTTATTATTTAATCATTTTTTTGAGTTTTCATTGTATGGAAAAGAGCAGCGTGAACCTTCTTCATAACATCTCCTTTTGTGTTTCATGGAAGACAGATGTCATTTGGGTTTGGAATGACATGAAGATGAGTAAATCGTTTCATTTTTTGGGCAAACTATCTGACTGTAATCCAAAAAACACCATCAGGGTATTTGCTTGCAGTGTAATCTCTTCTAACCCATACCTGGGCCTCCCTATTCTTCCAAACACAAACATTCGTGTACACACACACACACACGCGCTCTGTACACTCACAATGCGGGCATTCATGCACACTCTGCTCTCAGATCAAAGACTCTCCAAACGGCCAGCTGTAAGCATGCTTACTGCTGCATAATTCATTCTTTTCAGTCACTTGAAAACATGCTCAGCTGGACTTGGCAAACCTGCAAAACAACCTCCAGAGAGAAAGGCGACTTACAGGGACAGAGAAAGAGAGAGTGAGAGAGCCTGTCGACGAATGTTGAGTTTTGAGAGACTCCCCCATGGAGTTCAGTAGACAAACCAAAGCATAAACTGATCAAAGAGACTAGTTCACTCTCAACAAGAGATAAGACAAACAAGACTATCATCACAGTAAATACTGAATGACAGCTCATTACAGTTTGTTTCAATTGCTAACAAGCATCGGTCAGTACTGAAGCAACTTTTTCAAAACTCTTCATAGTCGCATTACCAACATGAATCTTGACCAAACAGTTAATAATCACCTCCAAAACCCACTCAGACCAACAAAACACTCAAAATAATCTCTTTCCACCATAACACCGGCAACAGTCATTCAGGTTTTTATCAGTTTTCAAAGCAGTGGCTTAGCATTCAAAAAATGTGCTGCAAATATATAGTGTTTTGCAAATGTGCATGACAAAAGTATTCATGGATTTAGAAAAATGTGTTCATTGAGTGCAGTGAAAGCACTAAAAAATTATTTACACTTTGGACCAAATAGACTTCTGTTTCGCTGAATGTGAGAAGAGTATTGACCGATGCATGTTAGCAGAAAAAAAATCAACTGTATAAGTCAACACTACCTTACAAACATTTCTGTGGTAGAGTAATAATATATATTTTTTTCATTTATAAAAAATATATAATATACATATTATATTAATATTTATTATATATTCATTAATATAATTAATCAGAAATCAAATAATATATATTAATAATTATACAAGTAATAATATTAATAAAAAGAAGAATTTGATATATTATATTTATAATTACATGTAATTACAATAAATGTTAAATTATTAATAAATTATTTATACTTATATACATACAATTATATATATATATATATACACACTTAAGACATTTTTATTGACATATATATATATATATATATATATATATATATATATATATATATATATATATATATATATATATATATACTAATATATTAATATTTAATTAATTATATAAATATGAAATAATTTTTACAAATTACTTATGTATATACTTCACTTTGATATATTACATATGTTATGTTATTAATAAAATGACTATTATTTGAATTACTTATACATTATGAATTATACATTATTATAGCTGGTGTGTGGCTGCCTGGATGCTGCACATTGGTTGTGGTTGAGGAGATCCCCCCCTTCCATGTAAAGCGCTTTGAGTACCCAGAAAAGCGCTACATAAAAATTTAACAAATTATTATTATTAACTTATAAATGATATATATTCTCATATATGTAGCTGAAGATCCACCAATAACAGGACATCTGAATCTCCGGATGACTCAGCAATGTCAGGCAACCCTAAGTGAAGTGGGGCTCTTCTCAATTCATTCAGGTTTGGTGATGACTCACTCAACACGGAGACATTAAAAGTGAGCGATTACAAAAATGTTAAAAGCAAACACAAGACTGAGAAACAATTAAAGTTGAATCTCTGACCAATCTCTGAATCTCTGACCCAGTATAAGACGCGGTTAAACGGCTGGACTAGAATTAGCTGTTAAAAAGGTCAGATGGCATTCCTTTCCAGTGACATTACAAAAGTATTGAAGTTATGCTGGTGGAGGTCACGCCACAGAAGCAATTGAGGATGTGGTGGGTTAAAGGTCATTAAATTTCAATATCAGCTTGATCAGCACAAAGTAGGAACACCCACTGTTTGCAATTAAAAGCGAGCTGATAAATAGACCTCACATTGACGCAGGGTTAACCTCTTCTAAAGGGAAGGATGGCGCCAAAAATGTGGCTCGTCAATCATTGTGCATTGACAGCTTACTCTGCCATCAGTCTCGTACATCAAACTTTATGAAAAACTGTGATATCCAAACCTGAGTGCCTTCCTCAGGACTTCTCAGTAAAGCAACAGGTACAATGTCTTTAAGGGATAGTTCACTTAAAAATGACGTCAGTATTTACTTGTTTCGTTTCTTACACTAGTGACTTGGAATATAGAGCATAGGTTGTATTGACCACTTTAAAGTTAATGATAAAAGTAATTTTGCATACTTTTTGAAGCTAAAATTGTTTTATTTTGTGTCCTGCTGGTAAAAAAAAGGTTTAGATCATTTACATGTAATTATGTAATTGTCCTTATAAGGTTGTGATAATACAGTAAAATCACTAACATTACAGCTTTAGATCCTTACTAGTATGAACAGCTTTTGGCTTTCTACTGAGCCAAATTGTTCTTTCTTCTGATTTCAGATAAAACGATCTGAAGTCTTCATTCTGCAAGTGATCTCATTTCCTCGCTGAGTCTGTCTGAAGAGAGTTTAGACTGCATGGGTCACTGAAGAGAAAGGCTGATGTCAGAAGCTGAGAGCGAGCCTGACGCGTGCTCACATTTTCTCTCTCTCTCTCTCTCTCTCTATTATGCTGTCATCTTGTCAAATCAAAAATATCTCTCAGAAAAGTGGTGAAATTGGATAAAAGAATTTGGTTCTTCTCACAAGTCTTTGAAAAGCTTTGACCGTGTCAAATGACCCACAAGTATCGGGGTGTTGGCCCATGGGTGTGACGGTGACGGGCAGGGTAGAAACCCCAAATCTTTGGGACAATGGCTCCGCTGCACTGCCAGACCTGATGGATGACTCTGAAGACCCGGGCTGCCATTAGAATCACAATGGCCTAAACAATACAAAGACTTTCTGTAGGAGGTCCATGACTAAGGAATGACGAGTCTAAACTGAGACGGCAATATTCACAGCTGATTGTTGATTTCCATGCGCATTATAGAGATCAGCAATTCAATACATTATATCTTAAGCAACAGCTATAATAAACAGAATCGAAATTGATGATAGACATAATATTATAATATAGTATAATGTGTTATAAAAAAATCACAAAAAATAGGCTTAAAAAAATAAATGCATAAATACAATTTGCATGAAAATTTGAAAAGTATTTCTAATGTATATTATGTTGTATACATACACACACACACACACACACACACAGTTCAGGTTAAGTTTTGTGAAAGATGATAATAATAATTAAAAATAATAACGACAATAATAATAGTTGATTGTTATATAAAACAACACAATTTAATTTATATTATAATTATAATAATATATATGTATAATATAAGTATATTTATAATTATTTAATATTCAATAATTATGGTCTAGTTTATATTTATTTAATTACAATTATATATTTAAGTACAATTGAAAACAAAAGTATGTGATGTGTCACTTAACTAGGCATAATTCAAATATTGTTTTATTTGATCATTTCTGTTAAAACTTAAAAAATGTCTCAAAAAACATCACCTCTGCCATCCGAAGCTTCAACATTTGCACTTTGCTCAACTACTAAGTTTGGAAAGAACTGAATTAAAATGCAATTTGCCTTTCAGAACAAATTAAAACAAAGCTACCTTTGCAAAGTGTCTTACCAGTTTGATTCTGATAAATTGTGAATTGATTGACACTATACATTGTCCAATCACACTAACAGATTAATGATCTACCTGCTCAATTTGGCGCACAAGCATGCATGGTGAGGAACGACAAATGCCATATGGATATAAGTAAAGGTCAGCCTCCAAAAGCAGATGGTGGTCTGAACAATCCCCACTCTGGGAGTCAGTCAGCTTAGACTGATATGATCTGCAGGCTCAATGCAGGTGTTTCCCTGAGAGCAGGACCGAGGGGTGCGGCCAGCTTTTCCCCTGCCAGATAAAGCCATTCACACACACATACACATGCTTATGTGCACACACATGCCTGCTACCATCTGATTAGAGTTAGCCAGCTGTCCTCTGTGACGGGTAGAGCCCGTAACAAGATGACACCCCTCTGTCCGCAAATCATTTTCAGAGGGAGGGTCTGAGAGGAAATTCAAGGCCAGATGGCAAGAGACCGTGACGGACAGTCTTTTCTTTTCCAGTGGACACAAACCCACCCCCACACACACACACACACACACACACACACATCTCTTATCCCGCCAAAACTGCTATGATTATTTAGTGAAACCAAATCTGATAGGAAAGTCATGGACATGGACAAATTTGTACTTGATAAACTCTCAACAATGGAATAAAAATCTAATATATTCAGCGAGCCAGGTCACTTTTCAAACTCAAGTCAAACTTCATTTATAAAGCACATATAAAAACAAAAGTTGAACCAAAATGCGGTACAATTTAATACTAACATTTACGTTTTTTAATTATGGTTTAGTTTATGTTTATTTAATTACAATTATATATTTAAGTAACGTAATAAAGGAAGCACAGGAATTAAGGAAGCGTTTCTACTGCCTCTGCTAGTCTGGAGTCACAGTAAACCGCTCACTGCTGTATGTTTGATGTTAAAAGCCCTGAAAGTGTGTACAAGTACAACAGCCTGGAACTGAAAGAGCTCTAGAACGCCGAAAGCTTCTCTTCCTGCGATAGCAAAGCCAAACTGGAAACACAGAGTGGAAGGAGTCGGTTTGGAGCTGTTTTCTTTAATGGGAGCAATTAAGCATGCTTCCTCTGTGCGCGAGGGAGAAAGTGTGTGTCTGTATGTGTGTGCATGTATGCTTGTCTGACTGTGTCCTAACATGGTGCGCTGGCTGGAAACATCACACCAGCCTGCTGGAAATCACACATGGAAAATCCAAACAACCCCAAATGACCCCTCGCTCACTCATACTCTATCTCAACTCTTTCTCCATCATTTGATAAACGCACTGTATGCACAATTTACGAAAGGAGAGCTAAAAATGAAGTTTGTTTGTCTGCCAGGGTAAACTTGCCAACTAAATGACTTTGAAGAGAAACTTGTATAACAAAGGCGCACCGCAGCTGTATTTATCACTCAAAATATGATTTCAAAATAAGGTTTCAATTATACTATACTCCGCCCTCGCTGTACATGCTGCTGTTTTACAGTAGCTGACAATGAACAATAAAGCTAGGGCTGCATGATTAACGGAAATAAAAACAGAATCACGACATACGCTGCATGTTTCACAGCGAAACGCAGCACTGTGTTTATTTACATGCGAGGGGCTCATGATAGTGTTTTTAGTGTCTCAGAACGGCTCGGTTTGAAGTAAATGCAGCTTAAATAAAAATATTATATATTGTTAAATGCTAAATTTTTAATTTTACAGACAAATTTACAATAGTAATTTCTTATTTTGTTCAATATTTTATTAATAATAATAACAGTTATTATTATGATATTTTTCTTAAATGCTCTATTTAAAAAAAATAAAATATTACATAAGTAATATTTTGATTAATAATAATTATAGCAATCAAACTGCACAAGGTATGTGATTGCTTAGAAAATGAATCGCAAACCACTCCTCAACAAACCGCGGTAATATTGTGAGGTAATATTCATGTTTTATAGTTTTAAAAACATATGAGTGTATAGTTATCCTTGTCTTAACTGACAAGACAGAAAAATAAGCGAATATATTTTAAAAGACTTCAAAGTCTTTAAAATCCCACCCTCTCACCCCCACCAAAAAAAAAGATTTTCAAGGCAGAAAATAAAATACTGTATGAGGAACATTTTTTTTTACAGCGGCCACAAAGCAAAAATAACATTCATAAAGCAGCTCAAGGACTCTCTGTAACATGATATCTGTGTCTGTTTCAATCACTCATCCCTCTCAAACAGTTAAGAGGTGTGAGGCTGAAGCATGCTGTGACCTGTCTCTTAACTGGCTCTCGGTGACGTAACATCCAGGCCTCTCACACCTATCAATGCCAAATGAGAACATTAATGCGGTTCACACTGGACTCATTTCTTGTGTCCATACAGTCTTCCGGGCATAGGTCCCTCCTCGCACGAAGCCCCTTTTTCAAATTCACACGTCGTCCC
Organism: Gobiocypris rarus; assembly: GCA_023029165.1. Classification (NCBI taxonomy): domain Eukaryota; kingdom Metazoa; phylum Chordata; class Actinopteri; order Cypriniformes; family Gobionidae; genus Gobiocypris; species Gobiocypris rarus. The sequence goes on along the minus strand of CM040913.1, from coordinate 13,746,129 downwards.
TTGAGAAACATGATTAAACTCTGTACCTCTGGGAAAGAAAACGGCAAAATTACTCCTCGGCTCCCATTTTATGCAACACAAAAGAGGCAAAGTGCAGGTTTAGAGTGGGAATATACATAGTCCTTTGGTAGACCTTGAAAAGTAAAGACTTTTTAAAAGGGCCCACATCGAGGGACCTCCTCTGGAGCACAATACAGCCCTGAACACAAAAAAAGCAATGTCCTGTGTGATTTTACAAACACTTCTTTCAGATACAACTGCCTCCCACCTGAGTCTCCCACCTGAATCCCTCCTTTTCCATCACACCACATCTCACACTGACAAGCTTCCAGTTCCTTTCTCACTATGTAAGAAAGTCTTTCTGTGTGACTCTAAACATACCTGTAGGTAGAGGTGTGGTGGGATTTTGTAAGGACTTAAAACATAATCAGCTGTGTAAATACGCTTTATCATTTTAAAATCATTTCAATAATGACTTTTAATCACTAGGAGATCAAAATGAGCTTTGGTGCTCACGTGGGCAAAGTCACTTTAAATCTGGCTCAAAACATTTCTCGTTCCTCAATTTACTTCTCTTTTCGGGTCAACTTAGCGATGATGTGCACAACCAGTAGACTTCACTAATCTCAACAACTGATCATTATGACACTGTTAGTTCCTATAAATAAACAAAAAAAATTATGTTCGTTCATTTGCATGTCTTTCATCTTAGAAAATAAAGAACAAATATCGTAAGGGGGTCTAATGCTATTTATTTCAACGAGCTTCGTTCGTTTACGGTGGCCGTCGACAGCGCTGTCATTTTGATTTTAGACCACGAAATGTCACTAAGAAAGTGTGTTTTTGGTTGTGAGGGAAAGTTAGCCTTGTTCATCTTCCCAAATAACCCAGAGTTAAGGAAACAGTGGCTACAGCAGGAACGGAGTTCTGCAAGTGTGTTTGTTTGTTCCCGGTCATGAGTCGAAACCGCAGGCGGTGAGTGAAACTGCATCAAATGTCTGTGTTTTGTTGGTAATCGGCAATTTAAAACTTAAGACTCTTCGGAGATATGAAGGATGCAATACTACTCTATATGTACTCAAGATTAACATGAGATCATCTCAGAAACTGTGTGTGTTATGTACCCTTTAAGAGAAAAATGGGGGCTTGTTAGGTTTTTTTTTTTATTTGCCTTGTACTTCTGCTGCTGGCAGAGACTCAACAGCAAACTAGTTAGCCAGAGTGACTCTAACTCCCATAACCACTAGTTTCCCCTGCGGAACGTAATGTAGCCCAAACTGGCACCACAGTCTCGGAGCGGGTCTGTTATTCTATTGTTAAAGACACAGCTTTCCAATTTCCAATCCTCCGAGGCACACATTATGTTCACAAAGCCCAACACTGCCTGAGCACACCAGTCTATTCATTATTTTACACTCACAATTTGCCATTATAGAATGCAGAAAGACATGGTGCTGTAAGGTGAAATTAATAACGATTCAGGCTCTGTTTGCATGAATAGTGCTGCACACAAAATGTCCTTTAAATTAAATTAAATTAAATTAAGGCATTTTGGAACCAACACAGCAAGCACAAATTCGCTACTGAAATGTCCGTCAAAGATTGAATAGCATTAATAGCTATTTTAGGCCTTATATTTATTTATTAACAAGCATTTGGTAAACACCTTAAAGAAGATTTACATTTATTACATATATCATAAAAGTTGTAAAACTTCAGCTAAATGCGCTAAATGTTGTTCTAACATCTGACAGGAAACATTTTAGCTATGCATTGCACATGAGGAAATAATGACATTTTCAAAATAAAATGCATATGGCAGTACTAAAAAAAAATAAAACTAAACGAAAACACAAAATGTTAATTTAAAGTTAGAATAAGTTTATTACGCGAGAATAAAGAAATGACCACAGCTGTAGGTCAATTATTACTGAAAGGCCAGGTATGCTTAAAAACAATAATACATTTCTCAAGTATAGGTGGATATGGATGTCAGAATATAAATCACTTGAGAAATATTATTAGGCTGAGATTATGTTAAATCCGCTTCACAGTATAACCCCTCAGAAGTGAAACCACTGTGATTAGATCTTTCTTTCATTGAACCCAGTGGGGGACTGTCAAATCTACTTATGGCACGGTTTCTCTGATACTATAAACCATTCGGCTCTGCTTTGCTAGTACTTATTTTAGGCAGAGGCAACAGAGAGGGCACACTAATTTTACAACGTAGGCTAAAAAAGTTAATTGCACAACAAACAGCCAAAAAGAACATCTGAGAGGAGGAGGAAAAGATTTATGGTGGGGAAAAAAATAAGTGTTTTGTTCACCTGTGAAACCAAGCGACAGCCGCCGCAGCGTTACGAACCATCTACAGAAAAAACTCTGATCTTTGGCTTGACTCCAGTTTTTTGCTTCCGTGAGGATGTAAAGAGTCCCCTCAGGTAAACAGTGAGATAAGCTGAGCCACGACACGTGGAAAAAAAACTACATATTGTTTTGAAGTGAAAGGAGGTTGCCATAGGGACGGCTGCTAATTAACCACACGGCGCTTGAAGACCAGAGAGCGGCAGGACTGGGGACCGAGATCTTGACTTGTTTGGATCTGTGACGGGTGTTTGCACAGATAAATGAAATCTCAAGCAGTTGTTATGGACGATGAAATAATGAAGGGGACGTAAAGCATAAGGCTAAGGAATGTTACACAGACACCAGCGTAGGAGGTGACAGGTTTGCCTCAGCAACCCAAGAAAAACCCCCACGAGCACCAGCCAATTTATTTAAAAGGAAATGCCTGAAGGAAAAACAGACTGTGGCCATGGGAACAAACAGGTGTCTATTGAGAAGAAATGTCCTTTTTAGCGTCCATTTAACTTTGCTAAACTTCTTTAGTAAGGTTCAATTTGTTAACATTAGTTCAAACACTAACAAAAGTTCAAACTAATTTTTACAGCATTTATTAATCTAGGCTAATCTTCATGTTCACTCATAACACAGTTTTTAAAACTTGACAAGTTAAAAATGTATTTATATACATAGAAATTAACATTAAACTAGAATACCATTATTTATTTATTTTAAATAAGTGACACCAGGTCAAATATTGTTCATCTTTAGTTAATGCTACAGGTAATGTTAAAATTATGAACTTTTAGTAAAGTGTTACCAAGATTTCATAGGACAGTTTCAAACAGCAAAGGATGCTATTCGCAACATCAAGGGGTTCGATTCCCAAGGAATGCGTGATTTAAGGCCGTTTCCACCGAATATACCCGGAACAATTTGTCCCAGGAACTTTTTTTCTCCTCAGACCTGTTGCTGTCTGCGTTTCCATCGCGGTCTAAAGTACCATGAAGATTAGTCCGGTGATGTAGGACTGCACGCGACTTTCCAGTTCCCACTGGAATTCGTCCTCCGCATATAAGTTTAATAAAGCCTGAACCTAATCGTCGGATAATTGTAGTATTTTTTAAACTCCATTGTTGATTCTAATAGCAAACGACTCTTACTGCACGCACCGCAACAGACTTTTAGGGCGAAATAAAGTGCTGCGTGAACTCAACCAATCAGCATGTTCAGCGCTCAAGTTTCATCCGCGAAACTCCCTGATTCCTGAACTTTGAAAAACTACCTTGCAAGCAGGGCCGTTTTGAGTGGGACATTTTTACCGGAACTTTATTTAGAAACCTGCGGTCGAAACACAGAGTACCAACCCAAAGTCCCTAGTTCCTGGGGAAAGTTCCCGTGGTGGAAACGCGGCTTTAAACACCTTGACTCCAATGTAAGACGCTTTGGAACAAAGTGTTTGCCAATTGCATAAATGTAAATTTTATATAAGGATAGGAAATTGGAAATTGGCAAGTTGGATTCAAAATTGCATCCCCAGGGGGGCAGCAACCATGTGCACTGCTATTCTACCATGGAAAAATAAACTTTCAAGGAGAAAAAAACCCAGTGGCTTTATGATTTATAAACTTGTCCACCTTTTCCATAATGCATCCAGATTTAGCAACTGTTTGGTTTCCGAGTTGTTCCTAATAAAGAAAGCTGGATACCAGTCGAAGTAGAGTGACGAGGCTTCATTGTGGACAAGGCCAAGAGCATGTTTAATATCCTAAGAGAAAAGAAAAGCAGTATTCCCTCTTTCCATGACATCACCCCAGCCGGGAGTTTGAGGGAGGCGTTGGAGGAGGGGGTGGCTTTGTGGAGTGAGGTGGGGGGGGGCGCAGCTGGTGTCAGCCGCACGACCATCTGCTCCTAACTAATGGTTCATGCTGACTTTACAACAGAACCCAGGACAGCCAACCCGCTCCACCGCCTGGCCCGTTTTCCAGTTTCAGAGGCCCGACGGACCTCATCGTCTCACCCTGAGGACAAACAACTAACAACTTCCCTGAGAACTTTCTGATGAGCGTTTTCCCTGCCAACCTCAACAAACAACACACGATTACAAGCAGTCAAAACAACCCCCAATGGCAGTCATAACGCCACATAGCCAGTCAAAATACAGAGATTGAGAAAAAGGTCTGTTTGCAAATTTTGTTAAGATGTGTAACCTCAACATATTAAAGGTGTATTCACACTAGAGCATTTAAAGTGAATTAAAGTTAATTTGACGTCACACTTGGGCTCATATGGTTGGTTTAATCCATACTTAAACACAGTAGTCTGGTTTATGTGAACTCCAGATTTAAACTCGAGTTCTGACCTAGCACTCAAACCAATTGTTGCAGCTTTTTTGACTCACCATACATTTTCCCCTCATCGGACAGGATGATTTTCCGCCGGCCGCAGGGTGGGTAGATGGCCAGGGCCTCCTGGAAGCTCTGCTCAATGTCAGGGCTCCACACACCCTCTGCGTCGTTGTCCATGGGTTTATCGGCCGAGTCGCTCATCCTCTCGATATCCTCCCCGGCACTTTCACTGCCACTCCAGCTGCTGGGATCCATGGCAACGGCTGGGATCTCGGAGCCAGAGCCTGGAGAACTTTAGGTGCACTGATCTGGGAAGACTAACCACAAAAAAGCAAATGATTGATCTGTTCAACTTTCTGCAAAGAGCTTATTTAAGTCTCTGACAACATAATTTAAGCAGGGGTAAACATGAGGAAAATGTGATTGCCATATTAATTTACAATGGTATTTCTCATAGTACTCCAAAATACTTCAAAGATTACCATAATGCTACCATTACGCAGTTCAAAAACATGGTAATGGAGTTCATTCATAATGATTCAGGTTACTTTGGATACATTTGCTAATTGTATGAATGTAAATGCTGGATGATAATGAAGCAATAAATAATGTAGCCGATTTTAGTAACTTTTAGTTCAAGGCTTTTAGTTCTTGTCTGTTAGTTTTAACATCATCATGATACATACTTGTATACTCCTAAATTCATTTTAGCAGATACACATTTAAAATTCCAGGAAAACAGAGCAAATATATTGATGACTCATCCTGCACTACAAATATTTTGTCCAATCAGATGCTCTCTAGAATGAGAATGTCCCACCCCAATCCCATCTACAATTTTCTAGCAAATCACAGATTATGGTTGTGACACACTAAAGTTTATTGACAACTTCAAACTTACTGTTTAAAGAGGAAGTACATCAATACAGGAACGAAAACTGGGCCTGTTTTTAAAAATGGCCTGTTTACAACTTCACACAGTGAATCTATTTGTGGTTTGGAAATGAAAAATAATAATGAATGCTGAACACATTAAATACAATTAAAACATTCTCTCATCATCCATAAAACATCAACCCAAAAGCTAAAGATCAACACATGATTGAAAACCAATGAAGGAAATGAGAAAACACATAAGCCACGCCAATTTAGGAATGGCACTTAGGCTAAACCAAAACAGCTGCTGTCTTAGAAGAGAACACTTACAAGCTGGCAATGATGTCAGACCAGCTTTTACATTTGTGGTAGAAGATTGCTGAATGACAAATGTTGATCCCATAGCTTAAGAGAGAGTGATTAACCCAAATCACATGCAACACTCCTCCGAGTCACTGTGTTTAGCATTAGCACCACACATTACATTTCATGTTAAAGGAAACTGCCTGCGAAAAAGCTCTGTGGCTAATCGCAATCTCATTATAAACATTACACAAATAATCAAGGAAAGACTGCAACAATCTGGCAAAAACAAAACAAAAAATCCTGCCCAAACGCAGCCAACTGCTCACATTAACAGCCAAGAGCAACAACATCAAATGTGTATGTGCATTATGACTTTGAGGTGAACCATGAATTTTTAAAACAATACAAATCTCAACTGAATGATCACACAGAGTGTTTGCTAACTACAAAACGTGGGTGTTCAAGTCATGTCTGGCCTAGCGGCTACGCTAACCGGGGAAATGCCCAGTGAAAACAGTGCTGGCTATTGTAGAAATACTAGCATGTGTTTCCTGTCAAATCTGAGCAGGCTGCACTTCACAATGTGTTAATGTGTGTGTACAAAGTGTTGGACCCTTGTGAAAAAGAACACTTCAACATACTCTTTTTTTAAATAGAACTTATTACATCAATAATATACTTTAAAAGAATATAATTCAGTGTGGGCTGAATGGAATGATTTGTCTATCAATTGCTAGTTATTTGCAGTTGAATGAAAATGTATTAATGCATGTATTGATTAAAGCAGGATAAAAGATTAATAAAACATAATGGAAAACGGTAGAACTTTAACATAAAGTTGTAAGTAGTAGTAATTATATTTAGCTTAAAAGTAATAAACATCTATTGTAAGTCCTGATTTGGATAGCTAAATGTGTGTGTACAACTGTGACTGGTTCTCTCACTAACACTTTGCAGTTGTAACTGACTGTTTTGTGTGTGTGTGTAGTGTTTGTGTCCTAAATGCTGATGTTGCAACAAAAAGTCACTTGTACTGCTGTGAGAGATTGATAAAATGTGTGCATGCTGCAAACTGCTAAATGCTTGGGCTCTTAAACATCATCTTTCTAACTTGGAGATGAACTCAACTGTAATCACTTCCAGCACAGTCATGTGTGCACTTTTGGCTTGGCCCACAATTACACTGCAATCTGTAGTTTTCCACTTCTGGTACATCATGGAAACACTTACCGAATACTGTATTTGTACGTTCAGCACACTATATCTGAGTGAGTTAGTCATTTGTGTTTTTGTTGAGCTTTATGCGTATATCGCATGTGAAGGTTTTGTTTCATGCAAATACTCCCTGATCTTGTGCATTACCAGCCGACTGAGCCAGAAGTACATGCTATAATTACTTGTATGGTAATATCTTGGATATCTGAGAGATTCTACATGAGTATTGAATTAGTGTCAACAAAAGGCAGGCTGGTGATTTGGACAGTTGAAGATTAAAAAGAGCCTGAGTGTGATGGTTTAATCGGAGAGAGAGCGAGAGAGGCGGCTCTCAACACACCACACATTCTCCCTGTAATTAACAAGACTTCACACTTCAAAAGAGAAAGAAACTCAGAATAAAAGAAACATGAAGAAAGGCTAAAGAAAGAAACTTAAGACATAAATAACCTGTTTTACTAGTCTATCAAGGATGCGGGATGTTTTCCAACAACCAACTACTTGATTAGCAATGTTGTTTGTATTGATATTTAAGGTCCGTTCAAACAAAGTACAATAACGATAACTAACTCTTAAATATTAATACTTTTTTACATGTCCACATCACAGCAATAACGATAACAACACAGAAGAACGATATCACTGGGAGTTTTTTTTCCAGCTGATGAACGATAAAAAACATTGAGAGCCAATCAGAATCCACCCGACTTTAAATATATGGATGCTAATATAGTTATCGTTATAGTAATCATACTTGGTGTGAACGGGCCTTTAGAAGTGGAGTTTAATTAAAATTCTCAACAACAACAAAAAAGTAGTTGCGTCTTTTAATTAATCCAAATTGGCCTACCATATTTAGGTGGAAGTTTTTGGTCACAGTTTTTGCGTTGCACAGATTTTTCGTCCCACCAATGGCGTTGCACTTTTAAGACGCCATGTCAAGTTAAAAATAGTATCCTAATCTTAAATGTGACACCTGAAAATAAGAATTCTGTCATCATTTACTCAATCCAATACTAAAGGAGTTTCTTTATTGTGACAAAACACAAAAGATGATATGTTGAAAAATGGCAATGGGGACCAAAATTTATGTTTTTATGTTTCTCAGAAGAAAGTCATGTGTTTGGAACGACAAAAGGTTGAGTAAATGATGGCTGAACTTTTATTTTCTGAGTGAATTATCCCTTTAAACTAAACGCATGATTGCATGCATAACAGTACATTTGTGTCAAACCAAAGACATTTGCACAAGCCGGCAAGACAAATCTCTGTGTTTCGTTATGCGTGCATATGTAACATCCCATAATTCCCGGCTGTGAGGCGGGCAGCGAGTCCACCCCGGCGCTTCTGCTCTAGCAGAGTGCCAGTCAAAGCCAAGATGTTGTGACTGCTGCAATATGGCAGTGCTTGATGTTGGAGAGCACAGTGCTTGTGCCGGGGCCTCGGTGGCAGATGGAAGGCCGAGATTAGTCATGCAACAATGTACTGTGGTCACACTTACAATACACTTCACCCTCCAGGCAGCCTCAGCCGGCCAAACGAGAGGCATGGGTGCGATCCCACACAAACCGGGAGGCACACATCCACCCCGGGCAGCTGCCTCACTCCCTCTGGTCTACTCTGGCTGCCAATGGATGAGGGTATCTCACAGTATACATGTGTACGCTTGTGTGTGTCCATGTCGATGGCGAAAACACCACTAAAGCGCCAGCTTGTTGTAATTAAATGTAATGATATGTATATGAGTGCAGACAGTATTTGCGTGGGGTCCCATTTGTGTCATAATGCTAGCAAACTCTCTTACATGTGTCACAAAATCTGCATTATTCGATGCAAAACCATAGCGCTGAGCTCTTTAAAGTGTTCGCAGGAGCCTCTCACTCTCACTTCATTACCAAATTAAGCTGTAATCGAACTGCCCGGCTCTCGTCTGCACATTAGCGGCTCCCTATTGATGAAGCTGGCAGCCGGACCGATAGAAAACCACTACATTTCCGCCCGCCTCCACTTTGCGGCTTCGATACTTTAAATGCATTAAAGAAACAGTTTACTGGGAATTACAGTTGTACCTTGAGTTAGATGTTTGTAATTGTGATTAGTTAAAGTAATTAACACCATGTACAGTCAGGGTTTTAAAAAAAATATGATAAACCTGAGACATACATATACATACATACATACATATATATATATATATGTTGCCATTTATTTTTTTTTGTCATATATAAATGATATACAGTACTGAGCATAAGTCTTAGGCACATTGGTATTTTCACTCAAAAAAAAATTTTTAAGCCAGTTATTTACATCTTTTACTGTAGTGTATCAGTAGGAAATATCAGTTAATTTTTGTTTTTTTTATGCACAAGAAGTCTGACAGCAGCCGGTATGATCTGATCTCACCATCAGAGTCTGTCTGTGATTACATGAAGAAACTGAAAAAACTACTAAAGACTAAATCCAGAAGAACTGAGGCAACGTCTCCCAGACACTTGAGGAAACCTACCTGCAAAACTACAGTACTGTGAAAAAGTTAAAGAATGCGTTAAAGTGAGAATGCTGTCAAAAATAATAACAAATAGCTTTTATTTATGAATTAACTTCTAACTAAATCAAATAGATATTTGGGGTGACCGCCTTTTGTGTTTAAAACGGCTTTTGTCACCTGCATCTATTCCTAAACCTATTCATGTAGTTTTGCAGGTAGATTTCCTCAAGTGTCTGGGAGACGTTGCCACAGTTCTTCTGGATTTAGTCGGTCTCAGTTTTTTCTGTATCTTCATGTAATCACAGACAGACTCGATAAAGATTAGATCAGATCTCCATGTGGAGCATAGAGACTATTGTCAGACTCTTTATGCATACAAAAATCTCACTGGATTATTAAAATTAATGGCAATTAATTTATAAATGTAAACTGATATTTCCTACTGACACACTACAGCAAAATATATAAATAACTGGATTAAACCCACTTTTTGTGTGTAAAAATACTAGCAAGCCTAAGACTTTTGCACAGTTCTACATATGATGAACTGGTACGTATAACTCCTGATATCTAACATCAAATATTTGTTAAATATATTAATTATTGTTCATCTCAGTAACTTGACGTGTCAAAAAGACAATAGAGAACAAAAACTGATTACAATGAAAAACAATGACAACAACAAAACTTAGTTGTAATGCCACTAGATGCTCCATTCAATTAATCAAAAAGAATGGTTACATTAACCCTCGTAAACCTATTCCACTTACATAACGGTGAAGGCTTATTAAGTTATTAAGCGAAGACATAATGAACGAAGGGTTTTCATATATCCAGTATCTGTAAGTGATCGCAAAGAGCCTTCCTCCAGTGCATTTCTAGCGGTGACACGAGATGCACACACAATGCTATTAGTCTCTATATTACTCTGTCATCAGCCAGGAAATTCAATTAAGGATGACCTAAAAATCCCTTCTTTCAGTCTTTCTCTGAGAGAGAGCGAGAGAGAGAGAGAAAGGCTTTTGCATTTCAATGGCATGTGTTGTATAGCGGCCAGCACATCTTGTACTCTGATTGTCAGAGTAGTATTTGCTTAGATGAAACCGTGTCCTTTTATTTCTCCGAAGGAACCACGCCAGAGAATCCTTCCTCAAAGAAACCCTTGCCTTAGACTCCAAAAAAAAAACCATTATACGAGGAAGCCGTCTTGAAGATGCAAGAAATGTGAAGGGTTCTTAAGAAATGGGCCGTCCTATTCAGAAACATATGCAAAGAAGCGTCTTTAATCAGAAAAATTGTTCACAATCATGTAATACATTTTTAGAGCATTCAGCTCTTTAACTTGGCATGTGCTTCACATTAATTATTTGTCACGCTGATGACTAAAGCGGGGGTCTTGCAAAATGTATCCTTGAGATGACATTTTACTAATCTAAAGATGTACTGAACCCACACGTCCAAGGCTTCATTCACCTAAACAGAAATCGCACAGCTTGGCTCGCTCGCTCGCCGGGATATGATTTTATTCAATGCGTTTTTGGAGGTCATACAAACCTGCTAATATCCAAGCGAAAATATGTCTGTGAATTGCACTGCATGGACTCCTAAGGGGCGGCGGGCATGTAAGCACCGTTGTTATTGCTTTCCCCGCAGCTATGTAATCCTCTCAACCAAGTGCTAATGACCCAAAGTGACGGCTGGACTTCTGGAAAGTTATTGTCCAGTGGGCAGAGAAAGCTGGCTTTACAAGACAACAACACTATAGAGGTTTTGCACTCACTTTCATTTAAATAAACCATTAGTTTAGCAACGTGGAATCAGATTCAATGAGTATAAAATAATCAAATCTGATTTACACAAGGTTCTGGAACCACATTCCCTTTCTAACCTGCCTCTAAAATCAAAGAGTGGTTGCAAGCAATGACTGATATTAAAGGTGCACTATGTAGGATTTTTGCAGTAAAATATCCAAAAACAACTAGGCCAGTGCTATATATTTTGCTCAGTTGAGTCCTTACAATATCCCAAATGTTTCCAACTATTTGTAAATTGTGATAAAATCGCTATTTTAAACAAGGACGTCTGAGCATAGCGTCTGAGGGAGTCGCCTGTCAATTGCGTCATATCTGCGTTACCCTCGGTTTCCGGTTTTATTTTGCAAAAACGCTTTACCCTTAGCAGTGTGCAACAAGTGTCACAGCAGCTGCCAAGCGAACGCACATAGCAACGTCACAACATAATTTCCAACACACTCAAATGTATCTAATATGATAAACAGACACCTCATACTCATGTGCCGGCGCTTGTGTCCGTCATAATAAAAGTCCCGCAACTTGCGAGGCGTGTTGTTTCTCTCAATAGCAATTGCTCCAGCGACCTTGCTCAGCTCCACAACACTTGGTCCTGCTCTGCTTCATACTACAGTAAAGTTAATAACCGCATCCATCAACATGATGAGTCCAATCCCGATTATTTTCCACCGGCTGTGAGGTGAAGACCACATGTCCTAAGATTCTGTGCTCAAACTTGGCGTCATCAAACTACGGCTTTTTTTTGAACAGGCGCCCTCTAGCGGACGGAAAAGTTGCACCTTTAAAATTCTGTCCGATACAGATAAGCGGATTATTATTTTCATGTTGTGGCTAGTATTAAAATGATGTACACTAAAAGCTAAAAAGCACCAAAAACTAAAATCAGTCATTTCAAATGTTACACGTGAATTTAGACCCAAATTATTAAACATGGTGACTACACTTTGTGAGCAGTATATGTCGGTAAATTAAAATGAAATAAAAAAAAAAAAAAAAACAGGAAATGATCAAAATTAATTATCCAATAGGCCCATCTTCTGATATTGATCAATGACAACAATAACAACAAAAATCAGTAAACTGACGAGAACCGATAAAAATGTACAGTATAAGAAATGGATATTCATTTGAAGATTGATTTTTAACTATCAAATTATTTGTGTTTTTAAAGATGAATTTTAAGCGAGCGTTAGATGACGGTAAAAGTAATTTAGATGTAAAAATGAGAATGCACGATTAAATATCCAATCTCAAAAGCAATCAATAAAAGAAAAACTCAATTAAATCCCTACAATTTGACCCTGGAACACAAAATCAGTCATAAGGATTTTTTCTTTTTAAATGTACATCATACAGTCCTTAGCAATGCATATTACTAATAATACATTTTTGATCAATTTGTGGTAGGAAATTTACAAAATATCTTCATGGAACATGATCTTTACTTAATATCCTAATGATTATTGGCACAAAAGTAAAATAATAACGTTGATAATTTTGACACGTATTGTGTTGGCTATTCCCACAAATATACCTGTGCGACTTATGACTGGTTTTGTGGTCCAGGGTCACAAATATCTTTAATAAAGTCAAATAAAATTCCGCCGATAACGGATATAGTGCTGATATATTGTAATGTATATACATTACATCACCTAATTAATATTAATGAGCAAGGTTATAATATGTGCCGTCACGTTCCTAAAATAGAATTGTTTGTTATAGGAAAGTTGACTTAAATGACTAAATTCAGCCGCTACAGTGCCAGAGGCCACATACAAAGTCCACTTCCTTGAAGACAATCCGGGAGTGGACCGGCTTCCTCTCCAGTATTGTGGGGCAGACATGTTCTGTGATCACTCCACAGGCTCCATTCTTCTGAAGCAGGCTATTTTTCGCTGAGTCAGACCCCGCTATTATCCAATGTCTTCCTGGGGTGCCACTCACCCCACGCCGTCCCACAATGCCTCCTCCAGGAAATGGAAGAGACGACGTGTTCAAATAAGTGTGAGCTCCCGAGAAGCATGACCAGTGTTTGCTCATAACCTTTCCTGACCATCCAGCAGGAGACAAATACATTTACTCCAAAGGGTGCCGTGAACCATGCTCTCTTCCTGATTTACCACAGATACGGTTTCGGAGAGAATAAAGACACTTCTTATAAACGCAGAAGAAAGTCTTTTGAAAACTCACAGTACATCTGATCAAACTGTATCAAAACAGAATTGCTCACCCTTTCTTAGCATCTCCTGAAATCTATCTAGGACACAGCGTGTCTTTTTTTTCATCTACTGTCCCAATAGGAAACGGTTTTTGTGCTTTGTTTTTTGTTAGTTCTGTTCAGAATCATCAAAAAGGGTGTATTTTATGAACAAGATGAGATGCTATTTGAACAGCTGTATAAAAGGTAAACTGGTTGAAATAAAAGAACGAGAAACTGTAAGACCACCTCTGATCAATGCTGTACGGGAGGTGAATAATGGTCTGCTTAACTGGAACTCTGAGGTTTGCGTTTGTGTCAGGAACTGACTCATTTAGTGACTGATTTCACTCTGACTCTCCCTAAGCTGTTGTTCTGACGTTTCCACTGAGCTGAAGGAACATTAAAGGAAAAACAGATTTGATGATAAAATAACCTACACAAAGAAAAGCTCTTCGGTTTTTACCGAACCACACAAAACCTTGATCTATACACACTACAATAACATTACCACGCTTTTCACCCTTCTCTTTTCTTTTACTTTAGGATCTATCTATCTATCTATCTATCTATCTATCTATCTATCTATCTATCTATCTATCTATCTATCTATCTATCTATCTATCTATCTATCTATCTATCTATCTATCTATCTATCTATCTATCTATCTATCTGTCTGTCTGTCTGTCTGTCTGTCTGTCTGTCTGTCTGTCTGTCTGTCTGTCTATCTGTCTGTCTATCTGTCTATCTATCTATCTATCTATCTGATCTTCTTTCAAGACTTCCAAAATCACTCAATTATCTCTTTGTCTGTCTGTCTATCTATTTTTTCTCTTTATTTCACTCTAGTATCTATTTCTTTCTTTCACACTAATTCACTCAAGTATCTCTTTTCTCTTTTTCTAAATTCACTCAAAAACTTTTCCTTAAGCTAAGTCCAGCAACATTTACAAGCTAGCTGAAAAGCCATCCAGTGATCAGCCTGGAGCAGACGGGGTGACGTCAGTGGCAGCGTTCCAGCGAGGGTCTCTCTCTGGCTGTCCTTGGTCTCGTGGAGCGGTGGGCTGTGTGGAGAGAGCGGCCCTTTTGTGACAACAGAGTTTACCTCAGGGCACGGCGTGGGCCTCCCGCTGCCCCGGGCCACAGAGGACACCCTATTGTTCCTGTGTTCCCTGAACAAAGCCGGCCACCCGTGCCCCTGCTACACACAGTCCCACTGAGCTATTGTTCCGCTGACAAACTCTCAACCCAAATTTCATTACATATGAATTTTCCTTTGTCGCCCCTTCAGGCCCCCCTCTCGCGTTTTGCTCCGACAAATCTTTTCGGGTTTCAATCCCCCATCCTACCCCTCCAGTTATCATACAAGTCTTGTGATTTTGTGCATGCCAAAAGAAAAGTATGAAACTGCAATGAACACATGTAACTCACAAAACAAGCATTAGATATTAGTCTGTATGGTCACATGTTGCATTAATCTACACTGAAAACCTTTTCTCTGAATTAAAATTGTGCATTTCTCTTCTCTCTTCTCTCTAAAAACAGCTAAAACATATTTTCTCATAGAATGCTATAGTCATAAGCACCTGTTGCTTAAATACTTGGCATCTTTGCCTCAGATATCTGAACATATTTCTAAAAACATGGCGCAAGAAAGCTGCTTAACGCGCGAAAAAAATATTTTTGACTTTTAATTAAAAAATATATATATCTCACTATGTTGATGACAAATATCTAGACTAAAAGTGAATTTAAAAAAAAAGAAAAAGAAAATCTAAACAAAATTGAGGGAATATTTAGATGCATAAAACATTTTGCTCAACTTTGTAAGCACAAAAGAAAAATTGTAAGAAAAACCACAAAAAAGTATTTTTTTCCAACTAAAACTGTATGTAAGGCAAGGGTGCATTAATTACAAGTCCCAAACTATTGTACTTTGGCTAAATAAACAAAGTCCCTTCTTTCCGAAACTTACTCAAACACCCTCTTTGCATAAAAAGACATGTAAAAGAAAGGACAAAATACAACATAATGGTGTTGATAAGCTAAATTACCAGATAACATCGAGGCACACACAAGCCATATGGTGCCTCCACCACTATCGCCTGTTGCTGGCATAACAATGGAGTTGGCTAGACGGTGAGTGGCAGCAACAGTCAAACAAATGGCCGTTCCTCTGAATTAGTCCAGCTCCAGAATGAATACACAGTTTAGCATCTTTCAGCCTACAGGTGCGCTTAAGTGGCAAACCAGATGTCAGCATGGGAGCGGGACTGTTTGTGGAGTAATTCAGCCGCTCCACGAGCCCCTGCTTCAATAACAGCAGGAACAATGAAGGGCCCCTTCCCCCATTTTCCCACAATCCCGTGCTCCCAGAGGAAGCCGTGACTAGTGAATCTGGCACATTTTTTCTTTTCTGACAAAGTTTCAATTCTTCAAAACAGAAAGAGAAAATAGCTTAATTAGCTAATTGATTTTCTCCGCTGAAAGGTTATGTTATTTTAATGTTAAACCGAAAGGAAGAGGAGAAACAAATGTTCGGATCACATATTAATATGCTTTCCGTTTCACTTAAATGGCCATATGTTCCTACACTTAAAAATACTTGTTAGGTTTTGATTAGATGACCCCAAAAAAATGAATGAAAACTGTCACAGATATTGATTTTTGATACTGATATGAAGTCAAAACAATGTTTAGGCACGTAAGAATGTATTTCAATTTTTTAAAGGGTCGATCTACTCTGTTTACATAAGTTAAATAGACTGGCAAGTCAAAACAACCACACAATGGCGAAGGGGGTCGATCTCATCTGAGCCAACACACCACTGTCAGACAGCAGTTGGAGAGGGAGGAGACAACAAACAACACAAAAAGAATACTACAAATGTACTACAGTTTGATGTACAGTATAAGACATGTACATAATGTTTACAATTAGTTTAGCCCTTAAAAGTTTTCTCTATCTTGTTGATATCTTTTACATGTTATTTAAATGGAAGACTGTAACATTAAAATTTGCAATAAAACTGGAAAATAGCATATTTGTATTTAGGTTTCTACCCTCTTTTAGAAAGAAATATGACAAATGAGACCCAAAATATGACACGTGATACCTACAGCGTTGTCTAGGTACACTGTTTGAGACAGTCTTAGACCAGGGACTAATTTCAGTCTGAGGGCTTTTTAAACGTCCAGATTAATTATTAACAGGGGCTGGACCATGGACTTTCTCCTCAATCCTTTATTCGTGTACACAAAACTGGCGTTTTTCGGGAAAGCGAACGGGGTGTTAACCGGACCAAATAATCGCCTAAACATCCACAAGTCACTGAGGTCAAGTTAATAAACAGAAATCAATGACACTGATTCAGTCGAGCCAGAAACATGAAACACAACGTGAGGTGTACTGTTTAAGTAAATATGAACTTACTGTTACAACGAGATCGTGGTTGTTAAACTAGTTAGCACAGATCGAAGAAAAAGTGTTTTCTGAAGCTCCACAAGTGATGGAAATCCCTGCGGATGTTTGCACAATCTACAAAAGAAAAAAATATGAATCGTTTTATTCAACTACCTCGTTCGGCACAGAGTATTTTTTTATGGTTTTCATCGTGAAATGCTGCTTATTTTTGCCGTGTCACTTTAAGAACTGGGAATAAAACTATAGCCTCTATTCTCTCTTTATCTACTAATCCATAATATAGCTACACTCCCAAAAACATAAGGGTTAGTATAAATATTAGCAAAAAATAAAAAAATCTACCATTCTTATACTTCAAATTACAGAAAATCTAAATAGCGTGTATAACTTCACATCGCTTCTACAACTTAGTATAAAGCACCAACGTACCTCCGTCTTTAAAATGATGCAGAGTAATCGGATCGCGCGCACGCTCTGATTTATTTCCAGCTGATCACTTTTTTTCTTCTTGTCGGAGCGCGACAGCGCGACAATTCTGCGTATCTAACAACGATGTGAAGTATGCGCGGAATGAGGGCAAGAATGAAATGAACGCGAAGAACTGAGTTTGCGTTGGGGGCGGGGACAGAGTGACGTAGCTCGCAGAAGTCCTCGGCGGTGGGAGGGGCCGCCACTGAGTGTGTGACTGAAGTGGTGAGGGTTTTTGATTCAGCAGTGACTCGAATCTTTCGAATCCCTTCACGGAAGCCTGAAAAGATTCGCTTTTTGAATACCGCTAAGACTAGTATAAGGTAGCCTGGTGAGGAGCTCCTCCATCCACAGTCAGGACTTGGCCTTCTTGTTTTCCTTTATCTTGATTTATGACTTGTTGTTACATTAAATTATTGTCATTCAGAACTTTAATGGTATCTGCAATACATTTATGTTGGTTCTGTTCTGTTTACCCTAAGGGGGTTATCGCAGCACTCCCTTCTCTTATGCAAGGCTGCATGGACGGGCAGAGAGTGCTTGCCCAGAACAGAACCACCGCCAATCCAAACTGTATGCTACTTGTCAGTCATCTTTGAAGTTGAAGTTAAGAAATTTAAAATTACGCAGAATTTTTATTTTGTACTCTTACGTTTGAATTGCTCTGAACTTATATCTGATATTATATCATATCTGAGTAAGCTAATTCATACATTTAACTTAAAAATATCATGTGATCTAAAAGATTTTGTAGTGAAAACCAAAAAATTCTATAAAAGGCCACCTTGCTCATCGGTTACACAATGCTTTGGTAGCATTAGGATAGCACTTGTTGAATGAGGACAGCAATATAATACATTTAACATATATCTGTTCTCAAACTAAGCGCATGCTCCACCCGTCACCATGGTAACCCTACAAAAAACCTAACATAAACTCTTCTAGCATAACAAAATATTAAACACTACTAAATCTCCCACTAAATGTTAATGTTGCACCAAAAAATGACAAAGCATGCTGGGAAATAGAAATCCCAACCCAGTTTCGGTTAAATTTAAGTTAGTCTAAATTAACAAAAGTTCATACAACTCACAAACCACTAAGCCTAGTCATACAAGGTAGTCATCCAGTTTTTTCTTTAAGGCTGTTCATAATTTTTAAGTCAGTTAACGCTGGTCTAATTTGATACCGAAAAGACTGATTATCCTTAACTAACTGATATGTTTGAGCTGTTTTTTAAATGGAAGCAAATTACACTGACATATCTTATAATATTGAGTTTTCCTCAGAATTGTGAGTTATAAAGTCCCTTTATATAAAGTTATAAAACAGGGGGGAGGTTTTCTGCAATTTCTGAGAAATTATGAGTAATTATGAGAAAAGGTAAGAATTACGAGATATAAACTCGCAATTGGGACTGTCACAAAATGTTGACTTCATAACTGGCAAACGCAACTTTATATCACGCAATTCAGACTTTTTCCTCACAATTACAAGTTTATATCTTGCAATTCTGACTTTTTTGAGAAACAATTGTGAGATAAAAAGTCGCAGTTACCTTTTTTATTTTTTTATTCTGTGGCAGAATCAAGCTTCCATTTACTAATATGCAGTTTGGAATTCAGCAACAGTCTTAACCTAATGGCTGTTTATGCAACTGGCTGTGGTTTGCTATTGCTGTGATGTCATGTGAGTGGCAGGTTGCCCCGCCCTCGTGCCAGTAAACACGTCATCAGAGAAGAGATGTCCCAAGTGGGAGGGGGAGTTAATTTGATTAAAGTCAATTTGATTACAAGTAAAGATTACAAAGGCACATGAATTCAAAAATGCATGGGCCCCACTTTATATTAGCTGGCCTTAACTACTATGTACTTACATAAAAAAAATAAGTACAATGTACTTACTGTGTTCATATTGTGTTGCAAAACACCTTTGCTGATATTGAGGAGGGATACGGGTAGGGTTAGGGACAGGTGTGGCGGGATGGGTAAGTTTAAGGGTAGGGTTAGGTGTAAGGGAACTGTCAACTGTGTAATTACAAATGTAACTACAGAAATTAATTACAGATGTAATTACATGCAGGTATTTTTAAAATGTAAGTACAATGTAAAAACACGTATGTACAAAATAAGTGCAATGTATCAAATGATTAATTAAAATGTTAGTACATAGTAGTTAAGGACACCTAATATAAAGTGGGTTTATATGTATTGCCATCTTGTGGTAAAAACAGACAAAAGCTGTAGTCAAGGAAATGCTTTGACTGTTTCTACACAACAGAAGTCACAAAATTATGGAAGAATAAATTGAATTGGAAAAACATTTTGTGACTTCTATGGAAATTTCCACTATTCACCCCTTTCTTCCTTTGATTTCTGCTCCAAAAAAACTTTGTATTTGGAGTAGCATTTTGCACTTTTCTTCTTGTGAAGATTATACTAAATGCACACATCCTTCTTCTATCAGATTTCTGAAATCTCACTAGATTGTTGGTCCAGATAGCCTTGTTCTTCTGTAAAGTAGTCTCACTTATTTTGTGCGAGATTATATATTGCTGAAACAAATATCAAAACATATCAAGTTGAGATGTATGCTGATATGTCTACCAAGATTTGAATTGTATTACAAAAACAGTTCTACACAATTCCAGGAAGTTCTCAACAGTCCTAGAAAGTTCAAGAACATTCTAAACATGCTACTTCTAAGTAGTAACATTTGTTATATGGTTTACAACTTTTATCTGGGGTGACTTTTTTTTTAAACTTAGAGGAATTAGGGCCTTTTTCATCGATTTATGATACAGGAAATATTTTATTTGAAAATAGTCAAAAAGTTATACATACACACACACCTTTTATTCAACAAACTAAGTGAAAGTGCTTGTTATCTATAGTTGTAACTTCGCCATTTGTGATTTTAATATATAAAATGGTAATTTAACACACAAATCTAGCATATAGTGTTAATTCTGGCAGGTCACGTCAGTCAAGCGTGCATCAGCTGATCCATGTCTTTATCCACCTTTATGAATATAGGTGCATAAAGTATTATTAGCAGCTTTATCGCAGTTTTAGTTTTGACATTTTCTTAAAAGAAGTGAAAAGGGACTTTATACATCAGAGGAAAACATTCTAAAGTTTGTGTTGGTCCTTCTGTCGTCCACAATCAGGACTTGGCCTCAGGGGGTTATCGAAACCACCGCCAATCCAAACAGTATGCTACTTGTCAATCATCTTTGACAATAGTGATCCTGACAGAATGTGCACTGTAAACTCAAATAAAGTGGCAAAACTTAAATTCTGTTGCCTCAAATTGTAAAGTTAAGAAATTTTAAGTTTAAGTAAGCAAAACTCGCAGATTTGTAAACTCTTACATTTTAATTACTCTGAACTTGAAATATTTGAGTAAGCTAAATCATACATTTAACTTAATATCATGTGATCTCAAATTTGTTTTTGTGAAAACTTGGCTAGCTTTAACTAGCTAGCTAATTCAATAAATGCCGCCTTGCTAATCGGTTACACAATGCTTTGGTAGCATTAGCATATAGCACTTGTTGAATGAGGACAGCAATATAATACATTTGACAAATATCTGTTCTCAAATAAGCTTACATACACCACTTGTCACCATGGTAACCCTACAAAAAACCTAACATAACAAAAAGCTCCAAAAAAACAAACATAATATAACAATTAATGTAGGCATTTACTGTCCCTTTTGAGTGACATGGCAAAGCATGCTGGGAAATAGAAATCCTAACCCAGTTTTGGTTAAATTTAAGTTAGTCTAAGTTCATAAAACTCAAAATAATGAAAAATTCAGATTATTTAAAATGTGAGTTTTGAGAACTCAGAAGAAAAAGAAAGTTCTAAATACTCATAAAAGTTCATTTGTTTGAACTAATTTTTTTATTTGAGTTGGCTTTACTCACGCCAATTCATTATTTTGAGCGTTAGGGTTTACAGTGTGCATAACACTTAAACAAAAAGGAGAGAGGCTTGCTTTGAAAGGTAGGAAGAAAATGCTGCTCTCATTAAAAACAGCATTTGTTAATTAAGCACTTGTTAAAGATTTAAACATGATAGATGCTTCCAGCGAACACACTTCAGGAACAGCGAACAAAACGGGTAAACGTATAAAATCCTTGAAAATCAATATGTGCTTTTACAGGAGGAGAGAGTAGGAGCAATATGAAGGGGTGTAATTAAATGGTCATATAATTGGATCTGGAGAACAAGCAATGAAGCAGCTTGTTAACTTGTTACTGTTACCCCGTGAGAGCAAGCCAGCGTGCCTGAGCCTGCCATTAGCAGAATGTTGTTCTCACATTCTATAGGGATGCAAAAGAAAGACATGAAAAGGAAACAGTGACGAAGACCTTGTGCGTTTCTCTTACCTAGAATGATATTCAGAGAGGAAGGAGCACATATAATAAATATAACATTAATTATTCTTAGATATGACATTCAGATGTGATGAATGGCTATATGAATCAACGACATGCAGCCAAAAAGAATATAAACGCTCTTTAGCAGATTGGAGGTCATATCTTTCCTGTAAATGTTTTATAAATGGAGCCCTCAGAGGCATGTTTGATGTTCAGGATGAATGCCCTTCTACCTTTGATGTTCAGTTGAATTTCAGGCCAGCGTAACTTTGAAAATCCACACACTAAGGCTCCGAAGCATCAGGTGACACATGGGCTAACAGATAGGCAGAGAGGCAAATGTTTAAGTGAGAGAGAGAGAGAGAGAGAGAACACGTTAAGAAAAGCTAAATAATTGCAACCTAAAGGAGGCAACACTGCAATTCAGGACATTACGCACAGGTCAGTCAATTACCCAGGTGTCCTTTTTGTAATTTCCCCCTCAGATTACACTAATCACCTGCTTTTGGCATAACAGGAAGTCAGAATATGTGAAAATTGCATAATTTGTGTTTCATTTGTAATGTTCTTTTCCAATATTTAAAACAAACAGAGCTACATATAGTGAATCAAATTATATTTTCTACGTTTATCTGTTGTAACTTGATAATGGAAGATCATTATATGTGCATTGAAAATCAACAAAGGACTAAAACACTTTCTTTTTGTGCTACTGACATAAATGATGCCATATTTTGTTTTGAAGTGAAATATTACGCCTGCAGTTATTCAGCGAAATGAACAAAATCCGGGTTATTCCTGGAATTTGGTAATATTTCAGCCAGACAGATTTATTTTTTATTACATTTCAAAAGCTTTTCACAAAACTTTGCTATGTCCATTATGTTTGGAGATCGTTTCAGGGTTGAAAATTTGTGACAGGGTTGAGTTTTTCACTTCATATATGAATAATTTTAATAATAAAAATAAAAAACAACAATAATAATAATAATAATAATATATATATATATATATATATATATATATATATATATACATATATATATATATATATATATATATATATATATATATATATATATATATATATATATATATATATATATATATATATATATATATACATATATACACATATATATATATATATACATATATACACATATATATATATATATACATATATATATATATATATATATATATATATATATATACATATATATATATATATATATATATATATATATATATATATACATATACATATATATATATATATATATATATATATATATATATATATATATATATATATATACATATATATATATATATACATATATATATATATATATATATATACATATATATATATATATATATATACATATATATATATATATATATATATATATATATATATACATATATATATATACATATATATATATATATATATATATATATATATATATATATATATATATATATATATATATATATATACATATATATATATATATATATATATATATATATATATATATATATATATATATATATATATATATATAAACACATACACACACACACACACACACACACACACACACACACACACACACACACACACACACACACACACACACTCACCTAAAGGATTATTATGAACACCATACTAATACTGTGTTTGACCCCTTTCGCCTTCAGAACTGCCTTAATTCTATGTGGCATTGATTCAACAAGGTGCTGAAAGCATTCTTTAGAAATGTTGGCCAATATTGATAGGATAGCATCTTGCAGTTGATGGAGATTTGTGGGATGCACATCCAGGGCACGAAGCTCGTTCCACCACATTCCAAAGATGCTCTATTGGGTTGAGATCTGGTGACTGTGGGGGCCATTTTAGTACAGTGAACTCATTGTCATGTTCAAGAAACCAGTTTGAAATTATTCAAGCTTTGTGACATGGTGCATTATCCTGCTGGAAGAAGCCATCAGAGGATGGGTACATGGTGGTCATAAAGGGATGGACATGGTCAGAAACAATGCTCAGGTAGGCCGTGGCATTTAAACGATGCCCAATTGGCACTAAGGGGCCTTAAGTGTGCCAAGAAAACATCCCCCACACCATTACACCACCACCACCAGCCTGCACAGTGGTAACAAGGCATGATGGATCCATGTTCTCATCCATGGCCAAATTCTGACTCTACCATCTGAATGTCTCAACAGAAATCCAGTCTTCAACTGTCCAAAATTGTAGCCTCTTTTTCCCATTTGTAGTGGAGATGAGTGGTACCCGTTGGGGTCTTCTGCTGTTGTAGCCCATCCGCCTCAAGGTTGTTCGTATTGTGGCTTCACAAATGCTTTGCATGCATACCTCGGTTGTAATGAGTGGTTATTTCAGCCAAAGTTGCTCTTCTATCAGCTTGAATCAGTCGGCCCATTCTCCTCTGACCTTTAGCATCAACAAGGCATTTTCACCCACGGGACTGCCGCATACTGGATGTTTTTCCCTTTTCACATCATTCTTTGTAAACCCTAGATATGGTTGTGCATGAAAATCCCAGTAACTGAGCAGATTGTGAAATACTCAGACCGGCCCGTCTGGCACCAACAACCATGCCACGCTCAAAATTGCTTAAATCACCCTTCTTTCCCATTCTGACATTCAGTTTGGAGTTCAGGAGATTGTCTTGACCAGGACCACACCCCTAAATGCATTGACGCAACTGCTATGTGATTGGTTGATTAGATAATTGCATTAATGAGAAATTTAACAGGTGTTCCTAATAATCAATTAGGTGAGTGTATATAAAATAGTCATGGTTACAGTAAAGATGATATACTATACTGAAAACTCATGATTTTTTTATAAATAGAATATTTTATTTAATATGTCCACTTTATCATTGACAAGCATCCCATGTCAGAAATGGCATCCACATGTGTTTTGCATGCAGATATGTTGACCCAGAAAGAAAGGCACAATATGAGGTAGAGACAAAATAAAAAATATAAAATCAAAGGCAATGTCTCCCTTCAACCCCGTCACACGATTCTGAACTATTCTTTAGGAAAAATATAGGGAAGACGATTAAAAATGAAGGCATTTCTTGCTGATCATCACCTGACATGTAAAGGACTAACACAATAAAACTATGGTTTTAGTTAAACCATAGTTTTTTGCAAAAATAAAAAGACAACAGGCACACAGTTTGTATATTTTTAACTTCAGTCCCATAAAAATGTGAAAATTATCATAAAATGTTGCATTTGTAGTAATTGATTTGTTATGAGTCACACATGAGCAGTAGATAGATGTTTGTTTTAAAACAAGTTTTGTGTAAAATCCTTTTAAAACCAATTCCATTTGATCAGTTATAGGGTAGAGAATAAAATGTGTTTAAATCTGGAATAAATTTACAACCCCAAATCAGGAAAAGTTGGAACAGTATGGAAAAAAAAAAAAAAGAAAAAAAGAAGTGATTTCAAAATTTACTTTGACTTGTATTTCATTGCAGGCAATATGAACAAAAAATATTTCATGTTTTGTCTGGTCAACTTCGTTTCATTTGTAAATATGCATCCTTTCCTGTCATTCAGACCTGCAACACATTTCAAAAAAAGTTGGGACAGTAAAGCATTTACTACTTTGTAATGTTGCCATTCCTTTTCACAACACTTAAAAAGACGTTTAGGGACTGAAGACGCCAAGTGATGAAGTGTTTCAGGTGCAATTTTGTCCCATTCTTCCTGCAAACAAGTCTTAAGGTGGGCAACAGTACGGGGTCTTCGTTGTTGCATTTTGCGCTTCAAAATGCGCCACACATTCTCTATTGGAGACAGGTCGGGACTGCAGGCAGGCCAGTCAAGTACCCGTACCCTCTTCCTCCGCAGCCAGGACTTTGTAATGTGTGCAGATGTGGTTTTGCATGGTCTTGTTGAAATATGCATGGACGTCCCTGGAAAAGATGTCTTCTTGAAGGCAGCATATTATGCTCCAAAATCTCTATGTACTTTTCAGCATTAATGGTGCCTTCCCAGAAGTGCAAGATACCTGTGCCAAGGGCACTGACACAACCCCATACCATCACAGACCCTGGCTTTTTGACTTGTTGCTGGTAACAGTCTGGATGATCCTTTTCTTCTTTGGTCCGGAGCACACGGCGTCCATTCCTCCCCAAAAATACCTGAAATACTGATTCATCTGACCACAGTACACGTTTCCACTGTGTGATGGTCCATCCCAGATGCCTCCGAGCCCAGAGAAGTTGACGGCGGTTCTGGACACTGTTAACATAGTGCTTTCTTTTGGCACAGTACAGTTTTAACTGGCATTTGTGGATGCAACTCCGTATTGTGGTACTTGACAAAGGTTTGCCAAAGTAGTCCTGAGCCTATGTGGTGATATCGCTTCTAGATGAATGACGATTCTTGATGCAGTGCCGCCTGAGGGATCGGAGATCACGGTTGTTCAGTTTAGGCCTGCGCCCTTGTGCTTTACGCACTGAAATTCCTCCAGATTCCTTGAATCTTTTAATTATGTTATGCACTGTTGATGTGAAATATCCAAATCTCTTCCTATCTTTCTTTGAGGAACATTGTTTTTAAACTTTTCAATAATTTTCTCACGTATATGTTGGCAAACTGGCAATCCTCGGCCGATCTTTGCTCCTAAAGGATTAGACCTTTCTTGGATGCTGCTTTTGTACCAAATCATAATGACAATCACCTGTTTCAAATCACATCATTATTTAACCATTTTACCTCATTTCTAGCCCTAAATTGCTCCTGTCCCAACTTTTTGGAAATGTGTTGCAGGTCTGAATGACAGGAAAGGATGCATATTTACAAATGACATGAAGTTGACCAGACAAAACATGAAATATTTTTTGTTCATATTGTCTGCAATGAAATACAAGTCAAAGTAAATTTAGAAATTACTTCTTTTTTTTATTTGCGTTTTCCATACTGTCCCAACTTTTTCTGATTTAGGGTTGTAAAAAAAACGAAAGAGTTTAATGCCTTAAGTGGGAAATATGATTTGTTGGAGGTTTGATATGTGAGGTTTTAAAAATGTATTAAATGTAGTTAAAAAAGAAAAATCCAGTATGAAATATGACCCTGGACCACAAAACCAGTCATAAGGGTCATTTTTTTTAAATTGAGGTTTATACATCATCTGAAAGCTGAAGAAATAAGCTTTGATTGATGTATGGTTTGTTAAGATAGGACAATATTTGGCCGAGATACAACTATTTGAAAATCTGGAATCTGAGGGTGCAAAAAAAAAAAATTTATATTGAGAAAATCGCCTTTAAAGTTGTCCAAATGAAGTCCTTAGCAATGCATATTACTACTAATAATACATTTTTTATATATTTACAGTAGGACATTTATAAAATATCCTCATGGAACATGAACAATATCATAATGATTTTTTTGGCATAAAAGAAAAATCAATCATTTTGACAATGTATTTTTGGCTATTGCCACAAATATAACCGTGCGACTTATGGCTGGTTTTGTGGTCCAGGGTCACAAATATTACCAAATCCTAGTTATTTCAATAGGAATTTAATACAACACTATTTCCCATGCCCATTTCGCATTAGGGTTTTTCCATGAAAATTCACCACAATGACCAACACTACTCTATTGACAGTAAACCATGGACCTTTCTTTCTTTGCGAAATTTCGCTAATGTGACCATCTACTTTTTAAGTGATCAGACTTCCCAAATTTGGCTGAAGGACCATAACATTTGGTGAAACACCCTATAGGCTTGCATTTAAAAGGGGGCCAGAATATCAGAGACTTGGCTGGGGTCTCTTTTGATTTTCACCAGTAGGAAACCACTAGCAACAGCACACAAACACCCTAGAATTGTTGATGTAAGTCACACTCGACTAGCATTTTCCTAAGAAAATGTGAATTCTTACTACGCATAAAGATCTAAAGATTTTCTAAAGCAAACCAGGCTTTAGGTAGAAAAGTCATTTTCTGGGAAATCCATCCATTCTTACTAGAGGAATGAAAGATTTGAGTATTTTTCTCCTGTTTAAACCAACACTACTCAGATAGGGTTTCAAAACAAAAGTTCCACATTAGAATGTGTATCTTTGTTATATTTATTGGTGGTTATAAAGCACAAACAAACTACGATGCTCAAGCACTGTAGCATATGGAGTCTGCCTAGATAAAATTAGACCATTTTTTCGATTTGCTGCCATTTTGAAAGAATCCAATAAGAATGTTAAAGCGATTTTTCAAGCACCGGTTCCCCATGTGGACATGGATGGTTTTGAATGGAAGTAAATTACCCCCAAACATCCTTCCACTTAAATAAGGACAAAGAGGGCCCATGTCTGCTGGTCATCCCTGCGGTATTTTGAACGGCGTAAGCATCTGTTCCAGTGAGTGAAGTGAACCGAGTCTATCAGTGACAAGACGGCTTAAAGTACAGCACTCAAGAATGCAGCCTTTGGCTCGGCAGAGGGAGGAAACGGAATGGAAAGATAAAATCTGACAATCACAACGGGCTGATTCATCCACGTTTAATGCAGATTTTGTAACATGTTTCAGGTGCCGATGAAACACCGAGTTTTACAAATGATGCTACTGGAATGATATCAACCAAACAAGGTATAAAAAAGTAGCTTCCAAAAAGTTGCGCAACAGCTAATTAAATCCGCTTATCCTTTTAAATACTAATTTTCCCCAATAATGAGCCAAAACATCATGTTTTAAGACGTAAGACAATCAATTAATGAAGTCTTAAAGGTTTAGTTCACACAAAAATGAAAATTAGCCCATCATTTACTCACCCTCAAGTCATCCTATGTGTATATGACATTCTTCTTTCAGACGAATAAAATTGGAGTTAACGTATATAACAAAATTCCAGGCTAATCCAAGCATTAGAATTGCAGTAATAGTGGCTCTTTTTTTTATTAAGTCCATAAAAGTGCATCTGTCCGTCAAATAACATGCTCCACGCGGCTCCTGGGTGTTTATAAAGGCCTTCCGAAGCGAAACGACGCGTTTGTGTAAGAAAAATATCCATATTTAAAACTTTATCAGGTAAACTTTCGGCCGACCGTCTTTCGTGAAAAAATGTTGAATGTTGAAAGTGAAACTCAAGATGCGTGCGTGACGTCATGACGACCCTACCCATAGATATCATAATACACTAGATACCCTATTGGCCGCTGGGCGCCGAGAAATACGGCCGCCATCTTGAACCGGTCGTACTCCTAGTTTCGTTGCGTAGCAGCAGTTAAGATGCCAGAGCACTGTGGAGCATTTTCTTGTTCTAATCGGCGAACCATCGCAAATAGGATCAAGGGGATTACTTTTCACAAGTAAGTTTCAACATTTACCGCACTTGGTTGTATTTTGTGAATAGAATATTACCAGATAAATGAGAAGGAGCAAGGATCTTTGACATTACTACTGGAATCGTAGTCAGCTAACGTTAGCTAGGCTATGTTTACTGCACCGGCATGGAGATACAAGCATTCAACGACCATGTACGTTAGTATAAATATATATATAGGTTATTTCATTTGTGTTTGTGCACGTGATTTCAGGAAGCAATGTAATACACACATGACGACGATACGCAAATCGATTTACCCCTCAATAACAATAACATTGGCCAGTGAATTTTACACAAGTGTCATAGACTGTATTATCAGTGTTGGGCAGTCACTACTTGTAGCTTAGCTAGTAACTTAGTACTTTGTTGTTAGCCTCTCTATTTACTGAATCAAGTAACTTTTCAGTAGCTTAATTCCTTTATTTCAAAATAGGAGTTTTGTTGAAGAAAGGTTCTAAGAAATGTGAAGGAAGAAAATAAGCTTGACCTCCTTTGTGAAATGTTTTTGTGTACGTTAGACTCTCCAAAATCTTCCGTTTTCATTTTTGAAGGTTCCCAAGGACAAAGATGTGAGGAAGAAGTGGGAAGTGGCTTTGAGGAGAGAAGGATTCCATGCAAGTGATTCATCAGTGGTTTGCTCTCAACATTTTAAGCAGGGGGATTTTGATAGGACAGGTCAGATTGTCAGACTCCGAGATGGTGTTATTCCATCCGTCTTCAGCTTCCCAGTTCACCTCCAAAGAGTAGGTGTATCCTCATAAGGCTATTGGTATACATAAATGTAAATATTATATTATCAATCACGGGCAGGGTAAGATACTTATCCCTTTACATATTTCAATATGTATTATGCTTTTTCATTTTAGTTGGAAAAGGGCAGGCCTACATCTACCTCCAGAAGAGCTGAAGAAAGCCTGTCTGTGGCCTCTCATGATTCCCAGGAAACGGCAACCTCAAGCCCACAACCTCAGCCTAATGATGTGAATATTTCTAAACACCATATATCATAATGTTTCCTGGACATATTAAAATATCACTTGTTTGCTGCCACTCATATTAAACACACTCACAAATAAACCCATACACACAATTTAAGACATGTTGAACATGCATTGCACACACACACACACACACACACACACACACACACACACACACACATACACACACACACACACACACTCTCTGTCTCTCTCACACACACACTCTCTGTCTCTCTCACACACACACACTCTCTCACACACACACACTCTCTCACACACACACAACACACACACACACACTCACACACAGTGCTGACAGTTGCTTTGACAGGTGATGACTATAAGAAAGAATGTGGGCCATAAACTAGTGGTATCAAAGTGATGTTTATGAAATGAAACATTACTCAAACCTTGTTTATCCCTCTTTCTACTAGGATCATGGCTATGCCTTGCCTGCTTCTCCTACCGCTCTTAAGACCAGGCTCAATGAAGCCTTGGCAAGAGTGGAAAGTCTAGAGCGAGAGAAGAAGAATTCCATGGCCAGAGAAAAGAGGGCAAAAACACAGTGAAGAGTCTTTTGGGGATTTGAGGAAAAGAACCTCATTAATGAAGAGCTCAAAGAGAAGCTTGAATTCTACTCCGGTAAGAAAAATAAGCACTTTGAAATTC
Source organism: Gobiocypris rarus (assembly GCA_023029165.1). Taxonomy (NCBI): domain Eukaryota; kingdom Metazoa; phylum Chordata; class Actinopteri; order Cypriniformes; family Gobionidae; genus Gobiocypris; species Gobiocypris rarus. Next base: position 13,715,214 of record CM040913.1, on the reverse strand, counting down.
ATGTACATGTTATTCTTCTTACTCTCTTTATTAAACTCCTTAGTTATTATCTGAAGGGGACTTATTCATTGTAAATCATAACATTTCAGATCTTCAGATAGACCACATGCCAAAGCAAGGCCATGAGTACACAAAGGACTACAGAGAGTTTGCGCCACGCTCCATCTACATGGTCCAAAGGCATACAAATACCTCAGAGAAACTCGACATTTTCCTCCCACATCCACACACAATACAAAGGTAGGCCTTTTGTTGTCCGAATTTAATTTTTGAAATTACTGATTCAAACACGTTGAAAAGCTTCTTCTCAATTTTTTTTACAGGTGGCTGCGTTCTGTGGATGCAAAACCTGGCCTGAATAAGATGATGCTGGATATGCTGGAGAGAAGATGCCAGGGAGACCAGGCTAAATATGGATGTGTTTCGCTCATGTTGGATGCCATGTCCATCAGAAAACATGTGCAATACAATCCACATACACAGTCAATGTCTGGTTTTGTAGACATGGGTGATGGAAACAGTGAGACTGATGTTGCCACTGAGGCTCTTGTATTCATGGTGGTTGGCCTACAAGGACATTGGAAGGCTCCCATTGCATACTTCCTGACGAAGTCTCTTTCTCCGGAAACACAAAGGGTCCTTCTCAGTCATGCTTTGGAGGAGCTGCACTCACGGGGCATTAGGGTGGTATGTGTGACAATGGATGGTCATGCCTCCAATGTGAGCATGTGCAACCAACTTGGGTGTGAGCTGAAGGAGACCCAAAAGCCGCTTCAAACCAGTTTCTCTCATCCGGTGACTGGTGAGAAAGTGTTCGTAATGATGGATGCTTGTCACATGCTCAAGTTGTACGTAATATGTTGCAGGTAAATAATGATTGTTGTAGACCTATTTGTACAAGTTATGCCTCTGCTGCTAAAAGTTATATCTAAATACTGTTTTCTGTACATTTACACAGTGATGGATGTGATGATCAACATTTTGCTGTTTGTACTTGTTTGAGCAGTGACTGATTCTTACTCTGCAGGCATACAGTCCAGTTGCAACAACCACCGGACAGATCAATTGGAGGTACATCAATCATCTCAATGATGTGCAAAAAAAAGATGGACTGCATGCTGCCAATAAAATTACAGACAAACACGTCTACTTTGAAAACCACAAGATGAGGGTGTCCCTGGCTGCACAGACACTGAGTCGCTCTGTGTCAGTGGCTCTCCGCACAATGAGGGATCTTGGGTACTCTCAGTTTAAGGACTGTGAGGCAACTGCACAATTCATTGAGGTAATACAATTAGTGATTATAGAACCAAGTACATATTTTTATATTTATTTTTTTATAATTCATCGGAGTGGTAAACCTGTGAAATTTGCTGTAGTACAAAGCATACCTACGGAAAGGAAGTCAAGTAAATATTAATACTTGCATGTTTACTCATTGAGCATAAAGTTTAGAAATATGTACTGTATTCTCTGTATATTTTGAATACATGAGTATTGATTTCTAATGAGATATTTTATCTGATACCTAATGAAACCAAGTAATGATATTGATTTTAAGTACCGATATTTCTATATAGATTATTGACAGGCTGTTTGATACAATGAATGGACGCAATCCTCGTGCCAAAGGATTCAAAGCTCCCTTGGGTGCTTTGAATTGGATGGACAGGAAAGCATTTTTGTCAAGAGCCAGGGAGTACTTGCTCACTTTGGTAACAAGAGATGGAACACCGCTTCACAGATCTAAGAGGTCTATTATAATGGTGCTTGTTAAGTTCATGACATGAGTTCAATGACATTGTTCCTACAAACATCGCGTTCTAAGATGCTCCGTCGTTCCGTTATGCATCGAGTTCCTAAGATGTTCCTAACTGCTTCAGTTTTGTTTGTGCCTGAATTGTCTTGTTTTTTTATTGGTGTGTTTTTCAGGTTCTAGATGCTTCTAAATGGTATGTATTACACAACATCAACTTTATGCAGGTGTCAGAAAGATGGTATGTATGTTGATATGATGTTCTCTTGTTTAAATGTTTTGTTTCTGTTGGAATTATCTTGTATTCAGTGTGTTTCAGGTACTAGATGTTTCTAAATGGTATGCATTACACAACATCAATTACATGTAGGGTAGGGCAAAATGGTAGGTATTGCATGTGTTGTTCTTAAGTTCTCCCAGTTCTGCAATTACATTGTTCCAAGATATTGTTCCATCGTCTACAAGAAGTATACTATATAGTTAAACAAGAAACTGATCCCATTCCTAATATATCCACCCTAGTAGCTGTTTCACATGGAGCTTTCTTGGGGTGTCTTCTTTCACCATGATCAGAGTAATACAACTTTTTCTTTTGCAGGTACTTGTCGATCATTGGATTTGTCATCAATATCGACACGTTGATGCTGATGATTCCTGAACTGCTCCAAGTTCAGCGGTATGTGCTCACCTACAGGTTCAGCCAGGATCATTTGGAGCTCCTATTTAATTCAATCAGAGCGTCAGGTAGGGTTGGTGTTCTTTTAAATGACAGTAAATTCTGAAAATATACCTAATAAATATCTTTGTCTTGTGAGTAATGTATGTATTGTGTGCCTGCCTGTTTTCCATACAAGGCGGCTGGAATAACAATCCATCGGCATGCCAGTTCCAGGCAATCTTCCGCCTGATGGTTCAGTGTGGTGTCTCACCTGGTGAGACAGGCAATGTGACAGCCCAAGATCACACTGTGTCCCTGTCTGCTGTGGAGATGTCCTCTGCTGAAACTGCTGAAGAGCACCCATCTCCATTCGCCAACATTCCGGCCCTTGTGTGTGACCACAGTTATCTTCCCACTCGGTTTGGAGGTCTGGTGGAAAATGCTCTGGTCTACATAGCAGGGTTTGTAGTCCGGCAGATTCTTCGAAAGCTGTCCTGTGATGTGTGCCGTGCAAGCTTGGTCAGAGATGCTAGACCAGCTTCATTTGACAAGAACTACCACCTTCTAACCCTGAAAAACAACGGTGGCCTAGTGATTCCATCACAGGGCACAGTGAAGGTTTGATCCTATTATCTTGTTTTTTTTTTATCTTTGTATATTAAGGGTACTTTGTTCTTATTTTCTCTGTTCTGTAAAGTGTATTTGAGTATTGTGTAAAGCGCTTTATAAATATGTCTTATTTTTATTATTATTATAAGGTGCTGAGAGCTGCAGAGAGGGTGATCCGCCAAGCTTCAACAATACAAGCTCCTAAGGTGTCAACAGTGAGGCACATTGTGCGGAGGAGATTGGAACAGAGGATGTTTTCCTTCTTGGGGAGCACATTGAGGAGACCCAGTTTGGCATCGACAACCATCAGTCAGACTTGTTGTCATTGGTTGTGTCTGTGTTTTTAAAGATAAGGCTCCACCATGTTGCCAAACTCGCCTCTCTTGAACTACAGAAAGGGAGCACGAGAAAGAAGCTCTGCAAAACAGTCCTCTTTCAGGGTTTTAGTGTGTGTGTGTGTGTGTGTGTGTGTGTGTGTGTGTGTGTGTGTGTGTGTGTGTGTGTGTGTGTGTGTGTGTGTGTGTGTGTGTGTGTGTGTGTGTGTGTGTGTGTGTGTGTGTGTCTGTGAGAGAGTGTGTTTGTGTGTGTGTGTGAGAGAGAGTGTGTTTGTGTGAGAGCGTGTGTGTGTGTGTGAGAAAGAGAGTGTGTGAGAGAGAGAATGTGTGTTTGTGTGTGGGAGACAATTCATAATAAATTGTATCTTAAACTTATTAAAATATCTTTAAAAAACTGTAACTATCTGTTTTACTTCTTTATCATATTTATAGCGTGTGATTTATAAAATACCTTATATCCTACATCACATATTTTGATTTTGGACGTCTGGTCACTTTATATCTCATATCAGAATGTTATATTACTGTTAAGTATATTAAATGAATATTATTTCCTGCTATGAATATTAAAATATGCCGAACCATGTGTCCTGTATCATAGCTACATATATGGCCTTTGCAGAAAACCCCGTGTAAAAAAATCAGTTCGGTTTTATGTGAGAAATGATTAATTAAATGCGCTGACAGCTCATTCCACCAGCCAAACACATTACAGTGAATGGCGGGTGACCGGTTTAAGATGGCGGCCCCACCGCTCGTCGGCGCCAATAGGCAGTAGCGTCGATGGGGCGTCTATCTAATATGATGTCTATGACCCTACCTGGTCGCGCTATTCTTTCTTTCGGCAGGGGAACTTTCAACAATGTTTCCATAAATTAAACAGCGAAGGCGGTCGGCCGAAAGTTTTCATGATAATATGGATTTTTTTTTTTACACAAACGCATCGGTTCGTTTCAGAAGGCCTTTATTAACACCCCGGAGCCGCGTGGAGCATATTATTGTTATTTGATGGGCAGAAGCACTTTTTATGGACTTCAAAACAGAACAAATATTACTGCAATTCTAATGCTTGGATTAGCCTGGAATTTTGTAATATAACTTAACAACTTAACAACGATTGTATTCGTCTGAAAGAAGAATGTCATATACACATAGGATGACTTGAAGGTGAGTAAATCATGGGCTAATATTCATTTTTGGGTGAACTATCCCTTTAAGAGTCTTCAAAATAACAAATTAAGCCACATTTGTGTGACAACTGCACACTCATTTTTTGGGTGGTTGATGCAGATAGACTATGCAAGTGGACAGATATAAAAACATGAGCACAGAATATAACTAACACATTATTTGGCCAGACACCCATTAGGAAATATAAGCCAATACTGTGACATAAGATAATATAGTGTGGAATATATTGTAGTGCAAGCTGGATATTTTCTCTCATTTGTCTGTTTAGGCACTTTAGAATGAATACATTTCAGACAGATTAAACAGCTAATTGCATTTCCACATATAAAAGCCGAAGTTATGCTTGACTTCAATGCATCATCTGAGGAATGGAATGCTTTCATTAAAAACATTGATATGCATAGTGTTATTTTCTTTAGTGTTTTTACATCCATCTAGATGACAAGAAAAAATACTAAGACAATTATTAGCCGTATGTATAGGGGTATTATACAATACTCCACAATTATTTTAACAGCATATTTTGTTTGTCAGCCTCATAAAAACTTGTGATCCCATAGATGTGTTTTCTGTTTCGACTCATTCCACGTGTCTATACCTGGTGAAAAGGTTGTAAAGAACTCGAAGTGTCGATTTTAGGTCACAATTCACAATATCTGGAACAAAAGAGAGGAACAAAAATGACTCATTCTGAAATTTGAGAACAAAAGCTATCATACAGTTACAATAGTCTCGCTCTGAAGAATTCCTTGAGCAGCTAAAACACTCATTCACTGCATTCTTTCCTTTTAGTTCCAGTGCTGGTTTGAATTGATTTAAAGCATGAAGTAGATTTATGCTATGTTAAATAATGTACCTTCAACTTCAAGGACTCAATGGCATAATGCAAACACTAACAAACCTAGACACACATTTAACCTGACATTCATTCAAACACACACACACACACACACACACACACACACACACACACACACACACACACACACACACACACACACACTAAAGACTACTTGCATATACTATACATTAATAGTAGTATATAGAAAGAGCTGTTTAACTGTGGTATTTGTGTAGTATTTATAATCTTAGAATGTGTATATAATTGATATTGTATATGGCATAGGGTCTATTTTATATTGTGAACTGCTGAAATGTTAGGTGCAATTAATCGTGATTAATTACAGGAAAAAAAGTGTGAATAATTACTAAAATATTTATATTCAAAAAACTGAGAATTATGTATAAGATATTCTGCAACAAAAAAAAGTGTAAATTATATTTACAGCACAACCCAACAAAGGCCTTTTTTTAAATGTAATTTTTTTTTCAATTATCTCTGAAACTTCCATATGCGAGGCATTTAGGAGATGTACTTTCAGGTTAAAAGAGCAACATTTGAGAATTGGGAAAACATCAGTAGCGGAATACAACCCTGACAAAACAAATCGTTTTAAATAGGCTGTCAACCCCACAATTACAATGATAGGATTTGCAGAAAACAAAGGCATAATTACCCTCAGGCCTGGGTTTGGGCCTCTCCAGGCCACCATCCTGCATCAGCTCAAAGGAGAAAGACACATTATGAACCTGCAGATAAGAAAGAAACAACCTTATTTTGACACCTTGAAGAAGTACAAAGAGGGGTACATGTTATGTTTTTTTTTTTTTTTTTTTAAAGTGATTTCCCAAAACTGGACCTAAAGCAGTTATCTCTGAAATCCACACACAAGCACTGGATATTAGAAGGGAGCCACACATCACACCACTTATCCGTTTCCTGTGCAGAGGCAGATTACAGATGCATCCTGGTGCGACATGCCCATTTGGCACAGGCTGGGCTTGCTGGACGTGACCCAGGTGAGCAGCCTGTACTCTGGGCTGACTGTCAACACCACCCCCTCTCAATGACACTCAACACAGCACACCAGGATGGCTTTCCACACTGAAGCACGCTAACCGCAGATGCACTTATAATTTATACCTTTTGGTCAAAATTCTCAGGGGTCAGGAAGAAGTTGTAGAGGGGGACAAAGTATCCTTCCAGGAGTCCCATCAGCAGGACCAGATACACACCATCTGCAAACTACAAACATGCCTCAGTAAGAACAACTCAATCCTGTCGTACACGCCAAATTGAAAAATGCAAATTTACATAAAACAGAACCGTAATCAGCAAGGATTCATTATATTTATAGTGACAGTGAATCAATTTCTATTCATCAAAGAATTCTGAAACAAGGATCACGGTTTAAACAAAAATATTAAGCAGCACAACTGTTTTCAACATCGATAATAATAATACATGTTTCTTGAGCAGCAGATCAGCATATTAGAATGATTTCTGAAGGATTATGTGACACTGAAGACTGCAGTAATTATGCTGAAAATTCAGCTTTGCATCACAGAATTAAATTACATTTTAAATATATGAAAAAATAAAACAGTTGTTTGAAATTTTATTTTATTTTTTCATATTTTTACTGTGGTACCGGTATTTCATTTTTTCAATTTTTTTTTTTTTAAATACATTTGATTAAAAAAAAACATTAAAAAAATCTTACTGACCCAAAACCTTTAAATGGTAGTGTATACACACTTATGAATTTGATTGGATGTTATATTAACATGTCAATCATTTATCATCTTATTAGTTAATTGGCAACAGTAAACAGCCTACATATAAGCTAATTAACTACTTTATTTAGTGAAGAATAGCAACTTAAATTTCAGTATATTTCTGACACAAAGCTATCATATAGGTTGGAAAACTTGAAATATAAAGTACAAATCAAATGAGCTAATTCCATATAAAAGATTGACTGGCCGAGCCAAACAGACTGTGGCATGTGACATGAAGGGGAATAAATTATGACAGAACTGTAATTTCATCAAATTTATTGAACAAATACCCTTTTATCATGTTGTTGCTGCATTTTATAAAATCACTGTAACGGATGATTTCTCATGGCTTAGCGCTTTAATTTAGCACAGTCACAGTATATTTATTGTGTTGATCCATGTGTTAGTTACCTGTGTATCCAGCTCAGCAACCTCCAAGTTCAATTTATTCAGGTGTTTGTTGACGAAGGTGATTAGAGTCTATGGAAAACAGATGCATATGTGGTCAGGCTTGTCTTAGGATGTGTATTCGACTAATATTTGTGCTCCTTCATACCTTCTTCACTACATTCAGCTTGTCAGGAGCATGATCAAACAAGGTATCAAAAGCATCACGCTCTGCATGGAAGAATACATAAATGTATTAGAAAACTACTTCAACCTTAAATCATCCTTCCCTCGGGTCAATTTTACCCAAAACGTTTTTTGTGTGTTTTTTTATAAAAATTTAGTGTCCATCGGAGTGGTCCAAGACCCTAGGACTTTTGTTGCCCTTGAACCACGAATACAAACACAAAAAAATTGACTGGATTCAAGGAGTTTTGAGGTTGAAAAAAAAAAGTAACAAATCCTTCCCTCGCGGGTCAATTTGACCCCCATAGGAATGAATGGAATGTGAGGAAAGCTTCAGTACTCATAGGAAAAACCTAAAAATGCTTAAAATTCTAACTAAAAAAATGTGTATCTGAATGCATACTGAAGGAAAAGCTGACTTTAGGACCCAGCGGAACAGCTCATTTGCTCCATATAGAACTATAAGGCAATCTAGTGGCAAGAGTCATGAAATATCAAGTTATATATTTTTTTTTTCCACGAGAGGTTGGCAAAGACACCCAACGTAAGATATTTTGTGGTTTCTGCAAGATATTGTGAGTTATTTTCAATTTAAGTTGAAAAAATGTGAAGAATGTGCTTAAATTATTATTTATTTATAGCTAAAATCTAGTCATTTAAATGGTAAATAAAAAAAGAAAGAAATTGCATTAAAAATAGAATATTATCAAAATGAAATGAAATAAGCTTTCTGGACACACACAAAAAAAACATTTTTAGGGCTTCGGGTCACAGGGTTGGGATTTGTTACAAAGTGCGAGGGAGAGATGAGGGTTAAACTACCATTCAAAGGTTTGGGGTTGGTAAGATTTTCATGTTTCTCTCATAAGACTAAGCTGCTAAGGCTGCATTTATTTATCAAAAATTACAGTAACATCATTTTAATCTAACTATTTTCATATATAATATAACAATTTATTCCTGTAATGCAAAGCTTCTTTCAGCATCATTACTCCAGTCTTCAGTGTCACACTTCCTTCAGAAGTCATTCTAATATGCTGATTTGATGCTCTGATAACTAGAAAAGAACAGAATTTATATAAAACAGAAATCTTTTGAAACATTATAAATGTTTTTACAGTCAACTATCAATCAATTTAATGCATCCTTGCTGAATAGAACATATTCATTTATTTTCTTAAAAAAGAAAAAAGAAAATCTTACTGATCCCAAACTTTTTGACAGTGTAAAAAGTTTACAAAACACCTAAATTATGGAAATTTGAATAACACTTACCATGCCTGCCAGATAATGCCCTATGAACATAAAGAAGAAAATTACAGATTAGAAAGTGACATGATAATTCCAGCTACTCTCAGGGAGATGATATGTATCAGTAACTTAGCAGTCTTTGGTTAATATTGGTGATGTTTTTTCATTTATAATTATTGGTTATTTAAATAGATTTTGGATATTTAAATGTTCATGCTCATTCCCTCTTCTTTGCCATCATTAAATGCTCACTTAAAGTTAATCTTGAAAAACACTGATTTAATAACAGTTTAATGGAATCCAGCAAATCTCAAAATAAATAAAAAATTCTTACTGTACATTATAATATTGTGATGCATGTAGCATTTAAAATGACTGATTTTCATTTTTAGCATTTTTAAAATTTCCTAGTCGGGCATGGCTTATCGGTATCTGCAAGAATTTTAATATCAGCGCATTATTGCTTGTTATGCATTTCATTCATCTCTTGTACAGCATGGGAGGTAAATTATCTTTCGTAATGCTACGGTAACTGAAAGCCAGGCTAAAAAAGTCAGTTGCTATTTGGCTATGTGGAAGGGTGATCAAATTGATCAGGCAAGTCTGGGACAGCCCTGGACAGGGCTTTCTCCCCATGAGGCCCCCTCCTCCTCACTCTCTAATCATTCCTGCCAGCCATCATCCTGGGCAGCAGCAGCTACTGTGTGTGTGATAACAGCTTCAGGAAGTATTCCACAAACACACACATACACGTGCAAAAACACACACTTATCTCCCCAGCTGCCAGGTGCCTGCTGGGAAGCTCTACAGTCAGCTGTGCACATATGTGTGTGTGTGTGTGTGTGTGTGTGTGTGTGTGTGTGTGTGTGTGTGTGTGTGTGTGCATATGTATGTGTGTGTGTCCACACAAAGGGTGACAAAACAGCGACAATCTACTGCACAATGATTGAAACATATGAAAGGAATCATTACAAAAAAATGCAAAAGATCATTAAACCCTAATATTGGCACAGTTATGAACATGGGGGTGACATTTGGAAATTAGGGATGCAGCGTTGACGTACTCTGTGTTGCCAGTGATCTCTTCCATGACCTGACGGGATTGAAGAATGCCCTCTCGTTTCTAAGGGAAAGGAAAAAGGAACAGAATGGATATCAACAAGAGTTAGAATTCTCTAGAAGACTTAAGAAACTGCTATCGTTTGATTTTAAAATATCTGTTACGGTAAAACAATAAGTTCCTCTAGTCAGGCATAACGGGAGAAGTACAAGACGATACAATATGAGTCCACATATTTCAATATAATCCATTCTCCTACATGAGCTGTAAAATATGCAAATAAAAATCAAATGGAAACAGCTTTTTTTTCTATTAATTTCTTTGATTCCCCAGGTGTTTATGATTACTGTATAATGATTCTTAAAAATGATTTAATAAAAAAATTATTTGTTTATGATTTATATTTAAATTGATCACACACACTTCAATATCAAAAGGAAGACAACACAGAAAGCAAAACAAGTGGAAAAATAAAAATGATAGCATCAACATCAGCAAGCTAGCATTAGTTACTAAGGCTACATAGCTTTAGATATTGAGGATAATTGCCCATAACGATCAATATTTAATTCGGTATCGAAGGACTGCAAGAAAATATTGACTATTATCATTTGTATTGATTCAGCACTGAAGTAAAGTGAGACAATATCAAAAGAAATCAAGACAAAATACACGTGAAAGTAAAGCTAATTAGCTTTCATCTTGCAAATTTATCTTTTACATTACTGTTACTTGAGGCCATCTACTTTTAGCATCATCATAATAAAGATTGGTTAGCAGTTAGCATTACAGTCTAAAACAGAGTGTACATACCTGGACCACAACCACCTGAATAGACACATGGTCAGGTAGGCGAATGGGGCTCTGAAGTGTTGTGAAAGCGCCACCAGCAGGTGAAGGATGGCCACAATGCTCTTAGCGTGCACCGCTAGCAAATGGTGAAAAAAAGGAAAGTCACCATGAAATCAACTGACAACTCTTATTTTTATGGAATATTACAGTGTTTATTATAAATTATTTATCTGTGCACATCATTTAATTATTATTATTTTTTAATTCCCCTCCCTCGTGCAGCAGTTCTCTGATGACGTGTTTACTGGCGCAAGGGCGGAGCTACCTGTCACTCACGTGAGATCGACCAATAGCAAACCACAACCATCCAAACAATTCCCGATGGACAAAATCAACTCAGCCCTACATTTTTACTACATTTCACGACGACTTCAAATCTTCGTATTCCTTGGTTTCATTTGAAAAGACTAAAACAACAGGATTGATGTTCGCCTCCATTTAAAATACGAAAATCAATAGTGCATAAATCTTTCAGCCCAATAAAATGACCTTTAGTGTCTCTTCCACATAATTGAAGAGATTGAAATCCACTAAAAGACACTGTTACATCACCTTAAGTGTTTTCCAAGCCTTTGAAGCTCAAAGCTACGAGAAACCCCCATCAATAGCGCTTTAAACAGACTTTACTTTGAAAAGTGCACCACGGCATGTCTAAGTGGACACTTTGAGGAAGGTCCATATTAAACATCACATAACACTTGTCTTGTCTTGTTTAGAACAACTCATGTCTAGGGACTTACAGTCGATGGTCCACTTGATGCTCCTGGTGGAGACCTTCAGCGCGTCATTGATTCTCTCCAGAACCGTCTGCAGCTTCTGCTTCTGGGCAATCTCAGATTGGGTCACCTCCGCAACATTCAGCTTCTCACCTTCAAGCTTTTCTACAGGACAGAAGAAGCACAAGGCTAAATCAGAATAGAGGTGTGGAGAAGATCTCAAGGAGTGCAGGTAGAACTTAGTCAAATCAGAAGAAGCCATATAGTAAAATAAACAGAGATTTTGTACCAAAGAGCTTCTGGAGAACCTGTCCATCATAGAGATCTTCAGCCAGGTCCTTCACAATGATCCTTTCCCCAACCAGGACATCATTGATCCAGTCGATGAGCACCTAATTTAGGCAAAATCAAGGGTGTATCACAGGGTTTGGAATGACATGAGGTTGACAGAATTGATATTTTGGCTTTAAACACAAACCTTCATGAGTTCCTGGAGTTTTCTGTCATTTTTCGAGTTCGGGTCCACCATAGTGCGGACTTCATTTTCCTCTATGAGAGAAAGAGACAGACAGGAATTGGGAAAAAGAGGAGAGGAAGGTGTAAGGGCTTATTATTAACCTGAGGAAGCATCAATTGAATAATCAGGCTATGGGTTCAGTACCTAGCATGATGTCCTCAGGATGAAGCTCAAAAGGTGTGGGACTCATGGGGAGATTAATGGCGTTCATCCCCTCCTCCTGCAGCTCCGATACTATAGGATACAGGACACATCAGGAAAGAGGTAACAAATTATTTCTGAATACAGTGGCCAAAAAAAGAAAGAAACTGAGTGTTTTATTCCTTGTGTTATTGCTGTTTTATAAGGTTTTAAAAGATTTCTATTTCAAATAATTGTTGATTTTTTAACTTTCTATTCATCAAAGAATACTGAAAAATTGTCAATTGATAAAAAAAAAAATTATTAGATGAATCACACATTTTTAATATATTTTATAATGTAATAATTTCACAGATACTCTCCAAATTGATGTAGAAAAAAACAAAATACTTGTTTAATGGCATCTTCTCTATGAGTGAAGGCCAGTATCATTGATACTAATACAACTGATGTCTCAAATATTTATTTTATTTTATTTTAAGCATTAATTATAGCCATTCAACATAATAGTGTAATAACAAATATAACTTATAAAATTAACAAATATAACTTTTAATTTAAGTTAATAAGAGACTTCTTTCAAAAACATTAAAAACTCTTACGACCCTATTAAATAAATAAAATTAAGAATAACATGAATAATAATATTTCGCCACCAGAGACAAGTTCAGTAAGCAGCACCTAGCAATGACCAAAAACACCTTAGCAACACCCTGCGACTGCACACACCACTATCATCATCACGTCTCATTTTCAGATGAAAATGTACAAAAATCCAATATTTATTAGACTTCAGGAAAACGTCGACATTCTCAACATCCTCTGAGACAAACCCAAGAGCTCTTCGCTCCTACAGCAACCCAGCATGTATCACTGTCTACAGCGCTGATTATGGGGATGCGAACATCCTGTGCTGGATTCCAGAGGCCTCCCATGGAGGACGATATCCTATTAATCAACACCCTCTCGACCTCACGCACAGCTGCTCTCCTGCTGCTTCTTCTCACTGACGCGGGGTGCATACAATCCAACGGCACGACAGAGATGTCACGTATCTCGTATTATGATGAGCGATGAGGTTAACTTGGGCGATGGAAGACCTTCAACAGTGAGCACCACAATTTCTTCAGACCATCAGAAGAGCTCTGTTTTATGGTGTTTTTATGCACTTATTGAAGCTGGAACTATCATTATAGGGAATGAGGGAAAAACAGCAGCTTATGGGATTGGAGTGTCATGAAGGTGACTAAATGTTCAAATTTTTCCACCAACCTTTCAAGTTGTAGTATCCTGTGTAATTAATATTTCCATTTGTGTAACTAAAGCAATAATCATAAAATGTACTGCATCTTGCCAAATAGTCTAATCAAATCCTACATCAATTACCCATCCAGATCACAGTTCTCGTCCTGTGCGTGGGTGAATAAGAGACAGAAAAATAGACAGTCAGAGAATCCGAAGGCTCAGCTGCTTTTTCCTCTCAATCGGCCTTGCAAGTGCTGATGGATGCCGCGCAATCATTACAGAAGTGCACTCTGGGAATCGTGCAAACCCAGAAGAAACACTCAAATGTAATGGGTAGCGGCACACAGCCTAATTTACTTACTGGATAAGAGGACAACAACAAAACTAATATATTTTTATTTGTTAAGGATGTGGATCGCCATAAATTGTCAGGATTATTATTGGGCATTACGGCCTAGTTACGCAGCTGTTCTTGTCTCAAGGCTGAGATGACTCTGTTCTCATTCCTGTACAATAACAATCTCAAGCCTCGTCCAGACAGAATACCTTACATGGTTAGAACAACATTGCCTAAGCAGGGTGTCAGCTGAAGACAGAGCTTAAGAACACTTTATAATGTGCCAACATGTGATTTCTAGACTATAACAAGGCTGATTATTGCTACTCAAGACTGTAGTTTAGAGGTGATTCGATGACTCAGTCATTTTCAGGTGTGGTGAATGAATACTTTGAAAGGTTTTATATAATCATGCCTCCAGGGTGCATACTTTAAAGTGCCCAAAATGGAGCACAAATAAAAATCACTAATAGATCTCTGAATAACTAATGTTAAAATCGTAAATGAACTACTACGTGTAGATGTGACGCATTTATCAATTCACGAAATAAAAACAATGTATAACACAAACCCGATTCCAAAAAAGTAGGGACACTGTACAAATTGAGAATAAAAAAGGAAAGCAATGATTTACAAATCTCATAAACTTTTATTCACAATAGAATATAGATAAATCAAATGTTGAAAGTGAGACATTTTGAAATGTCAGGCCAAATATTGGCTCATTTTGGATTTCATGAGAGCTACACATTCCCAAAAAGTTGGGACAGGTAGCAATAAGAGGCCGGAAAAGTTAAATGTACATATAAGGAACAGCTGGAGGACCAATTAGCAACTTATTAGGTCAACTGGCAACAGGAAAGAGACTCTCAGAGTGGCAGCGTCTCTCAGAATTTAAGATGGGCAGAGGATCACCAATTCCCCCAATGCTGCGACGAAAAATCGTGGAGCAATATCAGAAAGGAGTTTCTCAGAGAAAAATTGCAAAGAGTTTGAATTGATCATCATCTACAGTGTATAATATCGCCCAAAGATTCTGAGAATCTGGAACAATCTCTGTGCGTAAGGGTCAGGCTGGAAAACCATACTGGATGCCTGTGATCTTCGGGCCCTTATAGATGGCACTGCATCACATACAGGAATGCTACTGTAATGAAAGTCACAACATGGGCTCAGGAATACTTCCAGAAAACATTCGGTGAACTCAATCCACCGTGCTATTCACCGTTGCTGGCTAAAACTCTATAGGTCAAAAAAGAAGCCATATCTAAACATGATCCAGAAGCGCAGGCGTTTTCTCTGAGCCAAGGCTCATTTAAAATGGACTCTGGCAAAGTGGAAAACTGTTCCGTGGTCAGACGAATCAAAATTTGAAGTTCTCTTTGGAAAACTTGGACGCCATGTTATTTGGACTAAAGAGGACAAGGACAACCCAAGTTGTTATCAGTGCTCAGTTCAGAAGCCTGCATCTCTGATGGTATGGGGTTGCATGAGTGCCATGGGCAGCATTACACATCTGGAAAGGCACCATCAATGCTGAAAGGTATCTAGGTTCTAGATTCACAACATATGCTCCCATCCAGACGTCGTCTCTTTCAGGGAAGGCCTTGCATTTTCCAACATGACAATGCCAGAATGCATACTGCATCAATTACAACATCATGGCTGCGTAGAAGAAGGATCCGGGTACTGAAATGGCCAGCCTGCGGTCCAGATTTAGCACTTTGAGATTGTTCTAAATGTAAAGTGCAATATAAATAAAATTGATTATTATATTATTATTATTATTAGATCTTTCAACATATGACGCATCATAGGACAAAGAAGACCTAAGACAGTTGAGCAACTAGAAGCCTGTATCAGACAAGAACGGGACAACATTCCTATTCCTAAACTTGAGCAACTTGTCTCCTCAGTCCCCAGATGTTTGCAGACTGTTATAAAAAGAAGAGGGGATGCCACACAGTGGTAAAAATGGCCTTGTCCCGACTTTTTGAGATGTGTTGATGCCATGAAATTTAAAAATCAACTTATTTTTCCCTTAAAATTATACATTTTCTCAGTTTAAACATTTTATATGTCATCTATGTTGTATTCTGAATAAAATATTGAAATTTGAAACTTCAACATCATTGCATTCTGTTTTTATTCACAATTTGTACAGTGTCCCAACTTTTTTGCAATCGGGTTTGTAAATAAATAAAAACTATTGATTTAAAGGTTGATTATGTACACAGAAACAATTTATTTAAAATATATAGCAAAATATGCATATGTAGGGTATGCACACACAAATATTTAAGTATTTTGAGAGTATAAGGAAAAAATGCTTCATGGGAGTGGGCCCCCACTGTGGGCGTACACTAAAAAGTTGTTTTGGGGCAATTTGTTTGCCTTGATCTGATTGGTGGAGATTCTCTGCAGAATCATGGGTATTGTAGTTTTTCACAAATTCCACTGTTAAACATGATACATTTATTTAATACAGAATGTTGGCCTTGACAAAAGCATACCATTGATCAACAACCTTGTAGCTCACAGTATAGGAGTATCTCTGACGGTTTATAGTTCAGTTTTCTTATAGAGAAACATAATCAGACTTTAATTTTTCAATCCTACGTTTGCACTCTGGCTGTTGCATAATCTAACTCAGATTATACACATATTTACTGTTTTATTTTTTAACATTTCTGCTATTCGTCTTTCTAAAATAACTGTACGCTTTATTTTACAGTGTCACTGTTACAGTGTAATTATATATTTAAGTACTGAGTAATATTAATTAATTACATGTACTTACTATAGGGTTAGGGCTTGATTAGGGTTTGGTTGAGGGTTGTGCTTATGCATAATTTACTGTTATTACTATGGTAAGTACATGTAACATATGTAACAAGGACACTGTAAAATAAAGTGTTACCTTCGCCCCCATGTCATGTGTCAAATCAATTTACTGGTTGCTTTTAGGACCACCAGATCTATGTTCAAAAGAGACGGTTCTCGATTCAAAGAGTCGATTCAACCGTGTTAGAGAAGCGCCAGGTTTCAGTTACAGACCGCTTTTGTGAACTGATTCATTGAAAAGATCCGACTCAAAAGAACAATTCGTCCGCGAATCGAACCTCGCTAGAAAGCGGCATAAACTTTGCAGTGTCTAGCTAAACGTTATATTTCTCACTACTTTAAACACACCACGTTGACATCTTTTTTGAGGTTTTTAAAATATATACAAGAAACATAGATGTTGACAGTGTTAACGCTCATCCCGTTGGAGGACGGGAATTATTTAGACTTCTGAAGTTATGTAGTAACTTGGGTAACGTTACTTTCAAGCAAATCTGCCATGACTAGATCTGCTGTTTAATATTTTAAACGCGCAAAACATCACACCTGGCCAAAAAAAAGACATTTAAACTCAATCGCTACCTTCTTTCGCCTTTTTTCTCCTGGCCAGAGTCCCACCAAGTTTTCCCAGAAATGAGTCATCTTTCTTTCTAGAGGACGGAGACTTTGGAGTTGGCGACTTGGGAGAAGACGGAGATTTCTGCGGGGAAGAAGCCATCGGTAACGGTGAGGGTCAGAAAAGTGTAAATAATGCGTGATTTTCCCCCGCTGAGGGAGTGCGTAAAATCCCTGGAACAGGGACGGAAACGGAATTCCAGCTATTTGCCCAGCCTTCTGAAACGAGCTTCCCTTATCCTTTGATCCCACCCTCTTTCCTAAGAGAGACTGTTTAGAAAGTTATTCGTATAGTGAGCTGCCGATAGGCTACATGACTTCAATGTAGCCTTGAGCTATGAAGCGCCAAATGTAAAACAATCCATAAAACAACAAAAAAACTGACAAAATAATGGGATAAATATGTAGGCTATTTAACATTTAATTAAATGTTAAAAATGTAAGATTCTTATATTTTTCAAAAGTTAATATTTTACATTTAAAGGCATAGAATTGTAGAACTAGCCTACTATTTAATGTGCATATTATTTTATATCTAATTGTATGAAATAAGCATTTGAAAAAATTACAAACCTAAAATCTGAAACGGCAGGGGTTTCATAATTTTAATGAAAACCTATTAAAGGCACACTATGCAGTTTTTCGCTGCTAAAGGTCACCTATTCAAAACAAAGGCGTAGCTTGATGACACCGAGATTTAGCGTGGAATCTGACTTGGGAGTTCTCGGGTGCTTCTCAAACAGAAGGCTGAATCCTACCGAGACTGCGTCCTTCCTAGTCCAGTCCTTCTGAGGCTTGTAGGCGCGTGTCCTCTTCAGCAATAAACGCTAGAATGAGACGGGCTAAGTGTGTAACACAAGTTCCCGACCCTGCGGAAAAAAACCCAACAACTTTGTATTACAAATCTTTATACAGGTCCTTCTCAAAAAATTTGCATATTGTGATAAAAGTTCATTATTTTCCATAATCTAATGATACAATTAAAATTTAATATATTTTAGATTCATTGCACACCAACTGAAATATTTCAGATCTTTTATTGTTTTAATTTTGGCGTACAGCTCATGAAAACCCCAAATCCCTTGAAAATCTCAAAAAATTAGCATATCATGAAAAGGTTCTCTAAACGAGCTATTAACCTAATCATCTGAATCAACTAAACTAACTCTAACTCTAAACACCTGCAAAAGATTCCTGAGGCTTTTAAAAACTCCCAGCCTGTTTCATTACTCAACCGCAATCATGGGTAAGACTGCCGACCTGACTGCTGTCCAGAAGGCCATCATTGACACCCTCAAGCGAGAGGGTAAGACACAGAAAGAAATTTCTGAACGAATAGGCTGTTCCCAGAGTTCTGTATCAAGGCACCTCAGTGGGAAGTCTGTGGGAAGGAAAAAGTGTGGCAAAAAACGCTGCACAAGGAGAAGAGGTGACCGGACCCTGAGGAAGATTGTGGAGAAGGACAGATTCCAGACCTTGGGGGACCTGCGGAAGCAGTGAACTGAGTCTGGAGTAGAAACATCTAGAGCCACCGTGCACAGGCGTGTGCAGGAAATTGGCTACAGGTGCCGCATTCCCCAGGTCAAGCCACTTTTGAACCAGAAACAGCGGCAGAAGCGCCTGACCTGGGCTACAGAGAAGCAGCACTGGACTGTTGCTCAGTGGTCCAAAGTACTTTTTTCGGATGAAAGCAAATTTTGCATGTCATTCGGAAATCAAGGTGCCAGAGTCTGGAGGAAGACAGGGGAGAAGGAAATGCCAAAATGCCTGAAGTCCAGTGTCAAGTACCCACAGTCAGTGATGGTCTGGGGTGCCATGTCAGCTGCTGGTGTTGGTCCACTGTGTTTTATCAAGGGTAGGGTCAATGCAGCTAGCTATCAGGAGATTTTGGAGCACTTCATGCTTCCATCTGCTGAAAAGCTTTATGGAGATGAAGATTTCCTTTTTCAGCACAACCTGACACCTGCTCACAGTGCCAAAACCACTGGTAAATGGTTTACTGTGCTCAATTGGCCTGCCAACTCTCCTGACCTGAACCCCATAGAGAATCTGTGGGATATTGTGAAGAGAAAGTTGAGAGACGCAAGACCCAACACTCTGGATGAGCTTAAGGCCGCTATCGAAGCATCCTTGGCCTCCATAACACCTCAGCAGTGCCACAGGCTGATTGCCTTCATGACACGCCACATTGAAGCAGTCATTTCTGCAAAAGGATTCCCGACCAAGTATTGAGTGCATAACTGAACATAATTATTTGAAGGTTGACTTTTTTTGTATTAAAAACACTTTTCTTTTACTGGTCGGATGAAATATGCTAATTTTTTTGAGATAGGAATTTTGGGTTTTCATGAGCTGTATGCCAAAATCATCAGTATTAAAACAATAAAAGACATGAAATATTTCAGTTGGTGTGCAATGAATCTAAAATATATGACATTTTAATTTCATCATTACATTATGGAAAATAATGAACTTTTATCACAATATGCTAATTTTTTGAGAAGGACCTGTATTAATGCAATACAGTGAATGACAGCCATCTGCGTTGTCCCGTCTCCCAGTGGCTTATATTATTGTCAGTTTAGTGTTAGTGATTAATTTACAGCGAACCAAAAAATAACATCTATGCTTTCATGTACGAAAACATTATTTTTGTCTTACATTTCATCATAAACTCAGACAAGCTCAGTACCAACTCATTTTCTGTCAGTTTATTTTCATGAATTGTAATGTGCGCAAAGGATTGTGGGTGATTTACGGCCGTGAAGGATACATCCTACAAGACCCAATGAAGAGCGCGAAATGAAGTCTGCCTTCCAAGCATACTTCAAATTGAGATGGCTTTCAGCGACATTTGATGACGTGGCAGTGGAGATTTGCAGCCTTCATAGGATGGAGCCTTCCGTTTGAGAAACAACCGTCATCTTCACCTCACAGCCGGTGTGAAACAGTCGCGACAGGACTCGGGCAGAAATGATGTTCATGGATGAGATTATTAACGTTAGTGTAGTATGAAGCAGAGGAGGGCCGAGTGGTGTGGGAGATGAACGAAGTCGCTGAAGCGATAGCTAATAAGAGAGCATGACACACGGCTCGACAGCAGCAGAACTTTAATTATGCCACAGTCGACGCTTCCGCTTCCGCTTCTTCCGCTCATGCGTATGTGGGGTAACGCAGCGCTGTTTTATCATATTAGATACATTTGAGTGTGTTGATGTTATAACGTTACTTGGTGCGTTCACTTTGCGTTTGCTCCAGGGGTCCAGACACTTGTTGCACACTGCAGTAAGCTAGATCGATATTATCATCTTAATAAATGCTGGATGGCTTGTGTTCCTAAATGGCATGCAATTCATGTTAAAACATATTGTATGATGGAGAAAATGCTGTTTAACTATACAGTAATTAGCTTTCCGTCTATAAATGTCTCCAAACAGTTGTTCTCTTGTCTAATAAAACATTAAAGCATTTTTTGGTGTCTGGTGTACAAAAATAAAATAGAGAGTAACGCGGTTATGATGTCATTGATAGACAACCAAAAATATGGACATAGTGTCCGTGACGTCACCCATAGGATTCTGAAGAGCAGTTTTGAAGCGTAAATTAGGGTCGAGCTTAGCAGCGCATCACTCCCGGATAACAGAAAATGGGCGAAGAGGCGGGACGTGGGCAAAGCTGAGGTGACGTGCAGAACTTTAAGGCTTTATATAATGTAAACGAATGAGTTATAAAAAAAAAAAATCACCCCCGTCACAGTTGTCATGAAGGGCAAAATTAGATCTATAGACCAAAACTACAATTTGAACCCGGCTGTAAACATGTTTTTTTCTGCTGTAAAGTTGGGCATTTTAATACGGGGCTCAATGAGATTCTGCTCCCTTACGATGAACTGCAGTTTAAGTTACTTCTGTATTGGCTTCAAGAGAAACTGGGGGAGGTTGCCGCTTGTAGGCAACGCACAAACACAGTCCGTGTCCTGGTAAAAAAAAAAGGCTTATTTTTCTGGACTTAAACATTCTTGGAAACATTTAGGATAACTTAAGTACACAAGCCCACTGCCATTTTAACATGCAATCAATAAAAAAATACCTGTAGTCCAAAAATAAAATTTAATCTAATCTAATTACAAGTATTTAATTTTTGGAATATGAATGTAATCAGTTACTACCCAGCTCTCTCTATACAGATTTGATAAAATACAGAAACAATTCTTACAAATATCTTTAGTGTTGGCTTCCAGGTTGTTGTTTTTTTGAAGAGGAAAGGAGAGCCCAACTCATTTTTACATTTATTAAATAAATTACACAAGGCAACAGACAGACAAGAATAAAACCAGAACCCTTTGCACATTTTCATAAGCACTTCATGATTCTTGAAACAATGATATTTGGTTTCAACTTTAGAAATAGTTGAAATTTAAGGTCACACAATATCCTGTTCATTGCAGGAGAAAAACAAACACACTTTATCACTGCCATTAAAATTTGGCCTCTATGGAATATTCACTAAAGAACAGAACAAACATTCATTAAAAATGTTAACAAAACAGGAAGATGAATCAAACAAGTCCAAGAAAAACTGCTTTAACTATATAAATACCATTGCCCCAGTGAGAATAAAACGTGTAGTCAGTCCTCTCACCTCTGTGGCTGTGGAACTTTGTGTTTGGAAACATTTTGAGTTAGTAAAGAGGCACGTGTTTGGTTTTTGGTTTATTTCTTTTGAAGAACACAAAAGGCAGCATTGAGTTGGGTTTGATTAAACAAGCGTTTTGCAGTCTGTTCGAGATCTTCTCAGTCTGTAGTAGTTCTTCTTGCAGGTCGGTACAGTAGAGGAGTTCAGGTCCAGTGGAACTGATAGCCTCTGGACAGGATCATGCTCTCCAGATCTCGGTCCTCAGCTTTCTCCTTCAGCCGTTGCTCCTCCAGCAGACTCACCAGTGTGTCTCTTTTCTCAACCACTTTCATGATCTCCACCAGAAGGCTCTGCTCCTCCGCCAGCTCACTCGCACTCTTCTCGCAGTCTGGATATAAAGGGAATACAACAGCAGGCCTATCATCAATAATCAAGTAAAATATTGTCCACATAACACAACATTTTTACCATGTAAGGTTTAATAGCTTTGAAATAACATCATATATTGTATGATAACCATAACCAAGTATTACACAATGACGCCTCTGTGTTCTCTGGCTTAACGCTGCATGTGTCTCAGTGGTAAACAGTGAGCTACACCACCATGAAGAACTAAAATAAACTTGTGTTTGCCGGAGGCTGGGGGACCAACCATTGACTTGCAAATTAAGACACTATCACCTTCCTCTACAGTTATCAATTCCTGTTCACAAGTAAATGCACCACCACTTATAATGTTTTCGCACTAACAACCAATTATCCAATCCAATATCCGAAAAGTTGGTGCACAGACCATTTAATGTGCAAATACATTAAAAGATCAGGTCTGTAACCACTACATCACCTCTTATGTTGGTCTATGTCAACACTACCATTGTTTGGGCAATTATATTATAATTATTATGCTCTACAAGGCTGCATTTATGCGATCAAAAATTGTGATATAATATTATTTAAAATAATTGTTTTCTACTGTTAATTTATTTCAGTGATGGCAAAGCTGAATATTTCATTACTCCAGTCTTCTGTGTCACATGATCCTTCAGAAATCAATCTAAATGATGATTTGCTGCTCAAGACTAAGCGGCAACTTCCCGCGGTCTCTCTTGAAGCCAATACGGAAGTGACTTAAACTGCAGTTCATCGACTGGCCACTAGGGACAGGCTCCAGAAGGGAGCAGAATCTCATTGAGCCCTGTGTTAAAATGCCCAACTTTACAGCAGAAAAAAAAAAACATGTTTACAGCCTGGTACAAATTCTAGTTTTTGTCTAAACGACAAATTTTGCCCTTCATGACAACTGTGAGGGGGGTGAATTTTTTTATAACTCGTTTACATTATATAAAGGCTTAAAGTTCTGCATAATTAAGGGCGTGGCCTCTTTGAGTGGCAGGTGGGTAGCCTTTGGCTGCTGTTTGTTAGTCAACGCGTCTAACTCAGCTATGCCCACATCCCACCTCTTTGCCCATTTTCTGTTATCCGGGAGTGACGCAAGATGACGCGCCGCTAAGATGGCAACGGCCAGCTCGTCCCTACTTTACGCTTCAAAACTGCTCTTCAGAATCCTATGAGTGACATCACGGACACTACGTCCATTTTTTTTACAACCTATGCTCAAGACACATTTTTTATCATCAATATGCAAAAAAGTTTTTGCCTGAAACAGTATTTTTGGGGAAACTGTAATACACAACCATTCAAAAGTTTGGGTTAAGTTAAAAAAATAAAATTAATACTTTTTATTCAGAATGCATTAAAAGTGCAGTGTGTAAATTTTAGCGGCGTCTAGTGGTGAGGTTGCGAATTGCAACCCGCTCATTCCTCCCTTTCGAAGCACATAGAGAAGCCGGGGTGACCGAGACAAGACAAAGATGTCGTCATCTGTGACAGCAGAGAGTAGCTAGCGCTCTGTAGAGCAGTTTGTCCTTTTAGGGCTACTGTAGAAACATGGCGGCGCAAAATGGTGACTTCAGTGTAATGGGACCGCGGTGTGTGGAGATAGAAATGGCTCATTCTAAGGTAATAAAAACATAACGCTTCATTATGCAAGGTCTTTATACACCACTGAAAACAGTTATGCATTTCTGTCAATAGTTCTTCATAAATATTACACACTGCACCTTTAAATTGATCAAAAGAATTGACTTTCTATTTTATTGTTATTTCGTTCTTTTAAGCTTAATTAATCAAAGAATCCTGAAAAAAAAGTAAAATAATAAGAAGCAAAAACGTTTTCAACACTGATAATATTAAGAACCATTATTAATAATTGATCATAATAATTAGTGGGCATCAAATCAGCATATTAGAATGATTTCTGAAGGACCATGTGACACTGAAGACTGGATGATGCTGAAAATTCAGCTTTGCGCCACAGGAATAAACGACATTTTAAAATAATTTAAAATATTATTTATTCATAAATTGTAATAATATTATTTCACAATGTTTCTGTTTTCATGATTACTATTATTCATTAAAGCTGCAGTCCGTAGCTTTTTTGGGTTAAAAATGATCCAAAATCAATTTTTGAGCAAGTACAACCAGCCAGTGTTCAAAACTATCTGCTTACCTTAGCTCGATTATACAACGGTAAGCTTGTAATAATGTTTATAATTCCAGTGTTACTGGTGGATTTCCGCGGGAGATTCGAGCATATCTTTGCGTCACATCTGTACACATCAATAAGAAGTCCCGGCTAGTAGGTGTGTGAGGATGTTAGAGGTGCAGATTTAGTCTTCTCATAGCGCTTGATATAATTAAACTTATCAATTTGAAATAGCAGATCCAGAAAGGTTGAAATCTCAATCAGTGACAGTGACATCTGGAGATTCGCCTGTTGTAAAATGCAAAAGACTTCGGACTTTCGGAATGGCTACAGAAAAAAAGAGAGACTTCAACCGAGCCAAAACAAGGATAAAAAGGGCTTTTGAAAGGTGGCGTTAACTCCGTGCTTTAAAGGGGTTCAAAACGGATGCAGAGACAGTTTTTTTCTGCTGAACAGGTCAGGCATTTCAATGGTTAACGTATTATGTAACAGTAGCACACTTCGCTTAATTCATACAGTAAAAGTTACGGAGTTTTCTTTGTTGTGCTTTGTTTGTGCTTTGCGATGCTTTTCCAATGTAGGGTCAGCAAAAAAGTGGATGTTAGCTGCTTACTTGTTCAGATGACATTCTTATGTTGGTCATACGTTCAAACAGTAGAATCTGTGATTCTGAATGACAGTATTCACACGGCGCGGTGACTGACAGCCCTTCTCATGACAGACGCACATTCTCCTCAAAACATTGTATTCATACGCGCTGTGCGGTGCCGAGGCACAGCTCACGTAGTTGATCATTCCGCGAATAACTGCAGTTGCAGATTTCAAACAGAGATGGTGACAAAGAGGAAAAACTCCGGACTGCAGCTTTAAATACATTTTGAGACTTCACTCAAAAACATTTTAAAAATCCTAATTTTTCCAAACTTTTGGAATGCTGTCCTGTATGTGTCATAGTAAACCCACCTTCAATGTCCATTCGCCGTCTCAGGTCTAGCTGTAGCCGACTTTGAGTGTCCTCCAACTCCAGTTCTTGAGCACTAGGGACAAGAGCATGTATAAGACATGTGCAGAAACCTTGATAAAAATCTATAAGAGTCACAGTACTTACAAGATCATGAGTTCAGACTCATATCTGGACAGTTTGTTCTTCTCCAGGACCAGTTTGAACCAGGTTTGTAGTAGTGCCGTCTCATCTGTGGAGTCGTCACCTGTGAAAACGAAATAACAGACACAATGTATCGAACACTGGCATCTACTAGATCAACTAATACTACTCAGTCCTGTGATGATACATTCATATTGCGGTGATGTGTATTATGAAAAGCACTATACAAATTAATGTGAATTGAACTAAAAGATTAAGTATTTTGAACATTTTCTTAACAGTGTATATGAGTCACAAGCTTTTGAGGAAAAATAATTAACATTAATAATTAAATTGAGGTTCCCTGATAAAATTAAATTCCCTGATATTTTACAGATTTTCTGTGACTGGAAACTGAATGCTCAACAAATCTTTAAAATAACTATTTTAGGACCGTGTTAAATACTTGTGAGGCAAACAAAAGCCAAATACTATTATTTATCTCATATAGTCCCACAATGTCAGTCTCTCACATTGACAGTTTCAGAGCATTGTTTACTACATACTTCCACTCTCCATCCATTTGGAGGCCGCAAATGTCAGTTAACAAAGAACCTATTCATCAAAAAATGCACATCCCACAGCCCCTCATCTTAACACAATTATCCCGACAAAGACACATAAACATGCCGAACAATGGATTGCGGCAGGTCACAGTGCACCGTCACAAAAGATTCGCCCCCATGCATTTATTAATAGAATTCTGCTGCCCTCAATGAAGTCTGTTGATAGAAGACACACTGTATCCTTTGCTGTCCACTTTATAAAAGGGACGTCTTCTATGCTGCCTGTATCCTTGTATCATTGTGGAAGAGAGAGACAGAGGTACTTCGACAAAACAAGGCTAGGAATAAAATGTCATGACACACTTGAAGCAATAGATTTGCTTTCTTTAGGCAACAATACTCCCAGATCTATAGTTGAAGGTTTCCACAGTAAAGTGTTTCATATTGCATTTCCTAGTGGTTTCATTCGCTTTCTTAACATTAGGATGTTGAAAGAGGAATTTCTATGAGGAAGCAGGAGAAATGGATTTCTAGGAGATGTTAAAATTCAATTTACAGTCCTTATAATTAGAGCTTAGGGCTTTCAAAATATGATTATAAACTCATTATGCAGTATGTTAAAAGGCTGCTGCGATTTGGCTTTTTTCATAGGAACGACTTGTTGCCTTTAATAATCCCCACGTAGGCTCACCAAAATAATGAAACATCACATTTTCAACTCATTTCGGAGGCACTTTTCCCTTTCTTTGCCTATTTACAGAACCCATTACCTCTGCAGTCATTTCAATATCATTTTGATTCTAAATGGCCATTTAGTTTGAATGCAAATCACTATTATTTGAATCTCTAATTTTCCCCCTCTAAAAAACAATAAGGAAGCAGTTTATTTGCAGGTTGTCTTTGTGCACATGCCATATAGATCCGGGGTTAGTCTTGTGAAGTGGTTCAAAATCTTTCTGACAATCGCAATGCATTGACAATACATACACAATATAATAAAATATTAATATTCAAATAATATTAATTAATATTTATAGTATGTTATGGGTGTATATGTATGTATGTATGAACGTAGAGTATATGTATGCATGTATAAACATAATTTATATTACACCAATCAGACATAACATTATGACCTATGAAGTGAATAACACTCTCTTCATCACGGCACCTGTTAGTGGGTGGGATATATTTGGCAGCAAGTGAACATTTTGTCTTCAAAGTTGATGTATTAGAAGCAGGAAAAATGGTGATTACCAAATTGTGATGGCTAGACGACTGGGTCAGAGCATCTCCAAAACTGCAGCTCTTGTGGGGTGTTCACGGTCTGCAGGGGTCAGTATCTATCAAAAGAGGCCCAAGGAAGGAACAGTGGTGAACCAGCGACAGGCTGGCCCGTGTAGTCCGATCAAACAGACAAGCTACTGTAGCTCAAATTGCTCAAGAAGTTAATGCTGGTTCTGATAGAAAGGTGTCAGAATACACAGTGGGTCGCAGTTTGTTTTGCGTATTGGGCTGCATAGCCGTAGAACAGTGAGGGTGCCCATGCTGACCCCTGTCCACTGCCGAAAGTGCCAACAGTGGGCACGTGAGCATCAGAACTTGACCATGGAGCAATGAAAGAAGGTGGCCTTATCTGAGGAATCACGTTTTCTTTTACATCATGTGGATGGCCGGGTGCGTGTGCGTCACTTATCTGGGGAACACATGGCACCAGGATGCACTATGGGAAGAAGTCAAGCCGGGAGGTAGTGTGATGCTTTGGGCAATGTTCTGCTGGGAAACCTTGGGTCCTGTCATCCATGATACTTTGACACGTACCACCTACCTAAGCATTGTTGCAATGCTTAGTTATAAAAATTTAGCATGCTATAAATAATAGCAGGCTATGTGTGTATCCATGTATGTATGCATGTATAAACTTATATTTATGCAAATTTTTAATGCACACACACATACATACACTATATTACCAAAAGTTTTGAGATACCTGCCTTTACATGCATATGAACTTTAATGACATCTAATTCTTAATCCGTAGGGTTTAATACGGAGTTTGCCCAACCTTTGCAGCTATAACAGCTTCAACTCTTCTGGGAAGGGTTTCCACAAGGGGTAGGAGTGCGTTTATGGGAATATTTTACCATTTTCTAGAAGTGCATTTGTGAGGTCAGGCACTGATGTTGGACGAGAAGTCCTGGCTCACAGTGTCCGCTCTAATTCATCCCAAAGGTGTTCTATCGGGTTGAGGTCAGGACTCTGTGCAGGCCAGTCAAGTTCCTCCACACCAAACTCGCTCATCCATGTCTTCATGGACCTTGCTTTGTGTACTGGGGCGCAGTCATGTTGGAAAAGAAAGGGGCATCCCCAAACTGTTCCCACAAAGTTGGGAGCATTAAATTGTCCAATTGGCACAATGCAGTCAAGCAAGTACTGTTCTCGTGGCAACTGCCAAACTAAGACTCGTCCATCGGATCACCAGACAGAGAAGCATTTCTTGAGCTAATCTGAAGGCCACATTATGTTTGGAGGTCTGTAGCTATTGACTCTGCAGAAAGTTGGTGATTTCTGCTCACAGTACACCTCAGCATGCGCTGACCCCGCTCTGTGATTTTACGTGGCCTCCCACTTAGTTGAGTTGCTGAGTTGCTGTTGTTCCCAATTGCTTCCACATTTGTTATAATACCACTAACAGTTGACCATAGAATATTTAGTAGTGAGGTAATTTCACGAAACCTACCTATCACGGTACCATGCTTGAATTTACAATGCATATAAAAAAAGTATATTTATTTATATTAATATAAATATATTTATATTAATAAATTATTGTATTGATTATGTGTTGCCAATGTTTAATTAAAAATGTTTAAATATTAAAATAAAGGAAAAAAAGAAATATATCTAAAATATATAAGATAGAATAAATAAGACAGAAATATATAAATATAAGTCTTTGTTTATCATTATCAAATCAATCTAAGAAGAGAAACAGGAAGTCCACACAGTGACGCCCTATCAGGTCACTCCCTGCTGACTTCCTGTGTGACATTTGAAATACAGGGTAAAGCAAAACCAGAGTATATAAAAATATAATAATGAATTCAAGAAACTAGTGTATTGAAATAAGGTTGTGAAAACGTATTCGCGAAAATATTTCTCAGGTTTGCATGCTTGATAGGCCAAATGCATGCTTCATTTGTATAGCTGTCAGCAACTGAAATGAAAGTCATAAGTGTCATAACACCCCTTTAAATAATCATATCACCATCAAAGAGTGAGTGGGTGGAGGACGGGGTGGGGGCATGTAAGGACAATGGGACTGATAATGAGGCACTTTAAATAATATATTTCCAGATGTAATAATGTGTGACTGTGTTAGAATATTCCATACCAGTTTCTCCTCTGAGGACCTTCTCCAAAGCCACACCTTTCTCCTCCAGAGCTCTCTGCTTCTCCTCAACTTCCTCCAGTTGCCTTTGGATTACCTGCCAATCACACCAGACAACCTGAATATACCTCGACTGGAATATATGCGATTCATATGTATGTTTTTTTTAAGTAGCCATATTTTGCAAGTCAAATAAATCTAAAAGAGGATAAATCTGACAAACAGTTTTTTTAGAATAAAAAAAACTAAGTTTTGTTTTTATTCTAAAAATGCAAAAATAAGTGTTATGCTGAACAAGGGTTATCACTCTAGCTTGATATTTATCCTTTTCATTTATTTGGAATACAATAGCAGTCTATGGTGACTCATTTAGTTGTATAAATGTGTTTGTGTGTGGCATACCTGAGCCCTGTGAAGTCTTTTCAGCTGATCTCTCTTGGTTTGTTGGACCGCGGTTTTCTCTGTTTTCGTCTGTGAGGTGCAACTGCGGGTCTTTATTGCAAATAATGAACAATAGAGTCATAGTTGAAATTGGGCTTTGTGTTTGAAATTTGTAGAAGATTGCACACATAGTTGGAATAACATTAGTTGTTTCTTTGAGAGAACTGCTGAAAAGCTATGTTTACCCTTCGTGAGTCTGGTTCCTGTTCCTCCTCGCTGGACGAGTTGGACTCCTCTTGATGATGTTGCTGAGCAGAAGCTGTCGATACAAACCACAATGTATATTTTAGGTCAAGGGATGAATCAGTCAATACCAAAATAAATAGATAAGAGCCGATTAATGATAACATCAACAAAGTGTTAAGATGGATGGATGGATGATTAAATAATAATAAAACAATTTTAATTACCATTTTATGTCATAGCACATTTAAAAAATAGGCATTTATCAGTCAATAAATAAATAAAATAAAAAGTAAATAAAAAATAAATATACAGTATCAGCTGAAATGCATTAATATTAATATAAATAGTATTAATAATAAAAATAAAAACTTTTTTATTTTAGGTCAAGGCACATTTAAAAATATATATAAGTCATTAAATAATGAATGAATAAAAATAATCTGACATTGGCTAAAATCAATAAATAATAATAACAGCAACAATAAAACAACTGTTTATTATTTTAGGTCAATGCATATAATATATATAAAATAAATAAACAAATGTCTGATGATAACGATTTAATACTAATAATAATAAAAATACATTTTAGTAGGCCAAGCCAGCCTTTTTCAAAGCAAGTAAAATATTTAAAAATAAATCACATATTACTGATGCATTTTATGTCATGAATATAAAGTGAAAATATTGTGAGCTTGTTAACCACAAACCTTATTTCAGGCATTTAACAAAAAAAAAAAAAAAACTGACTGCAGGATGATAAAATCAGAAGTGCTGAAATGCTTACTTGTTTTGGCCTACAAAATATGTCCTCCTTGCAGCACTCTATATTGTTACGCTGAATATGAATATAAATGCACGTCAACCAGATTTGTGCTATATCAATCATCAAAACATTGTGCTGCCAACAACGTGGTATGAATATTTTGACGCATCACAAGGTTAAAGTGCCGTGTTCCACAGTTACCTGACTATTGCATGCAAGGATTATAATGAAAGCTGGTATTTGATAATAATGTAAGAGATAACAGTGCTGCATATAATAACAGTGAAGTTAATTTGCTATCATGACTTTAATCGCTTGGAAATGAAGAGTGTAAAAACAAGTGCTGATGTTCATCGTCGAGGGTCAAGAGAACACTCGAATGCATGCATCTTGCAGAAGGACATTGCTCTGGTTGAGCGTCGGCTCTGCTTCCAAGTTTGGTTTGAAGACGAAAAACGTACCAAGCACATTGTTCTCTCACCATTCTTGATTTCTAGCACTTACTCACAAATCTTACATATACAGTGGCAAGAAAAAGTATGTAAACTGCTTGTAGAATCATTTTAACAAAATGAAAGAGATCATACAAAATGCGTTGTTTTTTATTTAGTGCTGGCCTGAATAAGATTTTACATAAAAAAAGTTTACATATAGAAAAAAATAGCTGAATTTATAAAAAATGAATACTGTGGGTCGTTCCCTGGATGATCCATGGCTGTTTTTGTGTTTTGTGATGGTTGTTCTTGAGTCCCTTGTTTGTCCTGAGCAGTTAAACTGTCTAGTTTCCTTCAGAAAAATCCTCCAGGTCCTGCAAACTCTTCAGTTTTCCAGCATCTTTTTCATATTTGAACCCTCTCCAGCAACCCTCTCCAGACTGTATGATTTTGAGATCCATTTTTTCACATTGAGGACGATTGAGGTATTCAAAGACAACTATTAAAAAAAAGTTCAAACTTTTACTGATGCTCCAGATGAAACAAGACGCATTAAGAGTTGGGGGGTAAAAAACAACAACTTTTGAACAAGATTATTCTTATTTTGATTAAATGTCATTTTTTTGTTTCATTTAGTACTGCCCTTCAGAAGCAACAGAAGATACTTACATGTTTCCTGGAAGACAAATTAAGTACAATTTACCTTGATCTTCAAATTCAATAAGTTTTCACCCCCCGGCTCTTAATGCATCATCTTTCCTTCTGGAAGCATCAGTGAATGTTTGAACCTTTTTTTAGTATCATCCTCAGTGTGAAAAGATGGATCTCAAAATCAAACAGTCACTGCTGGAGAGGGTTCAAATATACAAAAGATGCTGGAAAACTGAAGAGATTGCAGGACCTGGAGGATTTTTCTGAAGGACACTAGACAGTTTAACTGCTCAGGACAAACAAGGGACTCAAGAACAACCATCACAAAACACAAAAACAGCCGTGGATCATCCAGGGAACGACACAGTACTGAGAATCAATAATTCAAACTTTTAAACAGGTCATTTTTTTTATAAATTCAGCTTTTTTTGTCTTGTGGACTATATGTAATCTTTTTTTATGTAACATATCTTATCCAGGACAGCTCTAAATAAAAAAGAACGCATTTTGTATGATCTCTTTCATTTTGTTAAAATGATTCACATTTGCAAGCAGTTCACATACTTTTTCTTGCCACTGTACATGATGTTCAGAAGACTGAATGTGTTCCTACAGAACATTCTAACTCTTACACTTTGTGCTTTTCTTTATCTTTTTATTTTAATGATTTTAAACTACTTCTAAACGGCAGAAAAGTCACTTTAACCTGCAATTACCTTTGTTTCTAAACCTGGAAAGAATGGTCAAGATGTCTTTCTGGTTGTCTCCTCTGCTCTTATCTGCTCCTTCGTTCCTCTTAATGCGCAGGGAGGAGAAGAAATTGAGCTTTCTGGGCGGTAGGGAGGCTATGTCATCTTTTGTGCCCCTGGGGGTCTTCGAGCTAAGAGCCACTTGCTCCAGTAACGTTGTGAGCTCGCTTTCAGTCCTTGCTCTCGATTGACCTTCATCGGTAGTCATTCTGCTGTGTTCCTCATCCTGGTTGCTCTGAATGCTGCTGCCAAAAAAGCCGCTGATGTTGAAGGACCCCTCAGACAGCGGCCTAGCTTTCAAAGGTCGGTTTCTCCTGAGGACCACAGGGTTGCTCCCTTTGCTGGAGGAGAAGGACTTCCGGAGACTGTTGGCCCACTGTTGGAGACCAAGGAGTGGAGGAGTGGGCTCAGGTTGGGGACGGCTTGGTTTAGGTGGAACCTCTGGTCCTGGTTGATTGTTTTGAGGATTCGTAGAGGTGCTGTGATGTTTTTCCTCTTCAGAAGTTGAGGACTTTCCAGGAGCGGGAGCGGTTAAATCCCAGTTGAGCAGCTTCTCCTTCTCAGATAAAGACAGCGTGAGCTTCTTCTTGGGGCTGCAGGAGTTTGCCTCTGAGGGAACGGCTGTGACAACAGGCTCTGGAGAGGAAGTGCTGGGTTTTGTGGTTTCAGGATGAAAATGTGCACGATATAGAGGGATCTTTGGGATCTCATCAAGGGCTGTTGAGTTCTTGTCCTCCATTAGGGGGCATTCAGGCTCTGTAGTCTGTGTTGCAGGCTTTGTTGGGGAGAGCTGTGTGGGAAAAGATCCAAGCTTTAACAGCTCATGGATATAACAAAGAACAGTGACAAATCAAGCAATTTACACACCATTTTTGTGAATTTAGTCCTAACAGCTGAATGCAATGACTGATCTATCAGAGATAGACGTGATGACAGATTGATAGACAAAAAAAAGGGAATGCAAATCTGTTTACGGATTCATGGATCTCCTCAAAGTCTGAGTCTTCATCTTTATTGTCGGGGGCTTCAGTTTTATCGTCCGGTTTTCCACGGTGAAATTTCTTAAGCAGGACGAGAGGCAGGGCTGAGTGAGGAAATGAAAGGATGCAATGAAGATAAGTAAAAAAAACATGAATAATGATTAAATGAATAGATAATGATAATACTCATTGTCATGTTCTGTAGGAATACTTTACATTTAGTTTGTTACTTTCTCCCCCTAGTGGACATCTAGGAGTAGTTCATTGTGTTCATATATAATTCTTACATTGCTTTCATTGGTTGATTTTATCACATGATGCAGTCTGATCAGGAAACAGATTTGTAGCTATATTCCATGCGGTCAGCTTGCAGCTCTAGTCACCTAATCCTGTCTTCATTTCTGTTTGTGCCTTGGGAAAGCATCGCTTGTAAGTTATATTTGAATTTATAGTTAATTACATTGAGTCACATGCGGCATGTAAGATTTTTGTGATGTAACTTGAATATTTATTTAACATGTGAAAACTGCTATTGTATAGCCTTTCATAGTTTGTTAGTTTAGCTGTTGAGCTGCACATACTATATTTACAAGTTATTTACAGCTATAAGCATACCAGCTGAATGTTATATATGTAACAACTTTGTAGCTTAAAGGTATAGTATTTTATGTCTGTTAACATATGATGTGCTTGAATATCATTCAGTGATTGGTACTATCTCTCTGTATCATTTCAGTTTTACAAAGATTACTTCATGAGAATTACGACAACAGTAAAGAGCCTTGAACTTTACTCCAGCCTCTGACTTTCTCTTGAAGCCTGTTAGCTATCTGTCGATTTGTGTACAGTCACACACACTGAGGACAGAATAGTAAAAAAGCGTCTTCACAGCGGGCAAAACAACAACGAGAAGATTAGGACCTGAGCCAGTACACCTCTCAAGCATACAAAGGCCTCTTTATATATCCCTTCTAATACATATTGGAGGATCGTTATCCACAATGTCGCATACCAGTGAAGCTGGATTGGGAAAAGCGCCCATCACTGACGATGGTACTAAGAGCAAGAGACAGCACATGAAGCAAGATCACAACGTTCCATCTCATCAAGCAAACCTAATGTATCCTCAGCTAGCAGGGCGCAGCTAAGGCCGTGCTAAAGTTGAAGCTGCGTGTACGTGCCACCTTTGTTCAGAGGAAGCTGAATTGAAGATAAAGAGGCACATCTTGGAGCTGATTTGAAGGTCAAGGAGGCACGATAGGCGCTGAGTTAACAGCTTTGGAGCATGAGATGGAGATTGCAGTAGCCTTGGCTGAAGCTGAAGTTTTTGAGGCTGCAGCAGAGATCGAAGGTACACAGGGCAGTAAGAGTCTCTCACGATTCAGTTCAAGTTGCCATTCAGCGCACCCGTGAATATGTCGAACATCACTCCCAACCGTCTCAATGATGAAAACCCCCAGTACTTGAACCATCACTGTTGCCATTCATCAAACCCGATGTCAAATCAGAAAGAAAGGAGCATTTCCCTGGTCCCAGCAGTGCTTCTCACTTCCTACCCAAGAATGAGGGTGCAATTCAGGCTGCAGCACAGTCGGAAAGAGCGGTTCGTCAACTCACCACAAGGGCGACAGCCATAAAGTTCAGCAGCCCGAAGGCCAACGCCAGCAACTCATCATTACTCCTTTGATCACCTCCTCTCTAATCATCCACACCCTTGCTCTGTCAGTAGAGCCTCAGTACAGCCACATATAGGGTATGCGGACAACAGGGCAGGTGTGAGTGATATTGCAGTGCCAGCGCGTCGAGAGCTTGTGAATTCTGGCCTGATCAAATTTAATGATCGTCCAGAAAATTACTGGGCGTGGAAGTCTTCATTCTGCAACGCTATTGTAGGACTGAACTTAAGTGCAGGTGAGGAGCTTGACCTCTTAACAAAATGGTTAGGAAATCAGTCTTCAGAGCACATCATACGGATACGTTCGGTGCATGTCGCCAGACCTGATATAGGTTTAAGAATGGCTTGGGATCGCCTAGAGGAGTGCTACGGCTCCCCCGAGGTTATTGAAAGAGCTCTCTTTGAGAGAATAGAGAACTTTCCTAAAATCAGTCATAAGGACCCCGTAAAGCTCAGGGAGCTGGGAGACCTGCTAAGGAGTTAGTGTCTGCAAAATCTGAGGTTACCTGCCAGGGCTCTCATACTTGGACACCGCCAGAGTGTCAACCCTATCGTTGAGAAATTGCCAATTGGCCTGCAAGAGAGGTGGTTAGCTCAAGGCTCACAATACAAGGAGCAACATAACGTATGTTTTCCTCCATTTGCATACTTCACAGACTTCGTATGCAGCGAAGCACGCCGAAGAAATGACCCAAGCTTCACTCTCTCAACAGCCCCTGTAACCCCATTGAATAGTTCCCACAGGTTTACTACAGGTCCATCAAAGCTTGAGCAGTGGAAAAGAGAACCACATATGGCAAAAGCTATGTCTCTGCTCACAAGACTGGAATCGCATTGCTACAAACAGCTTCTCAGGCAGACAGTTCAAACAGCAGGCGAGGAGAAATAGACAAACAATGCTCTATCCATAAGAAACCACATCCTCTGAAAAAGTGTAGAGGTTTTCGAAGTAAGACACTAGAAGAGCGCAAGGCTTTTCTTAAAGAAAATGGGATATGTTTCAGATGTTGCTCTTCTACCATTCACCTGGCAAAGAACTGTGAGGTAGCTTTGAAGTGCACAGAATGTGAGGCGACAGCCATATTGCAGCACTGCACCCTGGACCCCCACCATGGGACAGGAGAGGTCCCTCCTCAGAGCATGGCGGGGAGGGTGAAAGAGAAACACTTCAGCTGGCAGTCACCTCTAGGTGCACAGAGGTCTGTGGTGATGGTAAGGAACCTAGATCCTGTTCTAAGATTTGCCTAGTGAAAGTTTATCCTAAATCACGCCCTGACAAAGCTGTGAAAATGTATGTCATTCTGGATGACCAAAGCAACAGGTCCTGGCCAGGTCAGAATTCTTTGACCTCTTTCAAATTGAAGGGTCAATTTCGCCATACATTCTGCGCACATGTTCAGGGGTCACTGAGGCGTGTGGGAGAAGAGCCACAGGGTTCATGGTGGAGTCACTGGATGAAAAAACAAGCGTGATGCTTCCTACACTCATTGAATGCAATCATATGCCAAATGACCGTACAGAGATTCCAACTCCAGCAGCTGCACAGCACACACACCTGAAGTCCATAGCCCACAAGATACCACACCTAGATCTAGAGGCCCAGATACTCCTTCTTCTGGGACGTGACATCCTCCAGGTGCACAAAGTCAGAGAACAACGAAATGGGCCACCTAGAGCACCCTATGCTCAAAGACTAGACCTTGGCTGGGTTGTCATAGGTAACGTCTGCTTGGGTTCAGCCCACAAGACAGAGTCTGTGAATTCGTTTCGGACTAACGTGCTTGAAAATGGGCACCATCTCTCCTTACTCCATGTCCTAACCATATTCAAGTCAAGGAGAGGTTTGGCAATGAAGGGCTATACTGCACATCTCTTCACGGCCACACACACCCCAGTCCTCCATGACTGCAGCCTCGGTGTGATCTTTAAGAGAACCAAGGATGATGAGAAAGTGGGTCTCTCTATCGAAGATGAGCTTTTCCTGGAGCTTATGGATAAAGAAATGTTTATAGATGAGTCCAACAGCTGGGTGGCGCCGCTTCCATTTCGATCACCACGGCGACAGCTGCCAAACAATCGAGCAAGCACTTAAACGCCTTGCTTCTTTGTGTCGCACATTTGAAAGAAAGCCTGAGATGAAAACTCACTTTGTGAACTTCATGCAAAAGATCTTCGATCACGATCAGGCAGAGTTAGCTCCACCGCTGCAAGAGGGAGAGGAACGATGGTACTTACCCATATTCGGTGTGTACCACCCTCAGAAACCAAATCAGATTAGAGTCGTGTTTGATTCCAGTGCTCAGCATCATGGGATTTCTCTCAACGATGTGTTACTTAAAGGCCCAGATCTAAACAACAGCTTACTTGGAGTCTTACTACGCTTTCGCAGAGAGTCAGTAGCAGTGGTAGCAGACATTGAGCAGATGTTTTACAGTTTTACTGTCAGAGAAGACCATCGAGACTTCCTTCGGTTCCTCTGGTTCAGGGACAACGAACCTGGCAAAGAGATCGTTGAGTACAGGATGAAAGTTCATGTGTTCGGCAACAGCCCGTCGCCAGCAGTAGCTATCTATGGTCTTCGTCGTGCGGCACAACATGGAGCAAATGAGTATGGCTCAGAGGCACAACACTTTGTGGAGCGCGACTTCTATGTCGGACGGCCTCAAGTCTCTACCATCAGCTGTTGAAGCCATAGATATGCTGAAAAAGGCGCAGGAGATGCTTGCCAGCTCAAACTTACGTCTCCACAAGATAGCGTCAAACCACTCTGACGTTTTGGATGCCTTCTCACCAGAAGACCATGCAAAGGGTTTGCAGAACCTGGACTTCAATGATAATTCAGCCCTCATTCAACGCAGCTTAGGGCTCAGCTGGGATCTTAAACATGATGTTTTCACCTTCAGAGTAGCATCTACCGAGAAGCCTTTTACCCGTGAGGCGTTCTAGCCACCGTGAACAGTCTGTTTGATCCTCTCGGATTTGTGGCGCCAATCATTATACAAGGGAAGTTTCTATTACGAGCTCACTAGCATTGAAGCCCTCGACTGGGATAAGCCTCTTCCACATGAGAAAGAAGCTGAATGGAGAATGTGGAAAGACTCCTTGCAAGACTTGAGTGAGCTCAAGATTCCGAGCTTACACACCTATCACCCTTACCATCACTCAAAAGAAAGAGCTCCACATCTTCTCAGATGCCTCGGTGAAGGCCATTGCCGCTGTAGCTTACCTCAAGGTGATCAACGATGATGGAGAGTGTCAAGTGGGATTTGTTTTGGGAAAGGCAAAACTGGTGCCCTCATCTGCTCACACAATCCCAAGATTAGAACTGGGAGCAGCTGTATTGGCAGTAGAAATGGCAGAGTTGATAGAGAGTGAGTTGGACATCAATGTAGACACATTGCGGTTTTACACAGACAGCAAGGTCGTCTTGGGGTACATATACAATCAGACCAGGCGTTTTTATGTATGCGTTTCCAGCAGAGTCCAGCGAATCAGGAAGTCCACCAAACCTGAGCAGTGGCACTACGTCTGTACCACACAAAATCCGGCAGATCATGCTACACGTTC
This sequence comes from Gobiocypris rarus, assembly GCA_023029165.1. Taxonomy (NCBI): domain Eukaryota; kingdom Metazoa; phylum Chordata; class Actinopteri; order Cypriniformes; family Gobionidae; genus Gobiocypris; species Gobiocypris rarus. The sequence goes on along the minus strand of CM040913.1, from coordinate 13,676,219 downwards.
TGTACCTGCGGCCGAGTTAGCTAGCACAACCTGGCTCACAGGGCCTCCGTTTTTGTCCCTTCCTGAAGGAGTAGCCTTTTCAGGAGAGGAGTCATATGGACTCATTGATCCGGATGCAGACGCTGATGTGCGTTCTCATGCCACCACTCTCTCTACTCCATCATCTAGTCTGGGATCTCATCGTTTTGAACGGTTCTCGTCTTGGAAGTCTCTAGTGCGAGCTATAGCATTCCTGACACACATCAGTCAGTCACAAAGTAGTGCAGTAAAAACCAAGGTTGACATCTGTAGTGGATGGCATCAATGCGAAAAACCTCACAAGGCAGAAGAGCTGTCCAGGGCAGGAACTCTTATTGTCAAGTGTGTGCAAAGAGAAACTTACAGTAAAGAGTTTGGCTGCTTGGTAGCTGGGAAAGACATCTCAAAAGATAGTTCATTGAGAAAGCTAAACCCTATGTGGATGAAGAGGGTCTCCTGAGAATAGGAGGCAGGCTCAAACATGCGGTACTCGACACAAATGAAAAGTTCCCTCTGATCATTCCAGGTCGCAGCCATGTTGCAACATTGCTCGTGCGTCATTACCATGACAAAGTTAAGCACCAAGGTCGTGTTTTTACAGAAGGCTCTGTCCGCACAGCTGGATACTGGATCATTGGAGCTAAGAGATGTATCAGCAGTATCATTCACAAATGTGTTACATGTAACAAGCTTCGTGGGAAAAGTGCTGAACAAAAGATGGCAGATCTACCCTCAGATCGTCTGAGTACAGAGCCACCCTTCACTTCACTCCGCATTCTTCCCACATGGGAGGATCTTGGGAGCGAATGATTGGTTTCGCTAGACGGATACTCAACTCCATGCTTATGCAAACCAACCCTTCATGCCTCACTCATGAGGTGTTGTCTACTTTAATGGCAGAGATCACGGCAATCATTAATGCTAGGCCACTCGCACCTATTTCTTCAGACCCGGAGTCACCCTTTATCCTTACCCCAGCTACACTTCTGACTCAGAAGATGTCTACTTACCCTCCTCCTCCAGGAACCTTTGACAGCACAGACCTTCATCGCCAGCAGTGGAGAAGGATGCAGCATCTGGCCAACACATTTTGGAGCAGATGGAGACGTGAGTACCTTCCTACACTGCAAAGCCGAAGCAAGTGGCAGGACGTACGACCCAACATTGAGAAAGGTGACCTGGTTCTGCTTAAGGATAACCAGGCAAAGCGGAATGAATGGCCCATAGCTCTGGTTACAAAGACATTCCCTGATGAAGATGAAAAGGTCAGGAAGATCGAACTCAAGGTCACAAGATCTGGGTCAGCGAGGACTTTCTTGAGACCTGTTTCTGAGACGATCCTTCTCAAGAGTGCTGAGGAATTAAACTGATTTAGTTCCCTTTTTTTATTCAGACTCAATAAGATTATTCAGATAGTGGTATTTAATCAATACCAGGCGGGAGTGTCATGTTCTGTAGGAATACTTTACATTTAGTTTGTTACTTTCTCCCCCTAGTGGACATCTAGGAGTAGTTCATTGTGTTCATATATAATTCTTACATTGCTTTCATTGGTTGATTTTATCACATGATGCAGTCTGATCAGGAAACAGATTTGTAGCTATATTCCATGCGGTCAGCTTGCAGCTCTAGTCACCTAATCCTGTCTTCATTTCTGTTTGTGCCTTGGGAAAGCATCGCTTGTAAGTTATATTTGAATTTATAGTTAATTACATTGAGTCACATGCGGCATGTAAGATTTTTGTGATGTAACTTGAATATTTATTTAACATGTGAAAACTGCTATTGTATAGCCTTTCATAGTTTGTTAGTTTAGCTGTTGAGCTGCACATACTATATTTACAAGTTATTTACAGCTATAAGCATACCAGCTGAATGTTATATATGTAACAACTTTGTAGCTTAAAGGTATAGTATTTTATGTCTGTTAACATATGATGTGCTTGAATATCATTCAGTGATTGGTACTATCTTTCTGTATCATTTCAGTTTTACAAAGATTACTTCATGAGAATTACGACAACAGTAAAGAGCCTTGAACTTTACTCCAGCCTCTGACTTTCTCTTGAAGCCTGTTAGCTATCTGTCGATTTGTGTACAGTCACACACACTGAGGACAGAATACTCATGCTATCTATGTTGAGAAATTGCTACCTAGCTTAAAATGTCTGTAAATACATCACCAGCACAATTATTTTTATTATATTTTTTATAATAAATAATTATTGTTATTATTATTGTTATTATTAAATCACAAAATGTATTATAATTATAATAATAATAATAAGAGTAATAATTCAATATTTTATGATAAACAATAACGTGTTATAAAACGTTAATAAAGTTAATAAACAAACAAATGAATAATACATAAATAATATTAAATATAATATAATAAAAAATGCATACTATGTTGAGAAACAGCCTACCTTAAACTGTCTGTACAGCAACAGCACAATTTATTTCAGTGCTAAATTAAAAAATTATTAATTTATTATTATTATTTATTATTGTTAAATCATGTAACAATTATAAAAATAATAACATTAACAATAATAATAATAATAACTTTTTAAAAGTAGAAAAAATAGTAAAAAAAATCATAATATATAAACAAGTGTGTGTATATATATTTTTGGCCAAGTTATACTTGAATCTGACATAGTAAACGATGGCTAAATTGTGCTAATAACTACATATTGTAGCGCAACACTCAAAATTTGCTAAAAAGATTGTAATGTTTGCCTTTCTTGCGTATTGTCTCAATCAATAGCTGTGACAGACCAGCAGCGCCCTCTAGAGAGAAAGGTGGATATGACCAGCTTCAACAAAAGAAATGAGTTTGATGTAAAGTTACCACATCAACTATTTCTACACTGCAGCCTTCAGAGTTGCGCTTTCAGGTCAGTCATTTATTTCAGTGCTAAATATAAAGAAATTGAGCTGTAATAATGAAGAACATGTGCTCAGGCGTGACCAAAAGCTGCATTAGCTTTTATAAATAGAACATGACGCTTGATATGAATCCAGTGAGGATTAACGAACACATGAATTCAGAATCAGATTAGTGCACGTGTGCCAACTGACATCACAGCCACTGCAACAAGCAAGGTTAAGTGTGTTCAGTCAAGACACAGGGGGGAGAGACTCATTATTCAAATCTCTTTCACAACCTTGAGCGGAAAAATAATTCAACAGAGAAACTCAACCTATAATTTAAGATCGTGGCTGATAACACAAGCTCAATGGGAAGGAAAACCCTTCTGCTATGTTTGAAGGTTCCCATGCAGTTGTTTTTTCATGGAAGAATGGCACTTACTGTATCGGATTTTCTTCCTCCAGAGGTTGTTTTTGTTGGTGATTTCTCCTTTGGCGGTGGAGTGTTTCACTGATGACAAGAGGAAATCAAAGTGAACGCTTAAAGTGACACTGATCATTTAATAACATTAACCTCATTCAAAAGACAGACAAGAACCCAGCAGGAAACCCAGAGATGACCATGGCTTCCAAAAATCTTAAGCCGTGTGTTATGTATAAATGAAAGGGACAGGGCCCTTCGATATGTGACTTAAGTGTCCAAAAACATTTTGGGGCCATTGTAAAAGGCAATAATCTGTGAGGAAAATATAACCACCATACAGAGCTTTTCACGGACCTTTCTGCAGTGGAGAATCGGGAGAAGCAGGATCTGCAGGATCGGGCTTTTTAGATGAATCTGTCACTTCACTGAAAAAAAATGCACATAAAAGACATGCAGTATTAGACAGGATTATTGTTATTATTAATTATATTATTTTATTATGATTACAAAATCAATCATAATATTTTGTTAATATTAATTGTTATTAATGTTAATGTTCAAAATGTTCACACTAGATAAAGTGGAAATAATACGTCTCATACAGAAGTCCACATTTTATAGTTCCTTGTCATGGAATATGAAAAGTTTCATTTTTAGACAAATAATGAATGAATATAATGAACCAACCTCATGTTTATGGGCTCGGTTGAGTCTGAGATGGCCTTCACGTCTGGACTCTCAGCCGGAGTGCTGGGGTTCGCCTGATCCGGCTGATTCAGGGTTCTGGAGTCTGATTCGGCTCCTGGGGGTCCACGCACACCTACACACACACACTCTATTCATAAACCGGACCCCCTACTATCATGCTCTCTATGTTGAGAAATCACTACGTACCTTATTTGTACTTCACCAGCACAACTACTACTACTACAACTACTACTACTACTACTACTAATAATAATAATAATAAATAACAATAATACATTTACTAATTAAATTTGTACCTAATAAAATATAAAACTTAATAAAAATATATTATTATTAATATTGATACCACATAAATAAATTAATCTAATAACTTTAATTTGCTGAAAATAAGAAATTAATATTATTAATAATTGATAATAATAATAATTATTATTATTAGAACACATCCTTCAAATAAATTATTAATTAAATGACTTTATTAAATTTACTTTATTATTAATAGTATTACAACAACAACAATAATACTAACAATACATTATTTATTAACATAATCATCATTATTTTAAGGTGGTATTAATAATAATATTAATAAGAATAATTAAAATAACAATTAATAATAAATGTGAAAGTCAATTAATAAAATATTTAAATTAATAATATCATCATTATTAATTATTATTATTATATGGTCTTATTAATAATAACAATACAAATAACAATAGTCACGCAATAACGCACAATAATAATATGATTAAATATAATAATAATGAATAAAGTAAATAAATGTGAAAGTCAATTAATAAAATATTTAAATTAATATCATCATCATTATTAATTATTATTATTATATGGACTTAATAATAACATTACTAATAACAATAGTAATAACAACAACAATAATAATATGATTATATAATAATAATAATAAATAAAGTAAATAATAAAATACTTTAATAAATTATGTATTATTATAATATTGTATTAAGTGGTATTAATAATAATAATAATAATAAATAAAGTAAATAAAATACTTAAATTAATAAACTATTTATTATTATTATATTAAGTGGTATTAATAATAATAAAGTAAATAATAAAATAGTTAAATTAATAAATGATTTATTATTATAATATTGTATTAAGTGGTATTAATTATAGGACATTTTAAAACTAATTTATAACTTTAGTTGATCCCTTTATTGAAATGGCTTGCAAAAGCTGAATTCCTGTTTGAATGACAGTATGATGTCATTGAAAACTTTCATTAGGTGATGGTATGTGTGTAAACATGCCTAACTATGAACTCATTTCTCATCTTTTATTCCATATTAACGTTAAACAGACATTATAACCTTGAGAAAGACTCCTTATGAACAGCTGTTTTGATTGGTGCTTTTCAATACGGTTTCTATTCTTTACTATTTAGCTCTCTTTCCCTCCAATACACTCCACGAGTGTCATTCATTTACATTCTGAATACTGCACTCAATACGGCATTTTGTGTGAGGGTCAAATGAGTTAAGGACATAGCAAGAGGTCTTTAAAGATGTTTTCATTCATTTTTGACCCTGTGAATATGTATATATATTTTTTAAGTATTTGCAATTTAGGTTTTAAATTAGCAAAATGTATGAAATCCATAAATTAAGAATACATTTAATTAATTTAACCCTCATGCTCTGTTTGGGGTAAGAGACGCATGGACATTTTAAGACCTCGATAAATAATTTTTCAATTTTTCAATATTCCAATATTAAGTCAATCTCAACAGAACATGGTGTTTAAAAATGTTAGCTTTTTTCATGATTCCTCCGTATCATTTGAGTTCACAATAGGAGGCAGTGCAGGACCAAAAAGCAGATAAAAGGACAGGATAGAAAAGACCCAAAAGAACCAAGTTGAATGGAACTATACAATAACTCAGACATAATTTTAAATGGGTCTGATGTATGCACCAAAAAAATATTCAGCCCAACAAAAAAAACAAAAAAAGGAAAAGAAAAAAAGGTTGACGTTCCAATGCTTTGTGAAGTTAAAAAGTGTGGGGGAAAACAGGGAGGGTTATGTAATGTGAATCATAGGTGTGATATGTTTGGCATAGGGTTATTGAGCTCTCAACTGTGATAGTTATTACATTTCATATTAATTGCTTGCTCGGCTGTAAAATTTGTATAGAATTTTTCATCATTGCATTGATGAATACGAACACTTCGGGACGGCTGTGGGTTACACAGTGAATCAGCAGACAAAAAGGCAGAAACAAACATTTAGAGTTAAAAATTGATTTATTTTATGTGTACAGCCTTTAAATAGATTATAAATTAAGATAAACATTCTTTCATTGTGAAATATACAAAAAATAAACAAAAGCTCATCCTCAGAGGACTTTTAAAATTGTGCAAAACTAAAGTCTTCTTATATGACGACCTCAGTTTGTTTTTAGGAAAAGGAACAAGAAAGTGGTCTTACATGGGATTGGGATAGTAAAGCAGCCTCTGCAAAAGAGAGGACAAAACACGGAGAGAAACAAGAAGGGAGGTTACTTTACAGAACGCAGTGAGCTCAAAAAGCATGCTGGGATAGTCAAGCGTACAAGCGCACTTCTGTTAGTAGGTTAGCTCTGGGTACAAACAAACGTAACGGCGTCTTTCTGTGAATGTTTGTGACGTTTAATAAGAAATGTTCATACATTAGACCCATGCGTCATTCACAATAGTGAGGTTAGATATGCAGGGAGCCAGTGTGAGGCGAAACAACCTGATCACCTGACCCATGCAGGCCAATCGCGTTCCTGCTCTCACGGTTCAGCCAATCAGGGGTTGGAGCATTGGAAACTTGAAACAGACTATGTATGATGTGGGACAGGATGGGAAGAATGAAATATGAAGAAAAAGAAGGATATTGAGAGAGAAATAGCACTAAAGTCATCCGTGAATTTTGCAGAAGAACTATAATTATGCACGTTCAGTACACTTAGACACTGATGAAAAAAAAACACAAAAAAAACATTTTTAAAGCTTTACACCACACATTTAGGAGAATGTCCGAACACTGTTTGATTAAACAAATCATTTGTATTACATCTCAAAGAAAAAATGACTGTACCCAAAAGGCTGTATACTACAAAAGTAGTGAACATTTCAACAACAACAACAAAAAAGATAAAGCCTATCATCAGTCATCGAAATGCATTTTAATACTGTTTGGCATTTCCATTGCACATAACATTAGGGGAGATGCAAATCTTAACGTTGCAGTAACGTTGACTGGCAGTTTCAGGCAGTTAGGATAAAGCGGCAAACCTTTCTCAGTTAAAGTGCTCTTAGCTTATCAGCTTTGGATCTTATGTTTGTCAATCAGATGAATATACGAACACTGAATGGCTCTTAAATCCTGTAGGCCAATAAAGTTGCAGCTTAAAGGGACGGTTTACCCAAAAATGACAATCGTTCCAAACCTGATTGATTTACTTTCTTCTTCTCGAATTTTTCAACTTTTGTTGTGCATATGATGAAAGTAAAAAAACAACATTGGACTCCACTGACTCTCGTTGTGTTTTCACAAAAGCAAGAAAGTCAAATGGGTTTAAAACGACATGAGGGTGAGAAAATGACCATTTATTTTTGGGTGAACTGCCTCTAAGATGCTTAACAGAATCCAGCTTTCGTAAAAATCACATAAGACTGTAAAAAGTACCAATAATGAACTAATAAGCATCGCAGTGTGCGGGACTGACCCGGTCTACAGAGTTTAAGAAGCCCCTCCCTCGTCAGTCCAGCAGTACCGAGGCCTCTTTAAGACATTCAGCCTCTGGTAATGCTCGAGTGACTACATCATGCTCATTGGGGAGGGAGCGATGCCCTCTCGGCTAATCTGGCCCGTGACCTCATGCAGCACGTATATGAAGGGCACACCCAGACTCAGCAGCTCATAAAGGAATACATAGTCCTCCTGGCGCTCTCTGATGTGTAGCCCTACGGCCCGGGTCGCCTTATACATCCAGCGGGCAAGCTGGCGGGGCGAACCGAACAGTGTGCGGCCCACGTGCAGTGGCCAGTGCAGACGTTTCCTAATAAGGGAAGTCAGGGTACCTGAGGGCTGGCCGCGGAGGCCGTCAGGGGCAGTGTAATCTGAACTAGCGCTGGACGAGGGTCTGCTGCCTCCGTTGATCTGTGTGATGTAATAATGAGGATGTAAATAAACACAAGAGGATAGTAACATTTACAATACACTAAATGTTTTTTCTAAGCTTTATATATATATAACTTATATATAAATATTAAATTTTTCTTAAATATATACAGTACATACGTGTTTATTTACATATACATAATAATTATACACAGTACACACATATGTAAACAACCTTTTATTTTGGATGCGATAACTATAATTATGATAACTATAATAATTATATATTGCTTGTAATTAATAATTATATTACTATAACTAATAATTATAAAAGTATTATAAATAATACAGCATAATACAATGATAATGATATTTTCATTTTATAATAATAATAATAATAATACTACATAAAAAAGATTATAACATGACTAATAATAATAATAACAATAATAATAAACAACTAACAAATAATTATATAATAGTATAAACAATACTAGCATAATAACATTTTCATTTTATACTAATATTAATAATAGTAAAATAATTAATAATAATAAATCTAGATTATTATTATTATTACAACAACAACAACAAGATTAGTGTTCACTTAAATATCAGTAATTTTGTGTGACTCATTTGCTATTAAATACCACATAAAAAAACTAATTATGCTGGGTTAATTCAAACAAAAAACAATAATTTTGATCGCAGCATCCTACAGTCAAATATTTATGTATAAAGAACTCTAAACTGTATAACTGACTGTTTAAAACCCCATACTGGTTGACCACATCTGTTAAAAATATATACATATATTAACATTACCTCTCTCCTTCGGTGCCTACTGCTGATTTTTTGCTGAGAAAAGTGCAGCTTGCAGTAAAAAGTGCCTGCAAAAAAAAAGACAAAAGTACACGGTTCGCTCCATTCAACACCACAGCAGTCTAATGAATAAAAATGTAATTATAAATGCAATCCTCACGGATAACGTACCTTGGTTGGAGTCAAAGGCATGACCACCCAGACGCAGCGTGCAGCCGCAGATGTTACAGCGGAAACACTCTCTGTGGAAGAAGAATCCCTCCGCACTGAGCCGCTCCATTATGTACACGCGCTTCTTACAGAAGTGACAGATGTCGCTGCCGCCCAGACCCTGAGGAAACTCCTTCCGCATGCTGGTCTGCAACACAACATCATTTATGAAATTATGGGGAGATTTTGCTGTTACAATTCTGTTCTGATACAATACAATAAGATTATAAATACAGTACATTATGATTTGACAAAGCGCTTTAAAAACGCAAAAGTGTTGCATAATTTCAAAGGGATAAGAAAATACAAATAAAGAGTTACAATAAATAAACAAACAAATAAATAAAAAGGGATACAAATAAATACTTTTTTTAAATATAATAAATAGAAAAAATACATAGATAAAAAAGATAAATAAATCAATAATAAATAAATAAATTGTATAAAAATAAGATAATAAAAAATAAAAAAGATGAAAATAAAAACAGATAAAAAATAAAGATAAAAAAATATAAATAAATATATAAATAAAGTAAATAATAATTATTGCCATATTACTGGCACTGATCAGCTGTTCTAATGGAAAATCAGGGCAGAACTTGCTAGAAAACCACTTAGTCCTTGAAGTAAAAGATCACAAATATACGTTAGCAGGCCAGTGCACTGTGCAATCCCACAAGAGGAAAAGGGCATGATATTTAGTTAATCGGTCAATAAATCAATGCTTAAACCAAAACATAATGTATTTTCCTGACAAAAATTAGCCAAAAAGCTTTGTGCTTCGAGTCAGATCCAAAAATATATTTTACCGCCCCATATTCTGCACACCTTCTGGCCTCTATCTGTGGACAAAGACTCTCTTAACTACAGAAAATGTCATTTTTGTGGCCATAAAAACACAACAACTGAGAAATGAAAGAAAAGCTCATGACGTTGGCCTACATCCTGAGGCTGTAACTTTGCAATACATGCCGAATCTTTGTTGGGATTATGAAATTCTGATTCACGTCAAAAAAATAACATCAAGGCTTCTCTTTATTTTTGAGGATTCTGTCGCCTGCAGAAACAACCATGTCTCTTAAACATGATCATCTTGTCCCAGGACATAAGGTGCTTACCAGCGAGAGGGTAAAAGGGTTGTTAGGTCTGTGATCGGTCTCATACAAGATGGCCAATGTAGCTGCTTTAACCCCAATGGCAGAGGAAACCTTCCCCACTGTTCTCTAGCAATCAGTAGTGAAGAGATGATGGAAGGTGAGGAAAAAAAGAGAATAGAAAGTAAATGAAAAAGCAAATCAGGAAAAGGAGAAGAAAAGTGGAAAAACTAAAGGGGAGAGTCATTTTTGTGTCACTGGACCACTTTTAGTAATACCTTCATGGCCCTATTTAACGGTTTCCTATACTAAATACATAATATAGAGACATTATGAAATATCAGTCGTTTTACATCCATGTTATAGGGACTTAAGTACATCTTAATGCATCTTGTGCACTCTCAGCAAACAACGATCTAAATGCTAAATGTTTTTTCATGCATTTCAATGCTTCCTAACAAAAGTGATGTTCCTCCAAAGCAGCAAGATGCTTATTTTACAATGTCAGGCATGGAAATCATGCAAGAAATGTGAGACCTAAGTCATTTAATTTTCTGAATCGTACAAATTATAGGACAACTGCAATGCAAGGTTAAGGTCTGTTTATTGTTTTGCTTTTACTTCAGGCAGCAGTAAGGACGTACAACCGCAACATAGCAGCTTGCATACCTGTTTGGAGTGGTCAAGGCACTCTACACGCCTGGTTTCAGAGCGATCTGAGTGTTTATCGTGGTTCAGCTGCGTTTCTGAATCTTCACTGCACTGCAACCAATGGGAAAATGCCTCTTAGCATCAATTATTTTCAGGCTCTATCTGCACAGACTGTGCTTTGAGTCACAGAATTCAGAGATCAGGTTGTTAATAAAGTGTTTATGCCGTCTGAAAAAGGAGAGCTCCTGAAATGACCAGTCTCAGCATAATCACCTGATGTTTTACCTGCTCGTGTTGGACTGAAGGAACAGGAGACAGAAGACGCTCAGAGAGAGTAGAGCGTTCTGTGATAGTGGGGACTGAGAAAGCTTTAGAAGGAGAAGGAGTTTCATCTGCCTGTGAGAGGAGAGCAGAAAGACGAAGAAAATCATAATCTCTTAATCTCATAATCAGGCACTTAGTTATCGTTAGGGTTGGGAACCGAGAACCGGTTCTTATGCAGAACCGATACTTATTTTTGAAAAATACCGGAATCGCGCAAAATTCCTGAGTTTCGGTTCCGAAAACGGTTCTGGTGCAATGTGTGTGCGAAGCGCTGGGAGCGTATCCTTTAGCGGGCGACAGCTAACCTCATCATGAATATTAATTACGTTGCCTGCCGCTTCCAGAAGTGCAAACAATTAACTAGTGGTGGGCCGTTATCGGCGTTAACGTGCTGCGTTAACGTGAGACTCTTATCGGGCGATAAAAAACATATCGCCGTTAATCTATTCTCAAAGTTGGGTTGGGAGCTGGGTCTATACTACGCAAGCTATGATGACTTTCACAGTGATATTTTAGCGCGGATGTATAGCTACCTAGCCGAATTGCACTGTAGGGAGCGAGAACGAGTCTTCGAACCTGCGTGTATGCTGTGAGATTACCACATCAAGCGTGAACGCTGTCTTCCGAACTCGGGCGCGCACCCGCGAACCGTTCTCGAGTCCTGATGAGCGTGACTGACATACTGTAAGCAGAGAGCTGTACATATAATTTCTGCTCGTCGTCAGCATTCTTTAGAGCATTTGCAGTACATCCGTGGCTGATAGACGCAAGTGCCATTACGTACTGAAGCTTTGGTAACAAAACTAACGGTTCAAAAACAAAAATATAAACGTTAGGTGAACAACGCTATTCATTCTGCCACCTCCTCGCTCGACGTCGTTACCAAGTAACGGGGTAAACAGCTGCTGCTCTGATGACGCAAACGCACCTCGGTTTCGGACCCGAAAATATAATATGAACACGGTCCAGGGAGCAATCGAACTCTGGTTCGGTCCAGGCAATCGAACCAAGTGTGAAAGCACCAGTCATTATTTGGGTAGCACACATATTCTGAATGCTTCGCAGAATTCAAATGAGCCATTTTAATCTAGATTAATGCTGAATTACCATTTATTATTTACAAGTTCACTGAATAACTGAATTTCTATTACATTAATATACAAATAACTAATAAATATAACTAACATATATATATAATATTTTGCAAGAATGCTTTTAATACTATGTACAGTACAGGACTTTTTTGACATTGCCAACCTGTAAATGAATCAGAGATCATGTAATAAACACAAAAAGGATTGTTTGAGTTATATTATGCCTTTTTCCTTTACCACTATTTGTTTAATAATTTTAATGGAACCGAATCGAACCGAATCATTAGGCGGAACCAGAACCGAACCGGAAAATTTCTCACGATTCCCAACCCTAGTTATCGTATAGCTAATACTACACTATTGTATTAAATATTATATTGTTAAATAAATATATTAATGATGATTATTATTATTATTATGATTGTTGTTGATTATTATAATTATTATGATATTAGTAGTAGTAGTAGTAGCAGCATTTTATTATTACTGTGTAGCTAATATTGAAATGATACTGTATTACTATAAAGTTATAGTTATTGTTATATTCATACATATAAACGCTACAACTACAATAAATAAATAACAATAATAAACAATTAATTAAATTTTAAAGTGTAGCTTGATACTAGAAAATCACAATTATATTAGTGTATTAATAATATTGTACTATAATAAAAATAATCGTAGCTAATACTATACTATTGTATTAAATATTACTACTACACAATTAGTTTCATTTGAAAGTGTAGCTTGTTATTACAATCAGAGTACTATTAGTGTATTAATAATATTGTAATTGTAATATTAATTATACAGGTTTTTTCAATATAACCTCAACACAACTACATTGTACTTTTTTTTTGATGCAAGTACATAGTATAAAAGTGTGATATAAAGTAGAGAATGAAAACGTGAAAAAGAAAGGGAGAACAGGACTCCGTTCAGCAAAGTGGCCAACAGCAACGTGCCTATCGTATGCATTCCTGATTAGTTCTGCTGAAATGAAAGCGTGCTGACCAAACAAACGGTTCTGCATTTCTTCTGCTTCAGTTGTTGTGCTCAATAATTATATAAGTCAGGATGAAAAAAAGGTCACTGTAAATAAAGCATGGAGAAAAAGAGCGATCACCGGCTGCTGGCGTATTAAAGCCCTTGTTCCTCTGAAGTTCTTTCAAACTGAGAGGGAAAATCTCTCGTGAGGTCAAGTAAGGGCAAACTAACTGAGCAGAAGCGGAACAGTCCAAGATTAAATGTTATGGATATTGAGGCTATTTTCAGTCAAAGACCAAAAGCACTCAGTCAGTTCACATACTCACTTGGTAAAACACACTTATTATGTGTGAACGCACAGCAAGCAGGGCTGTACCATCATGCTGTAATATTAGTGAGGCACTACTGACACGGGACACTTTACTTTTCACCTGAGGTTGAGGCGGGTTGCCAGTGAACAGGCAGCTCAGTTGCTGAGCTCGCTCTTTAATGCTGTTTTTGTTGAACTGTCTAGTCATTTCAGCCTGCACTTTTCTCTGCAAATGGTTTGCACAGGCAGATGAGACAGAAAACATCACAAAACAGAAAGGAAAGGAAAACCATGAATATTTGATTAACAGATTTTTCACAATAAAAATATTCGACCTCAAATGAAGTAAGGAAAAGGAGATCTAGAGGCTTTCCTCTTTTTTTTAAATTAATCCAAATTATTTTATTTGTATACATATATACGGTTTAAAAAAATAATAATATATATATATATATATATATATATATTTTTTTTTTTAAACTGGTGGTTGCCAGGGAGTTACTATGCAATTCCTAAACAGTTTTAATTGGTCTGTTCCAGAAATGTAATAGGTTTGGATTCATGCGTCACACCATTCACCTGACTGACTTCCTCGTCCAGCTTGTGCAGGCATTGCAACATCCCGCCCAGGGCTGGTGTGAATGACGGGAGTGAATCTGAGGGGTCCGCCGTCGTTGAGGGCGGATGAGAAACCGACTGGAGCCTTTTGAAGGGAATGTGAGGAGATCTGGGAAGAGACTCACTGGTTTGATAACTTGGAGGAATTTCAGTGTTTTCGTAGTTGGGCAGGATTTCTGTGCGCTCGTGGCTCTCGTTCCGTGTGTGAGATTCAAGAAGTCTTAGATAAGGAGACGGCTGAAAGGACACAGGTGACAATTTGGGCAAAGTTGAAGTTGATTCATTAAAAATGACTAGGGATGCATGATATACGAGTTCCATACTAGTTATCAGACAATATTTAAGTTTTTTTTTCATAAAATATCATCATATTGGATATTTTATTTGTTTATGCTTATTTCCTAAATTATTACTGTTTTACTAAATGCAAAAATAGAGAAGTTATTTTAAATTATTACATAATTTAATAACACTTAAATATAATCTCAAATCTCACATTTTTTGTTCTCCACATTATGTTGTGATGCTTAAATTTACTTGTAGCATCAATTTATTTTAAACTTTTTTTTATATTTATTTTTATTTTTAAATTGAATTAATTTATTACAAGAAATTCATTTATTAAATAGTATTAATGTGGATATCAGCCATAACTTATATGGCTTATTGCATATATATTTGCATAAATCGGTGCATCCCTAAAATCAGTGTCTAAATTCCAACAGTTCTTGAAATTACTGTTCTATCAAGATCAAACCACATGGGTTACTGTGAACAACATTCCTGTCTGAAAATAATGTCCTAACCCTATCCCTACACATAATTTATCCCTAAAATCGGAGGGAAATGATAGAACCTGGATGCTTCAACATCAGCGTTATTCACCTAAGCCTAAACTTGACAAACTGTGAACTTGTCCCTCAAATCTGATTGGCTGATTGGAATGTTGTTCCAGTACTTGGTGAAATCACGTTCACCACACCACATTAATGACATTAACCATGATTTACACAAGTAGGATGTGTTCCTGGATCAGCATCCACTGGAACGACTGAATACGGAAAACACATGCAATGATTGATTGATAGGAATGTTATTCAAGGGACAATGTCAATCTAGTGACGTGGTCTACTCATGTAAATCACGTTGTGTTGTGGATGTGCGTCACTCCAGCACTGGACACACACATGGAATCAATACACTGATGCATGTGATTGTGGGTAATGCGGAATGATGGATGTTTCACACGCTGGCTGAGCATACCTGCCATTTTGGTTTGGTTTGGGGCAGAGAGGGTGTGGGCTGGCTCTTAGGTTTGGCAAAGCGAGGGTTTTCAGTCATGTCCAGAGATACAGGATTGTCAGCAACAGAGTCAGTCTCAGATTCAGACTAGTTTGGGTAACATTGCACCAGGGGAGATAGAAGAGACAGAAAGAAACAGGACAGAAAGAAAGAGATCATAGGAAAGCTGAAAGAGCCACAGAAAAAGGAAAGCAAGCAAGTGTAAAAGCCCATTCACATCAAGAACGATAACTGTAAAAGATAACGATAAATATATTAGAGTCCATACCAGCGGACGCTATTGTTCTGTTTATTCTAAGCATGCGCTTCAGTTATGCTGTCTGCCTTTTTAAATGCTCAAGCTCTTTAAAGTCTGGTGGATTCTGATTGGCTTAGTTATATTATGGTTTCTCTGTATCATTATCGTTATAGTTGTGGTGTGGACTGCTATTTTTTCATATTTAGAACTATATCTTTATTGTTATAGTTATCGTCCTTGGGCTTTAGGAGCAGAACAACTGAACGAAACTTGACGAAATGCTTAAAACCTCATTTTGATCAACTTCTCAACTGCACAGCAAAGTTCATTACTGTAGATGTTCATACTCAGTTATGGAGTATTAACACTCCATGAGTGACCTACATCCTTTAAGCCTATAATTGAGCAGACAGGACATTTAATGGCCACTGCTAATCTCAAAAAAGAAAAGCTGGTAGAAAAAAAGAAACAGCAGGCTGTTTGTGTAAAAATAATAATCACAATTACACTGCATTAAAGGTAGGGTACCCAATTTCAGAGTGGCTAACAATAGCAAGCAAGCTTTAAAGCATGAGATCCCAACCTCCCTTCATAGGGCTCTCTAAAGCCAGGCCTCCTCCAAAACACATGAACACACAGCAGAGTCTGCAAAGCACCACGAGATGAGAGACGCCGTCTCAAAGCACATAACATCACATAAATAAAACAACTTACAGAACTCTAGTATAGAACCAAGTGTTTATAAAATAAATAGCCTACTCTACTTTTAAGGGATTTCAACTATAGTCAAAACATACATTCTTCTGATTTCAGCATTTTTCTTGAAAAAAAAAAAACACTAAACACCCTTATGAAAATCTGTATCATATCTACATAAAATATCAGTCAGACACACTAAGAATGACATTCTTTTTTGCTGACTGGTTCTTGCGATTAATTTTAGGCTAGGATATCTTTGATTTCTAAAAATGAAAAACATTCGACAATTAGCAGACTCATTGGTAACACTTTACAAGGTTTAACTGTGTTTAATAATTACATTTTTTTAGCATATAGTTATCTAGGTTAATTTATAAATATACTATTGTTCTTTTTTTTTATTCAATCCATAAATATACAATTATTCATGTTTTTCAACCAATAGCCCACCAATCATAAGAAAAATCCCCAATTCACAGCATTAACCTTGTACACACTTTCATCGAGAACCGGACCACCAAAAGACATGTTTGGAAATGCACCGTCATGCATCCAAATCAATATCTTCATCCTGGTCTGTGGTGCTCAGATATTGCATTGGATGAATCCGGGGATTTACTTTCACTGCACAAAGACAGGTATTCAAATGGGATTACAGGCACGGTTAAGAGGCCGGATTAGATCGGAGATCCCTGCTGCTCGTTCTACTGACTCCAGAGTATCGCTACCACATGAGTGGTTTACAGTCTACGTTTCTGAAATAGTAAAATGACCGACTACAAGACAAAACAAGACTCAACAAATAGGCTCAATATACATTCTGTTATCATTTTAGCAGCTAAAGAAACTTAGAAGATCTTAAGAACCATAGACGTAGTAATGTCTCCTGATGGACATATGCTCCTTTAAATAAAGAAAAGAGATGTGGAGCTGTACCTGTCTGGGAAAACCAGAGCTTGGTGCGTTCTCCTCAAACCTGGCCAGCAGTTGAGTTGCCATAGAGCGCACTTTATTTTCCTTCTGTTCCTCTCTCTCTCCTACAGGGGGTGCACTCTGATTGGACATTAGCTAGGAAAGAAGCAGACCAATTAGGAGAAGTAAAAAACGTTTAGAAAGAAAGACCCAAAAAGGCAAGTTAACATACATCCTCCAGGTGACTGCTGGCCTTCTTCCTCTTTTTGTTTGTGTCATTGTCTTCCAACTTCTTATCAACCTTTAGATAAAGAAGTGGCATTGTATTTTACATCATTAGGGTTAGATGTAGGTTCAGTTTACATTGGTTAAAGGGATTCATGTCAGAGAGGAAATGCTACCTTTGGGATTCTCTTCCGTGGCAGTGCGTTATTTATCGAGTTGTAAAGAGAGTTTGCAGTCTTTGATGAATAGTCTTCATTATTTGCATCAGTCTCTTTGGGTACACCTGCAAACAGAACACAAAACTCTTTAGCATCATATTTTGTGTATTATGTCAATGAAAATGAAAATGAAATAATACACATGCTTCAATCAACAAGAAGCTAATATTACACTCAGAGGCCACTTTATTAGGTACACCTGTTCAACTGCTTGTGAACGCAAATATCTAAATCAGCCAATCACCTGGCAGCGACTCAATGCATTTAGGCATTTAGGCATGTAGGCATGTAGACATGGTCACGGTGATCTGCTGAAGTGAGGGAATGGGCAAGAAAGGTGATTTAAGTGATTTTGAATTTGGCATGGTAGTTTATGCCAGACGAGCTGGTCTGAGTATTTCAGAAAGTGTTGATCTACTGGGATTTTCACGCACAACCATCTCTGAGAATGGTTAGACTGGTTCAAGCTGATAGAAAGGCAACAGTAACTCAAAATAACTACTCAATACAACCAAGATATGCTTAAATCAAAATTGATGCTGGTGGTGGTGTAATGGTGTGGGGGGTATTGGCAAACTTTGGGCCCCTTAGTATCAATTGAGCATCGTTTAAACAGCCTACCTGAGTATTGTTGTTGACCATGTTCATCCCTTTATGACCAGTGTACCCATCTTCTAATGGCTACTTCCAGTTCCAGCATCATCTCTAACTGTTTTCTTGAACATCACAATGAGTTCAATAAACTCAAATGGCCTCCTCAGTCACCAGACTTGTATAAAGCACCTTTGGGATGTGGTGGAATGGGAGATTTGCATCTTGGATGTGCAGCCGAGAAACCTGCAGCAACTGTGTGATGCTATCATGTCAATATGGACAAAATCTCAATATTTTCCTCACCTTGTTGAATCTATGCCATGAAGAATTAAGAGAGTTCAGAAGGCAAAAAGGGGGTCCAACTCTGTACCAGCATGGTGTATCTAATAAAGTGGCCGGTGAGAGTTTATGAAACATGTAAAGTTTTTAATATGTATTATAGATAGTTTTTATTGTGTAACATATGGCTTATGTGTTAAAACCCTTTAATCTAGCTAAATTACCTTATAGTAATTACGTGTAGCAAAACACATTCTACCTAGTAAAAACATTGGATTGAACCATTACAGAGTGATGTTAAAGCTTACAGTACATGCTTAAAGGTAATGTAATAAGATTTCGTTTTTAAATTCTTGCAAGTTGGAGAATGCTCAGAACCAGAGGAGCATGTGTACAGCAGAAGCACAAATGCACACCACAGCTGACACCCCACCCCACAATCTGCAAGTTACATCTGCGATGCCAACATTTTTAAAATACCTTATTGTAAGTAATGAAGAATGTGCAACATGCACTGCTATCCAGTGCAATGCATTAAGTCAGCACTTTTGCATGGTTGATGGCTACTGCAATATGTAATCTACATCTGAAAACAGAGTTATATGACAAATGTAGATTTTTTTGCTGCTCTAAAGATGGATCAAATCAAATGGTGAAAAAAATGTTGGCATCTTCACACACTTTATTCCGCATAAAGTATTTTTAAGAAGAGTTTCAGAAATAATTTGAGGTGCATTTTTAAATAAATACAGAATATTAGTGTATTTATGACAAATTTCTGACTTTTTAATAATACTACATTACTGATAAAACCCAAATGAACAAAAAAAAATCACGGTTGTTGTTTTTTTGAGGCGCTATAGCGTGGAAAGCTCTACCTGTGCTGGACTGAGTTGAGTTGCGGAACATCTCGTAAAATTTGGATAGGTAAAGCACCATAATGAGCTTGTCTGGCCCCTGTTCGGAATCCATTTCCTTTCCTGTGGTGACCGGCTGGATGCCAAACTCCCGCTCTGCCACGTCAATCGCCAACTGGTTGTTTTTAGCGCAGTCTGCCTCGTTCAGGGAGTTAAAATCACTGGAGGTAGAGACAAAGGGAGGAAGAACAGTCCACAGAAGTGAGATAAAGTGGGAGATCGGACGAGAAACCAGGTTTAAAAAAAAAAAAAAGACATTATCAACTGGAAATGCCATTCCATTAAACTGAGAACCTGTGTTCTTGCAATCTGTATCCTTGGTGACCAATAATATTTGTCCAACAACCTCTCACAGAATGGTGTTAAGACTGGATGAGCTGATTTATAATCTCACTAAAAGTCCCCGTCACATTTTCCAGGAGGGGTTGCAAGATTGATGGCAATTTCAAAAACGTGAAAATGACTTTATGATGTAATCGCCAGTGTAAATCAAGTTGCAAGAGTCTTGTTTTGATGCGTGAGAGGACAGGTCAAGACATGGGCATGTTCTTTCTTTCTCTTGGAAGTGTTTCACTTCCCTATTTGTCCCTGTTAATATATTCAACATATTGAATTAAAAACAACTACTTTCACTAAGCTGCAGGGTAAATTAAGTAAAAATAAAATAAAAATCAAAGCTAGTATTGTCCTACAGTAAAAGGAAACAACTTTTTTTTGATGGCTTAGGGGAAGGAGGTACCGCCACATGTGCGAGATCAAAGAGGTGCTAAATAATGGAGCATTTGTCAAACCGTATGAGGCTGTGATCATGCGACTGAATCAATATGAAAGCCAGTTTGTGTGTCGGGACTTGCTTACATGAGGTCCGGTTGCTGACAGTGAATGAGGGCGCACAGGGCCAGGCCACTTCTCCAGGATGTCGTAAGGTCAGTCACATCCACTCCCCTGTAGCCCTGGGTCTGTTTTTGACACCACAGCAGCAGCCGGCTGGGACGTACCTCGGACTCTGAAATCAATTTGTACAATCATTTGTAACATTTTTTGAGTGGGAGTATATATTTCCTTCACACAGCCCTTCTGATAATACAAGACCCCTGCACGGTCTGATTTTTATTATTATTTTAAGTGCACATGAAGCAAGGTAAACCCCATGAAATCTCACTACTGCAAGTCTGCACATGCTGTTGTTGAATCTTTCGTCATGTAACATGACCCTTTTGATTGAGTAGAGGGTGTGGAAATCATTGTTCTGTGAGGCCACATCCAGGTGAAGCCAACATAAGACAAACATGATGCCACTACATCATATGTGACCCTGGACCACAAAACCCGTCACAAGTTGCACGGGTATATTTGTGGCAATAGCCAACAATACTTTGTATGGGTTGAAATTATTGATTAGGATATTAAGTAAAGATCATGTCCCATGAAGATATTTTCCTACTGTAAATATATACATATATAAAAAAAGTACTATTAGTAGTAATATGCGTTGCTAAGGACTTCATTTGGACAACTTTAAAGGCAATTTTCTCAATATTTAACCTAAAATTCCAGATTTTCAAATAGTTGTCTAATCTTGGCCAAATATTGTCCTATCTTAAACCATACATCCATGGAATTAGTATTTCTTATTTATTAAGCTTTCAGACAATGTATAAAAGCCAATTAAAAAAGATTGACCCTTATGACTAGTTTGGTTGTCCAGGGTCACATATTTACTAATCAGAGTATGAGGAAACCGAATGAGATATGCAAGACATTAATCATATATTGGGATTATGAAACGAGCTCAGTTTATCAATATGGAGTTTAATAAAGAGCTATTGTGTCAACAATAGCATGTTCTAGGGAAATTTGTCAGGGGGAATCATTACCTGGTATTACTTTCTTTTTCCATCAATTTTATATGGAAATGCAGAACTAAGACAAAATTGGAAGTTGGTGCAAAGCAAATGCAGGGATCGGTTGAATTTGCATTGATTGTTGTGATGGTAGTCCATGAAAGGACTGTTTCAACTAAACAGAATCAGGCAGTCAAATTTGCTGCGATCTTGTAAGACAAACAATATTGAATCTACCTCGTCTGGAGATGCTTGCGGATCTGCGTGTGGGGCCACTGCGCTCCAGAGAACTTAAGTCCTGCGCGCCGTTAATGTACAGATGCCGCACCTGAGACAGCAAGTTTAGGATTAACAGGTGGAAGACACATGCATATGGTGATAATGGGCGTCGGTCTCACCTGATGGGGTCGTACACAGGATGAGTTGAGGTTGGGGTAACGTGTTGCCGGGTCTATGGTGTACTGCTCAAAGTTTTTTGAGATGTTTTCTGCGGTTGTCTGAGGCAGCAGCCTATAGATGCTCTCCCTATAGTAAATAAGCAAACAAAAAGGACATTGGATCATGGTCCGAAAAAAAATAAAATAAAAAATTTTCACCGGAGAGCAGAAGCGGTGATGGAGTACGTTCGCACCTCTCTGACAGAAGATCAAGGGGTTCTTTGCCCTGAGCCCAACCCTTCACCATCCACACTGTGTCAAAGGCAGCCAGAAACCCTCGAGCACATCCTGTCCCCATGGGCCAGAAAGGCTGGAGACCGATGAGATGTGGAGAAAACATGGCATGTTTACAGGCCACACTATTCAAAACACTGTACAGTCAAACAGCATATTTACACCTAAAGTAAACTATCTTTTTGTCGCAGTCTACAACATGCAGTTGAGTCCGAAATTAAATCTACAAAAACATTTATCATATAAATTTTTTTTCAATGAAATAAATGTACTATTTTAGTTAATTTATTTTACATTTATTTTAATGTTTATTTAATATTTTGTATTTTTAGGGGATTTACGGTACAAAATTATATTTCTAAAGTATAATCTATTCCATTTATTACCTGTTAACCACTTTATTTGAGAACAGAACTGAAAATAAAAATCGTCTCTTTTTAAAGACACTTTGCAGATTATTACTGAAGTGAAAGAGTATAAAGTTTTAAAGTAAAAAAAGAAAAGTTATAGAATTGTAAGTTTACTTTTATGAAAAATGCACAAAAATACTATACTTAAATTTTATATGATATATAAATTTTTTCCAAAAGATGTTTTACTCTAAAACTGTGAGAAAATCAAAGCCATAAATCGAAACTAATTGTGTTCAAAATTTGAGGTTGATATCTCAAAAAATGCAGTTTCTGTAAAATTTAGTTTGGGCGCAGTACCAAACTTTTCCACTAGACAAAATTTCCCATTCGTTTCCAAAGCGGCCATTATGTCTAAAAATTTTTGTGTGCATTCACATAGCCAAAACCTTTACCAAGTTTCGTACAATTCTGATGAAGTAAATTAAGTAAATTCTCAGTCAAAAATGACAGAAGAGCACAAAGCAAGAAAGTTTGGATCTAAATTGAGTAAATATTTACACTTTTATTGGATCACAAAAAAATGTAATGATCTTTCTCGTCATATACAGTATGCCGTATGATGGCACCTACCTCCAGAAGACTATCTCCAACCAGTGCCACCAGCAGCTGATGTCCGCACTTTTCCCTCAGCAGTGCGGCGTTCTCCGAAGCGTACATGCAGGTGAAGTCAAACATGGCCACATCAGGCTGGCCGTAGTGGTTGATGGCATAATCCAAAGAGGGCAGCTGGTAGTTCGTGCCAAAATCAGCAGCCTCGCGGGCGTATGAGAGCAAAGCCTCTTGGTTCACGTTGTCATTTGCCAACAGACGTTCGGTCTCAATATAATCCTGGGAATAAAAACAAAAACAGAGGAAACATGCTTTTAAATGGAAGATGATGAAAAAAAAAATTACATTTGAAATATTTATTAAAAAAATATCTATGTGTACACTTTGTGCACTGTGAACTAACAACAGTTGTATTTTTATTAATTAACATTAACAAAGGTGAATAAATGCTGTAGAAATATATTACTCATTGTTATTTAATGCTTTAACTAATGTTAAAAAATTAAACCTTATTGTAAATTGTTATCAAATTTATATATAAATAAAATAAAAAGAAATACAATTTTATATAATCATTTAATTTATGAAATAAAATGCAATAAAACATTTTTTTTAATGACAAATAAAATTTAAATTATTTAATTTAATTTTGTTTCATGATTTATTTTAATGCAATGTGACTTGTGTCTAAACACTTTTTAGGCCCACTGTAATAACGGAGTTCAGTTTTAGTTGCACGTGCATGGATGTTAAGTACTCACAAATAATCCTATCAAGGCACGTCAAAACAATAGGACAAATTTGACTGCAACAAGTAGCTTAAGGTTAAGTGGATTGCACAGCATCATCATTATCATCATCATCATCATCATCATCATTATTCTGGAATGATGAGCCATGTTTCATCATCAGGGTTTTTATAGACTAAGTACCGGTCGGGGCCGTTGTCTAGGGGCGTGAGAGTTTAAAACTCCAGACGAACTCCAAACACTACAAAGAGCTTTAATCACTCAGCTGCTGTGCTGTAATATCCTGTATGATACACTGAGAAACTACATCTAACACAGACACCAACACAAGGCTTCCTGATAGTGTTTCTTTTCATAATAAACATGAAATAGTTCTTGCTAATGCTCTCAAATAACAAAATATACACTTTGTAACGTCTATCATAGAAGAACTAATATTTGCACTAGCATGTGTACACTTAAACACACAAATGATTGTTTTAACATAATAGTGGGGATCTTCTATTGATTTTTAGCATTTGCTCATTATAACCATTAAAGACCAACTCCAATCCAAATCCTAACCTTACTACTAAAATACATTAATAAATTACATTTTACGTGATAAAACAAACTTTTACAATTATCTAAAATTAATATATACAAATCTATAAAATTAAATACTTATATTTGTATTACTAAATACTTACTACTATAATATATATAGTAAAGAAATGATATCATACATGTAAATAAAATGCATTTTTTTTTTATCCATTTAAATGGTTACATATTTACACACTTTTTAAAACTCCAATATATTGTGGCATTTCATGCTCATAACATTCGGACATACTGAAGATGCATCCCACAGTCACTGTGGTTAAACCGTTCATCCATGGACAGCCCACCAGAACTCACATTGATGATCACACCCTTGTCCAGCAAGCTTTGTTTCTTTGCAGTCATGACAAAGTAGTGCGTGTTGTCCCTGTAATAGACGATGTTTTCCAAATCAATCCCTGTACAAAAGATAAATGAGGTCAATTAGCATGATTGTGCCAAGTGTTTAACAATGAATGACTACTTTGGTGTTTTATGAATCGCTGTGTAAGATTAATTAAGTTTTATTATTAACTTTGATGAGGGTATGTCTAAAATCACATCCGTGTCAGAAGAAGAATACAATCCAGTTTTGCTCATATTCACTTTAAGGAGGGGAACCATTACGGAATGATGCTACGTATGTGTCAGCGTTTGAATTATGATGCAGTTTGTATTTTAAAAACATTAAGGAATGGTGTCGTTTTTAAACAAGCCTTCTCTTTCTCACCTGTCTCCTCCTTGAGCTCCAGGAAGAACTTCTGATTGAAGATGAAGGCCACTCCGCTGATCTCCTCCACTTTGGCCTCAGCTGTGGTGTTACGATTGACGAAGTTTGCAGTGATGGCGATGGCTAGTTTCCCTCTGAACTCCTTTCTCCGGAAGCCTGCAGCAGAGAGAGGATTTCTGCTTTGCATTCATGGTTTTTAATTTGTGTTGATTGCCAACAGAAGCATCACAATTATTATTGTTCACACTTTGCGTTTATTTTTTCCCCCAAGATCCCTAATGGCAAGTATACTTCGGCACGTAATGTTTGTGTGACAGACATAAATAATACCTAAAATCATGTGATTTTTTTGAGTTTGTGATCCATCCATGTCTGTCTGTCTGTCTGTCTGTCTGTCGATCATGATCATTTTTACTGACATCTTTAAAGCAATTGTTCACCCAAAAATGTCCCATCATTTACTCATATACTCCTAGAATATCAAACCATCCTAGGTGTATATGACGTTCTTCTTTCAGACGAATACAATCAGAGTTATATTAGAAAATGTCCTGGCTCTTCCAAGCTTTATAATGGCAGTGAATGGCAGCCCGAAATTTGAAGCTAAAAAAAATGCATCCATCCATTATAAAAGTAATCCACACAGCTCCGGGGGGTTAATAAAGGCCTTCTGAAGCGAATCAATGGGTTTTTGTAAGAAACATATCCATATTTAAAACTTAATAAAGTAAAATATCTAGTTTCCGGTAGACCACCTTCAACTTAAGAAGAAAGTGTAGCACCTCTTGCAGTTCAAAATGCTTACGATACGTCCGACCTCATCGTCACACCAGTTACGCTTTTTTGTAAGTTGTATACGGAAGGCAGTCCGTTTCAGAAGGTCATTATTAACCATCCGGAGCTATGTGGATTCATTTTTTTAATGGATGGATGCACTTTTTTTTTTTTTTCCTTCTTCTTCAGATTTTGGGCTGCCATTCACTGCCATTATAAAGCTTGGAAGAGACAGGACATAATTTAATAAAACTATGATTGTATTCATCTGAAAGAAGATTGATACACCTAGGATGGCTTGAGGGTGAGTAGATCATGGGCTAATTTTCATTTTGGGGTGAACTATCCCTTTAAGTACAAGATAAGATGCAAGTTGCTTTAAAATCAATATATAATGTAAATCAATAGATAATGTAATTGCTAAGGCAGCATTTATTTGCAAAAATAAAAGGTACAAGACCTTTCAGGTCTCATTGACCTGTGCAAAAACAAAAGCGTTTGCACAACAACAAATTACGCAATATGGTCTTTGCTTTCATGGTAGCACTTATACACCAAGCACTTGTTTACAACCACTATCACACATTAAAAAAAAGAAAGATAAAAAAATATTTCACATGTCAATCTGAGTGCTTCTCACACGCCTAAGTGTAATTAAGCACAGCATGGTTCAAAGGTTTCTGGCTCTAACTTGAGAGCAGATTTAAGTCTGATCTAGAATCAGTTCCTCTGCACCAAGTCTGAACTCAAACAGAGTCTAACTGTGTCAGCAGGAAATAATGAATGTCGTCCTGTTCCACTCCTCCTGTGGTGGGTTAACAAACTTCCTGTCAAATACAAAGAGCTGACCCGTGTTCTGAAGGAACAGGAGACTGAATGTAGGACAGTTTTTCAGTCACTGGGGCAATTTTCTTGACTGAGTGAACACGTTAAAGCCCTTTAGCAGGTTTATTATGCTTGAGAGAGCCATATCTCATAAGATGAAAGATTCCAGTCTGAAAGTGCTAAATGTGACATTCACAGACAAAACGTTTGCACTGTGTAATTTTTCTTGTATGGTGTTGATGTTCTGAGGAGTTAATCTTGTTCCCTGGTCCACCACATGATGTGTGGAGAATAAAACCCAAAATTACACCATAATGTGCTTAGTGGAGACAATGAAAGTTTGTATGTGGAATTAGGCTTATTGTTGCTCATTTCATAATCTACATTAATGCATTTTTCCAAAAGTAAGGAGCATAGCAAGCAATTTATCATGAAAACCAACAATATTTTAGTACACAAAATAGAGCCGCAATAATATGTTTTATATATATAATTTATATTTTGTATTATTGAGTATAATAAATCATATACTATAAATAATTAAAATATTAGTGCTGTCAAAGTGATTAATTGCGATTAATCTCATCCAAAATAAAAGTTTGTGTTTACATATTATTTGTGTGTATTGTGTATAATAATTATACATACACACACACTGTATGTATGCATGTCTGTCTGTACGTATGCATTTTCTTTTTAAGAACATTTTTATATTTATATATAAAATATTGATATTTATTTAGAATATAAATTATATAAATATATATACAGTATATACATGCACATATTTCTTAAATACATGAATGTGTATTTATATATACAGATTATTATACACACACACACACATGTAAACACAGACTTTAATCGATTTGGCAGCAATATAAAATAAATAATTGAATATTAATATAATAGATATATATCTATAGAAGCTTGTTTCTACCACGGAATAAAACAATTTAAAAGATAATTGTGACTTTTTATCTCACATTTGTTCCTTTTTTGCAATTGTGAGTTATAAAGTCAGAATCACCGGATATAAATATAATCGTGAGAAAAAGTCTGAATTGTGCGATAAAAAGTCACAATGACCTTTTTTATTTTTTATTCAGTGGCTTAAAAACAAGCTTCCATATATTACTACTTACTTATATTAATAATAGTAAATAAAAAAATACATATATTTAGTATTATTACAAATTGAGTAATTATTTATCCATTAAATGCATTAAAATATATAATAATATTTTATGTTAACATACAATAGCTATATTACTACTAATAATATTTGTAAAATGTAAAATAATTAAATCATAACAATATAACTACATATTTTTACATATATGATATGACGACGATGATGATGATGATGAATGATATACATAGGGTGTGTGTTTTCCTTGGAATAAAACCCTTGACTTTGGCACTGCTAGCATCATGTTCTGCCAGTTGAGTTCCAGGAATATTTCAGGCAAGATCAATATTGATTCCAAAGCGGAAGTACCTTTATATGCAAGAGGGATGTTTGTTTAAAAGATATGATCACTTAATTTGTCCATTTATGAGAGAATACATTTTAAGACACATGAGGAGTTAATTAACCTCAGCTGATTTATGGTAACAGTAAAACATCTCGATTACAAACACAAGCCACTTAGAAACTATTCAAGCTAAAAGAAATTACAGAAAGAAACAGAATAGTCGCTTACCATCAAGAGTGCTTCTCCTTCCATCTGCTCCAATTATCACATCGAAATCATAGTCTGAGATCAGGTGATCAGCCGGGCGGATCTCAGTCCTCCATCCAGGCCCTGGAATGCAGACGCCTGGTCAAACTCAAAAGAGGCTCAGAGGAAAACAAACTAACTTGGCTTTTCTTTTGTTTACCACAACTCTAAAAGTACAGCCAGCTCAGGGTGTGAAGCCACCAGGGAGAAAAGCTTACTTGTGGTGGAAAATACAACCTTCATGTTCTATCCATGTGTGAGGCCTCTATAATTTGACATAAGGCCAGTGATGCTCTTTTAAACAGTAATGCATAGCAGGAGAGGTGCTATAGACCCCAATGACCCCTGACTTTATATATAGTACAGAACTGAGGGTTTATCATTAGCACAGTGCAGAATGGTGAGTGCCAGTGACGCGGAGGAGCGACACAAACCTTCTCGGTATCAGCGGTGTGTGTGCGTCAAGGGTACATAGTGGGAAGGTGTCAATTTTCATGATCTGGTTTAGCTCTCTTTTTGCTTCCGTAAATCCATTAGGATCTTGAAGTAGTAAGATACAACAATCCCTTGGTAATTTGACATTCAAGCAGAGTTAGGCCCATTGTGCTTAAAATTACATAAAGACGTTTAAAGAGGAAATTATGTGGCTTTCTCTAACTAAGAGTGTTAAATAGGCTCCAAGAAACACAGCCCAGAGTGTAAACAGAGTAAATAAATTTGAAAACCAGTTAACAGAACATTTTTGTCTGTGATCTCATTCTTAAACACACTTGCTGGGATGTGCATGTGGATGTGCGTGTAGGGCCACTGGCAAAAGGGTGTGTAAATCCGCCAAAGAATGACATGACATAAGACGAAAGGTAATGATTAACCAACCCTTTCCAGACCACATGAGGTGTAAAGAAAACAGGTGATGGCTTTCTTGGACGTA
Organism: Gobiocypris rarus; assembly: GCA_023029165.1. NCBI lineage: Eukaryota > Metazoa > Chordata > Actinopteri > Cypriniformes > Gobionidae > Gobiocypris > Gobiocypris rarus. The sequence goes on along the minus strand of CM040913.1, from coordinate 13,646,772 downwards.
TTTATAGTTATTTTATGGCTGTGTGGGATTATGTTATGATGCCTTGGAGGTCCACAAGTCTCAGGTCTGTCAGGTTGCATCATGGACTGTAAAATGTGAGCTAAAGGTAACACCATGGTCAATGTATTGCCAATGTAGTCCTCAAAGCTATATGCTTAGCACTAAGATGACATGATTAATTACCATCAGTGCCTTGGTCCTCAGGCGGCTCGAGAAGCTTGACAAACTCCACGTTGACATGTACCTCCACCCCAACAATGAGAGCGATCTTTAACAGCATGAGCTGCAGCTGACGAATACCTGAAAAATATAAGGAAGTCACTATCAAATGCAGTAGGAAACACATTTATATGGTTTATTTTGTTGTGTCCTATTACTGTGCTGATGCTAGACAAGACCATTACAATATTATTGTGTGGAAAAAATATATTTTTTAATATATATAGTATTTTTGAATACTAAAAAATATATATTTTAATATATATATAGTATTAATGCAAAAACTAACATACAGTGTGACCAATGAAATTCAAATCATAAACAAATGATTCTTATATATAGGTTACATTTCGAAGAACTTACAACCTCACAAGTTATCTGTTTATATCAAACATTTAGGCAGGCAGGCATGCATATGTGTGTGTGTGTGTGTGTGTGTGAGTGAGTGTGTGTGAGTGTGTGTGTGTTGCACAAACATAAGCGATCAGATGGCAACCATTATCTTTCAAGAGAAAAGCATGGAAAAGACATTTGCATAATCTTAGCTACTCTAATGTTTTACATCTCTTTTGGTTGGGTTGGACTGGTGTTATCTCAGGGACCATAAATAGGAACATAGACTTACAATGGGTTCAGTTGGCAGAGCTTAAAAGAGAAAGACCATCAAAGTGTTTAAAAATCTCATACAACAAGCTCATACACAAATCCCTGAATGTGACTGCAACATCTAATAGGTTCCTACACTGAAGCCATATCTTATGTTCCTGTTGTGGTGTCTCTTGATGAATGGAAGGGATATCAGTGAATAGTATCATCAAAAGCATGGTACAGCAGGGCCGTAACCACCATAGACACTGAGGGGGACAAGTCCCCCCTAATAATTAGAAATGGCCAAATTGTCCCCCCGAATATTTGACATTTTTGCACTGCTCTGCTGCACTTCATTATGCAGCGCTCTGTTTGTTGTTGTTAGGATGACAAAAAGGCTCAAAAGTTATATTTTTAGTCTGGTTTGCCTCAGAGGTATAACAGCACTTGTCAATGTCAAAATGATTGAGATGGCCAATCAAATCAAAGTAGCCAGGGTTTACGTTCTCTTTTGGCTCGTGCACACTCTTCACACACAGAAGAGCGCGTCAATCGATCGTTTAATGCCGTTGCGGAGAGACTCTATTCTTTCCGGTGAAATCACACTGTCCCTGCTCTTAATATACAATCATTGATGAACATGTTTGATTTTAATGAAGGGCAGATATAATAATACAATATGAGGGCGGATTAGAACCCGGAACCTTTGACACGGTTTACAAAAATTCTACCACCAGACCACTAGGGAACTTCATTGTAAACAGCAGATCTATGTATTTATTCCCTTATGAAAAGAATCTCAGGACTAATAATTTATTTGATGCAAATATTGTTTGCAAATAGTCCCAAAAGGATTATTTCCCAACTAGAATTAGACCCAGAATTTCATTCACTGTTCCGTTTCCTTATGCTTTATAAAAAAAAAAATTGGTACTCCCCAATGTTCAAGACATGGTTACGGCCTTGTGGTACAGTAACTGGAACAGATGTAACCTACTGATGTGGTCTATAGATCCAGCACAGAATTTTCCATAGAACTTTTTGGCTCCTAGGTTCCTGAGGTCATGGATGGTGTAAGGCCAAAGGTGCAGGACATTGTTCCTAGAGAAGGTGTCCCTCTTTTCAATCACCACCACCTTGGCACCTAGCAAAGCCAGCTCTATGGCGGTCCGAAAGCCGCAGGGGCCACCACCAATGATGAGACACTGTGGAAACAAGTGGCATTATTTGAAAGACTTATTGCATGAAACTGCTTGGCTTTTTTTGAGAACATCTAGAAGTGTAAGCACAGGTTTAATGACCTCACTGCCTGAATCCACATACGTAAACTTCCTGATCAATCAAAAACATTTTGTGCATGCCCACTCTTCTGGCACAACCACATGGTATGATTTAATCTCCCCACTTGTTGCTTCATACCCCAATTCTAGCAAGTTCTAACACAAGCCACGACTGTGGGTGACGCCTTTACTTGTCATTCACAACAAAACAGGGATTATGACTGTAGTTTCCAAGAAAAATACTGTAAAAAGTGTGAAAATTAAAAAGGTTCACCCTCAAGTTGTTCCAAGCCTGTATTAGTTTCTTTTTCATATTTTCTCATATTAAAGAAAGTTGGTAATCAAACAGTTGATGCCCCCATTGACTTATTTTCTTTTCTACTTTGGAAGTCTATGGGGGCATCAACTGTTTGATTACCAACATTCTTTAAAATATCTTTAAAAAATTAGAAAGAAACGAATACAGGCTTGGAACAAATTGAGGGTGAGTAAGTGTTGACAAAATTTCCATTTTCGGAAGAACTATCCCTTTAATGTGGTATATAAACTGACATATCCATAAAAGGCTTCTTCAAAAGTGGTCATAAAATTGGCGAAAACAATTTTATTACCTGTAATAGATGCCATGGGCGTGTAAGCGTTAAGAGAGAAGACTGCATTGAACACAAAATTAATTGCTGCTCTAACTTGTACTGTAGGTGTTTCAAAGGTCTTGGCCTTGAGGAATGTAATCTTTTTACCGTTTATATCCACATATGGGAATTATTTTCACCTCAGAGGATGTCTGAAAAAGGTGCCTTCATAAAATTCACCCTTGAGCTTAAATATGCATTTCATATTTGATCAGAATCTTTCTATTTGTTTTGTATCTTTGTATATGTTCTCATTTGCACATTAACGACTTTAAGCTCTGTGTAACCATAAAAGTTTATTTTATGTAAACCATAATTTCTGCCATTAGTCTTTATCTTAGCCTCTGACTGATGGTCTCAACTTCCTGTGAGAAGAGTCAGTGTGCCCATGTTTCCTGTTCTGGATATGATCACTGAAGGAAGCCTTCCTCTCAGTACCACTGTGGGCTTCTGTCGCTTTACATTTCTACTTCTGAAGACATTCAGGAAGACATTTCTGTGCCAGAGCGGTGCTAACAGCAGCTGACACACATTCAAAAGCCAAACTTGAGGATTAATATTACAGTTTCTTAAACAATGAAGACCACCGGAATAGAAAAGTCTGAAAATGGGGCAAAACTAGGAGTATTAAGAGTCAAACAAAGCACAGTAACAGCTCAAATTATCAATGACAAACTGAATTTGAGGCGTTATTTACTCTAAATCTTGTCCTCTGCCCCTTTTGAAATATGTATTATATTAAGTTTGGGGTCAATAATGTCATGACAACAAGACATAACCAATCTTCAATGACCATTGCATATTGTGAAAAATTGCAACGCATCGAGTTTGAAAAATTCAAGCCATAACTCACTTTTGCATTTTCAGAGCCCAAATTCATTTATTTTGAGTTTCCATTTTTGGGGGGGATATTTCTTTAATGCTGTTGTTGTGGAACAAGTCAAGAAATCTGTGAAAGATAAACCTACAATGTGAGCATGCAATATGAAATGCAAACCAATGCAAACAAACTACAACTTGCGCCACAACAATAAGAAAAGCAATAATCATAGCAGAGACCAAGTTTAAACACTAGCAATAAATAGCCAAACCCCCAGAAATTCACAGATTAACTTTTAAATCTCCTTAACCTGACACTAAACTGCAAATCTAATATCCTTAAGGGTTTCCAGTTCTTTCAACACCTTATCAATCTCATATAAGGTCAGTAAGTCCACAGGCACTCTAAAACAGCATGCAAAACTCGCTAACAACAATCTCAACATGTATGCTAACCTGACCTGAGATTGACTCTTCCATTGACTGGTCACACGATAAAGCAGTGGTCTAGTTAATGTGTAGACACTCTGAGCTTATTGTTAAACAAAATACTTATATTCCCCTAACACAATAATACTAGCCCAAACACTAGCTAGCATGCAGCCTCCTCATAAAGTAAGTTTTAATTAGCTTGGTATGGCACTCCAGCATTGAGATCATGCCATTCTCAGAAGTTAAAGAAACATTATCAAATTTCTCTGATGAGGAAAATCACTTGCATGGGATTTTAGTGGAAACCATGCTAATGCTAATATTACAATTTAGATCTCAAAAATATAGATATGTCAGTCCACCCATAGGGGTAAATGTATGTGCTACTCCTCTAAATGAGTGACTCATGACCTCCCAACTCTTGATCCCTCAGTCCAACGGTCAACTGTAACGGAAAAATGGCTAAAACTAAATGATGCTGATCCTCATTTCCCGTTCACTTTAAAAATAGAACAAACACAAGACAGCCACCACTACAGCGATCTCAGCTATTTATATCAGGCAAAAGTTATTTGACTAACAAATGTGGATATGAAAATGAGTTGTTGTGTGATTTCAATTCTCAACAGGTATTGATGTTTTTAGTCAGAATTTCAGATGAAAGTTTGTCATCTTCTACATCAAATAACCAGCCTTTCAAAGTGCCCTTATTTCTTTAAAGTAATTTCTGCTTCCTCTAAGAAGTGTGAGATTTTAAGGACATGTATAGAGCTCTTGAGACTTACTCTTGTGTCCGTGCAGACTTTGCCCTTATTATACTCCTTGTGGCTGGCTCTCTTGTCCAGTTTCCCCCAAAGGCCTTTAGCCTTCCAGTAAGTGATGGCAGCTTTCAGGCTGCTGTAGAAGCCTCTGTGGTCAGAGGGGTTCAGCTCTAGCTGCCTGCAGAGGATGCTGAAGGCCTGCAGGGTGCCTTTACAAGTAGTGGCCTGCACGAAGTTCTCAAACAGCTGGCCGGCCTGAGACACACGCTCGTCCTCTGTCTCCCCATCTCTTTCCCTCTGTTGACAGGGATTCAGTCAGGGGTTGGTTGGTGCTGGCATTCCTAGCCAAGACTAGGGAAAGAAAAGGGACAGAGGGTTTTGCTTGGGATGAAAGTGCCACACATTTCATTATCTGCAATCCACAATCTGTATAGGAAAAAAACATCCTATATATGGGTATAAAGAGCAGTGAAATGACCAAAAATGGTAGGCTGTTGACATCGGTTAAATTAATTTATTGCTTGAGGGCTCTGATTGCAGCCTGTCGAAGCTGTTTGTATATAAAGGTCAATTATCTCAATAAAACACACACTGTCCTTAAAGAGTTAAAGATGTGCACAACTACATTTCATAAAGGTTTAGGGTTTTTTAAACTGGGGTCCACGGGTCTGTGAATTTATTTGATATTTTTCACCAATTCATTTGGTATAATATATAATACTAACTAACTAAATTAAATAACTAAAACATATTTAAAAAAATAATTATATATATAAAAAAGTAAATAAATGCATACATCTAAAATAAATAAAAAATATATAGTGAAAAAGTAAATAAATGCATACATCTAAAATAAATAAAAAAATATAGGTGATAGTATATATATATATATATATTTTTTTTGTATTAAATAAAATATATAAAGTGAAAAAGTAAATAAATATATAATGCATTTATACTATATCACTTTATATATTTTTGTTTATTTGTATTTATTTATATTGGGCATTTATTTACTTTTTATCACTTTATATATATTTTTTTATTTTATATATAACATTTACAAAATGTAAAAAAAAAAGTTTTAATAAATTGTCAACTTAAAGTAAATATTTTCCAGATAGTGTTAGCAAATATTTAGGAAACAATGTTTTAGTTTGTTGTATTTATAGAATATTTTGGAAATGGGGTGTCCCATGTAAGAGAATTATCATATTTAGCACCAAAAACATCATTAAATTACTAGTCGACTGCTGAACAACTAGTCAACCATCCTAACCCATAACTAATAACAATGTATAACAATTGTTGGCTATCTGGATCATCGTACAATGCCTTGTAAAACACAATGCATTCTGTCCTGAAGTACTGCTGGTAAATCAAATGAAAATGCTCTAGATTTCAGCCGAGTCTGAGGGACACAAAAACTTGGCATGTGCTGTAAAATAGGCCAGAAGGGTCACGTTAACTCAGAGTCTAGTGCTTGATAGGATTACTGCATGCAGAGCAAATGGGACAGAACAAAGGAATGTTCAAAATCAGGACACCAAGATTGGCCCAGTTGTAGACAACCTGTAGCCCAAAAAAATATTTGTGCACCACATTCTTTAAAAAATCACTTAAAAAAAAAAATCACATAATTTGAGTGGCCTTCACATTCTTAAAAAAAAATCACCTTTTTTTGCAGTACAGTCAAGAGTAAATAGGTTCGGAATGGCATGAAGATGGGACTATCATGCATGTGTCCTTCAGGTGAATCCAGTAAGTGAATAGAGAGTTGATTTGGGAGTGAAAGCATATGTGAATGATTTGAATGCGTGTCGGAGGTCATCTGAATGAGCGAGCAGACTTGTCAAAAGCTCAAGCTCAATAGCAGTCCAACATCTCTCTCTCAATAAACACTCCTGAGGGTCACTGGAGTCTCACCAGCCTAATCAAATCTGGCAGCTGACGAGACCTTCTCAGTTATCTGCAGGGTTGTATTCTCTGCTCTCTCCTCATTCACTTGTCCCAATGTTTGTTAACATTTTCAGTGGTCCTCTACTATTCACTCTCCAAAAAACACAAAAATATATAACTTGACCCAAATTACTAGTCCTTGAATTCTACAAGGACCATATTTTTGTGTGTCATCAACAGTCAGTGCAGCCAATGCAGTGTGGGAAAGTTCCCATTACTAAATTTAACCATGCTGAAAAAGCATCAGGGGATATTTCTTGAAGCAAGATGTGCCAGGAAAGTTGCCTGGCACAAAATCATAATTGTGTGTGAGAAAAACAGCAAGACGGACCATATTTAGAAGCTACAAATCATATTGTCTCTATTGATAACTACCAGCCTCTCGACAGATGGCACAACTGCAAGCAAAGGAATTCAAGTTAACACCCTGTGCCATTGCCTTTAGAGATATTTTTCCAACAGGATCATGCACATTTGCCCATCCTGTCTATCATTAAGAGACATTAAAAACTAGTTCATGCTAATGTCACTGTGCCTCCCAAACAAATTGACTCCGACAGCTCCGACCTGCAGTCTTTCACCATTAGGTCTTGATGGATATTTTTGCAGGAGCTTCAGCTTTGAGAGAACCATCAAAGGATTCAAACACATCCCAGTGGATTTGACAGAAAGCAGCACCACTTAAAATTGGCATTCCTAAGAGCCAACATTCCTACACCACTAAGATTATTCATGTGACCTATAGGAGCACACAACTGGAAAGATGACCTCCTCTATTATTCTCACCAGGGCTGCATTTATTTGATCAAAAATATATTAAAACAGTAATATTGTGAAATGTTACAAGTGTTTTGAATATAATTTTAAAATGTAATTTATTCCTGCGATGCTAAAGCTGAATTCAGTGTCACATGATCCATCATTCTAATATTTGTTGCTCAAGAAACATTTCTTATTTTAAAATGTTGAATGAAAAAAGTTGTGCTGCTTAATATTTGAGGAAACTGTGATACCCCAAACTTTGAATGCTAGTGTAAGTATGATGAAAAAATAAAGAAATTAATATACTTCTTTTTTCAGCAATGGCAAATTAAATAGTTTAAAAGTATATACTTGTATATTGTGTAGGACCTCCTTGAAAACAAGATGATGCTTCTCGAGGGGTTTATCCTAGAGAACATTGTACAAACACACACGTTTCCATGTTTTATGGGGAATTTCCAAAGACATAATTATTTTTATACTGTACACACTATCCCGACCCTAAACCTACCCCTAAACACATTAGCCTCACAGAAAGATTTCTGCATTTTACACCCCCAAAAAAAATTAATATACATTAAGTGGTTTTCCTCATGGGGACCAACAAAATAAATGTCCCCACAAGGTGAAATAAAATGCTGGTATTACGGTCTTGGGGGTATGGTCCCCATATACTTACATTTGGTCCCCATATAGTAGGGTTTACCATGAAAACAACACACACACACAAGCAGTCTTTCATGTTTGTAAGGAAAGTACGCCCTACAGAGTCAACATAGATTAGTAGTTTACTGCCTGAAGTATTACAGTACCAACAAACAAAAGTAACCAGAGAGCATTGCTGTTCTCTAAGAGAGTTCAGTTACACTGTATGAAGTGACGTTGGTAATTGTTAGCCAGCTGACCTATAAGAAGCATCATTTATTTTTTATTGTTGATCTTTAAAAACAGTATTAATTTAATAACACCGTTAAATGTCATTTTCAGCCATTATTAAAATTAATATCCATTTGTCATATAAAAGTACACAAAATAGTATATATAGGATAAAATAGGATTTTAAACAGAGGACATGTCTAAGAATGTTTACATGGTAGTGCACTTTGCCAGAAACACCTGAGAAATAAAACATTTCAAAGAAATGTCTCACTTATTCCCAATGAGTTTTTCCAACTTTTAGAAGTAAAAGTCAAAAGTGCAAAAAGTGTCTTTCTGCACAGTATTTCCAGAGGCAGGATATCTGATATTGTATGAGGTCCAAGTCCTTCCTGTTTGTGCACTTTTTACTTCTTTGTGGTGGACAAAGAATTCAAAGCAGCCCCTGTAGATCACATCAGTGCTAAAACGTTGGCACATTTTAGGATTTTAAAATATAATGGGCTAATATTATTGGCAAACAGATCTTGAAAGAAAAGTGCAAAGGGGCAAAATCACCTATTTTGAGATCATGGTTTCTTGAGAATGATATACAATCACTCTTGTTCCAACAAACTCTTCAAAACGGCACAACTTATCATACATTAGGCATAATGAAGGGGAAGATGTAGGTCAAACCCGTAATGAGTTCTCTAGAGTAACGTCTTCAGTAAAGATTTGATCGAGTGAACTGGGCAACACCCCTATGTAACCAGGAACACCAGGCCTACAATTCCCACCAGATATATAACTGATATAAACTGTGGTTGTGCAAAAAAAGAACACAATGTGAGGCATTTATAAAGAACTTTAAAGCAAAACTGATCTTTGAACTAGGTCTCAATATTTTGTAGGTTAAATTAAATTGCTATGTTGCATTTGAAAGATTTTTAAAGTCCAAATAAAAATGGAAATCTTTTGGCTTTTAGTATGAATATGTCTTCCTGTTATCTATAAGCGAGTGTGCTCTAAAACAATGACACAATTTGCATATAAGCATTCAAAACTCAAAAAGTCTCTCACTTCCGCCAATATGGATCAATGATGTTGATGACATCACTCTGCACATCAGCTTCTCATCAGATTGTGTCCAATCAAATGCTCTCTAGAATCTAAAGCATCCCATCCCCTATAGCTTTTAGCTGCGGCTAAAATCGGTCACTTGTTCACACATTTACTATTTTCTAATAGTTAAAGCTAACTATTCAGACAGTTTATATACAGTCCCTGACAAAAGTCTGCATCCATGCTTTCCATTGAAGTCCGGTGTCACGTAGTGAAGGACACAGTCTGCTCCGGTCCAGAGACACGATAGCACAGAGTGGATCATAAGTGCGAGTCAGGGCATACCGGAAAACGAACCGGAGCCATTTGAATTCTGCACATATGCTATATTTTAAAGAAATATAGAGGAGATTAAGAGGAGAAAGTGTTGGAGTTTAGGAGGAAACTGCAGATTTACAGAGCTCAACGGCTCTAGCCAAGATCTGATAAACAAAACACTATTGGCCATTTAAAAAAAGGGGAAGAGCTGTTCAATATGTCCGTCTTCCTGTTTCAGTCGAAATTGTTAACACATTGAATAATGCTATGCGTTTCAAAGCATTTCAGTGGGGTTTTAAGAAACTTGAGAATATAAAATGATGGATCTACCAAATGAAGCTTGCTGCACATTAAAGGAACACTCCACCGTTTTTAGAAATAGGGCTTATTCAACTTCTTTCCTATATTTAAATATGTGGGCACAAGAAGTAAATAGGTGTTGTTTTTTTTGGATCACTTTTACTCGGGACATGCTAGCTGGCAACATAGGATTCCATTAATTATGCTAAGCTAAGCTAGTGGCGACCCTGCCAAACTAAAACAATCCATGCACTGAGACAAAAATGCATTTTCCCACATATCTAAAAGTTGAATAACCCTATTTCTAAAAACAGTGAAGTGTTCCTTTAACAAATCTTGCTGCACTGCTGTAATAATGTTATGGAAGCCCATCTCTGCCTCAGAGAAAAATATTGAATATTGAATAACTAACTCTCATAATCACTACTTTAGATCTCATTGCCCACAATGCGACTTTTGTATTGTAATTTTGACTTTTGTAAAATCTCTCTCACGGTGTCTTTATATTTCTTTTTAACTATTTTACTTTTCACTCTGAAGCGGACACATGATTCCATATAACATGGATACACTCTTGGAGAAACATTCTGGTGGTTCTGCTCAGAATAGACAGGTCTCAAGTTTCAAGTACTGGCGCGGTGTGATTCTATAGCCGTGCAGCAATGTACAGCAGGTTCAAAGCCTTGACATTAAGCTAATGAAGTCCTGGGGTAAGTAATCCTAGGCTACGCAGAAAATCATTTGCAGAGTTTGCCTAAACTTAAAAAAATAGAATCATCTTTCCATAAATATGACTTTTAAAAGCACTTTTGAGCTTTTGTCCTATTCTCCAGAAATTCGAACAGATACCGTACCTTGCAGACATCAAGACTTCTGGCAGCATCTTTAACTGATCCTGTTGTGTGGATGATATGATCTTTACGATAACAAACCCACAACTTTCCACTTCCTCTAACGTTTTCTAACCCACTGGGAAGCAGAAGGAAGAAATATAACGGAAACATGAATGAGGAATTTAAAGACTTTAAAACTGGTGTCCCTCCAGACAAGCAGGTCAAATATCAACTAAATGAACACACCCAAACATTTTCCACTAAAAAAAGATTGTGTTCTCTGGATAAAAGTCAGTTACACTACAACAGGATGGGCAAATGTAAACCATGTATTCTCTAGAGTGAACGGATTTAGGTTGGTTTTGATCTTACACTCCCATTTTACTATTGCTAACCTTTGCCATGAAAAAACTACATATATGAGATTAATTCAAATAACAGAGTCAGTCATTTAAATACTTTTATAAATCTTCAAGATATAAAGTGTCAACATGAAGCAACTTTTACAGGTGTTTAGATTCTCCTGTCTAGGTTGTGAAAAAGTACAAACCGAGTTGAAAGCATTATATCTTCCACTCCACATGAATCAGCTGAAGTCTGATTAACCCGCTGGTGGGTTGTTTTATCATGAACGATACTAACTTCATTCTAAGCAAATCAGTATGGCAAATTGAAAGGGAAATGTAAAAAACAAAAGCCAATAGAAGAACTTATGCAATTCCACGAAAAGCTGTATCTTACCGAGCCTGCCGTGTTGCGATATACTACCCACATGAAACGCATGAGAGGATCACGGCAGTTCAAGAGGAATGGGGAGGTTGTTATTTTGAGAGATGTCCACAGCGCAGCAGATAAACTTTCAGCATTCACATCGGTGGATAATTGGAGTCAAGCCATTTCAACTGAACTTCCACCGAGAGTGTTATCTTAAAAAAAATCCCAAATAACTGTGAATGACTTAAAATGATTAGATAAGCCCTGACAGCATTTGTGTTAGAGTCATTTCCATAATCCACCTCATCATCATCTCTGTGACTCTATATCTCACAATTGTGACTAGGGCTAAACGATATATTGAAATACATACATACACTGTAATGGTTATATTTAGTTTTGGTTGGGTTTCATTGTGTTTTCATTGTCTTCCCAGTTACTGTTTGCCTGTGACACCTAGTTTCCTAGTGTGTGCCAGTTTGTTCCCTTCATTAAATATTCTGTCCACCTTGTGTCCAATTAATTTACTCAGTTCCTCTGTGTATTTAATGCGGCCTTTACGTGCTATAAGAAATTTCATACTTCCCACTTCTGAAGTCCTGATTGCGAGCTCATCGCATTCAAATTTTGGCTTGAGAGGGCGTTCATGTCCAATTATTTAACTAGGAAACTATTATTTATTATAATTCCGATAGCACGTGAAGGCAGAATCAGTCCTGTCTTTATTCAGTTCTTATTCGTGTATCTGTTTCCCTGAGTGATCCTGTGGATCCGTGAGTTTTTCGTCTTCGTGCTCTAATGCTGCCTTCACATGCTATACGAAATGTCCTACTTCCCTCTTCAGAAGTCGTGATTACGAGCTTGTTGCATTCAAGTGCTTTGTTGTCAGAATGAACAGGAATCATGGAGGACACCAGGTTTATTCTTGCCGTTTTATTGGGAAAATCTTATTAAAACCTAAATGAAATGTATAGTGTCATATATACTGACATTTACGATGCTATTCAGATTTTATTTTATTTTGCATTCCCCCCCCCCAAAAAAAATCACCCAAATCATTCTAAAAGTATATATATATATTTTCCAAATATAGCTATTTAAGTCATGAGGTGTCATTATATTCATAGGTGAATATTCCTGTATTTCTTTATATCAAAATGTATATTGCAGAAAAAAAGTAAATATTGCATTCCAGTTTTTTTTTCTCCAATAGCGACTTTATACCTCACATTTGTAACTTCTTATCTCACAATTGCAACTTTATGCTGTACCTCACAATTGGGACTAATTGCTCACAATTGCTACTTTACATTTATAATTGCGACTTCCACAATTGCAGCTTCTTCGCAGATATTTCCTCGTGCCTGTGGTGAAGCTGTGGTTGAAATGTGGTACGGTGTAGACAAACACCGTAGTTCTAGTGTCTTACTCTGTGCTCAGGACGGCCCTTATAAGTCAATGGCATATTCCAGGAGGCGGGGATTGTGTAACAGTATCATTTTGCCCTATAGGCAACAGAGCTCCAACATATTGAAAAGCTCTCATAAACAAACCACATAAACTGCAAGAGAGACTAAACGGATTAAGAAAAGCAAACACCTAATGGTGTATCTCGTACACTGCATTATGAGAGTCCATATAAACTAGAGGGTGTCAAACTTCAGCAACAATACATACTTGTCTTAGGGGGGAAAAAAGAACAAATATATATCTAGACAAATTGAAATTCATTACATCATAAACTAAACACGCAAATGCAGAAGAAACACCTGGGGAGGCAATAATCAAGTTATTCGTCAATTGAGACATTTGATGCCAGTCTGAGCTTGTTGATCTCTACAGTCTAAGCAAAACACACTAACAATGAGCAATCCTGGACAACAGGGAGAAAGAGTCTAGTCTAACCAAAACTATTCATGTTACATTTCACATAAGTTAGGAAACTTCCATTAGCATGAAGAAACACTATCACAGTTGAAAAAATAAATAATAACCTGTCGGTTTACCTGAGAAGAGTCATAACTATTTGTAACTTCTCTCTCTTAGTAACTGCGAGTAATATTTTATCTAGTTTCTAACTGGTAGAACAGCCTTCAGATAGATTCCCTAAAGAAAATGTGGTCATTGTTGTCATTCATGCTCTTTGATAAGAGGTGCCTTATACTGGAAGTGCCATCAGATGTGTTCATTAGACTCTATATGGAATAAAAAAGACTAATATTGAAACAACAAGCCATAAAAAAAACAAAAAACAATTAATACTAAAAACACACGTCATATGAAACCTTATTATTTATTATTAGTTATTGTGTCTTACAAATGTTGTTTAAAAGTTTAATTATTAGTTTTTGTCTTACAAATGTCGTTTAAAAATTATATGCCGCTTAAGTATATAGTAAAAATAACACAAAAAAATGCGTTATTCATCAATAGAGACACATTTGATGCCAGTCTAAGCAATGCACACTAACAATGAGTAATCCTGGCCAACAGGGAGAAAGAAAAAACACTCTAGTGCAACCAAAACTATTCATGTGACATATCACATAAGTTAGGAAACTTCCAACAGCATGAAGAAACACTATCACAGTTGGAAAATCACACCGGTCACTTTCTCCCTTAGTAACCGTGTTTTGTAATATTTTAGCTAGTTTCAAACAGGTAGAACAGCATTCAGATAGATTCCCAAAAGAAAATGTGGTCATTTTAGCCAGTGGCTGTATCAGGCAAAATATAAATGATAAAATAACAAAAAATGCTTTAGTGCTGTATTGGCATTATCTGGAAGATAAACTACAAACCAAAACCCCAGACAGCTGACGAGCACTCCAAAGGCTGTAGTCAATTATTTACACCACTCTTGAAACTAACCCGGCTAAGATGTAATCAAACACCCGATTGGATATCCAATACAACCTTGTTAACAAATGTGTTCATTCATTATTATAACATAAGTATCATAACGCAATTATATACAACCTAACTAAACCTATTGATGTTATAATATAATGTTATTTCCATTTCTATGGCAGCAGTGTATCCTGTCAAAGCAGCGCGTGCCCAATATAGCGCGTCACTTCTAGTTTCCCAGTTGCTCAAATTAAGTGATCAACAAACTTACTTTTTCCTCTGTAATGTGACTTTCGGCTGCAGCGACAGCCGCAGAAACTGTTTGACAGCGGTCGGTATTATCCGTGTGCTAGTATATGACCTCTGAAGTTAATCTCGCAGAGAGAAATGTTTATATCTCATGATTCCATCCACTCGGTTGTTGATATCGGTCGCGCTCGCGACTCACTGGCTCTTTATGCACTTTATAATTAGAGGCGGCGCTTCCCATGACGCCCAATGGGAAGTTCAGATAAACTTGGAAGGCGAATCCCACTGTTGAATTTTTTATCAGGCGTCTGTATACTTTACCTAACTCTCTGGAGGGTTTAAGCAGAACTAAAGCTGTAATTTCAAATAAATATGATATAGGGTGCAACACATCGATTGCAAAACTGCGTTGCATTAATACGAATAATACATACAACACATTTCACAGCAGAAAACTGATATTGTACATTAATGATTGCAACATAAATAGAGTTCCTCTACACACACACACACACACACACACACACACACACAATAGCAAGCTCATGTTTTACTGCCCTGTACCAGCTGTCCTACCCACGCCTCATGATCCAGGCGCCTGACCTGTAGAAATATCCTTTAACAAGCACTCTAATGTTTGACCAAACTCCCAGAAAATAAGACCACAAAAAGCCTTAACGCCAAATCAATTGTTTGATTCTTGTTAATTATATTTTCTTAATATAAACAATATGCTTCTATACTACATAGTATTTGAGTTTTGATGAGCATGCATTTTGTCTTACCTACAACAGTGGAACAGTTCGCCTCAGTTTGATCGCACACATGCCAGCAGGTGTTTCATTAGGACAGCGATGGTGAACGAGCGGTGGTGAACGAGATGTTGTGCACTGTCGCCATCTACTGGACTCTTAAAGGATGTGCACGCTTCATGCATTTTGAGAAGAGGTGCCTTATACTGTAAGTGCTATCAGATGTGTTCATTAGATTCTCTCCCCCGGTTTCACAGGCAAGGATTGAGTCTAGTTCCAGAATAAAATGGATGCTTGAGCTGTTTTAATTGAAAGCAAATTGCACAGATATACACGTTTATAAAGGCTACTTAAATGTACTCATTGAGCTAAGGCTTAATCCTATCTAAACCCTGTCTGTGAAACCAGGCCTATGGAATTAAAAAACATGACTAATTCATGTTGAAACAATAACAACAAGCCATAAAAAATAAAATAAATAAATAAACTATACTAAAAAGTATATCATATGAAATCTATAATTAAAATATAATCTAACAATACAAATGGCATTTTATGTGTATGAATGTTACATATATATATATATATATATATATATATATATATATATTTCCTAACATTTTTGAAAAAATATTATACTATAGGCCTACAGTTATGTCATATATAATGTATATAGATGATGGTTTTCTTACATATGTTGTTTAGAAGTTATATGCCGTTATAAAAGTTCATAAATTAACATCTCAGGAAAATTGTAGGGTATCTAATCATCTAATCTAAATATGACCTTCTGTTACAAAACAGGCAACACTGTAGAGGACATCAGGACTTAAATTTGATCAGGCATTCTGGGAGAAACAAGTGCATAGGAAAGAAATTACATATCAATATTCCTGTGATATATTAGATATTATTATGAAAATGTTGCCAATTATATCACTTCTTTTTTTCATTATGTTGCCTCAAGGACCCATTAATATACAATATAGATAGTGTATAGATACATTGCATTGAAGGGAACAACCCATGTATGGCCATAGGCAAGGCAAGTTTATTTATGTACATTTCATTCAATATGGTAATTCAAAGTGCTTTACACAGAAAAGGGAAATAAAATAATCACAAGATAAAAGCAAGGAAAAATTAAAACCGTTATAAAAGGATAAAAGAGAAAAAAGACGATACATAGATAAACTTCTTATCTGGCAAAACACAGTTCACAGCTGCTGTTTTACCGTGAAACTTACCCAATATTGCATAAAGTAAAATGGTTTATCAATTAATTCCATTATATATTTTTCATAACATAGTTCCCACTGTGTTTTGCTTAAACACTGTAAAAACATATTGTTGGTTTAACTTAAAAAAGCAAGTAACCTGGTTGCCTTAAAATTTTGAGTTCATTTAAATTAAACATTTGAGTTAATACAATGAAGGAAATTGGTTTAAGAAATAGAAACTCAAAATATTATTGTATCTGAACCACATACATTTAAAAAAAATGTGATGAATCATGAAAATAGCACAATTTGGCATATTTTTTCTGGCTCTCAAGAGGATATATAGCCTATAGAAAAATATTGTCACGCACTTAATGACATATATCAATATCAATAAACTGATATATCATGTCAATTATGTTTTATTTCGAGCTAACAAACATACATTTCCCTCATTTTGCAGGGCAGTGCGCTGTTGCTTTAATAATTGAGCCATCAGACGCAATAGTGAGAGCCAAAACCTTTTCCGGTCTTTTTTTTTTTCCTCACAAGTTTCCAAATAAACCACGTCCCAGGCACAGACAGCCAGGGTCTGTGATTTTCGCCAGAGGTGACTCGTCTAAGTAAAATACGATGCTGACATTTGTGATATTATCAGTTTGCGTAGGCTTTGTGGTGGGCAGCTCAGTTCAGAGAGGGGGACATCTGGACATCACCGAGACCTTGGAGGAGCATGTGGCACAGGGACAAACCACTTTAAACGAGATGTTCAGGGAGGTGGAAAAACTGATGGAGGACACGCAGCAGAAACTAGAAGAGGCTGTCCACCAGGTAGGACTAAAGAAACAACAATCTCAGTAGACTGAATTTTGTTTTGCGCCATGGTCCCTTTATGCGTAAGGATGGCTGTCCGATTCGTGAACGAATTGTCCTTTTGAGTCGGATCTTTTTAGGGATTCTTTTTACAAAACCTCGAACGACTCTCATAACGGATTTGGTTTTAATAAATAGCTTTTAGAAAAGTTTTTAGTATTGTTCAGTGTATATTTCTAAGTATATTTTAGTTTTAAATTACTTATAGCCGGAACAAACTGAACTGGGAGACATACAATTGCAACAACAACAAAAAGAATAATAATAAAACGCAATCGCCAAAACCGTAATATGTCTCTGATTCGTTTTTGAATCGGTTCTTTGAAATGAACTGTTTGATTAGAATTGATTCACTGAAATGAATCGGACTTTCCTTCACTTAAGGATTAAACGCAAGATTTACCTCCGAATTCTCAATGTCTATTAAAAAAGTACAGTCAAAACATTATTCACATCTAGAAAAAATGTTCGTAATATTAATCTTATTTGATAAATATAAATCAGATGGAGAATGAGTCATCAAAATCGCTGTTACCTGGACGCAACTTTCCTGCCAGTTTTCATAATGAAACTACAACAGAGATCAAGGTGGGGAACCGGACCGTCCAACTGATAGAGAGAATCGACAAGGTATTTTATGTTTGTATATTTGTTCTATATTGAAATGAACAGAGAAGAGGCTCATTGTGCTCATGCCTTTGTATATTGATTTGCCTCGTCTCTATCTGCAACTAACACCTGGTTTTCCTCTAGGAAACAGATAACAAGACTGGAAAGACTCATTTTTCCAGAACTCTCATTCAGAACACTGAACGGTGGAATGAAGTAGATCATGTGAGTCTATATTTCATCTATAGCCTTAATATCCCATATATCTTTAAGTTGTAATAAACCATTTTAATTTCTCAAAAAGTGACCATATAAAACTTCTAGTGCACAACCTGGTAAGTAAGCATTTATCCGGCTGCATTGGTCATTCTGGGCAGTGCTATGAACCCTGCAGTGAGTTTGTCGTCACTTTGGCAACCTGAGGTTAGAAAGCAGAGTTTATTTATTAAAACCAACACGGATTTTCCACTTCACCAGTCTTTAAACTGGGACCTTCTATTTGCATGGGAAACATGCGGCACATCATTATGGAGACTTTTCTAAACATGGACAATTCTTGTAAATAAAGTAGTTGAGGGACAGATGGTCCATATCATTCCTCTTTCCGCACATGTTGCACTGTTGCTGTGCTTACCACAGACTAAAATACAAGCTTTTACTTCTTATAAGGCTGATGAAAGATGTCCTCTACAAAAAAAAAAAAAAAAAAAGATTATTTTAAAGCCTGGATCATTTAACATAAACACATTGTCTTATTTTTCAAGACTAAATGTAATGTTTAGCATCCTTAATTTGTATTGAAACTTTTGATTGCATATAAACTACATCAGCTATCGTTATATCCATTCCAGAATAAGAATAAACATCACACTTGTGGTCCTTATGCATTTCCACAACCTTTTTTTACAGATGGCAGTGTCATTAAAGGCTCTTGTTCTGGCACCAGGACAATATATGGTGAAATTAGAACAGCTGGAAAAAATGCATGGAAAGTGGTGCACGGGAATGTGTGGTCGAGAGTTAGTGCCAGCAGCCATGTTGCCATGAGGCTGCTCTTAGTGGTTTCTCTCCTGTGGCAAATCTGAGCTCACAGACAGTTGACAAGCATTGTATGTGTAGTAATGGACAGCTGGTCCATTACTGGTCATTATATATATATATATATATATATATATATATATATATATATATATATATATATATATATATATATATATATATATATGAAATAAGTTTTTTGGTGTACTTTTCTACATATATTTATTATTTAGCCCTTATGTGTCCCTCGGGATGTTTTCAGCCACTAGGGGGTATCTTTGAGTCTTAATTTGGCCATAACTTTCTCTGTGTTTTAGCAAATGGAATGATTTTGGGAAAATGCTTTGAAAATTTTCACAAACTCAACGATACAGTGTGGGCAAATTCACTACCCTTTCGTTACCCTCGTGGCTGAAAACAGCCACTAACTTAAACTGCTGTAAAAATGTATCAGATACATTTTTTTTTAAATATTTTTTTTGCATAAATCATTTAATCAACCTCAGTCCTGTTCCAAACTACCAAATGTTTAAAAAAAATGTCAGGATTTTAACCCTTTAATTGCCAGTTTCATAAATTATGTCACTGATTTGGGGAAAAAAACCACACAAAATTACTGATTTTCAATGTAAAATGTAATTGTGGCCTGGAATTTTTTTACTTCTAATCACAGTCTTGGACATGTCAAAGATTAGAAACAACATTGGCTTTGATGCATTGTTAGTTTTTACGCAGCATCATTTAATTTTTTTCTCCCTCATTTATCCTGCGTGGCTGTTTTTGCCTCATTGACTTCCATTATAATCACATTTTTTGATTGCAACGCCATGACACCATATACCCATGCAACCCTTTAGATAGGACTGTGCAAAAAAATGTGTGTGTGTGTGTGTGTGTGTGTGTGTGTGTGTGTGTGTGTGTGTGTGTGTCCTTTGCCACTTACCAGGGTCTGAGAAAGCGTTTCTACATGGAGTAAACAAAAACAAAGTGAGTGTATTTATGCACCTGCTGCCTTTTGATGGTGAGAAGTGCAGACTAAACAAAAACAAGGAAAGAGGATTCAAACACTTGACTCTGACTCTCCTGAGTCTGTGGTGTCATTGGGAGAAAGCAATACATCCTGCAAGCCACTGGAGGGGTCAGGCTGCATAATCATTTCTAAAACTTTGGGACAATTCAAGCCCATTCTCATGTTGCTCTTCTCACCATCAAATGACCAGCAGGATAGCATGCAAGTGTTTGAATCCTCTTTCCTTGTTTTTGTTTAGTCTGCACTAACTGGTAAGTGGCAAAGGACACACACACACACACACACATTTTTTTGCACAGTCCTATCTAAAGGGTTGCATGGGTATATGGTGTCATGGCGTTGCAATCAAAAATGTGATGAGCTGAGGTGCATATTTTGATTTTATCAGACGCTGGTAAGTGGCAAAAGACACACACACACACACACACACACACACACACACACACACACACACACACACACACACACACACACACACACACACACACACACACACACACACACACACAGACTCTCTCTCTCTCTCTCTCTCTCCTCTCTCTCTCTCTCTCTCTCTCTCTCTCTCTCTCTTAATGGCGCCATCTGGTTATCAACTGTAAAAATTACAAATTTTACATCTTCCCAACAGGGAAAACTATCAACAATCAGAAATGCATGGGTATATGGTGTCATGGCGTCAAAAAATGCAATCAAAAAATGTGGTTATAATGGAAGTCAATGGGGCAAAAACAGCCACGAAGGATAAATGGGGGAGAAAAAAATTAAATCTGATGCTGCGTAAAAACTAACAATGCATTAAAGCCAATGTTGTTTCTAATCTTTGACATGTCCAAGACTGTTATTAGAGGTAAAAAAAAATCCAGGCCACAATTACATTTTATATTGAAAATCAGTCATTTTGTGTGTTTTTCCCCCCAAATCAGTGACATAATCTATGAAATTGGCAATTAAAGGGTTAAAATCCTGACTTTTTTTAAACATTTGGTAGTTTTGAACGGGACTGAGGTTGATTAATAGATTTATGCAAAGTTTTTTGAAAAATAATATTTATCTGATACATTTTTACAGCAGTTTAATTTAGTGGCTGTTTTCAGCCACGAGGGTAACGAAAGGGTAGTGAATTTGAAGGATGCACAAGGGTTAGTAAATAATGTATTATTATTATTAAATAAGATAATTATTAAAATATAAAAGCATATATACAAGTACTGTATATGCTATTTTTATAATATATAGTGCTGTCAAGTCGATTAATCACATCTAAAATAAAAGTTTGTGTTTATGTGTGTATATATTATTATATTTATATATAAAACATACATATATGTTTGTATATATATATATATATATATATATATATATATATATATATATATATATATATATATATATATATATTGATATCAATATAAATTAATATGTATAATGTATGTAAATATCACTAATCTCACTCATTCATTTTAAATGTAATGAGTTTTGGGTATGATGTCTTCTGTTGTCTACACATTTTCAGTTTGTATTGTCTTCCAGAAGAACTTGGACCTGAAATTCCTGTTCTTCAAGAAAGCAGTTTTTTGTTCGTCGTGAGGAATTGATGAGAGGTTTTTTTCACGTGACTCACTCGCATTTGTCTAGACTCCAGACATTGTAACTTTGGGGGGAAGGGTACGGCTATGGCTTTGATGTTGACTGCTAAATTGGTAGGTTACAGCTCTCATAGGAGTGAAGTGCTGAGATGGATTTCTGCACCTCCAGATCCGTAAATGTGGAATTAATTATGACACCGCTGATGAGATCATCAGGCATTAACTTTCAAAAATGACTCCTGTTTGTCTGCATTGAACCGCAGGGCAGTTTGAGACTAGTTTATTTTGTAAGTTATTTTGACTAGTGTATTTTTGAAAGTTTATTTGTAAATATTTTTTCCAGTAGAGTGATAGTTCAAAACGATTCCATCTTATTTCCCTCCTTTTCCTTAGGCTATAAAGTTAAGTCACAAAATTTCCATCATAACAATTTCCTGTGTTTCCAACAAAGCACACAAAGGTCTGTTTTTGTTAAAACATCATTATATCCA
Organism: Gobiocypris rarus; assembly: GCA_023029165.1. Classification (NCBI taxonomy): domain Eukaryota; kingdom Metazoa; phylum Chordata; class Actinopteri; order Cypriniformes; family Gobionidae; genus Gobiocypris; species Gobiocypris rarus. The sequence continues at coordinate 13,624,537 of CM040913.1, read as the reverse complement.
CCCATCATGGGAAGCGTAGATGAGGTGGATGTTCCAGACAACACAAATGTGTTTTTCAGTTAATAGGAGGTGGTCGTTTAACAGTCCCCAACTGAATTACTGTCTTGGAGATGAAACACCTCATTGGAATTTCTAGACCTAAAGTACAAAACATAACTTACAGTACTTTAGGAACAATACTGTGGGATACTTAAAAGAAAAATTCCCCGAAAAATTAGAAAAACAATAATATTGTCATCATGTACTGTCATGCGATTCCAAACCTCTATGACTGGATCATAATAGGAGGTTTAGCAATATGTCCATGCTGCTCTTTTCCATACAATGAACGTGAATGGTGAACAAAAGCAGCACACTATAGTACTGCCTGCCACTGTAATTTGGTAATTTGTAGCATAATTATATTATGATGTTGTATCATGAAAATATAGTCCAGCAGAGTTTATTGTATGAATAGAGGTCCTTGGGATTTTTGCTCAACTGTAACTGTAATAACAATTTTTCTGCAATAAATAATGTCAGTTCATTCTTGTTCACTCAGGAGTGCATGATTGATGAGGACTGTGGGGAAGGCAGCTTCTGCCTGTATGAGATAATCGCCTCCAAATGCATCCCGTGTCAGACGACTAATATGGTCTGTGCTCACTTTTTGTAAAAAATAAATAAAAATAATGATATATAAATATACACACTATATTGCCAAAAGTATAAAGATATTTCCAAATCATTGAATTCAGGTGTTCCAATCACTTCCATGGCCACATGTGTATAAAGTCAAGCACCTAGGAATTCAGACTGCTTCTAAAAACATTTGTGAAAGAATGGGTTGCTTTCAGGAGCTCAGTGAAATCAAGCATGGTACACCAAGTCCATTCGTGAAATGTCCTCACTACTAAATATTTAAACAGTAACTCAGCCACTAAGTGGTAGGCCACGTGTAATGAGCGGGGTCAGCACATGCTGAGGCGCACAGTACACAGAAGTCGCCAACTTTCTGCAGAGTCATTAGCTACATACCTCCAAACTTCGTGTGGCCTTCAGATTAGCTCAAGAACAGTGCGTAGAAAGCTTCATGGAATGGGTTTCCATGCCCGTGCAGCTGCATCTAAGCATCTTACATCACCAAGTGCAATGCAAAGCGTCGGATGCAGTGATGTAAACCGTGCCGCCACTGGACAGCAGTGGAGACATGTTCTCTAGAGAGACGAATCACGCATCTCTGTAGGGCAATCCAATGGACGAGTCTGGGTTTGGCAGTTGTCAGGAGAACGGTACTTGCCTGACTGCATTGTGCCAAGTGTAAAGTTTGTTGGAGGGGGGATTATGGTGTGGGGTTGTTTTTCAGGAGTTGGACTTAGCCCCTTAGTTCCAGTAAAAACGACTCTTAATGCTTCAGCATACCAAGACATGTTGGACAATTTTATGCTCCCAACTTTGTGGGAACAGTTTGGAGATGGCAGTTTGGGGATAGAACACCTTTGGGATGAATTAGAGCGGAGACTGCGAGCCAGGCCTTCTCGTACAACATCAGTGCCTGACCTCACAAATACACTTCTAGAAGAATGGTCAAAAATTCCCATAAACACACTTCTAAAGCATGTAGAAAGCCTTCCCAGAAGAGTTGAAGCTGTTATAGCTGCAAAGGGTTGGCCAACTCCATATTAAACCCTACGGATTAAGAATGGGATGTCATTAAGGTTCATGTGCATGCAGACGTCCCAAAACTTTTGGCAGTATAGTGTATATATTTACAAACCTTTATGTTAAATGCGATTAATCACGATTAATTGATTTATAGGTGACCCTGGACTACAAAACCAGTCATTAGTTGCACAAGTATATTTGTGGCAATAGCCAACAATACATTGGACAAAATTATCGATTTTTCTTTTATGCCAAAAATTATCAGGATAAAGATCATGATCCATGAAGCTATTTTGTAAATTTCCAATCGTAAATATATCAGAAATGTATTATTATTGGCAATATGCATTGCTCAATATTAAGATTTTTTTGGCACCCTAAGATTTTCAAATAGTTGTATCTCAACCAAATATTGCCCTATCCTCAGATGATGTTTAAATGTAAATTTTAAAAAAATTACCCTTATGGCAGTTTTGTGGTCCAGGGTCACACACACGCATATACAGTATATATATATATATATATATATACACATATATACATATATATATATATATATATATATATATATATATATATATATATATATATATATATATATACATATATATATATATATATACATATATACACATATACATATATACACATATACATATATACACATATACATATATATATACATATACATATATACATATATATATATATATATATATATATATATATATATGTATATATATATATACATATATATATACATATATATATATATATACATACATATATACATATATATATATATATAATGTGTATAATAATATAAATAATATTTATATTATTTATTTCTAGGAGTGCACAAAGGACGTGGAGTGTTGTGGAGATCAGCTGTGTGTGTGGGGTGTTTGTGCTCAGAACAGAACCAAAGGACAGTCTGGAACAATCTGTCAGTACCAGAGCGACTGCAGTCCTCAACACTGCTGTGCCTTTCACAAAGGTTCTGTACTCTTTGTATAGATGATCATAGTTTTATTATGGATTTTTGTGTTTTAGGATTCAAAGTCTGGGACAATGGTAAAATTAAATCTATAAATGGAATGTATTTCAAAAGTAGCAAAAAAAATAAAGGCATGAGAAAATGTTTTTACCTTTATATAACCAAAAGAAAACAATTTTAAAAATAAATCAACCCTGGGACACATAAGCGTGCCTGTATAAGCAATTATATTATATATCCAAAAAAAGCAGTTGGTTATATTGTAAAACATCTGAAAATGTTTCAACAGTCAGACCTCCCAGTCAGCAGTTTTCTCCTCAAAGTACTAAATAATGGTTTCCTTGAATTTACAATTGAAATCCAAGATCACTCGGTTCACAATGTTCCTCAGTTGTCTTACCGTTGCCAAATATGCATTAATCACACAAGATACACTCCAACATTTGCTGTGGTTTTGATCAGCTCATTTACGGAGGTCTGGAGTCCATCTTATCTTTATCTGCTTTCTTTCTGCTGTACCTTTCTGTAGTCTCTATCACTCCCTCCCTCCTCTTTTTAATATTTCTCATTTTTCTCTCCAGCCCTGCTCTTCCCCGTGTGCCGCCCCAAGCCACAGGAAGGCCAAGGCTGCCACAGTCACCCCAACCAGCTAATGGAGCTGTTACTGTGGGATGAGGAGGGGCCGCGGGAGCACTGCCCCTGTGCTGCAGACTTGCACTGCCAGTCTCTCCAGTAAGACAACAATTTCATCACAAACATTCCTTGCATGCATCTATCTAGGCTGTGTTTCCAAAAAATATTGTAAGCCTAAATTGATCCTAGAGACCATTAGTGGCAATTGTTCGATCAACTTAGGCTTGCGATGCTCCTGGGAAACGCAAGTTTGGCCTAAAAATAATTAATTTTGCATTGAATTTTGTATTGTTCTCTGTAATTGTAATCTAGCCAGCCAATCAGATTGAAGCTTGCGGGTTAGAGAAACCTCTTGATATTTTACTAATTTATATATGTATAGGGGTTAATTCAGGTAAATTGGGACACTTTTTGCCATTGATATGATTGTGATTTTAATATATATATATATATAATATGCGCATCCGGAAAGTATTCACAGCGCTTCACTTTTTCCACAAATTACATTCATTATTTTCCTCAAAATTCTACAAACAATACCATATAATGACAATGTGAAAGAAGTGTGTTTGAAATCTTTGCACATAAAAAAAAAAAAAAAAAATCACATGTACATAAGTATTCACAGCCTTTGCCACGGCACTCAAAATAGAGCTCAGCGACATCCTGTTACTACTGATCATCCTTGAGATGTTTCTACAATTTGAATTGAGTTGATTGGACATGATTTGGAAAATTGAGTTGATTGGACATGATTTGGAAAGGCACACACCTGTCTATATAAGGTCCCACAGTTAACAGTGCATGTCAGAGCACAAACCAAGCCATGAAGTCCAAGGAATTCTCTGTAGATCTTTGAGACAAGATTGTATTGAGGCACGGATCTGGGGAAGGGTACAGAAAAAATTCTGCAGCATTGAAGGTCCCAATGAGCACAGTGGCCTCCATCATCCGTACATGGAAGAAGTTTGGAACCACCAGGACTCTTTCTAGAGCAGCACTTAATCTCAGCAGCACTCCAACATTCAGGCCTGTATGGCTAGACGGAAGCCACTCCTCAGTAAAAGGCACATGACAGCCCACCTAGAGTTTGCCAAAAAAGCACCTGAAGGACTCTCAGACCATGAGAAACAAAATTTTTGGCCTGAATGGCAGGCGTCATGTCTGGAGAAACCAGGCACCGCTCATCACCTGGCCAATACCATCCCTACAGTGAAGCATGGGGGTGGCAGCATCATGCTGTTGGGATGTTTTTCAGCAGCAGGAACTGGGAGACTAGTCAGGATTGAGGGAAAGATGACTGCAGCAACATACAGAGACATGCTTCATGAAAACCTGCTCCAGAGCGCTCTGGACCTGAAACTAGGGCAAAGGTTCATCTTCCAACAGGACAACAACCTAAGCACACAGCCAAGAGAACAAAGGAGTGGTTACGGAACAACTCTGTGAATGTCCTAGGCCCAGCCAAAACCCACACTTGAACCCGATTGAACATCTGAAAATGGCTGTGCACTGATGCTCCCCATCCAACCTGATGGAGCTTGAGAGGTCCTGCAAAGAAACTGCCCAAAAATAGGTGTGCAGAGTAGAAATATACTCAAAAAAGACTTGAGGCTGTAATTGGTGCCAAAGGTGCTTCAACAAAGTATTGAGAAAGTGAAGCGTTGTGAATACTTTCCGGATGCAATGTATACAAAAACACTCACATTAATCTGTTCTACTGTTACAGGAAAAGATCAGTGTGTGTAGATGAGAGGAACTCTTCTGGTGAAGGAAATGTGGAATGATCACTCCCACTGAAACTGGAATTTCATCAGTTTTTCAATTTTGTCTGTATTTGCGGTAATCTTTGTAGAATCAAAGTGCTTGTTTTTCATTTCTTAATTCAATAGGAGAAACTCTAATTTATAAAAATGTTTGTGCCATGTTTGTAGCATACTTTGTGTGACACATGGAATTAAAACGATAATGTGTTTTCAAAAAGTGTAATATTTTGTTAGGGAATGACTCTGTTCTGAATATGTGGACCTAGCTGGATATTATATTCCTTCCTAATAAATTTTTGAGCTGACTTTTGAATGTATCATTTTGAAAAGCTCAAAGCAACATTTTTTTTTACCACTTGTGAAAATGTCAACAGCAGATGGCAGTGTTGAATTGAGGTCAATATGGATGAGGTTGAGATTAGTAGAGAACACTTTAAAAAAATATTCATTCACATCTATTTTCACACAAATGTGAATCTTTCAGGGGTGGACTTCACTACATAAGCTGGACTACAATCCAGATCATTAACAATTAGAAACGTTAAAATCAACTGAGAATCTACATGACATATTCTGTTTCTTTATATGATGATATTTTACTATCTAGGGCTGAAAGTTTTAAAGGGATAGTTCAGCCATTCTGTCATTTTCACACCCTCATGTCGATCTGAACACAAATAAAGATCTAGTTGATGAAATCTGAGAGATTTCGGTCCCTCCATTGACAGCTACGCAACTGACACTTCAAAAAGTTCATAAAGAGCTCATAAAACTAATCCATATGAATTGAGCGGTTTAGTAGTATTTTCTAAAGACACACGATGGCTTTAAACAGATTTAATTTAGGCTTTTATTCACATATAAACTCACATCAGTTGTGGTAAATGGAAGCTCAAGCATGTTCGCTTTACACATGAGAACCAATTAAGTTCATTCTAGTGTTGCACATCATGTTTGAGCTTCCGCAGGAACCAATGAGGTTCATTCTCGTGTGTTACGCTGCACGTTTGAGCTTCCGCAGGAACCAATGAGGTTCATTCTCGTGTGTTACGCTGCACGTTTGAGCTTCCGCAGGAACCAATGAGGTTCATTCTCGTGTGTTACGCTGCACGTTTGAGCTTTCACAAGAACCAATGAGGTTCATTCTTGTGTTAGAGTCTTACAGGTTTGGAACCACATGAGGGTTGGTAATCAATGACAATTTTCATTTTTTGGGTGAACTATTCCTATAAGATGTGTTTTAACTATTAAAACATAGTTAAGGTTCTTTACAGGTTAAAACAGTAACAGCCAATGATGAATCATTAAACTGAAAAATAAGTTCACATAGTTTATTCTTTATTTCTTTTGGTTTACAAACGAAAGGCACCCATTGATTTTGAACCCTCCACTGACTTTTTAATGTGGCAATTATAATTCTCCCAGAAAACAGATCATTACAGGATATTAAACAAAAACAAATAAAACAGTGCATATAAATAAAAGGCAGACAAAATGGGAAGAAAGGGAAACAAAATACACTTGTCCTGTCAAGGCCAGACATCAACTTTATCTTACATTTTATAATGACCAAAAAAGAAAATTATAATATTACCTTTATAAAATGCTGTTGGAAATGAAACATGAAGTGATCTTTGAGAAAAAAATAGCAATGATGCCTAATTTTACCCATCATAAAGAAACCTACAAAGATAAGTTGACTACTATACTATACATTGCAATATATTTTCCTTTATTTACCCTATTTCAGGGTAAAAAAATACTCTTGATTAGACCCTGAATACACAAAACTCGTTTTCAAGATCACAAATCCACTCAAACTCCCACATAAAAATACAGATTCTGACAGAAGCGCTGAAATGAAGGCAAGGATAATTTTCATCAGTTTTTTTAAACCGTTAATAGAAAAGTCGTAATAGTTAATTTATAACCCACACAGTTAGTAACAAGCCATCAGCTAGCGTTTCCTGGTATTATATTAAGCTGTGCAAAGAGTTCAGCTGGTACGCAACTTGACAATAACTGTGATCCAAAGCACGAGAGACCATAAAAGCAGCCTTTACATCTCTTCTTTTCACTTGTCATTTCGCATCATAAACATCCTATTTATTTCAAACATGGAAAATACTTGGTAGCAGACAATGTTAAATTACAGTGTTTTTTTTCAATCTTGTACAGAAATGGTTTACAAAACATACATCCGTCAGCTCTTTCACATTACTTCAGCATTCAGACAGGTCACAGAATGAATCAGGTGAGGAAAGGAAAGAAAAACACTTAAATCCAGTTAAAATGAACCGTCACCCTTTGATATGGAATCGAAACGCTGAAGAAAGTAGACGCTATAAATTAGCGTACAGCTTATACACGAGTCAAGTCGACATATTCGGTTTTCTCAGACTGCTTTAGAGATTTACGCAAAAGATAACATGTTAATGTACAAAAGTCCATTACCTGAACGCTAATAAGTTATGGCAAAGAGACAAATCGAGCTTCAATCATGAAACTCGAGCGGAACAAAAGTGTAAATTGTCGGTTAAACATCAACGGGTTTACGAACCATCAACGTAAAACCGCTTTGCTCATGTTTATTAATGAGGCTTATTATTCATAAAAGGCAACAGGTTAAAGCATGTGAAAACCAGAGGCTTGCGTTCGCTAGCATTTTTTAAGAAAACATACAAGCCTGATTGACTTAAAGCGACTTAAAGATTGCTCTCACAAAAACAAAAGACCCCAACTTAAGGTCTACTAGCACAAATAAATGTATTACAAGATGACATGGTATTGACTAAAGTAGAGAGTGTGAAGACAAACATAAGGCCTGGGAATCTGACACTTAAGATGCTTATTTGGTGACACGTCAATTACGAGAAGAGGGTGAGAGGAATTGGAAAGAAATAAGGCAAAAGAGATGAATCTGACAACCGGGCACATGATGAAGATAATTTTTGAATTGTAGGCACAGAGCTGAGACAAAGCTCGCTCATTTTTTTTTTCCTCCTTGTGCTTCGTTGATTACAGTTGGAAAGGGGCCATCGCCACCAACAAGTATGAGCAAGTGTGTAAACCATAATAATAATCAAGCGTCACCCACAACCTGTTGCGTTCAGGAGGTGGAACAGGGACAATAAGTGCTCAAACACGCTCGGCACGGACGCAGTCGCTCTCGTTGTGCTGAGAGAGCTTCTTAGAACTCGTGCCCTGAAAATTCATGCTTTCTACATAGCAGTTGAGTGCACTTGCACCCTGCGATGTTAAGGGCGCACTTGCGCAGGAGGGGAGGATAGCGGATACTATGCTTGCCCGTATGCTTGACCCTCAGAGTCCGGAGTGTCGCAAAGCAGAAGTGTGTGCATAGCCGTCGGGAGAGGGGGAGGGAGGGCAGTTGGGGTGGATTCAATATCTCATGGTGCTGGAGGCTCTGAAATAGGAGAGGAACTTGAAGCACAAGCTGACGACGAAGTACCAGATGTTTCTGGCCATCTGTGAACGGGCGATGAAGATGCGCCAGATCAAAACTACCAAGATGGTGTTGAAAGTATAACGAATGTTCCGCAGCCTACAGGAAAAGAAAAAAAAAATCCATATATCTTTTATAAATGATCAAATATTGGAATTTCATATTAGTGGCATCTCTACTTAAAATTTATATTTGATAAATCAAAAATTATTTTCATTTTATGGCTGATGTTAAAATTCTATACTATTTTGTCTAAACCCTCATCCTCTCCTCAAGTCATTTTGACTCAATAATAAAAAAAAAAATCCCTTTCACTGCGCACACAGCACTTTGCAGCACACACACACACACACACACACACACACACACACACACACACTACACACACACACACACACACACACACACACACACACACACACACACACACACACACACACACACAATAATTATTTTTCAACACACACACACACACACACACACACACACACACACACACACACACACACACACACACACACACACACAGGAATTCATAATAAAACAAATGGGGAGGGAGGTCAGATACTGGGAGCAACATTACATTTTCTCCCCAATTTTTTGCAGACCGCACACAGTGGTTAGATTTAGACACACACAAATGCTAAATAAATGGTTAAATTATAACAGCATTTTTAAATAAATATTCTTTAAGGTTTTACTGATAAAATCTAAAAATTGCATTACTTTATATTATCAAAATAAAATGATACAAGCTTTCTAGACAAAAAAAAAAAGAATTGAAGAAAAAGAAAGTATAATTTTAGGTCTTCGGGTCTTTTTGACCCACGAGGGACACTTATGACAAGCATGAGAGGATGAAAACTAATTAATTATTTGAAATTCTGAATTTAGCCATATTATCAAAATAAAATGATACAAGCTTTCTAGACAAAAAAAAAAAAAAGAATTGAAGAAAAAGAAAGTATAATTTTAGGTCTTCGGGTCTTTTTGACCCACGAGGGACACTTATGACAAGAATGAGAGGATGAAAACTAATTAATTATTTGAAATTCTGAATTTAGCCATCAAAACAATGAACAAATGATTTGCCAGTTCCATTCATTTTAGATTCCATTTAACTTTCTTTTTTTTTTTTTTTAAAGATGTGAGCTATGTGAGCATTAGGCCATGTTCAGACTGCCAGTAGAAATAAGATTTTTTGCATATCCAGATCTGCAAAAATCCAGGGTTTTTCCAAGTCTGGACAGCAAAAAACACATGAAAAAAATCTCTAATATTGGCCATTAATTGGTACGAATATGTGATGAATTGTTAAATCACACACACACACACACAAAACAAACCAACTAGTGTAAGATCGCCCTACAGTAATGCAAATGTATGTAACTGCCCATCTAAATGACAGAGCAGCAATTCCTATATCAGGGTATAGTAGGTAACCTAGAGAACTTAAATACTTACTTGTTCAGGTGTTTGCGTGCCGCTGGGAGTCCTGACAGCTCTTCATTGAGAACGTACTTCTTAGTGCCCATGCAGTAATTCTCCATGTATTCTGCCCAGTGTAACTGCCTGACGTCAAAGTTAAATACCTGAGCAGAAAAAGCATGTTCGACTCTTGATTAAGCATTGATAAAAGTCAGAGATGATTTTGAATGAATGTTTCATTCACAATATACAAGAGTAGACACATTTTAACCATGATTCAGAGTCACAGATGCGACTCATTTAACTGTGCCAATGGCAGGCTGTGAGTGTATTAATAGTACATATACACACACACACACACACACCTTCTTGTCCTCAGCTCCCATCTGGTTCATGAGCATGGTGACGTTGTCCGTGTTCCACACCCACGAGTGGCTAGTGAAATACTCCAGCACCATCATGGCCTTGTGCAACCGAGTGATCGTCTTCATCATCCTGCGTCGCCACGGAAACAACACAGGGAACGAGCGGGAAAAAAAAAGGAGAGATGCATAGCTTCAGAAGAGCATTGAAGGGGGCTGGAAGTGGATTTTCTCATGTAAAAACCGGAAAGGGCATACGGTTTAATAAATGCAGATGGTGATAGATAACAAAAGTAGTTTGAAGAAACCACAGCTTGTAAATGACTTGAACTGGTTTGTTTAGCAATAGCAGCAAAAACATTTAATTCTATGCAATGTTTAGGTTAAAAATGTTAAATGTGGGTTATTAGATAAGCCCATTTCTGCCGTCAGAGTAAAAAAATCTGGTAACTGTCAGATCAAGTTTAAAATATGAAATATTCACATGGTTAGATATAAAGTCACCATTACAGTTGCAATTATAAGATATCAAGTCACATTGTCAGATTCATTAAGTTTTTTTACTAGGAGGAAAAAACAGGCTTCCATAGGTTAGCTTTCCCAAATAGAGAGAAATTAAGTAAATAAAAACAAACAGGACAAAATAAAACTGAACATAAACAAAACTATGGAGCCCCTAAAGGGACCTTTGCACAAAAAAGGTTTTACGCGCTCACAAGAAATGGGAATTTTTTGGGTGCTCTTTCCTTGGTGCGTCACTGCCTTCTTACTGTGAAGAAAATTAGAGCATGGATGTGCATGAATTAATAGAGATCTATTTGCTCAAAATGTGGCTTTCATTAGGGCAGTAACTCTAATATCGAGGCCTTATGTCCTCTTTAACACATCCTCTGCGGCGGCTGAAAAACTGTGCCATGAAATGGGCTGATGCCGCAATACGGCTGTGTGTATTGACCTATTTGCCTAGTTCAAGGGTCCATAAAAAAAAAATTGGTACAGTAAAAAGTGCTCAAAATTTGGCTTTCATTAGTAGAGTACCTCTAACTGTGGCGGCTGAGAAACCACACTGTGTAATAGGCTGATAGCACAATAGGCGGCTCAGTGTGCATTGTCACTTATGCTAAATGTACTGGTTCATTAAAAAAAAAAAGAAAGAGAAAGGTTGGTATATAAAATTAAAAAATATTTAATTTTTGCAAAGGTCACTTTAGGAGCTCGGGGAAAAATATAGATAATTAAACAAAACAAATATATATATAAACAAATAAATACCGCTCAATTATTCAAAAACAATAGATAGAGAATTTCTTCCATCCATTAATCATGTAGTTTATTTGATTCAGGTTAGAACCCACTGCAGCACTTTCGAACCACAAACCTTTGGCAAACACAATTGTGGATTCCCATTACGTTTTGGTTAAGCAAAGATCACACGGTTAAGGCATTGAAGGATCTTGGAGGGCACCTGGGCTAAATTATGTACTTGAGATTTTAGTTTTTTTTTCTGTGTTTCTCTTTGTGTACCATCTATAAACTGTACCTGATGTAGACCAAATTGTATTAGGCTTTATCTGACAAAGCACTGTGCAAGTTAAAGGCAAATGTCCAGAAATGCCCAGTTTCCCATCAAGATCGCTTGGATAGGGGATAACATGCATTGTATTAGAACAGCAACTTTTAAAAATCAAATTAAAAAAATTCTCCAGATACCAAACACACCTACTCACTGCAATTAAATTTTTTTTTGCACGGATGGATCAAATATCCAGCTTTCATCTTAAGCCGCGTTTCCACTGCAGGGACTAGGGACTTTGCGGGTAGGTACTCAGTGTGTTTTGACCACAGAGTCTAAAATGAATTTCCGGGTACTCAAAGTCCCTGCTCGCGAGCTAGTACTTTTTCAAAGTTCATGAATTTTTGGGGGTGGGACTTAGGCGTTGAACATGCTGAATGGATGAGTTCATGCAGTATTTTGATTGGTTGACTCCATTTTTAAATGTCTGTTGTGGTGCATGCAGTAAAAAATTGTTTGCTATTCGAATCAACAATGGAGTTTAAAAATACAACCCTCAGGCTTTATTAAGCTTATCTGTGGAGGATGAAATCCAGTGGGAACTGGAAAGTCGCGCACAGTCCTACATCACCGGACTAATTTGCCTATAATCTTCACAGTACTTTAGACTTCAATGGAAACGGAGACAGAAACAGGTCGGGGGGGTTCCTGGGACAAATTGTTCCGGGTAATTTCAATGGAAACACGGCTTTATTTATGTAAAATTAGAAGGAAAGATCCTCGCAATTTCATTTTAGTGGATTAAACTAGGGGCTTTCAAACCTTTTAATGCCAAGGTGAGAAGGACAACCACTTTAAAAGATACATGCAGCTGTATATTTTATGTAATAGTTTAGTTCAACAGAATAAAAATCTTTGTCTTACCTTGGAAAACAGAATTCAAATGAAATCTTAATATAAAATTTAAAAATAGATAGATTAGATAGATAGACATATTTCACCTTTTTTTATTTAAAATTTTTAATTTTTATTTAAATACTTTAATTCATTTTTTACATTTGATACAAGTATTTAAATATATTTATATTTTGTATATGATTAGAGTATACCTTGAAAACCCTTAAAGTAAAACGTCAAATATTCTTGCGGGCGTCCTGAACCCCAGTTTGGAAACCCCCATCTTAAACCAATTCCTAGAGCAGCGAGTTTGGTACCTGGCCCCATTGCTTACTTACGAGTGCTGTTCTCTGATCAGTTTGGCTTTTTTTGACAGAAAACTATAATGTAAACCGTCCGTATCTGATCTGAGCGGAGCACTCCAACTTGCTTGGTGAGTACAGGCTTTGTTGATCAAAACATAATTCCCAGCTTCCACTATGTTTTTCATGTGCTACAAGAGCAGTCCAAAAGACCTCTTTTGAAGACTTAATGGCATGGCTCAGAAGAAGAAAACAAACATAATAAATAATATAAAGATGGAATTATGGGATGGATCCATCTCCTTTTCCAAAAAAAAACAAACAAAAAAAAACACGTGCAGGACTCCATGCACTTTAATGGTAGCCCGCCAACAGCGTTTGTCCGATGCCATGAAGTCGAGCAGACGGCCAGGCTGGGCGCTTCCTTCCCAGCCCGCCGGCCGGCCATGCCACACCACGCACCCAGCACCCAGTCGTGGAGGTGAGGGAGGGGAAGGAGGAGGACAAAGGGGTGGAGAAGCGGGTACTGAAGACCTTACCGGGGCTTCTGACCCGTCAACATGAGAAACCCGTCATACAGCAGGGCAGGAAGGGTGTGACTCACTGTGGTCCAGTACTGATTGGTAAAAGGGTTGGACCGCAGGTTAACATTGGGGCGTCTGAAAGCCTGTTCTAAGGGGTTGGTCTTGAACGTCATGTTTATGCAGTACTCTGCGAAAAGGAATACAGGCATACAACATACGAGAGCATTTTAAACACAGAGCTACACACACACACGGCTAAGCACACACGTGGACGGAAAGCATGCAGAACCCAGTCTCCGAGTGGGTTATGCATCCTTGACCAAGACACGGAGAACGACACGTGATGGCTAGACCGAGCGTGGAGGAGGGAGCGTGGGGGAGGAAGTGGAGACGAAGCGGTCGGATTTACCTGGGCTCTCTTCCTGACATCCTGAGGAAGAGATCATATAGGAATGCTGGCGCCTTGTGGCTTACAGCAATCCAGTACTGATTGATAAGGTGATTGGTTGTGAGATTTACATTTGGCCGCCTGAAGGCCTGCTCGAGGGGGTTCCTCTTGAAAGTAGATGTAACATGGTACTCTAAGAGACAAAAACGGGTTCAAAAGTAAACGGCACATGAGCGCATGACTTGGTTCAGGGTTATAAAGCAACATTCTGACCTTTTCTGGTGGTTTCTTCCATTCTTAAGCATCACGGATATTTAATTAGCATAATATTAATATAATTGTTTTATTAATATTTTCATAATTCATCTTAGTAATTAGTCAGGGCTCAACAATGATGATAATGAGAGTGTTTCAGTCCAGTTTATTACTTATCCTCATGTCGTTCGACACCCGTAAGACCGTTGTTCATCTTCAGAACACAAATGAAGATGTTTTTGTTGAAATCCGATGGCTCAGAAAGGCCTCCATTGACACTAATGTCATTTCCTCTCTCAAGACCCATAAAAGGCACTAAAGAGGAAATGACATTGCTGCCAATGGAGGCCTTTCTGAGCCATTAAATTTCAACAAAAATATCTTCATTTGTGTTCCGAAGATCAAACAAAAGGCAAAGGTATTAGATCTGTTTGTGTGGGCTGTGAAAATTTGGACAGGGCAAATCTGAACTACTAGTCTGACAGAAAGAAAAAAGATCTGTATTGTTGAGTCCTATGGATTGCTCCAACTGCAACACAATGCTGGTTATAACTAAACATTCATTTGAAATATTAACTAATTAATTATGGATGAAATGGTTGTGACATTAGAAAATGTGACCAATATGCTTCATTACACTCTTGTACCATGGTTCATTTAATGTCTGTAATATATATTTCTATCTGTAAATAGATGAATGTCACTGAATGTCAGTCACTCATCACAGTGACAGACCTGAGTCAAACCTGTTTTACGAGATCACTAGAGACATGTTTGTTGTGATAATAACGGCAACAACGGCATTTACACATATTCCAACAAATGCTTGGTTAAAAAGAGTTGTGTCACTCAACCTAACCATGATACACGAATCAGACACAAAGGAGTTCTCACTGAAGCTAGTACAGGGCTCCAGACTAACATTTGAACACAGTAGCTCCGGTGCCACAATAGTCTACAGATGGCAGTGCCAGCACCTGATATGGTAGCATTAGGGGGAAATTAAAGTTAACTTTATCATAAAATTACCATTGTTTTGCTTTAATAAGCGCAGTTACAAATAATATTACATGTTTGTTTATTGGAAGTCTAACAGTAAAGCACTGAGCTTGAATTGATATGCAGATGAAATTAACTTTATTAAAGTCAGCAAATGGCTAATAAGTCAATAAGTGCTCCTGTGCCGCCTTCTACTGTTTAGTGGTAACATGTCTTTTTTTAAATAAAAGTGCATGTTTGACACAAAGTGTTAATTTTCCTACATCTTTAAACTTTTACTAATCATCATATAAAAAAATAACATTAAAATTGGGTAATATTTAAGGCTTTGAAGTGCAGGAAAAAGTTTGAAACACTTGAAAAGTAATATATATACATTTTAGGGATGCAACAATACAGTTAGTCCACAGTTCAATACATACCTCGGTTTTTAACCACGGTTTTCAGTTCGGTTCGGTTCTGATGGCTTGTCACATAAATTTTTTGTTATTCTATTCTTAGGCGATAGGAACAGCAAGAGGTTAAAGAGAAAAAATACTATTTTTTATTGCAATACTTTCTTTATTTTACTTAAAATAATTGAAAAACCTTACTTAAACTTAACTTTACTAAAAAAAAAACTTTTTTACACATTCCTAGTGTATTGGATAATATAAAATAAAATATATATATATATATATATATATATATATATATATATATATATATATATAAGATTTACACTGGCAGCTCAGAGCTGTACAGCAGCATTTAAGTATGAAATTGAATGAATAAATGTAAAAATAAAACACTACATAGACTTCACTATAAAATATACATTGATTCTTATTAAAGCTACTGTATTACTTTTTCAGTCAAGAGCAGTGGGTGATTTTCTCTTTGTCTTTTGTTGTTGTACCCTTTGACACACACGATCAAACCCGTGTGATCAATCTAGGCTGGTCCCTGGTGCGTACGATCACACAGGTTTGATTAGAAAATTCAAATTCAAATTCAAATTTAAAATATGCTTTAGTGCGCTGAGCCAAAGACTGAGTGAGTGAGAGACTCACTCACTCACTCAGAGATCAACTAACACAACCACTCAGAGATCAACTAACACAACCATTTTCTACCCTGTTCCCTCACGTAGTGTCACATATCAGGAGAAGTGGATGATCTTGTGTTGTAAATCCAGCAGGCTCCGACTCCCTGTCAGAGTTGTAAACATATAACGTTAACGTTCACGGCGGCACAAACGCGCACAGCCCGTGATAACTTTACCGAACAACTAACTAACACAAGAATAATTTTCTACACTGTTCCCTAACGTAATGTCACATAGGGTGAATTCAGGGTGATTGGGACACTTTTCCCAAGTCATCGCAATGCCAAAAAGTGTCCAATCCACCTTGAATTTACCCTATATCAGGAGAAGTGGATGATCTTGTGTTGTAAATCCAGCAGGCTCCGTCAGCGTTGTAAACATAATGGCGGCGCGGACGACACAGCCAGTGATAGCTTTACAGATCAACTAACACAATCATTTTCTACCCTGTTCCCTCATGTAATGTCACATATATCAGAAGAAGTGGATGATCTTGTGTTGTAAATCCCCCAGGCTCCGACTCCCTGTCAGTGTTGAAAACATATAATGGCGGCGCCCCGCCCACAGCCCGTGATAACTTATCGATCAACAAACATATAATTTAATTGTTTTTATTTTTATTATTTAAACCATAAGGAGTTCACTTGCATGTATTTAATTTAGTCAGTAAGTATTTTGTATAAAAATTACACAAAATAAAACATCACGTGTCAAGTTTGATGTGTTACCATGGAAATTAGAATGCATGTCATTTTATAATAACGGTCGCGTTAAAAAACTCACGCCAGGCTGCCAGTCTGAATATTTAGAACGTACGTGTGAAATGGTTAACATTAAAGGGATATTTCACTCAAAAATGAAAATTCTGTCATCGAGAAATGAATACAGGTTTGAAACAACATTAGAGTGAGTAAATAATTACCTCATTTTAGATGTGAACTGTCCCTTTAAGGACCGCGTGTTCACTTGGCGGGCTGAAGCTTGAAGCTTGGCGTGGCAACAGCCAATCACATCGCCTGCTCTAGGGTCTAGCGAATGAATGCAATTGGCTGCGCTCTAGGGTAGGCATACGGTGATCGTGATGATCGATTGGCGCCGGGCGCTCGAAAAGTTGAGAAATCTTTCAAATTCTGCCGACTTAGTCCAGTAATCACGTGTTTGACAGGCGTTTAGTGCTCGCGCTCTGAAAAGCGCATGTTAAAACAGTGCACGCGAATGAAACCGGCCAGGTTATAAAACGCATGCATATGATGAACTTGGTGATTGTGAATAACTATAGTGTCCCGTGAGTATAACTCTACCACTAACCTGTGATGTGAATGTATGTCGCGTTGTTCAGTATGTTGGGATGGAGGCAAATTATAGAATGTGTGGAAAAATAATTTATTAAATGCGAAACCGAAAAAAAAAACAATTCACAAGCGCGTATTGAACCGTGAATGCCGTACCGAACGGTTCAATATTATATTGAGAATTGTGGCATCCCTAATATATAATATATATATTATATTGCTGCCACAATACCATGGTTACAGTTAGTGTTGCTACATTAAATCAATGGTGAATGTTAGTGATTTGTGGATTAAAAAGCCTTCTATAACTTTGTTCATGGCATGGTTTCTCCTGGTTTCCACGTCAGCGCTGTTTCATCTGAATTGGTTTATAACAGAATTCTGCCCTGAATTTGAATACTTCCCACTAGATTTCGCAGCGATGTTACTAATACTGCGGTGAATTCAAATGCTTTCTCACTGGATCTCCCAGCGCTTTGTAGCAACAGTGTCACGTACTTAAGATCCTCCCACGAGTAAACCTGTTCTGAGCTCTAATATTGGTCCAAGCTGATATGGCTCAAACGAGTAGTGCGGTTTGGTTTAATTTGCCGTTTGATGTTTCTCATATGTAACAGAAGTGGCAGCTCTTATCAGTTGCTGGTGGCACCAGTGCTACCTCTAACAAAATTGAGTTGCACCAGCTGGAAAAAAAGGTTGCAAAATGTGACCATTTGGTCGCAGTATGGAGCCCTGTAGTATTAAATATACATTTCATTTTTTTTTTAATCTTTGGTGTGTGATGCTTAATCATCATGGTATTTACTACTTATCAAGTTTATATACATTCATACAAAAAGAAAAACATATACGGCACATTTTGATGCGGTATGCAGATAAATGTTTGCGTAAAAATCGAAATAAAATATTAGATTGTATCAGTACCAGCAGTGTTAAGTCTCAAATAATGACATTTACAGAACTGTTACACCCTTATATAATTAACTGATTAAAATGGATCAAATGTAAAAAAAAAAAAAAAGCATTTAGTAATATAATGCATTATAATCATAACATATACATAATTTATATATTATATAATTATAGGCATTATATAACATTATTTACCTATTTATTTGTTGTACATTTTTATGTGAAATAAATTAATGAAATATGCATTAGCAAACGTTTAGTTTAATTTAACTAGTGGTGGGCCGTTATCGGCGTTAACGTGCTGCGTTAACGTGAGACTCTTAACCGGCGATAAAAATAAAAATATCGCCGTTAATCTATTCTCAAAAGTTGGGTTGGGAGCTGGGTCTATACTACGCAAGCTATGATGACTTTCACCGTGATATTTTAGCGCGGATGTATAGCTACCTAGCCGAATTGCACCGTAGGGAGTGAGAACGAGTCTTCGAACCTGTGTGTATGCCTACTGTGAAATTACCACATCAAGCATGAGCGCTGTCTTCCGAACTCAGGTGCGCATCCGCGAACCGTACTCGAGTCCTGACGAGCGTGACTGACATACTGTAAGCAGAGAGCTGTAAATCTCAAATGAACTCTGGCAACCGAACCAGCACCAGTCATTATTTGGGTAGCACACATATTCTGAATGCCTTCGGCAGAATTCAAATGAGCCATTTTAATCTAGATTAATTTCAAGATCACAGTGAGATTAATCTAAATTTAAAAAATAAATCTATGCCCACCACTAGTAAATACTTAATGCGCTATTACTTGAGACAACTACTTTATATTTTAACACTGCTGATGGTGAAAATAAAAAATTGTGGTTAGGCCAGTGAAAAATTATAATTAACTGATTAGATTATGTATTCAGCAATATAATATAATTATATGATTTACTTTGTCATGTCACTTTTTACCATAAAGTGATGAAAGGAAAAAAAGAACAATGATTGTATCATAAAACTGCATCACTAAATCCATCATAATGAATCTACTAATGGTTATCATAACTCATTCATCCCCAGCCTACTTCACTTTACTGGAAACCTAAAAAAACAATGATGTAAAAACTTGCTTAAGTCGCAATTTTAAATTCATGTTAAATCTGTTCCCATAAAAGACAGAACAAAAGAATGAGCCAGCTAACGCCCGTAATATAAACGTACGCATGTTCAAACATGACACGGTTTTCAAGCTCGTTCATTTAACACGACAAGTTCTACAATTTGCAGTTGAGAGCAAAAAAGGAATGGGAAAATGAAGCACTAAAGGCCAATGTGGACATTTGAGTCATGCAGTAGCTTTGTTTAAAAAAGTGATTCATACCAACTTCACCCCAGTGAAAAGGATTTATCCCACCCGTCGTGCAGTTGTACACCAACATGCTTCTCGGCCTGCGATGGAAACAAACGACACTGTCAGAAAACTAGCGGCATCTTTTCCATGAATTTATTTTCCTGTGATCGGTGCGTGAGTGATTTAGTGTGCCTGTTGGTGTTTGTGTAGTTGTCCGACCTGGCGTGCCTCTGGGAACCAGAATACCAGGCAGCGGCCAAAGTGGTGTTTATGACCACATCGACTGGCACAAGGTCAGCAACAGCGCTATTTGAAGCCCTCATTGTTCGAAGAATCCCCTTCCCTGCCTGCACAACCAGAAAAAAAGCTGCTTTTAACATCAAGTGCCAATACAAATGCAGATGCCACTACAATTTAAATCAGCAATTGGATACTCACAGCGATGAATATCCCGCTAGGCCCATTGAAATTATCAATCCAGCCCTTTGACACAGAAAGACTGGTGTTCAAAACCCAGGCAGTATTTCTTAATTAAGTGGGAGAATGGAAATGAGTATACTTACGGGGAACGGTTCCTTCCAGCTGGCTCCTACTATTGAGGGCCTGACGATGGCGATATTGAGGCTTCCACACTCCTGCTGGACAAGGTGCTCTGCCAAGGCTTTAGTGTACGTGTATGTGTTAGGCCGCTCACCTAACAGCTTTGGTGTTATTAAAGAGACAAGTTTGTCGTCCATCCACCTGTCAGCGTTGTACAAAACCAGGAAGTTGGGGTAAAGCAAAAAAGGGATGCATCTAGTTATTCTGCTTAAAATAGCTTCTTTTTTAGCTTTTTATTAACAACATAATTTATTTTGTTCATAAGATTGCAGGATCTCCAAAGACAAGAAGAGTGTTTTGGAAAGACTTACTCAAGCGTGTCTATAAGCTTCTTGTAATCGACAGGTGGTGGATAGACCACCTCTTCAATGAGCTCTCGGTCACAGTGGGCGTAGGCTGTGGACACGTGGATAAACACCTCCAAATGCTTCATTCTGTGAGCCAAACTAACCATCTTCTGTGTGGCCAGCACATTTAACTGCATTGCATCTCTGCAGCAAAGGGGACAGAAAAAAAAACACTGAATGGGAGTGACATTGCAGAAGCGTGAAGATCTGACTATACTGATGTAAAGATAAACCTGCTGCGATTTCTGTAAAACCACCTGACCAAAAATGTTTATCTAATCATGATCATTTGCAATAACTGGAGTTTCAGTCTTTCAACATACTGGGTTATCCAAATAAGTGACCGTTTAGGCAAATATATACTGTGAATGCATATTTTATGTCTCCCTTACTGGGCGTGTTACTTGAGCACTCTAAAATGAAGTTAGGTAAAGAATGCAAGCGTTTGTGTCACAAAAGTATAACATGACTTTAGCATGCATTTTGGATGTATAGCACTCCAGTTTCACTTTATTTTAATTGGCCAGTTGAGGTTGGATCTAATAAAATGCCACAGTGAGAGAAGAATTTGGGTAGAAAGACTTTACTAATGCAAAATATTCAAATATATTATAAAAAACAATGAATAATTGTTGTAATTGCTACTATTATTAATAGTACAAATAGTATTAATAATAATAATGATTTTAAATTTGTATTATTATTATTATTATTATTATAATTATAAATACAATTACATTTACAAATACATTAAAAACAACAAAAACTATTTAGCTAGAACCAAATTAAATTTTAAAAAAAATTACGTTTACTGAACAGGTTGGGATGACCAAAATCTTAAATCATGATACGAGTAATTTCATTTTTTTTTTTATGTACTTTTATAATTACAATATAGATTTTTAATTTGATATATTTTTTAAAAACATAAGCAAAACATACAAATTACAAACAATATGACAAAAACTGTGCTTTTCCAGCTACAGTGGGTCTATTTAACAGTAGAAAGTAAAGAAATACATCTAAAATCAAATATATATATATATATATATATATATATATATATATATATATATATATATATAAAACTGCTCAGTCATCCCTCTATAAAATAACTATAGGCTACACTAATTCTTAATACATATATTAAAGTTGTTTAGCCAAGAATGGGGTGGTTTTCTATTTTTCATTGTTGTTAAATTAACATTAAATCACACAGAATATGAGGTCCGGCCCTTTAAGAGCTCCACGGACCAAATTCATTGTAACACACGATTTCTCACTTAACTCTGTGTACGTTCACTAAAGACAAACACTACTGTGTTTACCTGAATACTCGCCAGGACGTGCATTTTTACATTAGTTTGACCATTGAAACCCAATAGATTCAAGAACTGAATCCCGATCGTATGTTGTCTGAAAGGCGTGTGCGTGCGCTTCAGGTCAGAGTCCGGCAGCGCGAGCACGTCCGGCGCCGTGCTGTTATTTCTCTCGTGCGCGCATGTTTCTGTTGCTTTCTTTGTCATGCGCTGCGCGTATATATTTAACTCTTCTGCTTCCAATGTTTAGTGAACTCTGCGTTATCTGGTAATGTTTTTTGGGAAAGTATGCATGTTGAATTTGAAATATTCGATATTCACGATATTATTGCGATATTATCGCTAATATTCGATATATATCGCCCAGCCCTAGAGTGAATGTAGCATAATTATATGCAATATTCTTGTAAATGAACAGCCAAACTGCATAAAAAGTTTTCTATTTTTAGTTGAAAATGATGTTGTGTAAACAGCCCATCAGTAGCTTCCTGCACTGTAACCACCTAAATAATCAGAAGCATCTAAACTTGTAGCTGTAGATTTGTTCTGTCCTGTGGGGGGAGATTACGGCTTACTTCAAAGGCTCGTTGAAGCGGATAGTGGCAGCGCAGTGGAACACTATGTTAACGCAGCCTGTTAGGGTCTCCTTGTCTTCCGTGCTCAGATCCAGGTCTGGCTGCGTCAGGTCACTGTTGACTGCCACGATCTTCTCTGCGAAATCAGGCTGCTCGTCCCGCAGTCTGTCAAAAAGCTGAAACATTTAAAGGCTCAAGATCACTTTCACCGTAATCACATATCACAGCCTAGCCAAACACTACAGTGAACGCATATGAATTTCTGTCACGCACAGCCTGTGAAACAATGCTATCATCATTACCTAGATATGGCCAGATACTGTGTAAAGAGCAAATAATAACTGTGTATAGAGCAAATAGAATGAAAGATAAAGACTTATCAGAGCAATCTAGAGTGTTCAAAGCATCCTGAGAGCAAATCTACATGCTCTGCTGTCACACACACACATATTGTATCTCTGGCCTAATCATTAATCCAAACTTTTAAACATTAAGTAAGCAAATACACATGCTTTAGTTTAGGCACGGATTTCAACTGCATTAAGAGAATCAAGAAGCTGAAAACTCCTTAAAAATATTTACTTATGCTGCTGGGAAAATGATCCTCGTCACTTTTAAGTAATGTTTAAAATATTAAAATATTTTTGCAAAATAATTTCCAGAAAATTTCCATAGAATACTAGATTTTTCCAGCAAGAGTAAACACCCACACATATTTACATACAGTATACTGTACTACCTATATTTAGAACTTTATGATATACTAAATGTTATATTCACAATGAAAAGGCCATTGAAAATTAATGTAAATATCACAAATATTAATGGACTTTTTATATTTGCCACGTTATCTAATGTCACTGTTAATATCATGACTAATTCCACAATCCTTCCTTATCTTACAAAAATTTCCATTTATCAAACTTCAAGACATTGACAGAAAATGTATTATGCTATCATGTTTTTTTACATACAAATATGAGGCATATGGATTACTGAACAATGTATTTTTTTAACCATGCATTAAACTAATTTACTGATGTAAAAAAAGCACAACAAAATACAATCCAGTTTGTCAGCATAAAAAATAATCAGTGTTGTTATAGTTACCTAAAACTAAAATTATTCAAATAAAGCTGAAATAAAAAAATATTCAAATATTAGATGACAATTAAAAATGTTGACAATTAAAAGTCGAGGTACTACTAAAATGACTAAAACTGAAGCTGAAATAAAAATAAATTAAATATATAAAATAAAGACTAATTCAAAATATGATTAATAATATAATAATACTAAATTATTAATAATAATAAAAATAGTTGTTTGCCTAGAATCTTCTCGTTTTAATAGTATCTGATGTAAACCTCAGTTTAGAGTTATGTTTGATTCATTATTTAAGAACAATTTGCTTGCATCATTGCTTCAATATTTTCAGTAAAAAATTATAGTAGAACTGTAATAGATTTAATAATTGTAACCATTTTTTTATTCTTGAATTAAACATTTTGACTCCAATAACCCAAAATGACTGCCTAGTTAAAATGATTGCTCACTATATATTAATATATAAATATATATTAAGAAACCAAACTGAGGTCCCCAACAATCTTCCAAGCCTGCACTTTGGAGTTGGAGTTGATTTGTCACCTTGGAGTTGATCATGTCAGCGATACGGGCACGGGGTGCCTGTCCTGCTTTGGGCCGGACAAGCACATAGGCAGCTTTGACTGCAGGACAGGAGCGTAGCAGCTTCTCCAGAAGTACTTTCCCCATAAATCCTGTGGCCCCTGTGATGAGAACATTTTTCCCCTCGTAGTACTCTGGAATGGTGACCATCCTGAGTGCACCTTCCCTCCTGTTACACCCTTGAAAAAGACCAAAAGAAACATTGCAACATATCACACTGCAAACACACATACATTTCACAAGGGATCTCTAGAGAACTGTAAAGACGCTCAAAGCCATTGCCTCAGAAATCGTGACATTTCGTCAGTCCGCGGTACATATTTCATGGAGGTCACTTCCTTCCTTTACTGACAAGTTCTCAGTCCAGTACTGGATGTCACTCAAGTCTTAACCGCTTGAGACATTTAAAATATGTGTAATGCCCACTTAGAAGGCGGTGTTGTATTACCATTCTGGACCGCAGCTGGGTCAATAAAAGTGCTCCTAAATGGCCTTTAGATGCATTGAACGGAAATTTGTTTAACATATCCCTAATTGATTGGACAAATTTAATGGCGTAGTAAAATCACAACAAAATACACAGGTTTATTATTCTTATCTCTTGTCCACTGATAACAAGCCAATACAGCTCATCCACAGCAGATACTTAGTTAATATGTAATCAAATAACAGTAAAGATTTTTTCTCCTTGCCCAGCTAAAGTATTCACATTCACTACTGTTCAGAAGTTTGTGGTCAGTAGGGTTTCTATTAAAGACAGAAATGTTTTTACTCAGCAAGGATGCATTAAATTGATCAAAAAATATCTGAAGGATCATGTGACACTGAAGAATTAAAATTCAGCTTTGCAATTCACATATATACATCATTTTTAACGCATATAATTTAATAATTACCTTAAATAAAATAAAAAACTCTACAACAGCCCTAAATTCATAAACACTGGAAAATGAGTTGGCAAGCCTAAAAACACAAGTAAATAATAAAAAAAATAAAATGCAATCTAATCTGACTCAGTGTTTGATCAGAAAAATTGTAAAGGGGGAGGGGGGTATGCTGACTTTACCCTGTTGGAGTTGGATTCATGCTAAACATGGCCAAAAAAATGTAAAAAATTAGTTGGACGAATGACGGAGTATTTCTATGCCAAACACACTCAACCACTTTTCGGAAAGTTTTTTTTCCAAGTGTGGCCCTGTATGATATCATAAAGGGCGGAATTACTTGTATGGGCACTTCTCCCAGATAAGCGAGTGCACACATCAACCAGAGTGAGAGCAAGAGCGAGCTTCAACGAGCTTCGTTCGGTTACGGTAGCCATCGGCAGCGCTGTCATTTTGTTTTTAGACCACGAAATGTCACTAAAGAAGTGTGTTTCTGGTTGTGAGGGAAAGACAGCCTTGTTCATCTTCCCAAATAACCCAGCGTTAAGGAAACAGTGGATACAGTTTGTTTTTCCAGAGCAGGAACGGAGTTCTGCAAGTGTGTTTGTTTGTTCCCGCTCATGAGTTGAAACCGCAGGCGGTGAGTGAAACTGCATCAAATGTCTGTGTTTTGTTGTCCAATCAGTGTGCAAGTGCATTTAATGTCAACAACACGAACGTATAGTGAATCGAAAGTTAGCAAGGGATAATGCCATGATTTATTGTGTTTGTGTGCTTGTGACTCTTTAGCTCCGCCCACTGCATGTCTCCACAAATTTGGCTGTTTTTGGAAAGAATCTGTATTAAGGTTATAAATTATTAATCGATTAAGCAGGGTCATTCGCGTGCAGGTGATCATCTTCAGCGCAGGCAGCTCAAACAGCACTGCACAACTAATAAATTCCTATAATTTGGATTGTCATATTACATAACATTATAAAGAGAGCAATATTGTAATAAAACATTGTGAATTCTTTGGGTTTAGTTGGCTGTTGCTCCAGGAAGAGCACGTTCACGCATTCTGAGTGTGCGATTGTAGTTCAGTTCGTTTGGTCTGGACCAAAAAGCAAAAACAAAACGTACAGTCCTGGCCCGCTTAGCGTTCACACTGGCATTTTTAACAGCGAACCTAAAGTTACCGAACCAAAGGCATAGGGATACGGTTACAACCTGATTGGTCAGCTTTTATGACGTATATTTTGCGACGGAGCTTGCTTATCGAACATTCAAAACAATGCTGTGTGCTGAATTAACCGCAATCATTTTATGCATGTACATATGGTTTTATTTTTACCAGCTGAGAACTCACGAAGAGCTCATAAAATGTTCAAAACATTCAAAACAGCACTAGGATTTCCTCCGTTGTATGCCGAAACGAAGATCTGCTGCAAAGAGACGGCAGTTCCGCCGTCTGTAACGTTACCAACTAATGGACAGCACAGGTCCTTAGATGAGAAGTACCAGGTACACCGGTCTTTCAGTGTCGTCAAATCAGCTGACTTGTAGCGTCGCATCTTGTGACATTACGTCCTGTTTTTGTTCATTTACATGTCTTTGGCCCGTTTTGCGTTCATATATCAATCGAACCGCACCAGAGTTTGTTTGGAAGCTGACCGAAACCCATCTTTTTTAGCGGTCTTAGTCCGCTTGTTTGGTGTGCACCAGGGTTTGGATGGCATCGAACCAAACATGACAAGTGTGAATGCACCCTGAATAACAGATCTGAGGCGGCATTGGTGACACGTTGTATTATACATACGGCAGTAAAAAGGCTAACGATTAATATATTGTTAATTTAAACGACGATCGATCATGGGAATGTGTAAATTGACATCCATAATCTGTATAAATATGATAAAACTAAAGACTCGAATATAAAGGACGCAATACTACTCTAGGTACTCATGATTACATGAGTTTGGCAGAAACTGTGTGTGTTATGTACCCTTTAAGGCTCACTTTAAGATAACACACTCTCAATATATGCAATTTCAATCTCACCCTGCCACTTACATCCTGATGCGTCCAGCCACATCACATGATCCTTTCCGTAAACTTTTCAGGCCACTCAGTATAACAAGTTCTTGCTGGCTTGTGGGAAAGCTGGCCATGTGCTGTTTTGTTTGCTGCATAACACTGGTGCCAAGTTCCACAGCTGCATGCACCCCAGAGTCTGACACTGTATGGCAGCAAATCCTGGGTTCTTTCCAGACTTGCAGGGTGTAATCTGCATCAAAAAAGTCTCTTAAAATCATTTAGTAAAGTGTATGGCTTATTTTGACGCATTTGCCTTAAGAGCAAGCAGCCAATCTAAAGCGTAATGAATGCCGGTTTAATTGTAGGGGTCAGGTGGATTATTCCAGAAGGCGAGACAAGACGTTGTGCAGTGTGATTTCTTTCCAAGAGCCACTCAGCACTTCTGTGACTAAGGACCGAAAGCTGCCTCTGCACTGACACTGGCATTAAAGAGCGTCCAACTGTCAGGGAGCAAGGCTAAAAAGAAAGTTCAGGGACTCTCTGGG
Organism: Gobiocypris rarus; assembly: GCA_023029165.1. Taxonomy (NCBI): domain Eukaryota; kingdom Metazoa; phylum Chordata; class Actinopteri; order Cypriniformes; family Gobionidae; genus Gobiocypris; species Gobiocypris rarus. Next base: position 13,596,762 of record CM040913.1, on the reverse strand, counting down.
AAAAGAAATCAGTCCCTATAGACAGCCTGGCATTTTCTAACCCTGAAAGCCGATCACTCACTAGGCTTGCTGCGGTAGTCGTTGTTACCGGTGTTACATTGTGTTAGGCCGCACACCGATTACATTCCTTGCCCACCACGGCACAACCCCTACTGTCATTATGTTTTTAGTTTTTTTTATAGAAATAAAAGCTATTTAAATCAGCTGGACAATGGACACTACAAATATAAACCGAAAGCGAGTCGCAGCACAGTCAGATTTCACTCATCACATGACTGACAGGACAATGGCAGAGGATTTGGTGCGCAACAGATCCTGAGGTTCACTGACAAATATCTTATCTTGTAAAATGTGCGTTCAGTACCTAAACACAGAATATGCGTGATCGCGAATTCGAAAGCAAAAGTGAAACGCGAGTGCGCATTCACAAGCGCCTTCAATGACCTGCGTATTGATTGCGGCACCCTGATGCCCGCAAATTATAGGCCTATACACAGTACGCGTGATCACGCGTTCAAAAGTTCAAGTGAAAAGCAAGTACGCATTCAAAAGAGACTCTATATACCGGTGTGAAAAATCGCCCACCTGAGAAAGAACGCAAAATCTCACTGACTTTTTCCTACATTCTATATGGGAACATCTGACATGATCAAGTCCCCTTTCAAGTACACCAGATGCAAATTGATCCTAGAGCCCACATCCTCAGTTTGAATTATTTATGCATCACACGGGCACCTGAGGAATTGAACTACTGTAACAAGTAAGATGTATGTAAACAAATGCCATCAACATAATGACTGTGGTCAGTGGTGCTTTAGCATAAAAGCTTTCCATTAAGAACCTAAATAAAAGTCCTCAAGGCTAATGGGATAGAATATCTTGTCCATAGTAAAACATTACCTCAGTACTGAATCAAAGATACAGTGACAGTAAATAAACTGGGTTTGTCACAAGACCAACTGCCTTTGCGTCTTGTGATCCTTATTAAAACGACAACAGTGAGGATGTTCATCCACATGAAATGGCCTATATTACTGAAATACGCAATGAACTTTTCCAAAACCTCATGTTTTCCTTTTACTCTCTCTGTTTTGGAGCGCATGACTGCTTTCGCTCTCTTTAAAGACTATTACAAGAAAATAAATGGCTGGACTTGCTGAATGAATACACCTTTACTGAATAAGTCAGTGTTTTGAGTCTGACTCAGAGTGACTAGCCTATGTATAAACAAAGCAGAATTACATTTCACATTTTCTTGTCAGTCTGAACCGTTTTCAAATGTCAAATCTCATACGTGACAAAGAATCTGATGACCAAACAATGAGACATGATTAGGCTATAATTTAAAGCCACAATATTTTTCAATCAAAGGCGTACCTTGATGACGCCTGGATTTTGCGGAGCTTTTATTATGAGCAAGACGACCGTTTCCGCTTCTTGCACTGTTTTATCATACATTATTTGAGCATGTTGAAAGTTGTTAAAATGCTGCTCTGTGCGTTCGCTTGGCAGCGACTATAAGACACTTGTTGCACACTGCAGTAAGCTAGATCTATATTAGGCAAGGTAAAACATGGTACTCGCGGTAAATCAAGAAAACTAGATTTAAACAATAAGATTAACCGTGTTGAGCTATATAGAAATGATTAGTTTTCTGTCAATGAATGTATCCAAACAGTTGCTCACCTGTCTAATAAAACACATAATATATTAAAGCGTCTTTGATGTTTCCATGGCTCCTACAAAATAAAACCAAGGGTAACGCAGGTATGATGTCACTGATAGGCGACGAACGGACATGATCCGTGTCCTGGTTAAAATTGCTAATTTCTCTGGATTTAAACAATCTTGGAAACATTTGGGATAATGCAAGTACACAAGCCAACAAAATATATAACATTGTTTTAGTGTTTTTTGGATATTTTTGGAGTCAGTTTATCATGAAAGCCGATCTCCATCACAACGCAAAAAAGGCAGAAGAATTACGTGTAGACTAGAGTTGAAAAAATGCAGGGAAAAGATGCTTTAATACTCTTTTTTTCTCTTAGTCATTTCGCAGAAATGCTAATTATAATAAAGGATGTGTTTCGTACAAGAACGGACGGAAGGTTTAATCAAATGAGTTGAGTAAATGACTCAACGACTCGCTCACAACACAGAGGAAGCCAGGCTTTTGTCCCCACCTACAGGCATTACGCCGTAATGTGAATGAACGAATCAGCTGAACAAATCTTTTGGAGAGCAGAATCAAAAGATTCGAATCATTGGCATGAATCACAATCATCCCCACTTCTAAGCATTGAGCGCGAGCCTAAATGACACATGCGTCACATTTCAGAAGCAGCTCACGCGCCCCCTAAAATTTAACATTTTAATTTCACAAAATTGTGGTGTTTCTTTACTTATGCTTAAAGTGTTTAGAAAGCATATGGGGAAATCCTAATGTATGTTAAATCTTTGTAAATATTATTAAATAGGCCTAATGGCAAACAATTAATAGGGGAATTCAATATATTTATACATGTACACAATATACACATAAGTGTACACTATTAATAAAGATTACAGACTGCAATAAAAGTCTAATAAGTTTCAACAGCCATCCACATTTTTTATACACCCACGAACTCTTTATGTGGAGAAAAAAAAACTCTTTATGGTCACCCATTTGAAAAGGAAACAAAACGTTACTTCTTGATAAAATGTGTGCATTTAAACAAAATACAGCTTAACCATTAGCTACTTTCCAGATGTGCGTCTTTCAGGGAGGATTTCCTACACACCCGGCGCTAAAAAAAAAAAAACCCGCATGCGAAAGTGTGCTAACGGCTAGCATTCACTCTCTAAAAACGTGCAAACTCAATTTTGCGCTCAGGAAAAACGAGGCGACAAAAGATTTAACCGTGAGGCACGCGAGCGCTTACCTGTTATGTTTAATATATTTCCCCCGCACTATATTTGCGCGTTGATCCGAGGGCTCTAGTGCTCTATCTATCCAGCAGTGATGGGGAAACGCAGTAGTGATGTAGCTTAGCTTCGCTGGAGAGGAACTGGAATGGGTTGCCAGATGATGCGTTTCAGAAGAGGACCGACGTCACAACCCACCACGCGCGAGGAATAGCGTCCCTTCGTGATAACGTCCCTTCAAAAATAATTGTATCATTATTCATATTCCGTGTATTCGCTGGTGAGAGTTTGACAGGTTCTGACTGGGAAGAGATCACTGTAGTAGGCTATAATGCAGTAGCCTTTCTCCCTCAGAGTAGGATTGTAGGATATTTTCCATAATCCCTCAAGGGAGCATATGCTTTTCTAACGTTACTATAAATCCTATAGCATTGCGCATATGACAATCCTTAAACATGGCCACCGCTGTGATAAGGCGTCAAAGTTTGTAGCTCGACAACCTGGATGACAGTTTACAAAAAGTCTGAAATATTTACAAACAACTATAAAAAAGAAAAAAAAGAGCACGACACTTCCCGGAACAGGAGCAAAACGTTTCCGATTTTCCATTACATTTCACATTTTCTTGTCAGTCTGAACCATTTTAAAGTGACTCAAGAACAAAATGAGTCAGCATCCAGTGTAGGCCTAACTTTATGAGCTTTTTAGCAATACAGTGGGCAAATCAAGTTTCTGGTAAATACTGGGACAGAGGTTTGTAAGTTCTCAAATCTATGACAGGAATCTCCATCAGCCAAGGAATTTCAGGTTTTTCTGGCTTCTCTTAACTGCTGTACCTACTGTGGTTGCCAGATAGCATGGCTCAAAGTAGCTATTTCCCTCGGATATCAGCAAACAAAAGAGCATTACTTCCAAAACTGTAATGCTGAAGTAAATTTGCATGTAGAGATTGAACAGCATATGAATTCTCCCTCAGCTTGTCTTTGTTGATTTGTGGCCAGACTGAACTTGACAAGTCAGTTTGTTTAAGATTATTTTTGCATGAAGAATTCCTTAACTGCCTTTAGCTTTTGTTCTCTGCAGACAAAAGCACATGTTGGCAATTTTAAGACATGACACTCACCCTTGTTGTTTGGTTTGGTGTCGTCGGTGCCAGTGGTGAGCTTCCTACCCCCATCTCGCAACAATTGTCTTTTGTGTCAAGAAAAGCTTCCCTACTGTTTACTAGACCTCTGGTTTGTGTAAATTCTGTGTTTGACGTCTGACACATGCAAGACAAAGTGAATTGGCATTACTGTCTTTTCAACAGCATTTATGAATTCACAGTCATTTCACTTGAGAGTGTCTAAAATGTAATGGCAGTTATCAGAATGGCTGAAAATAATAACAAAGTTCCTGCGGTTCAACTGGTTGCATGGTAAGTGCATAAAAATTGGCAGACATAAATACAGACGTACAGAATATAACAAAGGATGTCCATTTCTCTTCATAAATGTCTGAAATATCCTCTTCATTAAGTTGAAAAATCTATATGAGAGAAAGAATCTACTTAAAATATATTTAAGTAGCCTTGTAACTTAATTCTGTTTGGTTAATAATTGTGTATTTTTTTACATACTGTATGTGAGTAAACAATTTAAGCGTAGAATCTAACAATACAAAAACCCAACAACTTCCAATAAACCTTTAGATTAAAAGGTCATTCTGGTCCTTAAGGGGAAACATTGTCAGGAGCTTTTCTCTTTCAGCTGAATCACAAGAAGCTGTAAACCTTTTTCTGCAGATGCTCCTTGAACTCTTCAGGAAATAGTAGATTAATGAGACACACAAATGCACAAAATATTTATGTTGGATTTAGATCTAATATCAGTAGACTGTTAAAATATACCCTTGGGTGTAGGTGTAAAACATACAGTTAATTTGGATAACGTTAGATAGAGCTACTCACAATCTTCTGTTCAATGTGTCTGTTTCCTGTGTAAAGTTAATGAGTAACCACAGTACCCTATTTGTAAAAAAGACCACCCCTCTATCACGTCTATAAATACCCCAATCTCTTTGACAGCAGAGGACACAGAATGTCTGAATTATCCTACAAGACCTTTGTTGGCTTTTTCTGCTTGTTGGGTTTTCTCGAAATGACCTATGCTGTTCATCTCAGTGGTAAGAATTTTTTTTTATTCAGTTGTGTGGGAGCAAGCCACAGATTAATGACAAACTTGTGTCCTTTCACTTGATATGCAGAAGCAAAGTGCGGATCTACTAAGTCAAGAGGCATCCTTGACCGTTCTTTGAGAATAATCGGAGGGTCAGAGGCTAGACGAGGTTCCCATCCATGGCTGGAACGTAACTGTTCATCTTTACAAACTGCATGATAAATCAATGCCATACTTCCTATTATTTCCAAAAGGCAGTGTATTGCTGTAGATATATCAGTGTGAAAACATCTATTTCACACAATCATCTACAGGTGTCTCTAAGGATCAGAGGATCGCATTTCTGCTCTGCAGCCATCTTGACAGACCACTGGCTTTTGACTGCTGCTCACTGCTTTGCAAGTGTATCCACGTAGGTCTACTCATTTACCCATGACTAATCATAACTTCTGACCCTGTCAACACTTAAATGACTTACTTCTGAATATAACTGCTTGCCCTAGGGATTTCCTGCACAAGATTGAGGCTGTAGCAGGTGAATTCAACCAAAGAAAAGTTGACAGAGGGGAGCAGAACTTCCACGTAAAGACTGTATTGTTCCATGAAAAATTTCAACGCACCTCTCCCATGAGCTACGACATCGCTTTGCTTAAGATCAATGGATGCATTCACTTTGGCAAGTCGTTCTGAGACTAACACAGCTTATGCAATATTTCAGCTATAGAAACAGAGATGAATATGTGTGTTTTCTTCACAGATGATTTCATTAAGCCTGTTTGTCTGCCTCATCCTGGTGAGTGGTTTCCACCCAAGACCATGTGTGTTGTTGGCGGATGGGGTCGTATTTCTGAGAGTGAGGAGTCATTTAAACAACACTGAAATAACAATTAAAGGGTTAGTTCACCCAAAATGACATTTCTGGGCCTTGAAAGTGGTAATTGAATAGTTGTCTATGGAGGGGTCAGAGAGCTCTCGGATTTCATCAAAAATATCTTAATTCATGTTCCGAAGATGAACAAAGGGGTTACGGGTTTGGAACAACATAAGGGTGAGTAATTAATGACAGAATTTTCATTTTTGGGTGAACAAACCCTTTAATGCCTGAGAGAAAGATATCAAATATCTTAAACCATTAAAATAATGAAAGTAAAAAGAGGTCTATCCTCTCTTTAGGAGGGCCACTTCCATCGGTTCTTCAAGAGGTGCATCTGGACCTGTTACAGCAAAGCAAGTGCAAACATGTCCTTCAAACTCTTAGACCTGGGCAGAAGACCTTCACAGTCCTGTGTGCTGGCCCAGAGAGAGGTCAGAGAGATGCCTGCCAAGTAAGTTGTTTCCCTAATATTGAAATTGACTTTACATAATTAATGTCCTGAAAATTGCACTCCTCTGGTTCAGGATGGCAGAGATGGTTTAAGCTCTTTTAACTTAATCTTCTCTGTTTTGAGTTCCTATCTGTCCTCCTTGCTCCAGGGGGATTCTGGTGGTCCTCTCCTCTGCTCCAGAGCAGATGGAAGCTGGGTGGCTGTGGGGGTCACATCATGGGGTAAGGGCTGTGGTAGAAGCTGGAATGACAACAAGTTCAAACCATCATCCAGAAGAGGCTCACCAGGAGTATTCACAGATGTCTTAATGTTTCTGCCATGGATCAAGTCAAATCTTAGGAAAGGTGAGTATTGTTGTCGAGTTGGGGCTAGTACTGAAACAATGTAGTTTCAGCAAGAGCTGATCAATCACCATTTTGCTCTCGAGCAAGACACCCAACTAGGGGAGGACTGGCCATCTGAAACACTTGATCTTTTCCCGGCGGGCCGCTATACAATTAGGTTCCAGAACAAAAATGTAAGTGTACTGAAAGTCACTTTAAATAAATGACTACTTGCTTACAGAACTCAATGTAGGTGTGGAAAGGTCCCTGTGCAGTGTACCTGATGGAGTTGTACCTGGAAATGAAGGCATCATCAGAAATCCAGCTCATTCAGGGCAAAGATACAACCACAACGAGTGAGTTACAACTGAAGCAACTTATATATTTGCAACCAAAAGGCAAAAACTGAAACTTTCACAGCAGTTTATGTTTTGTTTTTCTGTTGCAGAATGTGTTTGTGGACCATTCGAGTTACCATTGGGGAACGTATTCTTCTGGAGTTCCTGGAGTTTGACCTGGAGAATGACACACAGTGTCAAAGCGATCATCTGACTGTGTATGTGGATGAAGACAGGCGAATAGGTGAGGGACTTTGCTGTTCTTTTACCTTCTTCAAGTGGTTGTGAGGTTGCATGTTTCACCTTTTGACCTTGCTTACCAGGGCGGTTCTGTGGTGGTCAACCTCCATCTCCGATTCTTATTGATGGTTCCCATAGTGTCACAGTACAGTTTGTATCTGATGTGAGCAGAAAAGGTGCAGGATTTGCCATCCAGATCAGTAGTGTTGGTGAGGACTACATTTTTGGTGAGTTGAATCTGTCTGAATTTCTCTTGCTCTAAAAAAAGACAACAAAGTTTCTTGAAAGGGACAAAAAATCTGAATCCTCAAGCCTGTTTGGTGACAGTCCAGTGACAATTTAAAGTGAGTTGTGTAATTGTAGCCCTTGGCGATCACCAAACATTGCGTGGATGCTTGGAACAACATGCTTTCTTGCTTGCTTACTGTGTGATTGATTAGCATGCTTGCACATGCCTGATGATGTTGTTTTCGAGCCTCATTTACACGTCTGTGTATCCATACAGTTCTGTTATTAAAAAAAGTTTCACCCTAATTGTGCTCACCTTAGCAGCACAGGTTGAAAAGTCTGTTCATATCCCCAGGGAGGTTGAGAGGCAAGCTAACGTTCCCCAGTATAATTCTGTTTTCACACTGCAATGGCTCAGATTGGCTCCTCAGAGAGCAGAGAGCTTATCTCAATGGGACCGTTACTATAGTTACATGTCTGCCAGGGGGCCATCTACCAGTGGTAAGTTCAGAGAAGGTAAGAGCTAGGTTCAAATCACCACCCTGCTCCCCTCGAGATGACCCTTGCCAGACAGAAATGTGACACCATGCTGCAACGTCATTGGCTAGGCTCCATTCCACCAGTTTCTCCTTTTGTGTTTGTGCAGGGGCTGAATGTGGAACAGTGGTGCTGTTACATCCCAAGCGGGCTGTGCAGAGCCCCGCCTACCCGCAAGCCTACAGCAACAACAGCCTTTGCCGCTGGGTCATCTATGCCCCAGAAGGCCACATAGTTAAGGTAAAAACAACCCTGTAGCCCTTGCGTTGGCCCAGTCAGCGCCTGGTGTCTCTTCTGTCCAGTCATGACCTGTCTGTCCGGTCATGAATGCATGCATGCAGTGAGATTGGAGGCTCTGATCGGTTTCACTGCAAAAGAGAATGTGATACTCAATTAGACTCCAATGATTGACGTTATGACGTCACTGCAGTCATGTAAAGCTGGTTGTTACCTTCGGTTTACAAAATGCTATAGTTTCAAATTAAGAACCATTTTTTGTCTTAAATGATTTTAGGCATCTGCAATGCCAGAAGCACCTGACTGGGCAATGCTGTGTACATAATTATCTCACTCTGTATATATGCTAACATGCTAATGGAGTAACTTTACTATGTGCTTTAAAGCTTGACTTTGATGACTTTGACCTTGAGGAGTCAGAAAACTGCAAATATGATTCACTCACAGTGTTCGGAGACATTGATGGCATGGACGAAATAGGTAAAGTACAAAAAGATGATTAAAATCGTATTTTCAAACTGAAACAGAACTATACACTACCGTTCAAATGTTTGCCATCAGTAAGATTTTTGATGTTTTTAAAAGACGTATTAATGCTCACCAATGCTCCATTCATTTAATTAAAAATACAGTAAAGCAGTAATATTATAAAATGGTATTGCAATTCAAAATAAAAATTTTCTATTTAAATATACTCGTAACTTAAGAAACATTTCTGGGAACACTAAAGGTCCAATTCTCACTATTAACTAGTTGCTTTTTAGCATGCATATTACCAGGATATTGGCTGTTTATTACCACATTCTACATCTCTTAAACCCAGTACAGCTACCTTACTAACTATTAATAAGCAGTAATTAGTAGTTTATTGAGGCGAAAGTCATAGTTAATAGTTAGTTAATAGTGAGAATTGGATCCTAAATTAAAGTGTGAGCACATTTATTTTATTATCAATGTTAAAAACAGTGCTGTTTAATATTTCTGTGGAAACTGATATTTTTTTCAGGATTCTGATGAAAAGAAAGTTCAAAAAAATGTAGAAATAGAAAATGTTAAAAACATTAAAAATGCATCCTTACTGCATAAAAGTGTTAATGTATTTCAAAAAACATTTTTAACTAGAGTGTATATTTGAACTATTCTGTTTTATTTTATCATTAATAATGTAAACATAAGAGTTGACAGTTTAATGCATTATGCTTTGTGTTACAGTTACCAGTTGCACAGAAAGATTTTGCACTGCGGAATTGTGGGAAATGTGGTTTTCAAATGCTCTGCTACTTATGTTTGTGTCTTAAGTGGTTGTATGTGGTAGGAGCGTCCCTCCAGCTGTTCTCAGCTACGGTCGCATAATGCTGCTGCAGTTCAGCACAGATAACACCGTCTCCGCCCGTGGTTTCATCGCAACCCTTTCTTTTATCAGCGAAAAGGGTGAGAGTCAACATGAGCAAAGAAATGCTCACGACAGGTGTTCAAATTTCACCCGACCAAACCTGACTCACATGTGACCTACATGTCCAAATAGTATGCCACAGTATAAACACACAAGCTAACTAACTACTATTTATACTACTACCTCAAAGGTCAACAGTAAAGTCAAATTGTTTTGCAATCTCTACATACATTTATACAGAAAGTTTATATGTATATATATATATATATATATATATATATATATATATATATATATATATATACAGTCCCTGACAAAAGTCTTGTCGCTTGTGTACAAATTGACCTGAAGTGCCGCTGAAATATATTTCTTATCAAGATTTTTTTTACAAGAAATGGCTCATTTTTATCCCAACAGCTTTTGTAATAATGTTTTAGTGCAAAATGAAACTGTCAAAAAATATTCTAATATTCACAGCTTGGTAAAGCCCATTGAGTCAATTTTTGCAAAGACATAAGTGTTGTCGCCTTGTCATATGAGCTTCACCTGTGACTAATAATGGATCAATTAGATCTCAGGTGTGTATAAAACCCCAGTACACTCAACCTTCACATCAACTGTAACTAGACCTCTGCAAACATGCCTAAGATTCACCCCAAGACTAAAGTTTTGATTATCAAGAGGCTGAAGACCAGATCCACTGCTGATGTGGCAGACACCTTCAATGTGTCTCAGCGTCAAGTACAGAGGATAAAAAAAAGATTTGAAGAGACTGGAGACGTTTTTGAAAAGCCCAGGTCAGGCAGACCCCGCAAAACAACTGCACGAGAGGACCGTTTGTTGGCTCGAAAATCCAAGGCCAGCCCATTTTCCACTGCAGCAGAGCTCCACGAGACCTGGTCACCTGAAGTCCCTGTGTCAACCGGAACAGTTTGTCGGATTCTGTCTCGAAATGGCCTCCATGGTTGAATCAGTGCCCAGAAGCCAGCACTAAACAAAAGACAATTGAAAAACTGTGTGGCATTTGCCAAAGCCCACAGCCTGCTAAAAGGATGGACGCTGGAAAAGTGGCAGAAGGTGGATTTCTCAGATGAATCTTCTGCTGAATTACACCACAGTCGCCGCAAATATTGCAGGAGACCTACTGGAGCCCGCATGGATCCGAGATTCACCCAGAAAACAGTGAAGTTTGGTGGTGGAAAAATCATGGTCTGGGGTTACATCCAGTATGGGGGTGTGCGAGAGATCTGCAGGGTGGAAGGCAACATCAATAGTCCAAAAAAAACAAGAAATCTTAGCTACCTCTTATATTCCCGACCATAAAAAAGGCCAAATTCTGCAGCAAGATGGTGCTCCACTTCCATCTCCACATCAAAGTTCCTCAAGGCGAAGAAGATCAAGATGCTCCAGGATTGGCCAGCCCAGTCACCAGACATGAACATCATTGAGCATATGTGGGGTAGGATGAAAGAGGAAGCATGGAAGATGAAACCAAAGAATATTGATGAACTCTGGGAGGCATGCAATACTGCTTTCTTTGCTATTCCTGATGACTTCATCAATAAATTGTATGACTCCTTGCCAAACCGCATGGATGCAATCCTTCAAGCTCATGGAAGTCATACAAGATATTAAATTTGGATCTCACAGCACCACTACTTAATTTGCTGACATATTTTTGTATTTGCAGTAAATTTTTTCAATTTCTGTATAGGCAACAAAACTTTTGTCTTGCCAAAATTTGACCTTTCTGTCTTGATTAAATTATAAATCTTTTTTCAGTGAAACTAATTTATTTCAGTGCATTAAACATAATTCTGGAGGGTTTTAGCTTTTCATATGAGCTATTTCTAACACCAATTGATGAATTAAAAGTCAGGTTAATAGCAGGTGTTTCTACAAAATAGATAAGCGACACGACTTTTGTCAGGGACTGTATATATATATTCTTGAGGCTATTTTATAAGACATATGATATGTGTGTGTGTATGCAACTTACCAAGCATTTATTTGACACCACAGAGTTCATAACCACATACTTATGGTTTGTATACTAATGATAAGGCCTTAAATATTACATTTCCTCACAGATCTCCAAGAGTCAGCATATAAAGTTCAAGGGGAGGAAGCGAATGATGACAGCAGAGCTATCGCGCCACATTTGCAGGCTGGTTTGTCCTTTGTGTTCTCTACTCTGCTTTAAAATAGGCTCTTTGTCTCAGAGTCTCAGAAGGCCTTTAGAATGTGTGGAATCCAGCTGGAGCCAAAAAATTTGTAAAATAAGGGAAAATACAAAAATCGAGACTGCATTTATCTCTGAACAGATTGTGTGGGTGTATTTGTTTTTACATCAAGTATTCATGCTTGCGTTCCACTGACTTCTCAGCTCCGTGTGGAATGCCTGATATCTTTGCTGCATCGGGACTGGACGCCCTGAGGAGAGAAGAGGATGATGGGAAACTGCCATGGCACTGGCACGTGAGCATTGGTCTTGGTGCAGGCCATGACTGCAGCGGGGCGATCATCCAGTCACAATGGATACTTACTGATGCACACTGTGTCAATGACCTGAGCAACCAACATGCCAGAAATGTTTACATGCCAGGCGGTTTCTTATGGAGTGGTGGATGGTGATGGAATAAAATTATATATATATATATATATATATATATATATATATATATATATATATATATATATATATATATATATATATATATATATATATTTATATATATTTATAAGTGATATAAAGTCAGAATTTAGTCAGCAAAGATTATATCAGAAATCTGACTTTATATCTCACAATTCTGACTTTATAACTCGCATTTATGAGTTTATATCTTGCAATTCTGAGAAAAAAAAGTAAACTCACAATTGTGAGATAAAAAGTCGCAATTATCTTTTAAAATGTTTTATTCTGTGGTGAAAACAAGCTTCCATAAATTTGCGCTCTCCAAAATTTTAAATGATAATTTTCCTCCCATCACATTATGCCTATAGCATAATCATCATGTCGCTTTTAAGACTCTTTTAAGAATATTTGAAGGCAAAAACTGATTCATTGTCCATTGACTATAGTGTAGAGATGTATGAAGAAGCCTCACACAGAAGTCACTTTCGAAACAAGTAGCTTTCTGTTGTTCAGCGCTGTGACCAACTTGAGGGAAATCTGCATGCGTGGGGATGTTTATTGCCCTCTCGCGAAATCCAGATCCAGATTTAAAGACTGGATTCCGCCTGCGAAATTTTGCAAAGCAAGAGTCAATGTGACACCTTTAGGGCTCCATAGTTTCTAGAGAAGTGCACATGTATTAATTTTGAAGAAAGACATTCAAACTTATGAATACACAATATAGTTCCTTTTTATGGAGATACTACACTGAAAGTACTTTTTATGTTGATTTCTTTGCAGGAAAGAAAGACTTCTAAGAATTTCATCAGTGACGACAGAAGGCTCAAAGAAACAGGTGGGAAGTACATCAACATTCCACCAACAGAAAACTGCCGGGAATGTTGCTCCAGGAACTGACTGTTGATTTTGTATTAATGTATTAATTTTGTGTCTTTAACTCTTTCCCCGCCAGCATTTTTTTTTTCTTTTTCTAAAGTTGTCATGAATGTCATGAGAAGTCATGAGATAATTTCTGCTTCTTTTTTCCTGTGTTTTGATCTTCAGAATAGTGGTGGAGCCATGAAGTCACTTTGTAGGCCAGCCGGCAGTTAGGATAGGATAGGATTTTCCCATAGGCTTTTGGATTATCGCAAAAAACAAGCTCTGTGATCAACAAAAGTTTGTGATACGTTTTGTCCATCAAGATAATTAGGAACACATAAGATGAACACAACTTTTATGAATTTTGAAGCCTAAATGCAGTCGCCAGAAGTAAAGGGCCTAAGGTAGGCTATAAACGAACTACACAACGGTCCCACGACTTCAGACAACCCTTTCAGTTTTTATCTAATAATATTTTCCCAGAATGTTTGCATTAGACTAGTTTATAAGAGCACAACTATGAGCATAATGAGGCTGTAAAAGCGTACTGAGTTTACCTGTTCGGTGTGATGACGTTTAATCTACTCCACAGCCTCTGCAGTCCCATTTAGCCACTCGTTAGCAAACGCCTTTTTCAAGACATGTAACGGCTTCAAAAAATCACAAGTGAGGTAATACTAATGTATTTTATGTCATAGAATAAAACGTGAAAGTGTCTTGAGCTTGTGTTCACCACAGACCTTTTTTCAGCCATTTAACCAAAACCAATTATTAAAAAAATCCATTGACTTCGGGACGAGGGAACCGGAAGTGCTATAATGCTAACTCACTTCTGCATTTTGGCCTACAAAGTGATGTCATACCTGCACCACTCTATAGATATTGTACTCGTTCAGGGGATGCGTAACAGCGCCCTCTACTGTATAACAGTGGAAACATGAAAAGCCGGAAAAGCTGAGTAGCTCAATGGCAGGGAAAGAGTTAAAGAGCCAGTTGCAAAGTGCTCCTTAGTAAATGAGATCTCTTTTCAGACCCGTGATGTGATCAGAGTACACTTAAACCCTTATTACAACCCATCCTCTCCTGAATATAACGTGGCTTTGCTTCAGTTGAGCTCTCCGTTAAATCTCAGTGAAAGCATGCAGCCTGTTTGTCTACCCTCTGCTGGACAGGAAATCTCACCCACCCTCCATTGTTGGGCTCCGGTGTGGACCAGCCACATGTGTACGTCACCCATCTGCCTTCACGAACTGACCGCTGTGATGGTTACACTATAGTCTGGAGGATTTTGATGCATGTGTGTGCATCATAAGCAGACATGACATTTCACGAATACTTGTTGACCAAAAGTTGAACTTTCAGAACTTGAATGTCACTTGAACAACATAATTTTCTCTGTTGCACATTTAGCTCTCTGTGGATCTTTAGGTGAATGTTATGCACTCTTTTTAGCAGAACATGGGCAGTGCAGACCTGCATGGTTAAAAATATCTCTGCTGGAACGAGCGGTGTGTGAACAACCTCACAGAACTAGACTGACACCTGCTTCGTTATGTGCTGGACTGAGCAGAGGAGAATCATGCATGGTGAGGAGCTGTACTGTGAACTACATTGAACACTTACTGTTTGCTAGTAGGGAATGCAATTGAAGAAATACTGACCCCTAGTGGGTAAGTTCTTTAATGAGGAGCTCTGTCCCAAACGACAGTCTTGATGTTTACTTGTGGTGATCAATGAAGGCGGTATTTGGTAGAGACTGTGGCTGCATCTGAATAGGCATACTTCCTACTTTAAAGTGGGCGAAAAACAGTATGTAAAAAGAGTAGTATGTACTAATTCACAGAATTCATAAAACTGTAGCTGCAAAGTAGGCTACCCGAATGACCTACTAATTCATAGAGATTCTGAAGTGTGCATCCAATAGACACTTTACTGTCCCATAAGGCCAAGGGAGTGGTGCAGGCATGACGTCACTTTGTAGGCCAACCGGCAGTTAGCATCACGCTGGTTCCCTTCCCTCGAGAAAAAAATAGGATTTTTCCATTGGCTTTTTGATTATCACTAAAAACAAGCTCTGTGATCCACAAAAGTTTATGATACTCGCATGTTTTGACCATAAAGATAATTATCACAGATGTACACATCTGAATTTTGAAGCCTAAATGCAGTCGGCAGAAGTAAAAAGCTTTAGGTAACGTTAGGCTATAAACAAAGTACATCACGGTCCCACGACTTCAACGTCACCATGAAAAAGCTTCTGACAACTCTTCCAGTTTTTATCTTAAAACATTTTTTCAGAAAGTTTGAGTAGGAATAGTTTATAAGAGCACAATTATGAGCATAATGAGGCTGTAAAAGTGGTCTGAGTTTACCTTTGCGGCGTGATGGCGTTTAATCTTGACATCCTCTGCAGTGCCATTTAGCCTCTTTTTAGCAAACAGCTTAAAAAAATCACGAGTGGGGTAATACTGATGCATTTTATGTTGTATAGTAAAATGTGAAAGTGCCTTGACCTTATTGCAGCCATTCAACCAAAACCCCATTAAAAAAAACCATTGATTTCGGGACAAGGGAACCGGAAGTGCTAAAATGCTAACTCGCTTCTGTGTTTTGGTGTTGTGTTGAATGTTGACAGACAGACATGTATAGTGACAGCTTCAAAAAGCACAATGAAAGCAGTCCATGAAGATATTTAGAAGAATGTTGGAAACAAAACAGTTTTGGTGACAATTATATTGACAAAAATCTATCTTCTGTCCCACAAATAAATTTGGAACAACATGAGGGTGAGTAAATAATGACAAAACATTTTTTGGGGGGAGAACTATGCCCCTCAATGCTTGCAAAATTTGATGTGGAAATGCACATTTCAGTGACTAGACAAAATAACTGTTAGTAACTATTTTCTGACCTTTTCTCAGACTCATTTGAACGCTGGACCTCTCGTTTGTCAGACAAACACATCTGGGGTTGTTCTGATGGGAGTGAAGAGTCGGGGAGAACCTTGTGGTGGGATCCAGAAGCCTGCAGTGTATTCTTCAGTACCAGCCATCATGAACTGGATCTCAAAGCATTTGGACACTGAGTGAAAACTACATATTAGCATCCACTTCACATAAATGTCAGTTGTGCTGTATAGATTTGTTGTTTACTTATTAGCATATACTGAATTCTTAATATACTGAATATTTCTGTTAGCAAAATTCAGTGTAATTTTGTGAATTATTGAATTCTAAAAAGTTCTGAAGCACTCACAAAATGCCTTGGCTAACTTGAATAAAAAATCTGTCTTAGTCTAACGGCCTTCGCCTAATGTGCTGTACTTGAGGAGATTTCTTGACCCATCCCTCCAGACAGTGGGGTGATCCCACACCATTCACACACACACATGAGGAACCATATAATGCTCTGCTCATTTGAATATTCTGTTCCAATTGGCTGAGGCTACTGAGGGGCCTACTCCAGTTGGCTGTATTTCAACTCCCGCTCTTCTGCTATTAACTGGCCTTGGTACAAAGGTTGATATACAGGAAAGAGATGAATCTGAACAACTTCTACCTCACACACAGTGAACCCTGACCATATAACTGATACAGTGCAGTACAGGAATAAGACTGCAGTATGGATCAAGTTCTAGTGAGTATTTTTCACTCTACATTCTTATATTCCCAGCTTTCTTCCTCACTCTGCCTTGCAAAAAGAAATTAGCACCTTGCTCGTCCTCCATGTCAGTTTCACACTTATCTGTTGATTTTATTCTGGTTAGAATGACAGCAGTGGAAAGAAGGCGAGAGGTAATTACAGACATAGGCAGGTTATCAAATCAATGTTGAATGTAGCACAATATGCCAGTAGTTTAAAGTGTCAATTGCTCTGTTTATTGTCAAATGTTTAGACATCCCTACTCTATTATTCTTATTATGACTGCTTTTTAGACTGATGGTTGAGTCATCAAAATAAATGTATGGGAATTGTGTGGTTGAAATGTTAAATATATTATTTTGTTGAATTAATGAAACAAAACATTTACATTTATATATATTTTTTCTAAACTTATGAATATAATTAAACATTTATATTAAAATTCATTTATATTATAATTCATATTTAAATTATATATAAATGTAATTTACCTATATATATTTTTTAATTTTCCTACAAAACTAATTTCAAGCATAAACCAATTGTGCCAATAACGTGTTGAATGTGTATGTTGCAGACAGTACCTGTTCTAATTGGGATATCTATAGTGGTGATCACGGTCCTCTTCCTCATCCTAACACCAGGAGGCTCCAATGGAGGTCGAAAGCAGAGCAAGTTTCCAAAAACCTTGCAGGATCCCAATCAGAAATACCCTCTGCCACTCATAGAGAAAGAGGTCAGTCAGAATTTAATGTGTAAATATGTTTTTCTACTTTAAAAAAAAAATTGTTGCATCCCAATTGAACTACTTTTATTTGCTTTGTAACAGGACATCACTCATGACACTAAAAAATTCCGGTTTGGCCTTCCATCCTCGTCTCACATTCTTGGTCTCCCTATTGGTAAGACATTGCACTAAATCACATCAACAGATTCACCTGACCTCGAGTATCATTTCACAATATCACCTGAGTTTCATTAAGATGGCTCTTGTATTTTGTGTCACAGGTCAGCATGTTTACCTGTCTGCAAAGGTGAATGGGAATCTGGTCATTCGTGCGTACACACCTGTGTCCAGCGATGAACACCAGGGATACGTCGATCTAGTTGTAAAGGTGTGATGCAATACATTTTGTTGCAAATGACTGGTTATGTTTTATAGTGGGCTTCATAAAAATCCATTTCTATAATATCTCACATCAGGTCTACTATAAAAATACTCATCCAAACTATCCTGATGGAGGCAAGATGTCTCAGTACTTGAATGATATGAAGATTGGAGACACCATTGACTTTAGGGGTCCAAATGGATTACTGGTATACAATGGAAATGGTATTATGATTCAGTGTTATTTTAGCATTATTTCATTATTTATTAATATGATATTATATAAACAGTATTTATAATATAGGCTATTACACCAGTTTTGTATGAGGCATTGAATCTAGCCACTAGAGGGTGATGTTGTTTTAGGATTACCAAATGTATGACCTTTATACACAATGCATTTTAATGTATTGAAATGCTTCAAATGTTGCATATATTTCCTTACTGACATTTACAGGGCAGTTTGGTATTCGACCTGATAAAAAATCTGAACCCAAAGTGCGGAAGTTTAGACACGTGGGCATGATTGCTGGTGGAACAGGTAATGATGGACATATTTTGAATTGGCTCTAATGTATTCTTAGTATGTTTCCAGGAAGTGCTGCCAAGACATTGTGTATTAAATATGTATTAATTAAAGATGGCACGTTCATTCTTTCAGGCATCACTCCAATGCTGCAGCTGATCAGGAGCATAACCGCAGATCCTGCTGACAACACCAAGTGCTCCCTTATATTTGCCAACCAGGTCAGTCACATTCATGACAGAATTTTTTTAATGAAGTGAATAAATTAATATTAAATATAATATAATACTGTAAATGGAGCTCAATGTCAATATACCGTAACCTTGCTAACAATTTTTGGTACCCAGTACATTAGTTTATGTTAACGGAAATAGAATGTTAGTTTTAGGTTTGTAAAATGTTATACTAACGCTACTTTAACAGTCCCCTAATGTTATTCTAACGTTACTTTAATGTTCCTCTAATGTTATTTTAACGTTGCCGTTAAATGTTTTCCTAACGTTCTCCTATTATTTTAACGTTCTAACGTTGTTGTAATGTTATTCTAATGTTCCCAGAACGTCATTCTAACTTTATTTTAATGTTGCTGTAACGTTATTCTGATATTCCCAGAACATTATTCTAACGTTCTCAGAACATCATTCCAACATTTTTAACATTCCCGTTATTTTAACGTTCTGCTAATGTTATTCAAGTGTTCTCCTAATGTTCCCCTAACATTATTCTAACGTTTCCATTTTAACATTGCTGTAACGTTATTCTAACATTCCCAGAATATTCTAACATTCCCCTAATGTTATTTTAATGTTGATTTAACGTTATTCTAACATTCCCAGAATATTCTAACATTCCCCTTATGTTATTTTAATGTTGATTTAACGTTATTCTAACATTCCCAGAATGTTATTCTAATGTTATTTTAACATTTTATTTTAACGTTTGTACTGTTATTGTACTGTTACTCCGTTATTGTAACGTTACTTCAACGTTATTGTAATGTTCCCCTAACGTTATTCTAGCGGTATCTTAACGTTGTTCAGAACATCATTCTAACGTTATTTTAATGTTGCTGTAACATTATTCTAATGTTCCCAGACTGTTCCCCTAACCTCTTTACTGCAATATCATTACCCCGCTGTATGTTAGTAATCCAGCACACCCACGACCCAGTATAGAATAAGCTGTGTGGAAGATGCATGTATGGACACCTACAATCAGTATACTAACCATATCTTGTTTTTATTTATTGTTTAATTATTAAAGATAACCTGAGCATATCAACTATCATATGGAAGATTAAACAAGATCAAATTTGTCCATGAATATGTAAGATTTAGCTTACTATTTCATAGGGTACTCAGATTGTACAGTTCTTCAGCACCAAATGACACTTCAGCACAATCAATGTTTTTTAAAATATGAAATTTATTCAAAGACATTGCCAATGAATAAAAAGTTATTCGACTTAAAGTAGGATATCAGTAACCTACATTTATTTCTTACCACTGAATTGTAGCCACAGTTTAGACATGATTCTTTTGGTCCATAAACTAAAACTTCTCGATTAACATCATGTTCGCTTCACAAAGGTTGTCAAATCTTTCAGAAATCATATTTACTCTCACATCTATATTATATATAAATAATATTTCAATAAAGAGGTCGATAAACAAATGTCTCTCTGCTCGAGGCGAGGGCCACTCCATCTTTTCAGTTTTTACTCTTCCTGCTTCGAGTGTTGACGTTCTGAATTTCATTTTGAAAAAAATCGCTCCTCATACACAGCTCCGCTTCCATGCACGAGAGAAAATACTGATGCTCCGACTTTAATAAAAGTTGCCCCTTTTTTCCAAGACAAACTATTTAATACGATATAATAATTACTTCCCTCTAGATTTACTAAATTGTGGCCACATTGTAATAATTTGTTCCCTTGTTTTAATTACATCAACTCGAGGGAACTAATTAATTTAGTCTACATTTGTCATATATTTGGTCGTAACATAAGTACACCTTTTTTAAATGTTTGTTAGCTGTGTTCTAAAGTGTTTCACTCCCACAGACTGAGAAGGACATATTGTTACGTAAAGAGCTGGATGAAGTTCATAAAAATCACCCTGATAAACTCAATCTGTGGTACACACTGGACAAGCCCTCTGAAGGTACAATTCCTCTTCTGATATAAATATCTAGATGAATGCTATCTGTAGTGATCATTTGACTGCCCAGCAGTAGAGGCGACTGAAGATTTTCTGCGTCTGTGTTCTTGTGACAGTGTGGAAGTACAGCAAAGGGTTTGTTGATGCTGCCATGATAAAAGACCATCTCCCGCCTCCGGCCAACGATGTGCTCATCGTGATGTGCGGTCCACCCCCCATGATCCAGTATGCCTGCCTGCCAAACCTCGAAAAGCTGGGCTACAAAACTGACAACACCTTTGCATACTAAGTCTCCCGCCACTGATTAGTGTGTATTACACAAACATATTCTGTGATCATTTGTAATAGATGGTTTACAGCTTGTGAAACATGTCAAAACAATGCCAGATGTAGGTTTAAAAATAGATCTTTTGTTGAATCCTTTTGGTTTTGTTTGTGATTGAATTATCTCAGAAAAACATCCAATTCCAATTCAGGCAAGTAATAGCCAAAATATATATATATCTGTATTTCGTGTTTTTTTAAGAAATGTAAGTATTTTTTTAACAGGGTTTACAAATACTACCCCAATTTTCAGAAAAGTTGGGAATCTGTGATTTGTTAATTCTCTTAAACCGTTATTTAACTGACAGAAGTACAAAGAAAAGTTTTTCAGTGCGTTCACTGACCAAAATTCAAACAAATTTTGATTTTGATGGCTGCAACACACTCCAAAAAAGTTGGGACAGACGCATATCTACCACTGTCACATCACCTTTTCTTTTAATTACACTTAATCGTTTTGCAAGTGGAATTTTTGCCCAATCTTGCCTGATACGACAGCTGCTCAACAGGCTGTGGTCGTGGTTGTCTGATTCTCCTTTTTATGATGGGCCATACGTTTTCAATAAGAGACAGATCTGGACTGCAGGCAGGCAAGCATCCCCACACATGCAGTTGCTTCCTAGGAAAGATGTAATCTTGATGGCAGTATCCGTCTCTATACAATCCCAATATGCCTTCAAAACAAAAACAAGCTCAAAGGTGGACTCATTTGACCGCAGCACACATTTCCACTGTCTTTTGGACCATTTGAGATGATCTCTGAAATTTGGCAAAGTGGTAAGCCAATCTTCGCTTGCAAAGACTGAGCCTTTAGTGGACCCAAACACAATACCTGCTCACCTCTCATTAATTGACCTGCTAATTGTGGACTGTTTCAGAACAATTTAACTTGGAGATTCTATAATCTTTTCACATTTATTTTGCCAATGTCCCAATGTTTTTGGAATGTGTTGCAGACATCAAAATCTGTTTATATTTACAGAATACAGTTGACCCTTTTCACATTTCCAGGTTTCTCAGAAGCAGAAGTTGGGTAAACTTCTATAGCGGTGAATGAGAGACTATATTAAATGTTTTGTGTTTGCATTCGGTCAAATAGCAAAATAAAAACTCCATTATAGGTGTTTTCATAACTTTAAAAAAGAGGAAGAACAGAGTGAGATTGATAACAGAAGAGAGAAATACGTCAATTTTACCGTCACTCCCACAGCTGCTGTATTAGAAACACCCACACTGCAGCATTAACAAGTTTCTTGTAATATGATGCAAAGGTAATATATGAAGTGAATTTAGTTGGTGGGATATATTAGGCAGCAAGTGAATTTTTTTTCCTTTAAGTTGATGTGTTAGAAGCAGGAAAAATGAGCAAGCTTAAGGATTTGAGTGAGTTTGACAAGGGCCAAATTGTGATGGCTAGACGACTGGGTCAGAGCATCTCCAAAACTGCAGCTCTTGTGGGATGTTCCCGGTCTGCAGTGGTCAGTATCTATCAAAAGTGGTCTAAGGAAAGGAACAGTGGTGAACCAGCAACAGGGTCATGGGCGGCCAAGGCTCATTGATGCACGTGGGGAGCGAAGGCTGGCCCGTGTGGTCCGATTAAACAGACGAGCTACTGTAGCTCAAATTGCTCAAGAAGTTAATGCTGATTCTGATAGAAAGGTGTCAGAATACACAGTCCATCGCAGTTTGTTGCGTATGGGGCTTCATAGCCGCAGACCAGTCAGGGTGCCCATGCTGACCTGTCCACTTCCAAAAGCACCAACAGTGGGCACGTGAGCATCAGAACTGGACCACAGTGCAATGGAAGAAGGTGGACTGGTCTGATAGTATGCATCACTAACCTGGTGAACACATGGCACCAGGATGCACTATGGGAAGAAGGCAAGCTGGCAGAGGCAGTGTGATGCTTTGGGCAATGTTCTGCTGGGAAACCTTAGGTCCTGTCAGCCATGTGGATGTTACTTCGACACTAAGCATTGTTGCAAACCATGTACACCCTTTTATGGAAACGGTATTCCCTGGTGGTTGTGGCCTCTTTCAGCAGGATAATGGGCCCTGCCACAAAGCAAAAACGATTCAGAAATAGTTTGAGGAGCAAAACAACGAGTTTGAGGTGTTGACATGGCCTCCAAATTCCCCAGATCTCAGTCCAATCGAGTATCTGTGGGATGTGCTGAACAAACAAGTCAGATCCATGGGAGGCCCCACCTCACAACTTACAGGACTTGAAAGATCTGCTGCTAACATCTTGGTCCAGATACCACAGCACACCTTCAAGTTGTTTTAAACCTGTATGAGTTTTTTTCTTCTGCTGAACACAAAAGAAGATATTAACCAGACAGTTGATAATCAGAGAGTTGACAGTAGCCATTGACTTCCATAGTATTTTTTTCCCTACTATGGAACTCAATGACTACCATCAACTGTCTGTTTACACTGACGTCTGGTTGTGTTCAAAAGAAGAAAGAAACTCATTTAAATTGGGAACAACTTGAGGGATTACAAAATTTTCAGTTTTGGGTGAACCTTTTAATACTTACTGTAGAGTAAAACAAATTGTACGTGAATGACATTATTTAAATATGGGGTAGTAAAACAAAGGACAAAACTTGTTAGCAAAAATTATTTATTTATGCAGCTATTTTGCATTTTAATTGCATCAAGTGCGGATAGACATCATACACTAGTTATAAGGCTGGAAAGGCTTGGGAAAATAACATACAGATCCAGTGCTGCATTCAAAACATCGGTTAACAAGCAGTGAGCTGCTCATTAGAATAAACCCACAAAAAAAGGAAATAAATGGTAAAAACACCTCAGCTGTTAGGTGAACTTAACAAGCATGGTCAGAGGATCGTCACCCTCCTTACCAACCAGTGCTTTCAACATCCCACTTGGAGTGCCAAAGCATTTCGCACCTTTGAAGAAGTGATCGATAAAACCTTGATCAATCCTCACACACTTCCCCACAGCTGCTTGCAGATTGTTGCTCAGTAGCCCGTAAACGTTTCCCTCATCGTTTTGGCGACCGAAGAAGAGAAAAAGCGCGTAACAGTCTCTGCCGATGGAGGAGCAGAACTCCACCATCCTCTCGGCTTGGGTTCTCTCCACCACATCCATCCCGGCCATGCGCATGATGTCGGCGTAGATTTCTTCCACGTTCTCCTCCGTTCTTTCTGGCAGATGAAAAACCTGGACCGCGATCTGGAGTCGGGGGTTCTTGCTCGGCTGATCCAGCACGGCCCAGACCCAGTGGGCACCCAACAGGATCCTCTGTTCTTGGGTCATGGCCGTGCAGTTGAACATGGGGGTGAGATTCAACAGGCTGCTGTGCTGGATGTAGGTCATCAGAAAGATCTCGCTTAGGGTTGAAGGACTTGGGTGGAACTTGTTCTCCGGGTCCCTGAAGAGCAAATACTCCTTTGTTCTGGATGAAGCCGCTCGGATGCAGTCGCTAAAGAGGTGGACGAGGTCTGCAGAGGCGGTTCTGTTGGGTTTAGCCCACAAGGTTCTGAAAATGCTAGTTTTGGCTTCATACTGGAGATCTTTTTGGTTCATTCCAGCTGGTCCAGTTCAAAGTGTTGTTTCCCTTATACACTAGAAATATTGACACATAATTATAATACTTTATTGCATTTTCCATTTAGGTAACACTTTATTTTATAGTGTCCCTGTTGTTACTATAGTAATAACAGTCAATTATGCATAGTTACATTCACACCAACCCTAACTATATAGTAAGTACATGTAGTTTTTGGTGCGTTCAAGTCCTCCTGGGATGTTCGTATTTATGAGGTGAGAAGTCATGTTTACGACATCATTTGCGCTCAAGTCTCTTTGGTCCGAGCAAAATGGCGGTGTTCCTTCTTTTAATGAATTTCACGAAAATACAGCAAGGTTTGTTAAGTCAGCTTATAGAAAATTAAGAACAACTAGATTTTTATTAATCTATGAAGCCACTGTAAACGGTTTCGTTATATATAAGGCTAATTGTTAAATTACAATGCTAGCTTACTTTGTTGTAAATGACAAAGCCTGACAGTGTCGCATCCATTGATTCCGCCATGTTTCTCACTGACACGCCCCCAACTCGTACAGATCGAGGCTTATGGGTCCTGCAAAAATCCTTTGCGAGTTTTATATCATCAATGATTGATGCGTTCGGTGACAGTGAGCCGCATCACACGCGGGATTTAAATGGTGGCTACAAAGAAATCTCTAGCGCTCATTTTGGTTTGTCTTGAAAAACTAAGAAAATTTAGCGGTCGTCGTAGGAGAAGTCACACTGCAGGATTGTGCGCCAAATCTTCTGACACTAAAATTAAATCGCAGCGGTCATTAATCGGCTGTCAGTGAACATGTCAAACTAACCATCAAAGACTTCAGATTTTATCCTAGGATCAGAGGAATCTTTTAGGATTTAAAAAATTTGTCTCAGACGGCCAAATCGTGGCCAAAATCGCACAGTGTGTACCCGGCTTTAAAGAAAATCCTGAACGTCCCACTGGTATTTACGACTTCGTGGTGGCGTTCATGTGTGTTCAACTTGTAAATATGATCTTTACGACGTGACTTGAACGCACAGTACTTAATTGTATAATTACACTGTAACAATGACACCTTAAAATATAGTGTAACCACCATTTCTTAAGATTTAGTTTTAAGCACTGCAAAAAAATTATATTCCTACTTAGTATTTTTGTCTTGTTTCCAGTCCAAATATCTAGAAAATCTTAAATCAAGATGCGTATACTATAAGTAAAATTACAAGATATTTTTTCTTGTTTTCTGGGAAAAAACAAGCTAAATTATCTGCTAATGGGGTAAGAAAAATGATCTTGTTCCTGTTTGGGACAGAAACAAGTAAAAAGAGTTCAGACAGAAACAAGATCATATTTCTTACCCCATTGGCAGATGATTTAGCTTGTTTTAAGCAAAAACTCAATTTTATTTTCCATGAGACAAGAATTTTGTTATTTAATTTTTTGATATTTAGACATGAAACAAGACAAAAATACTAAACAGGCATAATACTATAAGGCATTTTTTTGCAGTGAGGACAACCAAAAATCTGATTTAAAATCCAAAAGATATTGAAATTCAACAAAAATATTTCTGACATTTTTAACAAAAAAATAAATAATAATACTTATTCAGTTCTAAATTAACATTTATAAACAAAAATAAATATTTATATGATTCAATATAAAAAAGGTGACATTTCACTGACATAAAACATTTTATGTTACAATAATCTAAAGTGTGGCGCCATTAACAACTTTTTTAGAGTCCAATTCTCAATATTAACTCTGACTTTTGCCTCAATTATCTTAATTACTGCTTACTAATAGTAAGGCAGTTAAATTGAGGTATTGGGTAGGATTAAGGGATGTAGAATATGATCAATATCCTAGTAATATGCATGCTAATAAGCAACAAGTTAATAGTGAGAATTAGACTCTACACTAAAGTGTTACCATTAGTGGACACTAGCATGTAAATGTCAACAGATAAAAGAACTCACCAATATTATTCTTTCCTTAGTATCGGGTGAGAGTGAAACTGCAGTCGGATCTTTCTTCTCTTGTCTGGAGTCCTATTAAAATAGGTGTTGCATTTAAAGCTCAACTATCAGATAAGGACCTCCCAGATATAATGTTTGCCATTTGGGTCATGGGACATGTTGGACAAGTCATCATAAAGCCCCCTACAACGACAAACCCCTTTTAACTCTTGAGATGGATTTAACAGAGCTAAAGCAAGCAAACAACCATTTCTGCTTGAAAACAAACAAACTGCTTTTAACATATTATATGGATTTGAAAAAAGATTAAGCGTAAGAAAATTACAAACTGTTAAGCAAACAGAAAGATTTACTCCTATCCATTCCTTGGCTACAAGAATACAATATCATATGAAAAACAAAGGAAGAGGTAGATTGACTAGAAATAAGAGCTGTTCGCAGGTTACACAAAAAAACATTTCATATAGTACATTATAAACTCAAATCAAAAGGAAATAAAATACAAAAACGAAATAGTAGATGTGTGTCTTGAGCTGGATGGTGAACAGGTGAGAGTGTGTTACACGGCTCAAGTCCTGAAGGTTTGAGGGTGAGGTGGGTTAAGTTGAGGTGCGCTCTCGGCAGGACAGGAGTGTGGAGTTAATGCGGCGCAGTCCGATCACACTATTGCGGTCTGGCTGCGTCTCATTCCTCTCAGCAGCTCGTCTCGGCTGAGTAAGTACTGGAAGTGAGAGGAGGTGATGGTGCCAGGATTAGTGCGAAGTTAAACCTAGATTAGCAGAGTTAATCCTAAACTTTTCAATATCAGTTTGCAATGTGTGACATTAGCCCCTGGTTTCACAGACAAGGCTTAAGATATAGTCCCAGACTAAAATGCATTATTGAGCTGTTTTAACTGAATGCTACTTGCCTTGGCATAAATTAAAATATGTCAGTGCCATTTATTTTTGTCTCAAGATGCACACCAGTAATGTTTTGTTTTTCTAAGGTAGTATGTTTATAAAAGCTTCTTAAATGTCATAATCCTGGCTTAATCTAAGCCTGGTCTGTGAAATATTGAATATGCACTTCTATGATGTAGCAAAATAATATTAAGTCTTTCGCCTCCAGTATTAAAAAAAAGAAAAGAAAAAAAAAAAGTTGGCAGCCAGGGCCAGGATTTTTTATAATTTTCACAAAACTTTCATGGCCCCAAGACCATTTTGTTGTATGAATATCTGAACATACAATAAATAAAAAGCAATTAAAAAAAAAAATTACTCCATGCATTCGTTTTTGTCAACACTTGAATGTGGCTAAGTTTAATAAAAAAAAGCTAAATTTTGAACAAAAAGCTGAGAAAATCTAGTTTTTTTGTAAAACTACACTGGATTCGGAACAAATGATCAAAACATTGAGTAGATCCCCAATGTTACAGAGTTTTGATTTATATGCTGTTAATGTTTGATGATCGTGTTATTTTACATGTGCATAAGCAATGCTTCTTTCGCTTGTGTTTTGAGCTTGTCTGGCTATCACCAGAACAATCTTCGACCAATCAGACCACAAGAGGCGTGATCAACAGGCATAGTTCAAGTGACTCTGTAAGCAATTAGATACACCTTCGACCAATCAGACCAACGATCAATCGCTTCTCTATTTGTCATTGTTAAACCCACCAACAGCGTGCCAGGTGGATAAGCTGGTTTGTGACTGGTCCCTGCAAAATTGTAACAGAAGTAGGATAGAAATATGTACAGATTTCCAGCCTGAGTAACAGGGCGAAATCAAATCGCCGGCAGATCGGTCTGGGTTTACCCAGTCCAGTTTTGATCCAGTTTCCTTATACTAGATTTCAGGAAGATGCGTGATAGCGCCTCCTACCTTATAACAGTGAAAACACGGATTGCCGGAAAATTCCGTCAATGGCGGGAAAGAGTTAAGAAACATGAATATCAAAAATAGTTTTGATGTGACTTTCATTTGGTCATTAAGTGTATCAGTAGATTAGTTTCGCAATTCGTGTCTCAGCAGTGTTAAAAAAAAAATGTAGTTAAACATATTTTTTTAAACTAGGAATTGTAATAATGGTGCATGTAAATAAATAAAAATAGAAGTTATTTTTCTTTAATAATAAAGTTTCATTGGAACGACGAGTTTATATTTTAGTTTAGTTTTATATTGAATTATATTTTTAGTTATACACATTGCTTGGTTAATAGATACTACAGAGTGTTGGTATCAACTTACTGTGAGGTTGTTAATTCCCCTGGATAAGGCCTCGATCTGCATCCCTGATCCTTTAGCGCACAGAATCTGAAATGTCAAGATATCCATCAAATATATCAACCTAAATAATATACGTTTATATTCATCTTGTGGTTTTACGCAAATACAAATAGATATGTTTTCTATTAATAGATGGAATATTAAGCAGAAGCAATGGGTGGTAATGAAGTGGAAATAATGTGAATACAGAGAAATGTATATTAGAATGTACCTGCACAAGTGCATGAAAATCCTTTCCCAGCATGCACTTCTCCACATTGTGAAAATGGCTGTGTTTGTGGCCAGATGCATGGATGACAGCAGGTTAATGCTCAATGTTTGTAAATCATGCGTGTCAATGTCTTTTAGCAAAGTTTGTGATTAAAAACATTTTGCAAGACGATTAATTTTCGCATACAGCCAAGAAAACATATTTATTTATCAAGGAACCTTTTTTAAAAGGAAAATGATAAAGGGTAAAAAAAAACACAATATCACTGTGATCGAGGAGGTTTATTGATTATGTAACAATATTTTGGATTATATATCATTAGTCTATCTTCAACTGAAGAGGCAGGATATCTACCTATAAAAATAGTTTTGTGCATTTTATTGTATGAAAATAACATCAGATTAGTCAAAATGTGCGGCTGCTTCTGAGCATTTAAGTAGTCTGTATGCCTCTTAAAATTTCACCATAAATATACCATTAAATAACTCTCTAAAATATGCAAATATTGCACAAGATAGTACACACTGTCTTTTGAAACAGTAGGTGTTGGGTTACAAAAATGGAATACTTTTCAGATCTCAATACATTTTTTATCGATTCACAAAAAAATGATATAGAGTCGAATGTATCTGACTGTCCATCGCAAGCGAAGTGGCACTATTCTGGGAAAGGCCTTCGACTAAACCTTGTTTCCCCTTGTGAGATGATGTGCTAAACCCTTGGATCCATGTCTTTTTCCGCAGTGTCCATACTGCTGTCTACTGTCCGTCAATGAAGGATGCTGGGGTGTTATAAAATGGCACTGAACAGAACCAGGGTGTCGTTGGGAGGTTGCCGTGGTTTTTTGTGGGATATGGGTGAAGGGTTATTGGCTGCAAGCGTCAGATCTGTAGAGCTCCCACCTGCTCCCGCCTCTCTGGGTCCCTGTCGAAGATGGGACTCAGGCCCCTGAAGCCGCTGTAGGGCCGGTTGGTCCCGTTGAGCAGGGCCTGGGCTTGGGATGCATCCAGAGGACAGATGTAGTCTGTGGAGTCGTCAGCGCGCTTCTTACGGTGGCCAAAACTGGAGAAACCTATTTTACGTGGCTGAGGAACAAAAATACACAGAATAATGAATAACAACAGAGCCTATCTGCCGATATTGAATGATCTTTTTAAAAATTATTATATCGGCTGATATTTCACATTCAATTATGTACACACAATTGCTTAATTTTTACTTTTAAACAGTGCAATCATCTAATGCTCACCTAAAAACACTAATCATTTAATAAGTTCGATTTATTAAATAAGATAAATTAATTTCCATTTTTTGTTATGATGCAGAAAATTGTAAAATTAAAGTTTGTTCGATTTTTTATTTATACAAAAGAGTATAAAAGTGTAATATAAAATATTTCTGAAATTGTTTTATTTGTTAACATGACTACAGCATTTATTAATCCTGTTAATCATTAAGATTGAATCTTGTTAATATTTATAACGATCAAAAGTTGCATAGTTAAATTGTTAATAAAAGTTAATAAATGCTGTAAAAATATATTGCTCTTTTTAAAATTATGTTTCCACAACATGTTTATTATTATTTTTTATGGTGGAAAGATATAAAAATAATAATAATAAAAATATTCCAAACAACTTTAATTAATTTATTAATTAAATTCTTTAATGAATTGAATTGGGCTGGACAACTATCTTATTAACAACAATAATAATAATAAAAAAAAAATAATAATAATAATGAACAATTTGTTTATTAATATTATTATTATTATAATAATACAAATTCAATCCAATAAATTCATTTATTATTATTATTATTATTATTCCTTAATTAATTAATTGGGATAATTATCATAGTCATAAACCCAGTCCATTAATCTCCAGGATAAGTTTCAATATTTTGTAAAATACTTAAAATAGTAAAAGGTGAGGCACTAGAACAACAATAAGAGACCCTTTTATGTCTCGTCATCCTTGCCGGAAATAATTTCTCTTATCATGAAAAATGAATGGTTGGCTCAACTTTCTAAAAGACGTTGGCTGAACTAAATGTTTCGTCTAGAGCTTCATTGTGCTTAGTAAGTATGTTACATACTGTAGGACCATTCGCTCAGCACATTCCATATAGATGTCCTAAGCAAAATCAAAGTGTCAAAACACGTGTGCTGCATCAGCTGAGCTTAAACACGAATCAGGCTGCTGAAGCAGGGCTCCGTTTATTTACATGTGTAAGGGCTTCCATTTTCATTCTGAGGCATGCGGTTGGCAAGGATTAAGGTGTTTCTAAAGATGTGGTCAGCATATGTGAGCTGCACTTTCTTACCCGGACTTTTGCGGTGGTGTTCAGTGGCGTGTAGCCAGGTGATTCCAGGAACTCTTGTTTTTCTTGCTGAGCCTGAGAGCCCA
Organism: Gobiocypris rarus; assembly: GCA_023029165.1. Taxonomy (NCBI): domain Eukaryota; kingdom Metazoa; phylum Chordata; class Actinopteri; order Cypriniformes; family Gobionidae; genus Gobiocypris; species Gobiocypris rarus. The sequence continues at coordinate 13,565,412 of CM040913.1, read as the reverse complement.
CCAGAGTGTTGAAATTAGTGGCCAGGTGCCTCCTCAACAGAGTCTTCTGCGGGGGGATGTTCAGGAGCATCGCAAGGGTGTCCGAGTTAAAACGAGGCTCCAAGATCTTGTGGGGAAAAAAAATATCAATATCATAATCTGAAGCAAGAAATACATGAACCAAATATGGTGTGCTGAGTGGTTTTCAGTGTTTTACTATGAATGTGCGAAGGTGTTTTGAGTGGTTTTTAGTGTGTTGTGATGTATTTTCTAGGGTGTTCTAGATGATTGCTAGGGCATTTCCTGATGGTTTCTAGGGAGTTTCTATGAAGTTATGTTATGAAGTTCTAACTGGTTTTTGCTAGGGTGTTGGTTGAGGCGTTGCTATGGCGTTGCTAAGGTGTTTTGAGTGGTTTTAGGCATGTTGCTAGGGATTTTTAGGTTGTTCTAGATGATTGCTAGGGCATTTCCTGATGGTTTCTAGGTAGTTTTTTTTATGATGTTATGAAGTTCTAACTGGTTTTTACTAGGGTGTTGGTTGAGGCGTTGCTATGGCGTTGCTAAGGTGTTTTGAGTGGTTTTAGGCATGTTGCTAGGGATTTTTAGGTTGTTCTAGATGATTGCTAGGGCATTTCCTGATGGTTTCTAGGAAGTTTCTATGAAGTTATGTTATGAAGTTCTGATTGTTTTTGCTAGGGGTGGTGCTCGGGGCATTGCTAATGGGGTTTCTAAGGTGTTTTGTTTAGCATGTTGCGATGCATTTTCTAGGGTGTTGCTATGGGGTTGCTAAGGAAGGTTCCAAAGATGCTCTCAGTACTTTGTGTGTTTATATGCATTTGCTATGGTGTTCTGGATGGCCGTTTTTTTAATGGCCCAAGTGAAAGGAGCCCATAATCTTTCATTTAAGGTGAAGTAAGCTTTTTTTATGGTAAACTGGTAGATTAGTATGCCATAAATGGGTTTATCTCCTCAGAAAGTGAACACATTGAGCCTCCCAGGCACCATCATAACATTGAGAGAGGTCCGCTCAGATCTGTCAATCTCTTTCCAGCGCAACCAATAGTGAGAGTTTGGGTACAGAAGTGCAATCCGAAATTCACTGCATTTAGACCTTCAAAGATTAAAGGGGTAATGAACACGTCAAAGCGAATGGGGATTTGTGATGCAACGCACTACATATTATAAGCGAGACGCTCGCGTTCGCTCTAGACAGAGTGTTAGCGTACTCAATTGCTTACTCCGGAATACTTTTAGCTTTACTTTTATTGAAATTAGTGTACTTTTACCAGTTTAAGACATGCCTCACAAGGTCCTGTACGAGCTGTGTTTATGTTGTTTGAGTTGGGGGAGGCATGGCCCACGAAAGGAGCGTTTGCAAAATATGCTGTATTGTTGTAATTCAGATAGGTGCCACTATGGTCGCAGAAACTACACTCTTCACCTTTAAGTAGCAGGGCAAAGTCTGATTTGAGTTACTCACTATAAGTCCTCCATGCACTCCGCTGCCTCTCAGGTTGGGGGCGTATTCTGCCAGGTCAACTGATCTGAGCCATTCCATCACCGGTGATTGGACCACTGGACAACCTCAGAAGGGGATGTCTTATTCTGTCAAAACAACATAAATTAGCATATCCATGATGTGCATTATCTGTTCTGAAAATGTAGAAGTGGATTTTGTTTCTGTTTATTTCATCCACACCTCATCTCCAGGTCTTCTTTTGAGGCAGTTGGGGTTGAACTTGTTCACATGTAGGACGTGGATAGCACACTTGATGCTGAGATGATGCAGTTGACTGGTGACTTTCAGGAATAGCAGATCATTCTGAAAAAATAAAACGAAAGCAACAATATTAATCTCATTTGATTGTATACATTATTTCTATTCCTCTAATTTGATTAGGAAGGCACTAAAGGTTAACAAAGATATTTACCACTGTCAAGTACTGCAGTAATCTACCATCCACACGTCCTTCATTAAACTGGTCTTTGTACTGCGGTAATCCGATATCATCCAGCCATCCTGTGTAGAAATAACATGGTATAATATTATATTATATAGAACTGTAATTCCTTATTTATAGTATGTAAAATATCCATGTATGGTGTACTAGGAGGGTCACCTAGTTATAAAAATGAAGTAATCAATTATCAATTTATTAATTCACAAAAATATAAGTATATAGACTATTTATTTTGTTCATTGATTTCTTCATTTTAGTTTTAAGCAGCACTCCAAGTCCTCCATACGTGCCACAAACAAAACAAAGAGTGATGAAAATGGTCTGCATTTGTCTCTTAAGAATGGTTCATAGGTACATACGTGTGACCCAGATGTGGTCGAGTTCAGAGGATTTCTCCGTCACTTTGGTGTTGAATGAGCGCAGAGCCAGCTGGAGCTTCTTCCTGTGTAGGGGATGTTTAATTCCCAGCTCCTAAATGTGAAAATCAATTCAGAAATCAAGATGGTTGCGACAGCATATTGTTTCATTGGTAATGGCTATCTATATCAAAATAATTGATATTTTTAGTTGTTCAATTAAGGAATTGTAAAGTCTTGTAAAGCCAAAAATTGTATTGAGTGTGTTTGATGGCAGAACAAATAAGTCATGCAGCATTACTGGCGTGAACAGAGGTTAATTCAACCCTGACAGGTAGAACCAAACCAGAATTTGAGTGGCACCACAACGACCTGAAGCGATAGGCGTAGCCAAATAATTTTACAGGAACCGCCAGGTGTTGCGTGAGGATATCAGATTGTTAAAACCTGGACATTATTGATGTAAGCCACAGGTCTGAATGTGTTACTTCCTTATCTGCTGAAATCTTGTATGAAGTATCTCTCACCTTCTCCATGTCCTGCGAGGAGGCAGAGAGTAGAGTCTGACCACTAGTCACCCACTGTCTGGCCATATTCACATACTGTCCCAGGCCAAAGTCCTCCATCCATACGCACACCTGATCACATGACCATTTTGAGAAGGGGGCGTTCATGTCACTGCAGAACACAAATTTAGAATATGAGAAGGAGGAATGAAGTCTCAGAACAGATCTGATTGTAGGTGCTGAGGTACCGTGCTGAAGAACCAATGCCCAGACAGGCGAGTCGTGGGCCGGCTGTGGCTCTGAAACCACCTCTCTTAAAGTCGGAATCAGAACCGTCAGCAGGAAGACTGCCAGACTGGGTTCTCCTGATCCTGTGAAGCAGAGGAAAATATATGTGATGAAACAATAGTCACAGGACACTTTTCATGATCACTTTTCAACTTTTGTCCTACTCAATTAAAAAAAAAAAAAGTGATTATCAACAGATGTCTTTAACAAAACAGCAAATACTCACTTTCCCCACAGTTTTCGGATGCCTTTCTGGTTCTTCTTGTGCTCTGGTGAAACAGGGGACTGCTGACCCGATTCTACTCCAGATGACATTGGCGAAAGGTCAGATAAGGTTGAGTCATCTGTCTTCTCGGTCTTTCCTGTGAACAGGAAGTAATCCACTTGTTCTGACAGGTGTATGTGTTTCTATGTTTTTATAGGTTCACTACTGGACTGAATACACATTCTAGCTGGACCCACCAACCACAAACTGATCATGCTTTCCCCACGGCCCTGCACCAAATATCAGCCATGCAGGAGAACAGAGGAAAAGAAAGCAAAGACTAACATCACAATGCTGTTTAAGTGTCAATGGATATTAAAATACAAGAAACTTTTATACTTTTGTAAACTGACGACTCTAGGGTAAGGCACTTAAACCAATGCACCAGTAGATATACATAAAAGCTCAGGTTCCAGAAATGTAGAATAATAATTGTATAAAATAGCCTTTGCTGCTGATGAAAATAAAGAAAATAATTTTTTTAAAAATATGCCAATTCATTAAAATTCGAATAACCACTGTCTAATATAATTTAAAGCAGATCAATCCAATATATGATAAAGAGATGAGTGTATACAATTCTACTACTAAATAAAAAATAAAATAATAATTAATGTGATCATGTGACACTGAAGATTGGAGTAATGATGCTGAAAATACAGCTTGCATCACAGAAATAAATTCTATTTTAAAGTATATTAAAATTGAAAACCATTATTTTAAATTGTAATAATATTTCACACACAATATTAATAAATAAAGGCAGGCTTGATGTAAAACAACACTGTATGTAAAATGTATAACTGTTCAAATGGTCCTCTATGAAGAACAATAGCGGTATTTTGAGTTTGAGAGTCCTCAAATAAATCAAGATTTTTAATAACCAAACCAAACAGGGTAAAGGCTCATAAGCGTTCCTGGCTTTTAGCATGAGACTTCTATATATGAAACCTAAATGGATTTTTCCTTATTCCTTTTTTCCATATAGAGTACATTATATTTGTATCACATGGCACCAGTTTAAACTCACAGAAACGCAGCAAGGCTCATAAGTCTAATCTCTGAGAGGAGAGAGAGCTAGTTAGAGAGAGTACAAGAGAGAGAGAGAGAGAGAGAGAGAGAGAAAACCTCTGCTTTCAGCTTTAAAGAATCAGGATAGGAGAGCTTAAGTTAAATCCAATATGACACAGCAAGAGTGTGCTCTGTGGTCGTACGCTAACGTGAGATTGAGAGGACAATACCTAAAGCTGGTGCGCTGGCGCTTCGGCAGCGATCTTCGCACGGAGTGAGAGAGGGGAAACGTGTGCAGAGACAGCCACACAGCCCGAGAGATGGATTAGTCAGAGAGAAAGAGTAAAGAGAAGACACACAGAAGCCCATGCAAAGACACCATATTGTTAAAAAAAGCTGTTATGGTCGAAAAGCTTAGAGCACAAAAGTAGTAAGAATACAGTCTGTTGAGCTCAGAAAATGTATATATATATATATATATATATATATATATATATATATATATATATATATATATATATATATATATATATATATATATATATATATAGTGTGTCCGAAAGATATATATATGCATATAGTATATATATATATATATATATATATATATATATATATATATATATATATATAAGCACAGGTTTATTTGTGGCAATGGCCAACAATAAATTGTATGGGTCAAAATGATCAATTTTTCTTTTATGCCAAAAATCATTAGGATATTAAGTAAAGATCATGTTCCATGAAGATATTTTGTAAAATATATAAAAAATGTATTATTAGTAGTAATATGCATTGCTAAGCACTTAATTTGGACAACTGTAAAGGCGATTTTCTCAATATTTACCCTCAAATTCCAGATTTTCAAATAGTTGTTTCTCGGCCAAATATTGTCCAATCCTAACATCCATGGATTTATTATTTATTCAACTTTCAGGTGATGGTGACTGGTTTTGTGGTCCAAGGTCACATATATATAAAATTATTAAATGTATTGAATTTTGAGACAAATGTCTTCTTAATGATTTTCAGTTTTTTTCAAGCTAAATAAAGCAACAGTTTTTCCAATAACAAAAGAATTATATTTTGGGTAAAAGGTGGGGCTAAAGGCAAAATAATACACATGACAATAAACAGCTGGCTGACTTTTCCATTTGGTGACATGACATGGTTAGATTCAGAAGGGAAATATCATATATTGAGTTGGGTGTCCACCTTAGAGATAATCATATTATTTATAATGGAACAATCATATTTAAAAATTTGATATTAATCATATATTCAAATATGTATTGTTATTACTGTAAATCTATATTAAATTATTATGGGATCACCTTTAATGCTTTTAGAATCTTTACTTTTTAAAGTAATTTTGTTTATGTATTTGTAGAATATAAAACATATTTTAATGACAGTATATTTATTATATTTATTGAACTTATCAAATTATTTGAATTTATCAAAATAAACAGAAAATAGTACAAATATATATATATATATATATATATATATATATATATATATATATATATATATATATAGCTTATATATGATTGCACACTTATATTTGTTTTCAGACACAGCCCATGTGACAAATGATTTTGACAAGGAATTCTGGGTGCTGTGAGACGATTGCTTACTTAGGTTGAATTCACTGTCTTCACTTTCATCAGGAGACAGCTGTAGTGGTGAAGATGGCGGCAGTCTCCCTCCATTCTGCTCTGGACGACTAAACTTGCCCGGGAGCGTCTGGTATTTGTTATTTACTGGATTATATCGGTTCTGCAGAAGAAATGCATTTATCTTAGCGATATCTTTATTTATAGAGTATATTAATTATATTAACCATGAATAATAATTACAAAAAAAAGTATACAAAATAAATAAATAAATACACATTTTATTAGAATGACTAGAATGAACACTGATATCAGGTGTAAGTGTTTTCAAGTTAATGAGCATCTTTATTAAATAAGCCAGGCAAACAAAAAGAAAAGCATATGTGATGTTAATTAATGCATATGCTATTGTTGTGGTTATGTTGTTGTGTTTGCTTTAGTTTTATTGGCTTATGTTAGCTGGTAGTACCTCTAAAACAGCCTCTACTGGTTGGCCCACTACATGCTTAAGAAAAACCAACAGCACAAACACACAAACATACACTCAGTTAGTTGAGTCGCGCCGTATGCTAAAACATACAACAAAGCACTATTGTTAATGTAAATCAAGCATTAAAGATATTAGAGTTGAGCTGAGACAGTCATACTAAAAGCATTTTGTTAATGAGATGAGTTAGATGCCACAAGAAGCTAAAGGGTCATATTTATTTCGACCAAAATGATTCAGGTTTTGTACCATCTGTAAGCTTCCACTTTGGAGCTCTTCCAAGCTGGTGGACAGCATCCGCTGCAGTGACCTGAAAATAAAACCATGAACAATTATATTAAACAAGCTATGCTTACATTATTGTGCTTATGACTAAGAGCAGCTCATTGGTTCAGGTTACATCATGGACTAACAAATGTCTACACTGGAAGCACATACAGTACACATGGTTTAAACAAAAGATGACTGAAATTAGAAGGCCTTGAACCAAAAACATTAAAAATTTGTTATATGTATATGCTATTTAATTTTCCAATGCAAATTAAGCTCCAAAATGACAATTAAAGCCATTCTCAAGGAGACAAGGACATCTTTCCAAATCTGTCAAATTTAAATTTAAAATGCAATTAATGATTTGACATTTGGAATCTCAAGGCAAGACTACATTATTAAATTAAAAGGCAAATGTGAACACATTTACATTACTTTTGTCTCATGTTAACACAAATGTTTTAATTTCAGTTTAAGAAAAATTGCAATATATATTTATTTATAAAAAAATAAACAAACAAACAAACTGCTGAATACATCTATAACACTGTTGTGGAAAAATGTCTTAATCTAATTACATACACCAGAGGTCCAATCCGAATATCACTAGGAATCCTCAGTCATCCTAGACTAGATCGATAAGAAACAGCGTGTGTGTGGCGTATGGCAATGACATCACAACAAAAAGCCACCGCTACATTAGAAAGCCTCTTAAACAGGCACAAACACACACACTCCACTTGCCATTGTCTGCTGTAAAAGCCCAAATCGCCAATGGATACCATCGAGGTCTCCATGGAGGGCTGTATACTGCGACAGCTGGGCCAGAGAAGGATAGAATGGGATGGAGTGCAAGGAAGAGAGATGGAGGTAACAAAATCACATTAGCTTGGGTGAACGATTGGGATAGCGAGTTTGCAGCAAAATGGTCCTTCTCCCATAGATGCCTTCCGATCCCTACAGCCTTTAAGTAGAGCGGCCCGCTGGGGCCTCTGAGACTCTGCTATCATCAGTCATCAGTGTACTGTTAATAATACAACCTCTCGCTCACCTGGAGTCCAGTTCTCTCTGTAGACATGGAGGAGAGACCAGGAGTGGTGACGGGCCTCGGGAAGACATCTGTGGAGAAGAAAATAAATGGAAATTGTCGTCGGGAACAACAGGAACTTAATGGGGTCATGAACTGAGAAAAACATATAAGAGGTCGTCATACTATAAGAATATCCTGTTTCAGTTTCAGAACTGAAAACGTCCTTGTTAGTCAAAAAACTGCTTTTATTGTAACCAAGCCCAGCGAACAACTCTACGAAGAAGATCTATGCCTACTTTATCGTTGCAACTTTGGCCCCACCCACTGGCGTGTTAGTGAGATGACGAGGAGAGAAGAGCGACACAGCATCACTGGACTAAAAGTAACATTACCTTCCAAAGGATCCTAATGCTAGTGGTTATTTTATTATTTTTAACAATGTGAATGTTTCAGTTGAGCATTATTTGTTGGTATTCTGAACATTTCACTGTGGATTCTTTGGTATTCAGTCGCATTATAAATACATTGTACAATATATTCAAATAGAAAATAGGTATTTTAAATTATATTCATATCACACAATATTACTGTATTTTGATCAATTATGCAGCCTTGTTGAGCATAAGAGATAAAAATCTTAGTGACCCCAAACTGTTGAACGGTAGTATATTTCTTTACACGTGAAAACGAACCACTCAGTTTATATGAAAACACGGACAGTCTTATGTAATGTGCTTATGGTTGTGACATTGTGATGATTTCTAATGAACTGTTTTTCCATAAATGGTCTGATTGTAAAGGGAAGGGAAGAAAGAACATACAGTTTTTGAAACAGTACCTGTAGTTCTGATCTGATGATGTCTGAGTACGCTCTATGGGTCAGGGCTCTTGTTTTTCGGTTGCCACTAAGATCCTCTTCACTGCTGCCACACAGCAACGTATCGTTGGTTACTGAAGGGAGAGAGAAACAGAATCAGCTTCAGCTATGTTGTGGGTCAAATTCATCTAGAAAAGGTGACTAAAACATTGAAGCAGCGAGATGGAGTTTTAGGCAAAGGTTGTCCAACAAATAACCAAGTACCTTGAGAAAGGGTCAAGCCATCCTTCAATTTTCTGTACTGGCCCAACAGAACATTGAGTTCCTCTATGTGGCGATCCTACAGAATCAAAATGGAGTAGATGTTCAGTTCATCAGCAAACCACTCTAAGTGTTACAAGATGCATGTTTTAGTCAGATGCTGACTTACCTTTTCATTATTGGCAGCTATCAGCGTCTCCATTCCAGATTTTAACCTCTGTAACTCTTGATCTGGAACATAAAGAGCAAAACTCAGTTCATATGCACCATTACATCATTATGGCAGTGTTGGGGAAGCTACTTTAAATTAGCATTACCGTTTCAATGTATAGTCAAACCAAAATGTATTCAGACACCTTTAACATTTTCTGATAATAAAATAAAACATCCAATCTTCTTAAGATTTGAATGTTATCCTGCTTTTCTGTGACCTGGTTTGTTTTAAAGAACTCGTATGCGCACCAGAGCAGAAGAATAGTACATTAATCAGGGTTGTCCATTTTAAGTGAACTGTCTTAATAATTTTGGTCCCATATTTTTTGGGACCAAATTTTACTGGTAGTCCACTGTATGAAGAATTTTGGGGTAAAATATGTCACAGTTTACTTTATTTTGCTATCCTCACTTACATAAATGAACTATAGTGTCCTGCACCCACTAGTAAAAAAATATATCTGGTGTATATTTGGTTTGACTGTAGTTAAACTAGAAGCAAGCTAGACTGTAGAAACTTAAATGGATGATATCTTTCTAAATTTATATGATATAACTGATATAATTAATCATTTAATCGGACACATTTTTTGAACTATGATCTCTAAGCTGACAGCATCAGATTTTAAGAGGTAAACTTAAACTAAATACAATAAACTTAAATAACTAAATGCACTCCGATTCACCATACAAAAACATAGTAATGTGCAACATTTAGTAACAATATTCCACTACACTTGAAAAACATTTAGGACAAATCGATTCAATAGAATCTGACTTTGATTCACTAGAATTAACTGAATCTTCTTGAGCTACAGTCAAGCTAAAAGAAAATGTTACTACTTTTAGTTAGTTACTCCCCAGCACTGCATTATGGTGACATCCTCCATTTTAAAAACACACAGATAGATGTTGAGGTAAACCAGCCCTCTAAGAAAAAACACAATAAACAGCCTCTTTGGTCAAGTGTCAGTCCAGGAAAGCACAGAAAGAAACTCTTTGAAACAACATTCTCTCCAAGTGTGTACATGCTTGTCCAGGTTGATACATGCTTTTTAGCTAAGCAGTGATTTACTCTGAGACTTCATAGCAGAACCCCATGCTCAGACACATGACATGAGAGTCAACAACCTCATCCTGTGACGCTAACCTTGTTAACCACTTCAGCTAAATCAGCTAACCAGCTATCATTTCCAAAAACAAAAGATTATTATTATTATTCGATAATACCCATCCCACCTCAATATCAGCAAAAGTGTTTTGCAATACAATAAGTACATTTTACTTATTTTCTGATGTACAAAATACATAGTAGTTAAGGCCACTAATATAAAGTGGGACCGTTGTATTGTTAACATTAGTTAAATGTACTGTGAAGTAACATGAACAGCTGGATTTTTATTAACTAAAGTTAACAAAGATGATCAAAACAGTAACAAATGTATTGCTCATTATTAGTTCATGTAAGTTAATACATTAACTAATGTTAACAAATGAGACCTTATAGTAAAGTGTTACCAAATATCTATTTAACATCACATATAGGATTACCAAAAAATCATCAAAATATAAAAAAGTCAAATATAACTACAATATAAAATTTACTTTATATGCTTTTAAATACTATTAATTTGTATAATATTAATCATATTGTTACAGTTACTATGTAGTATATTTAGCATCACATAAAAAAGATTACATATAAAGTCGAAGTCTTTTCACATACTATGATGACTCGACTTCAGCCAATAAAATGCATTTACTACTGAGCTGTTAATGCCCAAATTAAAAGATTAGCTGCTTAGTGCTACAACGAAGAATGAAGTTCAGCAACATGCAGTAGCTGCGAGGTGATTAGTTGATTCATCATTTCTTTTCTCTGAACTGGCCATGGCCCTAGCCCTACATTAATAGTAAAGAATGAGTTATAGCTCACAGACCCATGGGAAAGCAATGAGTGGCTGCAGGGTGTGACGACAAGCATGAATCAGACACTTAACACCCCCTCCGCGCGTGCACACACACACACACACACACACACACAGGTAGAGGGGATGTGTGCGACAGGCTTGACAGCATGCCAGTGTACATTAGCCAGATTGACAGAGACGCTGAAGGGCAGTTGAATCAAGCTGGGGTACAGCATGGGAGGATCTGAGATCTGAAATGTGCGCTTACGTTTGTCTCTCAGCTTTTTCTTATACACTTCCTCTACAACAGGGAGCGTCGAAGACCAGAGGCCACAGTGATTACCAAAAAAAGCCACATGTTAGTAATTTTAACACTCGCATGAACATTTTCCAACACACAGACACACACCGTCACTCCCATGCAGCTAGTATTTGGTACTTTCCACAAACAGAATATTTTAAGTGAAAATTGTATTGTATAAAACAACAGAAATTCAAACAAATCAGGGCTTTAAAATAGATTTAGACACATCCCTAACTTAGGTAGCAATATTGCAAATCTCTTAAAAGAAACGAAACATATAAAATTGAGTATAACCACGAGGGTTGATGATCAACATTTTTCAGGTTAAGCATCTTTTTCATTGTTCATTTGTTTAAAATGAAAATTACTTAGGCCTATTCATGGAAAATGCCATTTATTAATGTTAAGCAAAATTATTCTGGGCTAAGGCCTCGGTAGCATGTTGTAGCACTTTAACAACCGTTAGGATTTCATCTTCTTAGATGTACCTCTCTCTGTGATGCCATTGTTGATGGTTCCTCGTGACAGAAGCTGATTCTGTAGACACTCGATTTCCGAATCTTTCGTAGAAAGCAGCTGCTGGAGTTTGGCAATCTCAGTCTAAGAAAAACAAAACACTTTAGCCTTTTAAAAGATGGTGAAACCAAATTCAGCTTAAACCATATTTTTTATACATTTTCATGAATGAAAGAAGACAACAGGACCCACGTTTTACACAACATCATGGCGGATCTTAAAAATGGATTTGATCACATTAATGCTTTTTGGGAGAACAGAAGAATCGACAACACAAATAGGACAGTCAGATACGACAAGGTTAAATAAGGTTAATATGACCTTCACCGTTTTGGGGGCGACAAATGGCACTTTCACACATTACACCTACTAAATCGTCACAAAAAAAGGGAAAAAAGTTGCGATACCACACTCAAGCAAACATTTTCTATGTTTGTAGCATATTGCTACCATTCACGTACCACCACCAAAACGCTAGCACAAATCTGATATGATTTCCCTGAAAATTATTTATGGAGCTGAAATACCCATTACGACAACTTGTACCCATTACGACCCCTATTTCCACAATGTAGCATCCTAGCAAGCTAAATCAACAGATTTTCGACTCGATTTACATCAGCTTGAAAAGATAACATACATGTACCCGGAGCACCTTGTAAAGCATATAGCGTCGCACATTGCCCTTCTATAATTTCTGTGCCACCAATGGCACAACAGATAAATCACCCCCCCAAAACTGGGGAAAATGCATTTATAGTATTTCATTATAGGATATAGAGCCTGAGGAAGATCGAAAGATCGAAACGTTGCTATGATAAAACAAATCACTTTTAATTGCAAGTTGATAGTGTGCGGGACTTTTTGCATTGATTATAGGATATAGAAAAGCAACCAGACATAAAGAGTACAGAAATTATCCATGTACGGATATGGTGTGTGTATCGGTTTATATCCCCATGTTGAATTGCTCAACCCTTATTCCCCAAGACGGACAGACCTAACAATCTGCTGGAGGATGTAGTCATGCATACCTGAACTAATACGACTAAAAACTCACACAAATATACACATGCTTCTTCCATCAATGAGCATGAGGCAAACACAGATGGATGATCTCTAGTAGCCCAGTTTCCCTACATCGTTTGCTTCCACACATAACGTGGTTTAAAAGATTGCCACTGGACCATGTGGTGTTCCATCATTCACTCGTGCGAGTTCAATTGTGAGCCATCTAAACAAGTCAGCATCAAGAACCAGGGATCATGAAGCTGCAAGTATATTGCACAAAACTACACAGTGCACATAAAAAGCTTGTCAACAACTGACCAAGTGCCAACCAATTACATGAAACAGGGTTGTCCAATCTTGCTCCTGGAGGGCCACCTTCCTGCAAAGTTTGGCTCCCTCCAACACACCTTAAAGTTCCTGAAGACTTCCTAAAGAATCTGAAAACACCCCCTAAACCCTCAAACACTATTCCCTATGTTAGTCCACTGATATAGTTCACTTGAAGGAGTGAATAAAAACGAGTGAGCAAATTCGGACAGCCATTGAGTGTACATGTGGTGCAATGTGGGATAGAATGAGTGCACTCGATAACGTCCACCATGGTTTCGGACACCACTGCAAATGGCTGTCCCCTCAAATAATGCCCTATAAAGGGTATAGGGGGCAATGTCGGATTCAGCCTCTGATTAGCTGGTTCAGGTGTGTTTAACTGGGGTTGCAGCTAAACTCTGCAGGATGGTGGCCCGGATTGGACACTCCTGAAATAAAACAAATCTAGATGGAAGAGGCTTCAAGAGACACAAGGAGTATGGGGTTCAGACTGGGAGCTCAGAGAGGCATAATAACCAAAGGAGTGGACATTTTCAAGGAACTATGACAAAGCTTGGTTGAAAATGTAGACCTCCAAGTCCCAAGCAGAGATGGAAGTGTTATGAAATCGACCCTGTCAAAAATGGCACTTTTTGATGCAAACTTGCAGCATTAATTTTTTGTTGTCCCTGTGGTCCACAAGGCTTTAGGGCGTCCCATTTGAGGATTCAAGAGATTACTCCCCATGTTTGTTCAATAGACCTTGAAGGACACTAGTGGTCTCTATAGTGGTGTTTTCCAGCAACACTACATTATTAAACTGTGGACACAAGTAGCGAGGGTGCCATTTTTGGACAGGGCCATCATCGCCCTCTCCTTTGTGTCATACTCCTCAGGGAGGATGGCAAGGGATAAGGAGTGGGAGTAGGGTTAAGCACCTGAGCTGTCCGACAGCGCCCTCCCAATGCTGTCGTTCTACCTGAGTGTGCTCGACCGTGAGCTTCAGGGTAGAAAGTTTGGTCATGAGCGACTGGTAACAGACATGGAGGGAATAGGTGATAGAAAGCTGAAGGAAGAGAAAGCCAGAGGGATGCTCATTATGCTGAGAGCTTAAGAATTTGTGAGTGCAATGAACTATTGAATAAAGTATGTATAGAATAGTTACAAGATCAAAGCAAGAAGCTGCCTAAAAAAAGAGACTGTTAGTAAATGCTGAGGTGGTAGTTAAGTTGAAGTTGATAATGAACTAATCAAAACCGCAAGGGCACCAATTAGTAGTCCGAAGGCTAAAAGAGTCCAGATTAAATATACATTACCTTTGTGGCTTTGAGCTTCCTCTCATATTGCAATTTCTCACCCTCCAGTTCTTCAACTTTGTTCTTAAGGTGGTGAAGCTCTTGTAGAAATGCCTGATGGATGAACAAAAACAAAGAAGAAAATTACACATCACCTTTCGTGGCAAATATTATAAACTTCTGGCAACGGCTATCTAAGGTCTCCAGAAAAAAAATTAAACCCAGAGAATTACTTGTGCATGTGGAAAATGGTTCTCGGAACTCGAAAGTTCCAGGGGCTTTTTTCCATACGAATATCACTTTAAAGGTTTTGCACTAAGATAATTCAGAAGAAAGGGTTTGGATTGACCCATGAAACCCACACACCATGCAGTTAAATACAAGAAAGCTATGGAGATTCCTGGGAAAAATTGTTTCTTAAAAAGATGCCTTGGCTCCTCAAAAACTCACAGAACTAATCAAGGAGGAAGTATCTAATAGGGTCACCACTAAGCCCACAACCTTTCTGGAAGCTCTCTGGAACTATTCCGCAACCGTTAGCGTTAGTGAGCATCCGTCATGCAGGTTTACACCCAAAATAAATTACATTCTTTCATCAGAACACACTGCACACACCAATAACCATGAGATTCCCACAGTGGAGCCCGCAGACATATTGGATTCACTGTAGGAAGAAGCAGTTAGTAGTATTTCCTGTTGGAGTGTCCAAAAGTGAGATGGGGGAATGGTTATGTTTTAGGGGAGAGCGAAGAGGTAAAAGAGGGTCTTGAAGTAAATCCACCACGTAATGGAGGATCTGCCTACATTCTCTCCTCCGCTTCTACAGCGGCAGCTGCATTCTTCAGCGTCCGAGGCACCAAGCCCCACATCGGGGCTCTGGTCGAGAGCCTCACGTGTGCTACTGTCCCCCAGGCTCTCCAGGGCCCGCTGCTCCTGAATGCGATTGCTGATTTCCTCCTGGAATTTACACATCTGCTCCTGTAGTTCACTAATTAGATTAACCACACTCTGAGAGAGCAAAAACAAGAAAGCCAGAAAAAGGAAAACATTGATCAGATTTGGAAACACAATTATGAATAGATAAGGTTTTGAGATTAATCTGGGTTCTCTGAAAAGGCATAATCAGTTTTAGTCCGTTTTAGTATCTTAATTAGTCACATGTCCACTACAGAAAAGTATGTTCAGGTTTCTTGACCTTTTAGCCTTGTGGACAAGAAAATAAATGTTAAAATCTTAAAACACAATTTTCAAACACTACCAAAGTCCTACAGTGTATACTGTACACTTACATCACAAGAGAAATGTCAATTCATTTTTTCTGAAACTAATTGTAGTACTTGAAACGAATCTAAAACTATGTATTTAATAGTGTGGACTGTGATATGAATTATTATTATTTTACATAAAACTATAACGTCTATACATTAACACATTCAAAAAATAACCAAAGATTTCCCAACTGGACCATAAAAAAAACTAATTGTGAACACCCTTTCATGTTGTCAGCATTATAGTATGTACTTTTTATGTTTGAAACAATGCCCTTTTGTATAAATAGTAACAGTGATGATGGGACCTGCATTGTGACCTACTCTTTGTCAGAGTAAATAAGTTACTGACCTACTAATATAGGGTTTATATGAGGGCAAGCTTTTCTGGGGACCAAAATAATGTGTTTCATAGGATAAAATGCAGATGCTAGTGATTCAAATAAATGTTGGGACAACATGGGGAGTAAATCTGTATCTTAATTAAAGCCGAGATGCACAACAGTGCTATGATCTGACTTCTAGCAACGAGCGTGTTAATGTTCTGTATTTTTTACTTGTGAACAAGTGAATGATTAGTCAGGCTAATCTTGGCTATACTGACAGAAATGCAAATGCAGTCAGCCAGAGGAAGTTTCATATGATATTCTCCATTGATGCTAAAGCTGATGATAAGGCACACGTTCCACGCCTAAATTTAGCTCTATGCTAAAGGTTTGTGAGTGGGGGAGATCTCTGTGGTGAAAGTGTTTGCGCCTGTGGTATGTTCAAAGTGAATTTATGCCATTCCGTCCCGTCGAATGGAGCCTCGCAGCTGTCACCCTTGAGGCCAGTGTTTGTTGATGCAACAAATGCAAGGAGAGCTCAGTTACCCCAGCACTAAGAGTGTGCGGTGATGCTTACAAATTAAAAAGATGTAAAAGAGAATGATTACCCAGAAAACCTAGAAATTTCATTAACCAGTCGCAGAATATGCACACATTTTTGTAATAAGCAAAAATTCACAGAAATTTGATTATGCTCAACTTGTATTTAGTTTCCTTAGTTCTGTGTCTATTGTCTGTTTTCTCCAGCGATCTTCCAAATTTTCTGTGCAGATTTAATAAAGACTTTCATTGTGTGCTTCTCTACAGCCACAGCGTGACAACTAGGTCTCGATTTTTGCATACTGTATGCATATCTTTGTAGTTTTTTTTAACGTTTGCCATCAGTGTTGCATCTTTGTATAAAACGCATAACCAGCCTATTCGACAGATTACAAGTCGATTTTGAAAATATGTAAGTTTATACATCCCTATTTCAAAACAAATTAATATTAAATGTAAAATGTGTGTATGGTGCCCTATAAACGATGCATTGCACTGAGCAGCCATTAGCAGCCTTTTCTTTGCGTTTCACTTAATTTCTAAAGGTGAATGACACCCATTGCAGATATGTGTTAAAAACCGCGTGTGTGTGTGTGTGATGTGTGCAGCTGAATTCTCGTCAAGACAAGCACTGAGCACTTCTGGCGTCTGTCATTTCCCGTTCATCAAACTGCCTGTCACTGTCTCCCATTTAGGCCCACCGCATGCTTTTGTGTCTCTACCGATTAACATCTTCCTTTATCAGCACATTGCCTTTTTGGCACTGGGAGCATTTGTGGGACATAGGTTGAATGTGTATGTGTAATTGTCTGTGTGTGTGTGTACCAATCGTTAAATCATGTTTCTGTAAGCACGCTGTCAGTGTGAAAAGGCTGAGTCTGTGTGATAGCCCGGCTCAAACGATTGATGAAGACAACAATGAGATGTCTCTAACTCATTGGTATTCTGTACCTACCTGAAATATAACACCAGGAAAATGTTCACATACTAAACGAGAAATAGAATAGACTGATTTTCTAATGACCAATGACTTGTCCAATAAGTCGGCACTCATTAAGAGCTGAAATATCTTGAGCTGAGGATACCAAGACAAATGTCAACAAATGACTTTAAGTTTCTATTAATTTCCAGGCTTTGAAATCACAATTGTAATTGTCCCTGATTTTCCCATGACTCTGGGAAACCCGTCCACTTTGGGAAAATGCTTTAAAAAAGGAACCTTCCTATTTTTAGTCAGCAAGCCAGAGATTTAGTCTGTTCAAGAAAAATAAAGCTCAGGACAGACACTTTTTTCCAGTCTCTGTTTAGTCTGTTGTCTGTACACAGTGTAACACTGGGAGTCCCATAAGTAATTAGGTGTTAAGAGGCGATAAATCTACAGGATCCACATATACACACTACAACATAAACATGCCACCATGACTTCCCTGTCCCCTAGTTATATTTCCATTTGCCATATGGAAACATCAGATTAAATATCAGCTCACATTTTGGCCATGTTCACTGCTCTTGTATTTCAAGATGACACTCTTCGTAACCACAATTCTCATCTATCGAACCACACACTTTTCTATTCATCTCTAAACGTATTAAACCACACATACTGTATTCTGACATCACTGCTTTCTGTGTCTGTGGTTTCAATTGAATTAGAGCCAACAGGTGGACAACAAAGACACAGACACAATCAAAAGGACGTATATAACATCATTCTGTCTACCAGTCTTCTGTCAATCAGGACAACCAGTATTAGAAAATAGAAATATTCATCAGTATTATTATAAGAGGAAAAAAGAAAACATAACAGCTATCAGATAATTCCAGATAGTAGGGGTTTTAAATATAAAATAAAAGATGTAACAATACCAGAAATGTAACAATTTCTCTCTCTCTAAAATAAACACGCACGCACTTCATTGCAATATTCGGTTTTTAACATTCATACTTAATATCTATACAGTTTATAGAGTAATGTTGTTTTTGTCAACTAAAACTGAAATCATAACTGAAAGCTGAAATAAAACAAATATATATATATATATATATATATATATATATATATATATATATATATATATATATATATAAAAGAGAAATATTGCCTTGCCAACTAACTGAAATTAGTTTTTTTGAAAAATTCATTTCTAAAAACCTAAAATTAAAGCAAAAAACCCTAATATAATGACAAAATCATATAATAACATTAAAAAACAACAACAACTAATTATAATAAACTAAGAAATATAAAAATAAAAGCTAAATCTAAATCTAAATATTAATAAATACTACAATACTATATTATTAATACAATTATACTGTAAGTACATGCTTTTGCTTTGATAGTAAAATTGGTATGAAGAATTGTGAAACTGCTGCATATATTGTGATATCCCTACAAGACAGATCATAAAAACAGACGAAGTAAACAACTATAAGATTAAATCATAATCATTAAGAGATCTACGATAATATGATACAATTCAAGTAACATCCCATAATGGATGAACCTGTTGCCCTGTATGAGCTGACAGTCTGATACAGTACCTCTGCTTTATGATGTTTGTCCTCTTCATCTGTGTGCTTGTGTTCCTCCTCCATGCCGACAAGCTTGAGTTTCAGATAGGAAACTTCATCCATCAGTTCCAGTTTCTGCGTCTCCAGTGAGGTTCGGCTGCGGAGCTCCTAAAGCACACGCGCACACGTTAGCGGACACATGGTGACACAAACACACCCACACAGTTGTACTGTATACAGTAACAATCACACGGCACACAGTCGGCTCCTCGCTGCTCCACTGGCCAAGTTCTTTCACAGTAACACTCGGGCCAAAGCGAAGCACCGCTAAATATACTCAAGCAATGAACGCTATTTTTACTTCCTCACCCTCTCCAGTGCCTGTATGTGAGAAAGTCAGGAGGGCCAAAAGAGGGAAACTTTGTTTCTCAGCATTCCTGATACTATGGGCTAAATTCAGCAAAGCCTTTGCTAACCAGTGTTTAAAAAGTCAAAAAGGTCACAAATTGATTTGCGTACATAATAGCCCTTATAAAAAGTATTGTGGTGATACAATGATGGTATAAGATATTCATGTAAAAAATAAAATACACAGCATTACAATGGTATCATCCACCTGTTGCATGATTGTTTATTAAAATAGTTTGGAACTGGAAAGTGCTTACATTTTCCCCCAAAAACATATTTAAGTCAGCATATTTTGTCTGTTGCCGGATACTTAAACCAAAATTACCCTTAAACACACAAACTTAAAAAAAACCCTGCACTATCGCTTCCTCTTTCACTGTACAACTTCTCCTTTCCAGTTTCTAAATACAAAAATTCATGTCATTCTAACTATCAGAAAGCTTGGACAGTTACAATAGACCACAGATAGTGCTCATGTCTAAATCTATAGTTCTGAAAACCATATTTTCTTAAATAGTTTAATCTAGTAGAAGTGTGTATGAGAAGCGAGTCCCAAGCGTAGCGATGTTGGATGAAAACCACTGAATGCAACACAAACATCCCTGGTAGACTGATGATCTCTTAGTTCTCTGAAATCCAGTGGATCTGAGTCACAATCACCCACCAGCAACACCATGCAATAGACTATGCACTAACCTATCATGCAATAGACCTTAGTCAGAGTAACTGACTTTTTGTCAGTTGAACCCTTGTTACCTACTATATCTACTATAAATCATCATTTAAAATATTATTTTATGTTGCATTTTCACTTCATTAAATGTATATACAGCTCTGGAAAAAAATAAGAGGCCACTTAACACTGAGAAAAAATTTATCTATATTTTTTAAATAGTACACATTTTAATAAATACAAATAATAAATAAATAAAATACAATTTATAAATTAAAAAACAACTTCCGTTGAGGAAACCCTAGCCTAAACTATCAGTAATCATGACAAATAAACCAGAACACATCTCTATGTTGGAAGGAACATTACAAATCCTGTATGTCTCAACTTCAAACCAAGAAGACAAAAAAGAACGGTTTTAAAGAAAACGGTCATGTCTAAGCTGTAATTTTACTTGCCCTATCAAGCAAGACAAACATGAGGGCCATCTTTATCTCTCCATCTCTGACATTCCATCATGATATGATTGTTGGCACAGCACTCCTGAATGGAATCCAGGAAAAAGCGGGCAATTCTCACTAATATAACATTAAATTGGTATGAAATTGGTTGTCCTTACAAATATATGATCAGATGATAAAAGTAATTCCTTTTTTATTTCTTTAGGCATTTAAATAACAACAGCTACAAACATTATTTATAATTTAATAATGTTGTATTTCATATTTTTTAAATATTAAAATATATTACTATTTACATTTTAAACATAAATCATTTATATTAATTAAACAAATTTAATCAATTAATAAATAATATACTGGCAGAATTCCAAGTAAAAAAAAAAATATATGAAACTGCACATATTTATAATTTAACCTTTTGTAAACACAATGACTCAGATCAGTTCTGTCAGATTTTTTTTTTTCAACAGACACTAAAAACATTAAAATCCTACAACGGAAACCCACAAATAAGTGTTTATTTCTGTGGCTCCACTTGGCAATGCTAAAGGAACATAGCCGTTTCAAAAACAGTACTTTGGGAATGATACCCCATGCAAATCAATCATGTTTGCCAACACACAACTACTAAACACATTGGCTAAACAAGTGTGATTACAAACCCAACGTTTTAAGCCAGTTAACCTTACAGCAAAAACTAAAATACACAAAACATGTAAATCCATCACGCTGTACGAACAACTAACTCCACAGAGACAGTCTTGGATATGAAGGTCTGAAGGTGTCATTATGCCAGGACAGAGTAAACCACTGGTAACCCACATGGATAAATCAAGCACACTGAAAATATGCACCAAGTCTTAGCATTTAATCTGAGTCAGGGCTACATAATTACAACTGAAACTGTTGCAAAACCACACATTGCTCAAATACCAGGTGGTAAACACTGTTTTGAAAGTGTTCACAGTTTGTCAAGCAAAACCAACAGGTAGAAGATCCAAACATTTTAATCATTTTCCCTTCCTTATATTTCTGTGATTTATACTTAAAACTGAACGTAAAGCCTGATAAATGACAGAAAGTATGTCACCTTACCTGCTGGAGCATTTCCTCAGTGGAAATGAGTTTGTGGTGGTGTTCTTCCAGGGAGCTTTCCAGGTCTCTGATCTTTTCTCCTTGAGCTTCAACCTGGTCAGTGAGGACACTCACCTAAAACCAACAGACAGCACACAACGTTCACTCAGGCTAACCTTGAAACCTGGCCAGTGTTTCTCTTTCGGTCCCTCCTACAGGTATGCTAATGACGATTGCAACACACATGCAACTCCAAAGTCTACACAGCAGAGGAATGTAATCCTTCTAATGTGTACATCTGGGTTAAAAAACACCATTTCTTAGCTTTGACACACTTCCATGCTAACATGAGGGCCTGCTTGAGTTTTAATTGTTTTGAGAGTATCCTTTTGTTCAACACCAACTGAAGGACTGCCAACCAGCAGGACAGGTAAAAGGAGAAGAACAACACCTCGAGGGCATTAGGAGCCAATCGTGTTCATCAGTGTTTTAGAGAGCAAGACAATCCACCAATCAGATAGCAAGAGGGGCGGGCCTATGCAGATAGACAACTTTTGACAATAGTTGCAGAGTTAGACAACCTAACTTCTTAAAGGTGAAGTGTGTCCTTTTTTAATGGTAAAATGTATTATTCTACCCCTGTTTAATGTGCAGAGACAACTACAAGTAAGTTATTTATAGGTTGACTTGTGGCTCTGTGGTGGTTTTAAAATGATGGATGATCAAATTGTTTTTTTGCTAGTATTTTAGACTTTTTCTGCTTTTGAATAGTCTCTGAATAGCTTTCTAGTTTACTGTAAGCACTACCATTCAAAAAGAACAGGTTCGAGCTGATAATGACTAAACTCACACTGTGGTGGCTACCATCGTCACTTAGTTACATTTTGAGTAACATCAACCCTCTAAACTTTCAACAGATTGTCCCATAGCTATGTGATCAATGACCATCCCATTGTGCATTGGACGGGGCAGTTGCGTCACCCTGGGTTGGAGCACGGCAGTGTCACATGTTTATTCAATCACAGAGAAACCACAGTCCCCTGGTTTGACCCTGTGAGGTTTTACAAGCATGTTGGCTAGTTGTCATCTCATTGTGTTGACATAGTGACTATAATGCTGAGCTGAAATGCCTTGGAGGCCTTAGTGAAATATCTCACCTGGAGAACCAGAGACTCTTTGTCCCCTTCTAATCTCGCCAGCCGTTCTTGATAGGTCTCATTGTTGCTCGAGCACTGGAGGTTAACCTGTGGAGACACACACGTGCACGTGTTTTACATCAGAGAAGTGTTCTGGACTGCAAATGAACTTTAACTTATAATTTTATCACTTTAAGTGGCTGTTTTCCTTATGAGGGCCTCCCAAATGTCCCTTTAAAGTTGGTTGTTTCAGGTTATACTTGCTTTGTGGAAACATTCAGCTCAGATAGCAAAACCTGAACCCCACACACACACACACACACATACACACACACACACACACACACACACACACACACACACACACACACACACACACACACACACACACACACACACACACACACACACACACACACACACACACACACATACACACAGAAACTGAAAGTCAACAGAGAGGTGTGCAAGAGCAAGAGTTAACCTGCTTATCCAGTTTTTTTGAGATTGAATGGCTGACCGCCAATGACAAAATAAACTTTAACAAAGAGTAGTATACAAGTGAGCCAAATACATTTGAGAGTTGTAAAGGTGTTAAATGACATGTTGGCGCCAAAAAAGAACTGACAGGTTTGACATCCCTTCAATGCAAACGCAATAAAGGAGCTCATTACAAATTAATTAGGTAATTTGCATAAAGTTTGAGCGTCACAATAAAAATGGAAAAAGAAACGTTGATGTGCCCCAGGGTTGGGAGGGATGGATGGATGGACGGACGGAAAGATGGATGGATTATACCAATATAGCATAACAAATTCACATACGCTGAAAAAAAAAATCAATGATTAAACACATCTTCTGTCCAGTCTTCAGATATCAGCAGAAAACATGCCAGTAAATACACAGCATGCAAGATAGGACACTGTCACTTGTCAGCGCTAAGCTAACGCTTGCCACACAGATAATCTCTCTTTTAAAAGCTTCTGCTGTGTCCAGGGCTGTCAATTCCTTCTGAGCGCCACAATAAAGCTGTCTACTCAGGGTTTACAGGGCCGACTGCCCGGTGGAGTTACAGGGTTAAGCCTGTCTAAAGGCAATGCTCAGTTCTCACACATGAGGCTTTCACTGCATAGTAATTGCAGTTCACAGCAAATTTAAACCCAACTTGAGGTATTATTTCCTGGGAAACAGGTAGAAACAAGATAGAGTTTTGTATGATATCATTTTATATTTATGCAAAGAACTCCAAAGTAACTTCAACAGTATAATTATTATTAATGCAGTTATTTAAAGCAACATCATGTAACTTTTGGCACTCTAGCGGTTAATAAACAAAACTGCATGCATCTATATATTTAGTCGTTTGAGAGTGTAGGGAGATTACAATTAAGTCATTCACAGTGTTTCATGGGACGGACACTGAAGAGGTTCTCTGATTGGTGGAGATTCTCTGTAGAATCATGGGTAAAGTAGTTTTTCGTCAAAAATGTCACTTTAAACAATTATTTAAAACATATGTTGAAATAATGTACGCTGATAATTCCAACAAAAGCATCAATTAACAGCTTCGTAGCTCACAGCAGGGTCTGTCTTTAACGGTTTATGATTTATCATTATAAAATTAATTCCACTATGAAGAAAATGAATGGGATTTTACTCCCATAACCCAACTGTTGCCGTTCAGTGGCACTAGTCCTTCATAAATTCACACTTTAGCTTTTAACCATTTGCATTTAACTAAAAAACCCAAACCTAGAGAAAGCAACTTTGCCTCAGTGTTTCAGAAGTCCACCACATACATGATCTACAGCTAATCGAACCTTTCCAGCTGAGTTCACACACACAGAGATTCATGATGCTCTCTAGAGGATCAATTTATTACCTCACCAGAGAGATGTTTATAAGCAAGACAACCCACAAGCCCCGGAATTTCCCCCTTTTCAAGTCCAACTTCCTGTTCACAGAACTGTAAAGGCCTGAAAAGACTTCAGACAGAAGAAACTACAGTGATCATTATTACCCCACTGTCCAAGAATGTATGACAATATTGAGAGTTTTATGATACAACTCCTCCCTGTAATTGAGTAATGCACTCCATTTTTTCTCATGAGACATAATTACTGTAATTTCTTTCTTACTTTGAAATGTAATGGTTGGTTAAGTTTTACATTGCGTGCTTTCCTGCAATGTTACACATACCTGCCCAATATCTGGCTTACTGCAATACCTTGTAAACCACATCAACCATGGCAAGAGAACGTTTTAAGGCCTCTTGCACTTTAAGAACAGGTGTGCACGCTGGTGTTTATACCCCCACCTTTAAACTGAATTTTATTGCATGATTTACTACTAAGCATCAAGTGGTGTGTCAGTGAATGCATTTTTGTTTGTGTTCAAGGGCATGAGCTCAGAATCATTGAAGCTGGACAGGATAAAAAGCGCTTTTGTACTATTGCAAATCACAAGCTCCCGGCACACATCCACACCAGCACAATGCAGCCTGACGTTTTCAACAACAACAAACAGTTCTACACAAATCCAACCACTATATCAGTCTGCTCATCCGTTAAACAGACTTTTACACTTGCATTTCATACAAATGCAACTTCTGCCAGGGGTATAGTAGGGATTTAATAGTGAATTGAAACTAAAACATGCATAAAATATAAATCACTCACTGTTCTTGACTAAATAACTTTTGTAGATTTAATAAGGATTCATTATAATTTCTGTATATATTCAGACCTGAAAATCTTAAAGCACTTAAACGGTTACATGGAACAAAAACTATGAAAACAACAACTTTTTTGTGCATTTTAGCAGGGCAGGTAAAAATCTGAAAAGTCCCGCCTGGAAAAAAAAACCTGATATACTAAAAGCACAGCTAAATGTGACATTTATTACAATGGGTTTATGTGAAGATTGTTTTAAGTTCACTTAAATTAAATGTTGTTATATTTTTTAAAGTGAAATTAAATGTTAAAATCAATAGCTTTCAATTATACTGTAATGAATGGCTATAATTAATTAATTAAAAAAAATCCATGTAATAAAAACATCAGTATTAGAATCAGTGTTAGAATCCGCCTTCATTCAGTGTTTAGTAAAAAGATGCCATTAAACAAATTTACTGTCTTTATGTTATTCTACATTGTTTTGGAGATTCAATGTAAAATTATTATAACATACTTTATTTTTATATACAATCAATCTCAATTAATTACAGAAAAATGTGTGATTAATTCATAATTTTTTTGTCGATTGACAGATCTAATACATATATATTGCAATAATGACTACTTGACTTTGGATGATCCCTTTCATATTATATACTGCTCAAATAAAAAAAAGACAGTAAAAAAAAAAGCTGAATGGAAATATCCATATAAAAAGTGGATAATTTACAGTAGAAAAGCAGACAATTCAACCTACCTTTTTCAGCCAAGAGAAATGCTTATAAAAGTCAATTTTCTCTTCCATGATCAAGGCCCATCTCGACCCGTTATAACACGGGAGTGACTGCAGCGGCAGGCTGAGATCTGAGCTTTGGGTTTCAGTGACTGTCCGCCTGTTTTACAGAGTCGCCTCCTCCTCCTCCTCCTCCTCCTTATATTGGCTGCTGAAGACAGGAGTTCCTAACATGCTGAAGCAACTGCACAAACCTCATTTCTAAAGCCAGACGTCTGCCCGAGACCCCCCGCGTCTGTTGTCCAGCCAGACACTTAGAAGTTCTGTGTGTGTGTGTGTGTGTGTCAGATGCAAAACATCAATCCACAACTTCCGTTCCCTGATGTTACATACTACAACACACCAACTTTCTTGTTCACGTGTAAAAGTCTCTATATTTGTAATCTTCCCTTCCCTTTCTTTCAGTATTTTTCTTTTCTCTGTGTGAGACAGTGGCTCTAATTAAGTTCCATTGCAAGTCTGAACCGAAACAAATCAGTGTCCCTGTTTAAGCACAAGAAACACAGCGAGAGAGGAGGGGGGACATTTAAAGGCACACTGCCTTCCAGCGCTCTCCCATCTGTTTTTACTCAAGGCTACAACCCAAAGACCCTGTTTCCTGTGGAAGACATCCATCCATTTCTATGTGTCTTTTTACCTTTACAAGCAACCCTGCTGTCCAGTAGTCTCCTTCATAGACAAACACAGCTGAGGCAAAGACTGTGAAGGGAATGAAAAGCACAAACTAGCCTGTTTAGTACCAGATAACACCATAATAACCTTGTGATCTTTACATGCTTAACATGCCACTGTGTACACTGCTATAAACTATTATATAATTAACTTTCTTAAAAAAAAGGGGAAAAAAAGAAGACAATTCTGTCATAATTTAATGACATAATTTCATGTGCAAAAAAATGTCCATTGGCCATAGTGTATGAAGCATTTTATAAATGTTATAAATGTGCTGGTCGCTCTTTTTGATACAATTATGATAAATGAAGACTGAATAGATTGGTAATAGATAGGTTCGTAGGAAAGAGGATAAACAAATCCAAAAATAACGCTAAAAAATAAAAGGAAATCCCACACACTATCGATGCTTGCAGAAAATACAAAAAACGTTTCTGTCTCATGACCTTCATCAGGCATAAAATAGACACTGGCACTGTAAAATACTGGCAAATGTATGGTCTTTGCAAGTAAAACCGATGAATTACGGTATAATTTAAAATGAAAACAGTAAAAGGAAATTCCCTAAAAAAAGTCCCTGCGTGATATCATATATAACAACTACTCTATGATTTTATATTAAAAAAAAATAGTTATCAGTATATTATTTGTATTTGTATATTTAGGTGGGCATTTTTTGTTACAATATATGTTATTAAGGTAATGTTTAATGCATTATTTTAGTGCCATATATCATTATATACAGTGACTATCTTAATGAAATATATGGTTATAATTACAAGTTAAAAAAAATACAGGCATCATTATGCCAACCTGCAATAAAGCAGCTGTCTTTGTTTTTTTACATAACAAATGTTTTCAGTGAATTGGTTTATATGACATAACCACTACATTCCAAGCTTTCTTAAAGTCCCACTGAACCAGAAGTAGCAAGTGAGTTTTCTTCAGTGCTGTGACGTATTTCCAAGTGAAAGGGAATATTGAATAGTAGACAGGGTTTTACTTCAGCTCTCCTCCTCTCCATTTCTCGCTCATAGCAGACTAACGGTTGGAAGGGAGTGGTTACGCATTTTCAAACCTAAGCCGTCAAACTGACATCATCTGAGAAGGAACGCCGTTTCCAGACCGGAAGTAACTTTTCAGACTTTGATTAAAGATTAGAGCGTCAAACTATTTTTTTCTGTGTATTAACTTGCATGGATTAATTGTTCACCCTAAGACCTCTAATATGTGCTTACAAGGTAAATAGGGTCAATTTTGATTTCATGAGGACTTTAAAGGTGCAGTGTGTAATATTTAATAACTATGCATAACTATGTTTTTAATGGTGTATAAAGACCTTGCATAATGAAGCGTTATGTTTTTATTATCTTAGAATGAGCCATTTCTATCTCCATACACCACGGGTCCCATTACAGTAAAGTCACCATTTTGCGCCACCATGTTTCTACGGTAGCCCTAAAAGGACAAACTGCTCTACAGAGCGCTAGCTACTCTCTGCTGTCTCAGACATCTTTGTCCTGTCTCGGCCACCGTAGCATCTCTATGTGTTTCCAAAGGGATGGGTGAGCGGTTGCAATTCGCAACCTCACCGCTAGACGCCACTAAAATTTACACAGAGCACCTTTAATGCATATGATGCATAGCCTGTTTGACACAAAGCTGAAAATATAGTGCACAAGTCATATAGAGTGCTTTTCTGATATTATATTTTTTGTCATTTCTGAACTTGACAGTCCCATTGAAAATAGCGGCTCATGATATTCTTTAAAACATTCACTTCCACCGATTCATACAGGTTTGGAACGACATATGGGTCGTTCAAAACCTGAGTTAATGGTTAACTATCCACATATTTTCCACTCAAATAAGTACAGAAAATAATGCTGAAACATTTAGTATGGGCATGGTGATGTCACCAACCCTGAGATTTAGCCATTACACACTCTTCTAGTATCGCCTCGCTGTTTCCTGTTTGCGTCATGGGGTGTTGTGTACTACGCAGAGGAGTGGGGATACGGTCACCCTGGGGACTCTATCAAAAACATTAAATGAATACAGCTGGAGTCAACAAATGACTTTGTTTTTTGGTGGTTTCAGGTGAACTTTTTCCATTCTAAGATAAAAACAAAAACATATTCTTCTAAGTGAGGGAGGGTGTGATTATGTCAGCTATCAAGCATTATTAGCGGTTCCACCCTGAGATCAAGCAGGGACGATTGGGTCTTTATTAGCGTAGCACGCAACTTATCCAGAGCTTTGGGGAGTTCAGCTGCACCTGGCAAAGTCTCTGATCCTGACAGCTGCGGAGCTGGAGACACACCAGACACGTGTGCGCATGCATACATAAACAAGAGTAGACGTATTTTAATACTATCAAACAGACACGCTTCACCTATAGCGGCTCAGACAAGTCTCAGATCAGGTTATGAGTCGAACGACCTCTCTTATCTCTTTTCTGCAGCTGCCACAAACATTCCTCATGTGCATGTAAACACCGGCCAGATACGGCGTGTAAGAACAAAGCGTAATGCGGTCCCTCTAATGTGAACGTCTCCCTATCAGGACTTGATCGCATTTCCTGCGCTGTTTTTTACCAGCTGTAATTAGGGAGCACGAGTACTTGATACCACTTAGAGAGAGACAGTTCAGAGGACTGTGTGTGTGTTGTAGAAGGACATTGTGGACTTAAGCCCAAAGTTTACTTCAGATTTTATGTGTAGGCTAGGGTATGCGTGCATACTGTGCACTTGATGTGAATTTCATTCGCATTGTGCCGGGTGTGTGATAGGGCCCTATGAGTACACTTTGAAAGGCTATGCATTTGACTGTATACTGTAAAAACTGAAGTATACTTGTGGGCAAAAAGATCCATTGTCTATCATCAATAGTGTTACAATATGATGCCAAAAACTTTAGATATACAAAGACAGTTCACTCATATGACTTATGAATTGGAGAAAGTGCAACACGCATTATGGCGGAATAAGTCCCGTATTGCGCATTCTGAATAAAAGAGCCAAACGACAATTGGTAAAGTAATGAAAAGATTTATCTTGAAGATTTATCAATTTAAAATGAATTTATACCTGTATGATATTACGCTGAAGCCACACTGGACCAGCGGTTTGGAAAATGGATTGATGTATGATTCACCTGCGGCTGCCATCTTCTGGCGAGACGCAGGAATTCTCTAGTCGTTGAGCATACATTGGTTGCATTGTGGGATTGAATGAGTGCACTCAGTAGTGTCTACTATGAATGGCGTCCCCTCAAAAAGTCCTTTATTTAAGGGTACAGGGGTGAATTCGGACACAGCCTTAGTTTTCTGAGACATGTGCTTACCAATGCAGACAATCACCGGATTGCAATACATCACTTCTCAGACATTCCAAGACCCGACAAATTCTGTTCAATCTGCAAAAACTAGAGCCAACCAACGGCGACGGCTTAAACACCATCCAACAAAACCTGACAAAGTGTCTGTTGTCATCTGTCGGCACAGTTTGAATTGGCCATAGGACTGCATATTAGCATTGCCTGGTCTAGCCTGAAATATAAACATTTAAACGCTATTTGAGGATAAGAAACAGCATTTATGAAACAGTTCATGTCAGATTTTGTTGTTATATTTAAAATATGTTACTTAAATCTTAGTGTGGAAAGCGGGTTTTGAGATTTCAGGATTCCCCTATTCAGGTCGATAGGACTTGGTCCTGGTTGTCCGAAATAGCTTTGCAAATATGGTAGCCGAGTGAACAGACTTTCCTTGAAAGGGACTTTGATGAAGCAATCACTTTCAAACCAATCAGCTTTCTGTTGGTAAGCGTGAATCCACACGACCAATTTGAAACATAGAAGCGTAGGGAAATCTTGAGAATTCCCAATCGTGTGGATTCCTATTGATATGACTGGATCTTGCCCTCGAAAATGTGTTAAATGTAACCAGACCTTAATGGTCAGATCCCTGCAAAAACACATCTCTTGACTGATCTTCGAGCTCCGCCAACAGGTTGCTTATGCATTTCCTGAGATTTCCTATGTTTATTGACCAAGAAATCACCACAGGCTGCTGATGAGAATCATGTGTGAGCATTTTCCATTCGGATACACAGATAACTGTCTAAATGAATCTCGTGACTGTTTTTGCAAATAACAAATACCAGCAAAACACGAAAATCACTATTCTGAGAAAGCAAGTATGCATGCATTGCCAGGTTACAGATCAACAAACTAGTTGCATGAGTTGTCAGCAGAGATGTCAGTTGAAGACTTACCCTAAAGGAGATGAAGACGAGCTAAAGGTGATGGAATAGATTTTAAATCAGAGCAAAAGAGTGAGTGAAGAGAAAGGAGAGAATGACTGTGTGGAGAGTGGAATATGAAGGGAAGAGAGGGAGAGAGGCAGGAAGCGCAGCCCTATCAATGTCTCAGAGGGGATCCGAACTCTTTTAAAAACATCCAAGCAACATACACGCATATGCACGCAAATGCTGGGCCAGAAACTGCCTCTGGGACACATGAGAAAAGGCCCTGTAATAGGCAGAAGTCTGTACTTAAAGGGATCGTTCACTCAACAATGAGAATTATCATAATTATCATTATTTATGCATGTTGTTCCGACCCTGTAGGTTGTTATTTTTTCATTTGAACACAAAAGGAACATTTTGAAGATTCTCAAAGCAGCTTTTTTTAATACAATGACAGATCCGCTTAAAAAAGCACCATAATTTCAATCAATGACTAAATGATTCAGTTGTAGTAATTCCCAAGTGAACAGCTCACTGGAGGGGGAGATTTACAGCATTAATGATTTCAATTGCCATTCAAAACAAGCCATATGGACCCAGCGTTGTAATTAATTATTTTAATTTTTTATTTTATTTTATATTGGCTACAATGATCAACAATAGACTTCTTTGACTCTCTTCACAGAGCGATTACATAGATAAATAGTTTGAAAGCAGACATCTATCAATATATTCGTCAATTAGCAGATATATTAGGGATATGCTACTTTCAAACACTCCCATGTGTATCTGTGTAAGTGAAAGATGTCTATTTCTGATTTGTTGATCACTGTAGCCAACCACATACATATATGTTGAGCGTGTTAACACAATGGCCAACCACAGACATGTATGTTGAGCACATGAACACAATAGCCAATCAGAGACATATATGTTGAGCGCGTGAACACAATGGCCAATCAGAGTTGTTAAAGAATCCATTAAACCGCCTTCAAAATGCTAGAAAATGCATCAAATTGTTTTATTTTTTTATTTATTTGACAACACTATACGGACTTGCTACTGCCAATACATACACAACACTCTGCTGTGAGCAAGTAAGACATGCTGCTGCTGTACAATAAGCCATACAAGAAACACCCGTAGCAGATCTATACAGGTGGAGCTGGGGAAGGTGGAGGGTTTCTAAAAGCATGAAAGTATTGGAAGGTTGAGCAGCGAGCTCATTGCCTACTAATACAGCAGAATCCAATCAGTTGTGCCCTATAGAGAATGATGTGATTGCAAGCAGATTGAGTTAAAGGGATAGTTCACCAAAAATGAAAATTACACCATGATTTACTCACCCTCAAGTTGGCCCGGTGGAAGATATTTGATATTTTACTTATCTGAAAGAAGAATGTTTTAAACACCTAGAATGGCTTGAGGGTGAGTAAATTATGGGAACATTTTTGGGTGAACTATCCCTTTAAGGACCTACCAGCCTGCAGGCTCTAGTTTCATGACAGAACTTTAACAGAACTTTGTATTACTATTCCAACATAAAATACGCATTCATTTTATATGCTTTAACTCTCAAGTGCCTCACCGATCCTTTCTCCAGCCACTCCATGAGGCTCTGTGCGGTGGTGCAGGGCAGCTGGGAGCGCAGTGACTTGCGGTCCTCTTCCCCGACCTGCAGCTCCAGTGCCAGTTTCAGCTCCTCAGCCAGCTGGAGAACCTGCAGGGGCCCAACACTAACAGGAGAACCCAGGTCATACAGCCCATTACTGTACTCCACCGCAGCCTTGGAACCTGCAGACAGAAACATAAGGTCAACTAAATAAGAAATAAAAGAGGTTAGACCCTTGGCTTAGTGGTAATATGCTCAACCAAATTGTTCCTGCATTTCCTTCAGGTCTTTTATTCTACCAAAGCAGAAAGTGGCTTTAAAAAAAAATAACTCAAAATTGCTATAGGATTTCACAAATAATAATAATAAAAAATAAACATGACATTTTGAAAACTGCATAGTATCAGGGTTATTATTAACTAAAACTATAATGATGAAAACATTTCTGTTAATTGAAATAAAGCTGAAATAAAATATGAAATTAAAAATGATGCCTTGAGAATAAACTGAAATAAGTTTAATTAGAAGCGCAAAAAAATATGAACTGTAAACAAATAAAAACTAAAAGTAAAACTGAAATAAAAAATTAAACCTAAATAACAATATTTAAATCAAATCAAATAAAATGACAAAAGCACATAACGAGATGGCTAAAACTAAAATTAACATGAAAGCTAATTCAAAATATTAATACATCTAAAATACAAATTAAATAGTATTTTCTTGAAAATTTACTCCAATAATCATTGTTTTTACATCTTCGAAAAACATTTTTACAGTGTATGTGAAAAAAGATGTGATATTTGGTACAAAAACAGAGCAAAAAGTGACTTGAGAGGCAAAGAGTGCAGGAGAGATGCACCATCACGCCATGTCATACATCATCACATCATATTAACCATCACCCACACCGCTGCAGCCACGTGTCGCCTCCATCAACTCGCACAACAACAGTTCCAACTGTCCCCATCTGGATACTATGGAATGAGACGTAACAAATATACAGCAAGCACCAGAACATCTGGAAGCCATCAGGATTCTATAACACTTTAAAAGTGTATGATGACATCGCTCCATTTTTTAATGGCAGAATCACCAATCAGAACAAAGAGAGACACAGCTGACATATGGATAAGGGCCTTGGTGTCAATTTTTATTTTATGCAATTGCCAGCACGTTATAAAATTTTCCATTAGTTTAAGTGGAATAAAATCAGGTCTCGTTAACATAAGATTTGTATCGTTTCCATATGTATTTTCAAAGAAATTCCGCTAGTATGCGTGCAGAGAAGTAAATGTACATAACTGTTTATATAAATGCATAATTTGTGCATTCAGGCGCAAGTGTTTTGCTTGGCTGAGAGCATGAAATGACCTCATTGGCTGCTTTAATGAAGGGGTGTTGTGCCCCTTTCTGCTACTCATTCTCACAAATATCCATTTAGGTTTTGATAATCAAGAATAGAATAGAATAGAATAGAATAGAATAGAATAGAATAGAATAGAATACAATAGAATAGAATAAAAAAAATCACCTAAAATAGAAAATAAAACTAAATATAAAAATAACCTAAAATTTATTAAAATCACCTAAAATAAAATAATCTGAATAAAATATAAAATCATCTAAAATAAATTAAAATCACCTAAAATAAAATATTATGAACAAAATATAAAATAATCTAATATTAATTAATTAATCAAAATTAAAATAAAATAAAAACAAAATATAGAAATCACATAAAATAAATTAAAATAACCTACAAAAAACAAAAATAAAAAAACAAAACAAAAGTAAAAGATCATGTAAAATAAATTAAAAACACATAAAATAAAAAACTAAATATAAAATCACATAAAATTAAAAATTAAACTGAATAAAATGTAAAATCATGTAAAATAAACTTAAATAACCTAAACTAAAAAGATCAAATAAAAACAAAATATAAAAATAACATACAATAAATTAAAATCACCTAAAATAAAAACAATATTTAAATCACCTTAAATAAAACATAAAACTAAATAAAACATAAAATCAACTAAAATAAAAAAAAACTAAATATAAAATCACCTAAAATAAAATAAAACTATTGGAAATGATCTGAAAAAACACTAGATGTTGGATCATCTTTATCGTAACTGAGATGTTCCAACTGTCAGCAGCAGGTGGAGACATTCCAAGAACCTTGAGCAACTCTTAGAACAGCAGTCCTTCATTGTCATGAGTCAGTTCACGCAGTAGAACTAAAGAGACACAACATGCCTGTGGTCAATTCTCATCACACCCTCCTATTCTTAACACACACAGACAGACACTCATTTAAAGTCTAGATCCAGGATTAGCCTCATGGTATGACATCTGATTACTAAACATTAATGGTTTCAAATGATTTCAATTCATAAGCTATTGATTTATAAGCCTGTGCTTATTTGAAGTCCTGCAGTGGCACATGTAGCCTTCATTCTGTACAATTATAACTCATGACATGCAGGACTACTCAGCTAATAGACTATGTGTGGTATGCAATCCAAAATCCTCGTTCATATCACGGTACGAATTATTTTACATACAGTATATGCTAACACATATCTCATAGTATTTCAGCTGTAAATTCAATAAAATGGTTTATATTTTAAACAAATAAATAAATATGTAGTATTGTAGTAATGTAGTAATTAATTATGTAGTATTTCCTTGTTGAGTCCCAGCTCAGTGAAAAAAATACACCCAATAAATAACCTTATGAAATATGATGATATACTTTTTATATTCAGTTTCGGAAAGAATCAATACAAATATTTTTGTGTAATTAAAAACATATACTAATTTTATAATATCAAGTTGAGGTCTAGAGGTCTGTTGTTTATGCTCTCCAAGGATCATATATTTGATCAATAATACAGTAAAAACAGTAATATTTTTTCTATTTCAATATATTTTAAAATGTGATTTATTCCTGTGATGCAAAGCTGAATTTTCAGCATCATTACCCCAGTCTTCAGTGTCACATGATCCTTCAGAAATCAATTTGGTGCTCAAGAAACATTTGAAACACGTGAAGCCTATGAATTATAAAATAAAAATAGGAGCCATTGGTCTTTAGATCATTAATGTTGCTCTTTTTACTCCACATCAAAAGTAAATAAGCCAACATTGTTTTGCCTAAATGTTAATGGTCATATGATAACCTTTTTCAGGTTATGAAACTGAAATAAACAGTGTTTTTCACAGATTTTGTCACAGTCCAGACTATCTGAGTCCACTGCATTGTACCTCTTGCTGTCTCACAGACAGCAAACAGGCTCCGCTCCATCCCTCCCCCCAGACTTCATTTGTTGACTGCCCACATTAAACATTTATCCTCTATTAGTTAAATCATGTTGGCAATCGCGGAGAATGCTTGAGGGGCTTCACAGCCCCCACATCCTCTCTCTACCCAACCCTGTTAAGAGTTTCCCCTCCAAAAACTGGCTGCCAGTTACTCTGCTTTGCTATAAAATGTTGTGCTAAAAAGGTGCACACCCTTAATAAGAGTACAATATGTTTTAACATATATATATATATATATATATATATATATATATATATATATATATATATATATATATATATATATATATATATATATATATATATATATATATATATATATATATATACTGTACATATTATAGGGCTGCTGTTCAATAAATAAAATAAATGATGTACTTATATTATATACTATTTATTTTTATATGCTTAGATATATATTTAATAATTTATTTATATAAAAATAGGTAATACAAAACATCAATTTATTAAAATCAATACAATAATACATTTAATGAATGCATTAAAACATTTAAAAAAATTATTTAAAAAATTAAATACAAGTTGGTCAAGTTTTGAGATATGATATATATATATATATATATATATATATATATATATATATATATATATATATATATATATATATATATATATATATATATATATACATTTAATTGTATATTATTTATATATAAAATATAATTAACTATAATTAACACATTAATTGCCATTAATAAATGTAATAAAGACATTAAATACATTAATAAATAAAAACATTAAACACTAGAT
Source organism: Gobiocypris rarus (assembly GCA_023029165.1). NCBI lineage: Eukaryota > Metazoa > Chordata > Actinopteri > Cypriniformes > Gobionidae > Gobiocypris > Gobiocypris rarus. Next base: position 13,528,498 of record CM040913.1, on the reverse strand, counting down.
GGTCAAGTTTTAAGATATATATAATAATATTTTATTAATTACTTTAATATGACAATTATATATATATATATATATATATATATATATATATAAATACAAAAATTACATTATAATTTAATTATTATACTATATATATAATTACATAAATTACAATAATTATAAATTAATATAATATAAATTATAATTATAAACACTATAATCTATACACCGTATATAAAATCGTGCAGACAGAATATATAGCCTTTGTTTTGTAGGGGCATGATTAAATTAAGTAATTTTTAATGCATCATTTTAACTAAATTAACATATTAAATTGACAGTCCCAACATGAATCCATAAATGTTAACTATCCAAGGCTTTTCATTTCGCTTTTCCTTTGTTTGGCAAGTACTTTTCTTTCAAAATATCCAACACCATGTAATCCTTTCAAAAAGCTTCACACATGTAGCGTTGAGGGAATCCAATTAGCATGCACAGATCAAGAGATATGTTGAAAAAACATTGTATAGGAGCAGACCCTTATCTGATGCTTCCTGAAAAGCAGCCAATCAGGAACAGACTGCAAGAGTACCTTTACCTGACCCCTTTTTGTGAGAAGCTAAAATTGCTATTTTGAAATATCCTGTTTGTTATTCTGTAAAGAAGCAATGGACATAATTATGGAGCACTTCATGGTTATTAAAAAAGAATGTGATCCATCCACATTACAAGTCATCAGGAGGATTTCAAACAGACTTGAAGTCTTACCAGCGATAATATCATCCATTTGTTCCAAGGCTGCTTCTAACATGTGACTTGCATCTGAGGCCATGGTGCCAGTCGTCTACTGCATCTGCTGGTTTGCTTCTCAGCGACCTGCAAAAATGTGTCATATAATGATGCAACATTATGAATAAAAGTCACAATTACAGTTGCTGGGAAAGTGCATTTCAAAATTGAGGGTGGAGTAAAAACATTAATCTTGTGTGTGAACCAATACCATGAATCTCATCTGACGGCAAGTAGCAGCTTGGTGTGTCTCAGACTGCAGATTTCCTCACTGTAATGTACAATGATGCCAATGTAACTTGACATTACATAAATTCCCTTGAGCAAATGTGGTATTCAACAACATGTAAATACAAATCACACTGTCCACTATGACAAGTCTGTATTTAGAAAATGCCACTTGGAAGTACAGCATGTATTTGAGTGCATGCTTTCTGAAGCTATAATTTAAAATGGTCTCGATATTAAGAGCTGGTATTTTCCCCAAGCGTTAACCCCGACTCTCTGCTTTGACATATCCCGAGGCAGGTTGACTTTCTCCCCCGTGGGACCTCAGTGATGGAGGGAAATTTGAGAATAATTAAGCTTGTCAGGGTCAAGTTTCACCCTATTGTCATGCCTTGTGGCATGCGTAATACACATTCATACATCATATATTTAGGCTCACACGCATAAGCAAACACAAAGAGGGAACTCTAAATTATGGAAGCCGTTTCTGTCTCAGAGTAAAGGTGCGATCACATTTACTGTTGCTCGGCCAGTCATTTTAATAGGAATTCACAACCAGAAAATATACGTACAAAGGCAAAAGATTTCCCCATGCAGATTTCGCAATGGGTTCAAGTTCGTCACATGGAACATGAAATTATCCAGCTATGACTAAAACCAAAGAATATAGTTCTAATGTGCAGCAAAAGATTGTTGAGCTTCCCAAAATAGAAAGTGGCTGTAAGAAAATAGCTAAAGTGTCGAAAATCCCAATTTCCACCATCAGGGCAATAATTAATAAGTTCCAATCAACTAAAGGTGTTATGAATCTGCCTGGAAGAGGACATGTGTCTATATCGTCTTAATGCACAGATTATACTGTCTTGAAATATTGAAGGGACTAGATTCTATGGTCAGATGAAACTAATAAAATAACTTTTTGGTAGCAAACCGGGATTAAAAAGTCCCCTATGCCCATGGTTAAATATACAGCTGGATCTTTAATGTTGTGGGCCTATTTTTTTTGCTGGAGGTCCTGGACATCTTGTTCAGATACATGGTATCATGGATTCTAGCAAATATCAACAGATAAAAAATCAAAACCTGATCAAAACTCCTACGGTTGGATCTTCCATCAGGACAACAATCCAAAACAAACATCAAAATCAACACAAAACAGCTTCTGCCATGACCAGTTCCTTGACCTGAACACCTATAGGGAATGAGTGGGGTGAACTGAGGAGAAGAAGCACCAACATGGATCTGGGAATCTGAAGAGATTCTGTATGGAGGAATGATCTCTGATCTCTTGTCAGGTGTTCTCTAAACTCATCAGGCATTACAGGAGAAGACTCAGAGCGATTATCTTGGCAAAAGGAGGTTGCAAAAAGTATTTAATAAAAGGGTGCCAATAATTATGGCCAACGTGTTTTGGAGAAAAACATGCTCATTTTTTGAATGAAAGATCAAAAGGATAAACAATGCAGATTTATTTGTATAGCTGTCTTTGATCATATTTACCATGGGTGCCAATAATTCTGACCACAACTGAATATTTTATAAATGTTAGGCCACATCATAAGCAGAACATTTGACCTACTTGTAATCTTGTAAGTGGGCAGCACGGACACATGCCAGTCGGGTGAAGGGTCACAAAAGGCAACTGTCGAGGGCCACTGTGCTGAAAGGGTGCACAGCCTACAATGCTGTTCATTATGTAGCTTAATTTAGCCTCACACAACAAGAGAGTGTTGACTCTATTCGGTGCGGTGGGATCTTTCACTGCTGAAACAACGTAATTAAAACATACAACAGCGCTGTAATCACAGCCCTGATAAGAATGTGAATATAAGCCTTCAGTTAAACGACAAGAGGAGATGAGCGCAGCCTAGTGCTGTTCATTAACAGATAGCATACTTTTTAATGCAAGCAAAAATGGAAAATCCAGTACAACCTCAAGCGTTGCACACACACCCCAGCTATTTGAGCAGATAAGGGTGTGTAGGCTTTCTGTCATGTGCTATCTGCCCTGAAAAAGGAGTCACGTCTTATTTGATCACGCTGATGAGGCTTTTTCATCCCTCTTGACTTATTATAAGGTGGCACAGTTTGTAGGGCAAAGAAATATACCTCTGTTGTTGATCAAATAAGTCTCTCTTTCTCATCTCACATCCAATAATCTGCAGGTTTGTTAATTTTTTGTGCTAACCAATATCCAATCCCTCAATGTCCTTCCATTCATGAGAGATCTTTAGATTCCAGACCCACTACAGAAGATCATGCGCACTTGTTTGACCCACAAACTCAGCAATTTCAGTGTAGGCAGTGTACTCTGACAAAGATAATGGTAACCATATAGTTCTCCTGTGTCATCTGTTTCTTACGATTACCTGACAAATCACTTCAAGATACTGTTCCATTACATCTTCTGTTGTTTAGGTTTTTATTTCTCCACTGTTGATTCAAATGCTCCACCTGTATCCTTTCCTCCGTATGTATGGTGTGTTTCACCTGACCTGGACACCAGTCAACTACCGTTAAAGCACAATATAGAAACAGTATGTGAAGCAAATATTAAAGTGAATTCCAAGACCTCATTAAACATCACATTTCCTCAATCATTCCAAAGGTTTGTATGTTAGGAATCAAGTACAAGTAACAAACAAATCATTCAAATGTCTGTTTAGCTGAAAAGTAATACAACCTCTGAAATGTCCCTTGCCAGTAAGTCAGTGTTGCTTCTATCAGTGTTGACACATTCCAATACAAGCCCCTCCCCTCAGTGTTCCTGATACTCAAGAGTGTGACCGTGCCACCCAGAGTGACTGAATGCTGATGCTGCTATCTCAGTAATGATTGGTGGATACCCCACACAGTATTCAAGTCCTCGGCTGCTTAGATCCTCTGTGTTTACAAAACCCTGATAAGCCAACACAAACAGCGAAACCTTTAAACAGCAGGACCTTGAATTGCAAAAAAATGGCTATTTCCGCCTAAACCCAACAACTGCAATCTGAATATTTCCGTTCACACTGTTTCTCATAGAGATTGCAAGGTCATCCAAACCACAGGTTATTCATGTGGAGGCTTTGAGAGGGGAAACATATTTTTAAAGTCCTGATCCCAACTAGTATCCCTCACTCTACTAATATATAATATCAATCCCATAGACTTAGACCAGTATATCATGGAGAACTTACTGGGATATTTAGATTTTATTCAGTAAGCAACCACCCTGAATACCATAGTAATCTGCCTTGTGGAGGTGACCTTTTCATTACTCTTAAAAGCACCTTTCTTCTGAAAATGTAAAAATTATCCTTACATTATTTTATATGTATTTAGATGGCTATTAAGTATATGTGTGTGCGTTTGTGTGTGTATATGTTTTACTTTTGCATGGGAAAGTAATACAATTACAGTAAATGCATTACATACATATTTTTCTTTGTTTTGATTTGGGGTAAATTGTGACCTGGGCATGTTTTTGAGAGATTCACCTTGTGAGACACATTAGTCTAGTATTGTTTGCTTTACTTTGACATGTGACAAGTTTTGACAATACTTACATGTTTGATCTAGATATCACTTACAAGCAGACACTCAAGAATCTATAGACCTTTCGGATCCAAAACCCTTTATTGTGAAACCAAGTAGGCAAACTAATTCTCGAATTGTGCTTTAACAAGCTACTGCTATTCATCATTTGATTAAAAAACTGTCGGACTGTGAGTCCAGCGTTTGGTGCCAAAAAGCAAACTGTGGTGTTAGAATAACCATTCTCCTTAATTTACTCCAGGATGTTTAGAGAGGCAAACAGAAACAACTGCGGTAAGTCCCTGTATTTTTGAGCTACATTACAGTTAATGATAAACAGGCTCATCCAAGGTTGTCCCTTACTAAAATACAGGAAAATTGTGACCACGAACTTTGGAGCAGATGCACTAATGAGTCTGAGTAATCATTAGTCTTATTCCACACGTGAATTTTTAATAGTATTTTTTCCTCTATTTAAAAAAACAATGCGTCCACATGAAAATGCGAAAACACGCTATGAAGTGCTGTCAAGAACATTGCATGCCAAACCAACAGGTGGCAATATAACCCTAATCATAAAGCCATGTAGGCCAATCAGAAGCCTTGAAAAAAGGTTATTGTCGTTTCTGTCGTGTGGACAGTGAAACCGGAGATTTTGGCTTGTTACGTTAAAAGTTTCTAAAAATCTTGGCAGGAATTTTCTAAAGTTTGGTTTCAGTGACCAGATACTGCATTTGCATATGGACGAACGTGTGAACAGGACCTTATTAAAGGCCTGTTTACATCAAAAAACGATAACCATAATGACTCAACATATAACATAGGTCCATGAAATAACCCCAAAGCAGATCAATACAGGTGGAGCTGGGGAAGGTGGAGGGTTTCTGAAAGCACGTTGCAGACTACTAACGCAAACGCTAATGCATTTGAATTTTGAGCATCAAGCTCACTGGCTGCTGATGCCACAGCGACCAATCAGCTGCGCTATGTAGACAATGATGTTGCAGTTTTTAAATACCATTTTATGTTATAGGAAAACTGTTATTTTAAATCCTAATATTTCATTACTTTTATAGTTTATTATATTAATTTTATTTTGATCAAATAAATGCACTGGTGAGAACAGTAGTGTATATAAAAATATAATATAATAAATAAATAGTATATTAAATATAATGGTAATAAATCCGCTGTGCTAACTAAGGTCTTATTTGAAACTTAATAATAATTTTTAATTGATTAATTTGCCTTGAAGCCAGTCCATACACACATTTTCCATCCATGTTGTTAACAAATAAATTCCCACTATGTACAGTAAAACCAAAAATGACGCATACTGTAAGTGGCCTTGGGCAGAAATACTGCAGGGGGAGGAAGTGGCATCAGCATTAGGTGTCAGACCAATAAACCCAGCACGTCAACACAGCTTAATATGAGAACATCAAAGACAGCAGTCCTCAAACAGCTTAACCGTCCCCACTCAGCACTCTGCATTAAACCATCCCAATGTGTGTGTGTGTGTGTGTGTGTGTTCAGTAAGCAGCTGACGGAGTGACATATCGCACATACCTTGGTTAAACGCACTACAATGATAGAAAGGTGACCTGAAGCGCATTTCAAATGCAGCAAGCTGACACAAGGCCTCATTGCTGGACACTTTGTGTGGCTGCAGACAACGCGATGGTACAAGCAGTTTTATGCTCTGCCACAAGCTACCTTCACAATACAGGTTACTTTCAAACATGTTAAGTCATCCAGAACAAACCTGGTTCAAATATCAAAGGGATAGAGTTGCAGAGCCTTATGACTACACCACAGGCGGAGTAGCGTGATCAACAAGCGGAAGACCGTGAGGAAGCTTCGTCGCATTAATAAAGACGTTTCACATAACACTTCCACACATATTAACGTCAGAATGTCCAAGAGAAAAAAACAGCCCTGATGTTACACACTTGCACCACTGTACGCAGAATGATTCATGACTCGGTGTAGGCGGTTGTAAGTTCGATTCGAGCTCAAACCCTGGACGATCCTGAGCTCTACTCACCGGAGCGAATGCGTTCTGGCAGCTGGGTTGAATGCTGCACTCCTCCACAGTAACAAGAGAAATGTCAGTCCCGAGCAGGTGCATTCGACTGTGGTACCAAGGCCCGTGAAAATGTCAGTGAGCCGCTCGGCACAGGAAAACCCTTCTCATGGGGCAAAACGTCACAGCTCTGTCCTACAGGTCTCTGACATCAATACTGCCCAATGCATATTGCATGGGATCTCCACGGATCTCTACCTCAAGTCCTCAGTCCAGGGTTCACAGAAAGTCAGATGCCAACTGTAGACGTTCAAGTTAGTTTCCTCCTCTTGGGTTTCAGTATTTTGTGCAAAATGCGACTGGGAATTGGATCTCGGTTCTTAAACCTAGTGAATAGACACATCTAAATCAAAGAGTGATAAAATAATTATTGTAAATAGCTCTGAATGTGACAGCTGAAGTTGAACTGTATTTAACTTTACAAGCCTTCGAAAGCCTTAGAAAACAAAAGAGCACTGGGATAGTTTACTTAAGTGGGACAGTTTACTCAAAAATGTAAATTCTGACATTGTTTATTCACCCTCATGTTGTTCCCACCCTGTATGACTTTCTTTATTCTGTGGAATACAAAAAGATATTTTTAGAAATGTCTCTGTGTTTTTGTCCATCCAATAAAAGTCATTGGGGTTGTTATGAGTTAATTATTTAGAATATAATAATAGTTATGAATGTTTAATAAGTGTTTAATAATAATAATAGAAACAGTTTAAACTGCCTTGATATAATGCTGTTCAGCTTTAACTCTTTTTCTGCCAGTGTTTTTGAAAACATTTCCCAACCAACGCCAGCATTTGATGATCAAAACATATACAGGTCTTTCTCAAAAAATGTGCATATTGTGATAAAAGTTCATTATTTTCCATAATTTAATGATAAAAAATTAAACTTTCAGATATTTCAGATTCATTGCACACCAACTGAAATATTTCAGGTCTTTTACTGTTTTAATACTGATGATTTTGGCATACAGCTCATGAAAACCCCCAAAAATCTAAAAGAATTAGCATATCATGAAAAGGTTCTCTAAACGAGCTATCAACCTAATCATCTGAATCAACTAATTAACTCTAAACACCTGCAAAAGATTCCTGAGGCTTTTAAAAACTCCCAGCCTGGTTCATTACTCAAAACCGCAATCATGGGTAAGACTGCCGACCTGACTGCTGTCCAGAAGGCCATCATTGACACCCTCAAGCGAGAGGGTAAGACACAGAAAGAAATTTCTGAACGAATAGGCTGTTCCCAGAGTGCTGTATCAAGGCACCTCAGTGGGAAGTCTGTGGGAAGGAAAAAGTGTGGCAAAAACGCTGCACAACGAGAAGAGGTGACCGGACCCTGAGGAAGATTGTGGAGAAGGACCGATTCCAGACCTTGGGGACCTGGAAGCAGTGAACTGAGTCTGGAGTAGAAACATCCAGAGCCACCGTGCACAGGCGTGTGCAGGAAATGGGCTACAGGTGCCGCATTCCCCAGGTCAAGCCACTTTTGAACCAGAAACAGTGGCAGAAGCGCCTGACCTGGGCTACAGAGAAGCAGCAGTGGACTGTCGCTCAAATTTTGCATGTGATTCGGAAATCAAGGTGCCAGAGTCTGGAGGAAGACTGGGGAGAAGGAAATGCCAAAATGCCTGAAGTCCAGTGTGAAGTACCCACAGTCAGTGATGGTCTGGGGTGCCATGTCAGCTGCTGGTGTTGGTCCACTGTGTTTTATCAAGGGCAGGGTCAATGCAGCTAGCTATCAGGAGATTTTGGAGCACTTCATGCTTCCATCTGCTGAAAAGCTTTATGGAGATGAAGATTTCGTTTTTCACCACAACCTAGCACCTGCTCACAGTGCCAAAACCACTGGTAAATGGTTAACTGACCGTGGTATTACTGTGCTCAATTGGCCTGCCAACTCTCCTGACCTGAACCCCATAGAGAATCTGTGGGATATTGTGAAGAGAAAGTTGAGAGACGCAAGACCCAACACTCTGGATGAGCTTAAGGCCGCTATCGAAGCATCCTGGGCCTCCATAACACCTCAGAAGTGCCACAGGCTGATTGCCTCCATGCCACGCCGCATTGAAGCAGTCACCCCACCCCTAAACCCTATCCACACTGTAACGTGGGCAAATCAGGTGACACAGTTGAAACCGTCCCTTTGTTTATGGCCACACCCACTGATGAGGTAAAACCTATTACTAACCTGCAGAAACATATACTTGACTCCACGCAGCATTTATTACACTCAACCACCATTTTTAAAAGTCTGTTGCAGTGCATGCAGTAAGAGATGTTTGCTATTTGAATCAACAATGGAGTTTAAAAAATACGGACCGACAACGAGGTCTTTATTAAGCTTATATGCGGAGGAAAAAATCCAGTGGGAACTGGAAAGTTGCGCACAGTCTAATCTTTATGGTAACGCAGACAGCAACAGGTCTGGGGGAAAAAGTAATTTTGGTGGATACGTGGCTATAGATGTATCCTCCGCTGCCTTTGCTATCCCACAATCCTGTGCTTTCCATGCTGTGACAGTTGACCTAAAAAATACAGATGGCGTCTGAAAGTTGTGGTTGGTGGTCAGTTTGTGTGTTTTTGACCAACGTTTTCAACTTTTGATGTCATTTCTAGCAAGAAATTACAATTCTAGTGGGCTTATTACATTTTTGATTAGTTATCACCAAAGCTCGCTCTATTTTGCTGTAGATCATTTAACGTTACGCTGTCTCAGAAGAAGTCTGTCCGAAATCAGTTTCGTGAGGTACCTTTGTGCTTCACGCTGCAGAAATTATTGAATCCCTGTATAATACTGCACAAAACTTCTGTAAACAGTTAGTTTTATTTTATTCAGTTATCAGTCATTACTTTTTTGTTGTTGTGAGTTGTTTTGGTCACCATTAACTTTCATTGTACGCTCTAAAGCTGTCACTGGGGCGGTACCCTTTCAAAAGGTACACCTTTGTACCCAAAGACTGCATATTAGTACTTTAAAAGGTACCAAACGTGTACATTTTAGTACCTAAATGGCGTTTAAAACCTCTTTAAAGGGTACTGTCCCAGGCAGCTTTTGTAACCATTTTATCTGAGAGTGTACGTGCCAAATGTTCTTCAAAATAGTCATACAGGTTTTGGAACGACATGAAGGTGAGTAAATAACGACAGACTTTTTATTTTTCTGTGAACTATCTCTTTGACTACTTGATATCAGTGAGAGAATCACTACAATTTTCTAATTATCATTTTGGGAATGAAACGGTTGTGGTAAAACTGGTCAATCAGGACGTGTGTGTGCACCTCTATGGAAATAAGGGCACGGTAATCACACAGTAAAAGAGCCTGAGGGCTATGTGTCTGTTCAAAACAATTATATGAACGCTCTCTTTCACCTGTTTTCATAAACCACTTACTCATGTTCAACCTTGCTACCGCAAATAAAAAAGCCTTGCTTTTAATTTACTCTGACAAGAAACGGCTAAGATGATAAGAACGGCTAAGCTGTGAGCCATATTCACTGCTCTCCCTAGATTTGGAAAATACTTTCTCTGAATACAGAAAGGTGAGGGTCAGCGGGATGGAGAAAGAAGTCAGTTATGAAGACTGTAAAAGCTTGTACATGATTCAACCTTAAACGTCTCTGAAATGTTAAGCAATTTCAAGACTACACATTATAACATGGTAATTTAAACAAAAACTGTACTGTACCATCTAAAATGTTCATCCACAAGTTATTAAACTCTTATTTCTAAATGCTTCAATTTGGCAAACATTCTACGTGTCATCAAAGAGCAATACAATTGTGTGCTGTTTTCAGAAGCCAGGGGAAGTGGACAAATAAAAAAGCCTTTATCCTTTTCTCTAAGCACATGATCTTCACAGACAGCTTTGTTGAACCCCACAGTCATTACCAAGTGAAATCTCCATTGCAGGACCCAGTGTGAGCCCACTGGGGTCTGTACTGAAGGAAGAGGCTTTATGCACTATAATAAAAACTGGCAGTAAAACAAACGTGGACAATGAATGGTAACAGGCAGAGACAAGAACTGTAATAGGCTTCAGTGGCGAACAAACAGCAGAATATTTTGTGAATATGGGGTCAGATAATGGCTAATCTGAGACCGTTCATCCTACACTGAATGACCCAGTTATATACCTAGATCCTTCAGGATTTGCCAGACCAATCACATTTAAGTTAAAGTTTCTGGTCAGTGATTATTCCTCTTTGGTCATCATCATAGTATAGCTCACTTGTGTACTACTATACAATGTAATACAAGAATACTTCACTTGCATTTGAAGATATATATTCATAATTAAAATTATACATAATTATTTACATTAGATAACATAATTCACATGGTCATCATACACAGACAAAAAATGGTGTCAAAATGATACCTTTAGGAGTACAACAGCTTGTCATTGGGGCAGTACCCTTAAAAAGACATATTTGTACCCTTTTTACTCTTAAAACGTGCATATTAGTACTCTAAGGTACTACTTTGAACCTTTTTGTGGTAAAAAAATAAAAGAAAAAGGGTACAAACATGTCCTTTTAAGGGTACTGCCCCAGTGACAAGCTGTTGTACTCCTAAAGGTACCATTTTGACACCCTTTTCTCTGTGTAGTAGGCTACAGCTTATTGGTGTACTAATGTGAATAATAATATTCACTCCCGTTAAAAGTTTTCATGAAGTCATTATAAACCCATAGCCTAAGTTACTTATTTGCATTCGATACTAAACTTCACCTAAACACGATAATGCAGTTTTTATGCATGGTATGCTAAATATCAAGACAGTTTTATAATGATGTGTATAATGACAATACAATGGCAGAGATGATCAATTAATGTGATATGAATGAAATTTATGACGAGGAACCATGTCAGCCTACTGCAACTAAACTTTCTTGTTAATTTGTATGACCTTACACTTGGAAAATACTATTTTAAACTGCTTAAAACGACGAAAAAGTTGTTCTAGCTAAGAAAGGGATGTTGGCAGGATGTTTTTTTTTTAAATTCAACGTACCTGTATTGAAAGTAATTCCAGATCCCGGCTGATTTTAAATCCTCTTGTTGTCAGCTGGCGTCCCGCTCATCTGTTATCATCGAACTGCGTTGCTCCATATAATAAAGCCATTTGATGTACATTTCATCTGACCAATCACCTGTCATGTGTGGTAAGGGGCGGGTCTTATCGTGAAACGATATCCATATGATAATAAATAAAGTAACTAAAGTAACACTCCTAATAATACTGAAAACGTATAGTGGAACTATTTTAATTTGGTATAGAAAATATAGGTAACGAGGGGATATATTTTAAGAAGCACAAGAACGGTATAATTTTTTTTAGTTTAACGTGTTTTGTTACAGTATGAATTGAACTCATAAAATAATAATTTCAAAACCTTGTTTGTAGTGTCGCCTTTGTCTTTAAATATGCTCCTTTGCAACTAGTGACCGCATGTTCAGTGCTGGAAATCTGTGGGGAGAATAGCAGCGCCATCTATTGTTCAGGCCGTTCAAGTTCACAAATATGACAAATACAGCAACCATGTACACGTGCGCATGCGCATTATGTTTATAAACGCAGATACACGCTTGCAAACTAAAAACAAAGTTAAATAACTCATGAAAGTAAACCTGGAAATATTTTTAAATCATGTTTTACAGGCCTGGAAAAGTGAGAACAATGTAGCACAATAGCCTAGTCAAAAACATTTCGTTAGTAAATAGTGTGTATTTTGTAGACTTTGTACACAAATAAGCTGAATTAGCTACTTAGAGACGTTAATACTGATACTTGACATATCAATGAAAATCCCCAACAATCTCCATTAAATAATTATAAAAATAAAAATAAAACAAGTCATAAAAATTGCTGGAAATGTCATAAGTTTATTGGTCAAAAAGGGTGGGGACCTATATTAAGGGGCCAATAGGGACAACCATGGCAATTACAGGCCAACAAGAAGAAATGATGTGGAACAAATTAATTAAATTATTACTTAATATTAAATAATATTTATATATTGCCAAAATATGTCATAAAAATAATTAATACACAAACTGTGCTTTTATGGTGTACATTATAGTTTTAATATATTTAAATGCATGATCTCCAGCCACATCGAGAAATACTGTGAACTTGAAATGGCAACAATTTCTACAAAATATTTTCTTTAAGAGACATATTGTTTTTGTATAATGCTTTCATTTCTAGTGTACTGCTAGATAAACATATTTTACTGTCTCAAATAAAGAGTGCAGATTCGATACTAACGGTCCTCTGACTGAACCGAGGAAGCTAAATAGTCCTTTGTTTTTCAGGAAATGACAGTCTGGCACAACAACAAAGTGCACTAGAAAGTGCTTTTCATAAAATTACAAGCAGATCTGATGTGATTGGGAAGAAGAATAAAGCACTGATGTTTTATTGTAACTGCTCTTTTGATATTATGTAGAACTAACCTATCTTATATCTTCTTGATATCTAACTTATAGATGGTCTGATAACCATCATCCCAAGCATACAGCTGCTTATCCTTGGGGTAGAAATGCAAACCGGAGTGGCTGGTGTAACGTTTTGGGAAGAACAGCACAGGGATGCTCTCGGTGTAGATGGTGTCATGGATATCGAACACGCATTGGATGCTGGACCTTCCACCATAGTGAGAGTTGTATACCACATATATAGTGCCACAAATTATGAAAGCTGCTTCTGCATCACGGCTATTGCAATTTGTATCCCAAGTGTGCTCCACAGCCAGACTATTGTGGTCCAGCTTGGTGATCACCAAGTTGCCGCCAAAGTCTGGGTCCGCATGGATCGACCAGAGCCCCATTTCATCTACGGCGAGATCCAGTTGAGTGTGAGGACTGAGGGCATAAGCCGGCATTCGACCAGCTCCAGGAAGCAGCAACCGATCAACCACTGTACGGTTGCTGAGGTGGACCTTCAGGATCTCATTGTTGGTGTCTGCATTGTGGTAGTACACAAAGCCGTTGTAGACTACGTGGCCGGTTCCATGCCAGGGAAAAGGAAGACGGATAACTTCTGTCTTTTTGGTGGAGTTTGCTTCGGTGAAGGTCTTCAGAGAAGTATATGCTAATATTGTGCTGTTTCGAGTGCCGCTAAAAAAGTAAATCTTAGCAGAACCCTTCGTCGGATCCTTCATCCAGGATCCATTGGTGTCGCCTGCCTTCTTGACGATTTTGAGGGACTTGATACCCACAAGCTCCGAACTGCAGTCTGGAAGAATCAAGATTAAAAAAAATGTATGCAGCTGTAGCTTTTTACAAATTATTATAATTATAGATAGTAGATTACATCCTTTGTTTACCATATCTTTTTTATAGGAATGCACAATTTATTGGTACCATAATTACCAGCCAATATATAATACTCAAATGTCAAAATGAATATTTTTCATACTGTACATTATAAATGTTGTAATGCCTAAATTCACTTATATAATTTAAAACAATTAGTACCTAGTTATAACCCAGTTATTGTAATTGCTATAATAAGTACATAGATGACATGGACAGGACTATAAAATAAAGTGCTACCAAATGTATTTATTTATACATCTTTCCTCGGGAAACTAAATGTTCGTATCTGCATCTTCATGCAATGCTCTAACACAAACACCAAAGAAGTCCGGAAAATTGTAGGGCTTAACTCAAAATGATAGATGCCTAAACATCTTTTTTACCTTTGCCCTTGGGGATTACAGATGTCTTTTTTAGTTTGGCTTCTTTCATCTGGTGCTCGAGCAGCGAGTCTTCAATGTCAACCTGAGCACTGTCAGGGATCTTATTCTGCAGATATTCCACATCTCTCTCCACTCGGTCCAAGCGCATAGTGAGGGTGTCAATGTGACCTTTGACCTCTGATTTCAACACGTTCGCCTTGCTAGTTTGCCCGTGTATCTCCTTGGACATTTCATACATCCTTTGACTGAAGTGCTGGGAGTCCTGCTCGCATTTGATCAGTCGTCCCTGTTCAGATGAATGCACAAAAATACACGTGACTGATCATGCTATAGAAAAAAATATTAAAACTCAAAATTAAAACTTAAAGGAATAGAAAATATCTACGGTAGCACTATTTTTACAGTCCTGATTCCCATGTACATACTATATGTACTTATTATAGCAATTAAAATATTATAACTAGGTATTAACCCTGAACCTACCCATAAACCTAACCTTAACCCCTGTAGTTACCTTATATCACCAGTACTTTCTTAGGTACACTGAAAGTACACTTACTGTAAAATAAAGTGTAACCACATCTTCTATAATTAAGTGAGTTATATGTTTGCTGGAAATTTAACCCAGTCTAAATACATGGGATGGAGAAACATGATTTTTGTCTCCATAATGGTGTGGTTATAGCATCTACCAGCAGGAACTAACACACATAGCAAACCAGCTAAACCTTGACCCCCTGATTTGGCCAAGTAGGACAAGGATCAACATCCTTGTTAGTCTTGGAGCAGCATTCTAAATTATCAGTCACATTGTAGAGAAACGGAAATAGTTAGGCTAATGGAAACTAAACATCAGCACTATCAAACTGTTGAATTTCTCTGGTTTTAAGACTAGTTTATGGTTAGATTGGAGTTATGTTGTAGGAATGTTGATCCAGAACCAACTATCCAGATCCAGAAACAGATACGTAGCAAAGTCACAGTATATAAATGGAGTACTTTAGAAAAGAGAGTTAGCTATCTGAACGTAAGCTTTAAATGTCCTAAAGGTGCCTAATGTACAATGTATTCAAATATTTTATTAAAGCAAACATATTTGTCCACAAAATGAGCTATCTTAGGAACAAATGTCTTACCTCCAGCTGTTGAAGTTGTCTCTGAAAATACTCCATCATAAAATCAGGAGTTGTCCTTTGAGTTTGTGCAGTTCCAAGCAAAAGCAGTATAGTTATAAGTGACAAAGTCATGATGTATATTTCACCTCTGATGTCTTTCTGTCTTGTTTAGTTTGTGTTATATAATAAAACAAAGACAACTCCCTTCTTATCCAATGTCAGTCTGGAGCCAGGTAGAGTTCCAGAAGCAACTGGTTGTTTGTTATTCAGATTCTGGAACTGTATTCGAAGGAAGATGCTGGAAAGGCAGGTCTTCACAAGCTGTGTTTTTAGTAGTAATAAACTCCAGATGTCCTGACACGCTTTCAACTCGATAAATCAAATCTGCAGATCATACGATTCAAATGACTGCATATCTGCAGTATAATGTACACCATATTTGCCTCTCCCCCCTTTAGTTTGTTCATTAGCCTTTAAAGAGTTTAAGTTAGTAATTTGAGAGCAGAAAACACAACAGGACACATTCTGAAGCTTCAGTCAGTCCGGCTGGCCGACGTAACCCTCATTTTTGGCCCACAAACAGACACTTTCCAGCCAAATAAGTGACGAGAGGAAAAAAAATTACTTTATTCCAGGAAGAAGTTGTTTGAGCCCTGATCTTATTTAAAAAACGGATTATGGACTGCTTTTCTTTCGATTAGTAAAAACTTACATTACTAAAACTATTTTGTTACTAAAACACTATTTAGCATAAAATAATAGCGCCTAACAGTTGCACCTCCCAGAGAAACTGTAAAGTGGTGATTATGTTTGTCCAACAGGTGGCGCTATAATACCAAAACAACAATGTGAACTCTGGGAAGGATTCACAAGTGTCCATTGTTGATCTTGTTTGCCAAGACAATGACTTTGTTTACATAGATTAAAAATATATAACCGTTTTACAACATTTATGGTTTATCAGTGATTATCCCAAATTCAGCATTTTCACTTGGATAACTCCCTTTAGATGTTTTTGTGCTCCTGACACTAGCCCAAATTCCGCTTCTCAATTATTTAAGCTGTTACATAATAGCATCATTCAAAATTGTGTCTCATCTTAAATAGAAATCACAAAACAAGCCTTCTGCACTAACCAGGCTATCAGATCAAATCTTCTTTATATTTGCCTCTTTCATTGCTTTTTATTGTAGCCTATTATTATTTTTTCATTTCAACAGAAATGACAATAGCTCGGGCAATTGTCAAAAATGAGGTTTGCTTGTCACGAGGGGACTGAGCTTGTTCTCAAAGAAAACACTGCAAAAGGAAGCGACAGGCTCAAATGATGTAGAAACATTTGATGTGGAAACTTTTGTGGCCTAATTCAATCACAACTCTGCAAATCCAAGGAATTGATTTACTAAAGTAAAGCACACTGCGAAGAGAAAAAGAACAGAAAAATCTATATATAAAAAAGCTATTATTATTTACCCTATTTTTCTATTTACAAGAAGAAGAAGAAAAGATTTGCATTATTAAATAAAAACATTTAAAAACTATTTCAACACACTTTGTCCCAAAGTAGGCCTACTTCCATTAATAACAATGTTTAAGTGGCTGGTGACCGAACTCTAACACAGAACAGCGAGACAAACCCCCTCATCAAAAGCTCCATTAGTGGAACGTAGTGTCTCTTCCAATGCTGAATGAGTTAAACAACATCAGGGACTTCATGTCTCTGTCTCAAACCCATAAAAGCTTTCTAATGTGTACGTCTGATATACATTTTTGGGGTCTTAAAACCATCTCTCCTCTGGAGAATTGCAACTAATGCTACTGGTTATGGTTATTTATACAAAAGACTACACATAAAATAGTCAATATCCCTAAACTTCAACAGGTAAATGATTAGAAATGAATGTTTTTATCTCTACAGTTGAACTTTTGTGAATAAGTATGAAATGGTACATCTGTTCGGAAACATTGTACAACACACTGACAGACCCAAACAACCCTTTTACCACCAAATGAGGGCATGCATGGTCCCCAAACAGTCCCCACAACTGAGCCAGCCCTCTGACACACTTCCATAATTCCCTCTCATCTTTTTTTAGGGTTTTATCTCTACCAGCTCCAAGCTGTTTAGAACTACATAGACAACACCGCATTCATGACTTTGTCAGGAAACTTCAAAGCTGATTCCTGATAGATTTGCATCCTGAGCAGGAGCAGATATTAAAAAAGATTGTAGGCCTTGTAGGTGTTGCAAATGCTTTTAACAATTTAAAGCGTTGTTATTATTTTTGAACATTTTAGTAAACCAAGGGGGAAAAAATGATTGCACAGAAAAAGAAGACATCAGCATTGCACATAAATGGACCAGCATATTTAAATTTATCGGTGAAGTGGTTTATACGTTTTTATGTTAAAATCTTAGCTGTACATAATTAATTTCTAGGTTCATTTTCCCAAAAAGTGTTTTGCGCTATCAAAACATAACTGTTTGTTTGAGAATCCTGAACGCTAGTTCAATGGCATAAATTTGGGGGACGGGACTACCTGTCTCCCTGACCAACCACAGTCAGGGGGAGTGTTTGGACAAGTGACACATAAGGTGTATACCAAATCCCAAACTATTTCTCTATTCTATGACATTTTTAGGTATAAATAGTGTGAGTAGTGTTCACACTGAAAATTCCAAAGAAAAAGTGCACTTTAAATACCCGGATGATGCACTAAATTAATGGCAAGTGTGGAATTTTGGACACTTCATGCACTTAACTGTCGCAACTTTTATTATGTAGCGGAGGGGGAGGGATATCAGACTCCGATGTTGGATGACAAAATAACCATATAAAATTCATACACTACACGGATGAGTACATAATGCATTAGTAGTCCGTCATTTGGGACGCAACTGTAGTCGAGTGTTCCAAAACCTGTTTGAGAACAGTCATATATGGTGCTTCCGAAATCGCATACTGTCGAAGTACTACATTTGAATTTAAACTTACTTTGCGACCGTTAAAAAAGTTTGTTCTAGTATGAATGTGTGTAGTATGAATGTGATCTTGACGTATACATCCGCCATGTTGTCCTTATCATGTGACCTATCAATGTCAGTTGTGTCCCTTCACCTCCATTCATAAATCCCCTCCCGTGGCCTCATGGGATGGTAAAGTGTCCAACGAATGCACACTTCAGAATCTTGCCAGAAGTAGTAGGTCATCCAGGCTCTTTTCACCTACTGTTTTTCGAATACTATGTATTCGGACATATTACTCTGTTAGCGTATGCCTACTGTTTTTCACATACTATATAGTAGGGAAGCATTCGATTTTTTTAGACACAGTACTGTGTCTGAAATCAAATGCTTACCTATATTCTATACAGCTGGAGGATTCGAAATTACTTCACATTAAACATATCGATTACAAAATCATAATCATCTTATCAAGCAATGTGTCTGGATTTTCATTGGAAGTTACGCATATACAGGGTCATGTCTACTTTGAGGAGAAACCCGGCACTGGATATTCTTTGCTTCAATCAAGGGTTATTGCTTAGCTGGAACAACTATAACATTAGGGATCCCTTAAGGCTCTATTCTTGGACTGGGTTTATTCAGCCTTTATTGCGTTGCTGCCTCCTGGGAATGTTATCAGATCCACTCTTTGATATTTGAAATGCTAAAACTCATATTAGAGTAATTTAGATTTCCGGACACACTGCTTTTGCCCTGTCTGAGACTGAACATGCTATTATAAACATAACTTTGATCTCTTACACAGAATATATTGTGCGGCACTAATTAATTGATTCACCCAGTTGCTTTAAGATTAGGCTATTGTTATGACTCGTTTAACTATTTGCTTTGTCTGGACCAAGAGTTGTCTATATTTACTGACCTTGTCACTAATGTCTTCTGTTTGATGCTTTCTTTGAATAGTTGTTGAAGTCTTTGTTTTGGTGATTGCACTTGCCAACCTTGCAGCGTTTATTAAACATGCTTTGCAGAGACCTGAATGTCTTTCTTCTGAGCTTGTGCAGAAGAAAATTAATCACCATTGAAGCATCCCATCTTGCACCTTGGGATTCAGTGGGAAAGCAAGCAGTCTATTTATTCCTCTTTAATGTATACAAGGACTTGAATATTCATGCTGTCTACTAACATGTTGTGTACACAATACACATAGGGCCTACTGTATTGGGGGAAATACATTGGGGTCCAAAAGCCTCACACCACAATCAACATTTGGAAAAAAAACAGAACGTTTAAGGAATTAAAAAACAAAATTAATGTTCATTTAGAATCTTTAATTACATTTATTTTTATTCTCTTTTTTTTATCAAATTTTTTTTTAATAAAATTAGATTTTTCTTACTAGTGGTTTTAGACTTTTGGACCCCATGAATAGTACAGTAGGTCTATATCTTACTGAGTTGGATCATCCTGGCATCTGGTGACATTCCCATGTTGATATATTATGCACCATCACATACTCTTAAGTGCTTCAGTGGTCTTGCTGAAACCTGATCCATGTTATGCAGATGGTTTGATAGATAGTGACACCCTTAAAGGAATCTGACAGGATGCAAAAACAGAACACCCACGCTATTTGTGCAAATTTTGACATATTCTTATTAACATTAAGTTCAGGTTAGGATCCAGATTATACACATCAGGATGCAACTCAACACTTTTTTACAAGTATTTGTTGCAACAAGTAAACAAAAATCTGTATCATATTTACTTTTACCTTGCACAGTTTTGTTTTCAGATCATGCAACTTCTACCAGGTGAATCTGCTCCAAAATATTGTAGAGTTTGATTTGACACAACCTTTTACTTGCAATTAACAAAATATTTGAAGTTTTCCTCTTGCTTGCAGAGAAGCTTATTCACTTTTCCGTCCTAACTATGAACGATTATATGGTTAGTTGCATATTATTGCTTGCATTTAGCCATGTTTTAAACTTCAGAACAAACCTGAGAACCATTTTTGAGTCACAACCCAGATAGCATGCATGTATACTCAGTTCTAGCAACGGCAAATGTCATATGGACCGTATCTGGCCCACCCACATCAAGCCAGTTTTAGTGTAAGTTGTGACTTGCTGTGTGTGGCCCAGATGTGTCACTTGCCTTTCTTTGAGGACATTGCAGGGCGTTCCAAATGAGCGATAATTGTCAGCAAAGTCCACTTCAAGTGATATACCGTGCTCAGGGAGTAGGGAGCAGAGAACACTGCGTAGGGACTATGTCGTATGGACGCAGCTTTAATGCTTCAGCATACAAAGACATTTTAGACAATTTCATGCTCCCAACTTTTGTGGGAACAGTTTGGGGATGGCCCCTTCCTGTTCCATGACTGCGCACCAGTGCACAAAGCAAGGTCCATAAAGACATGGATAAGCCAGTTTGGTGTGGAGGAACTTGCCTGGCCTGCAGAGTCCTGACCTCCTGACACCTTTGGGATGAATTAGAGCGAACACTGCGAACCAGGCCTTCTTGTCCAACATCAGTGCCTGACCTCACAAATGCACTTCAAGAAAAATGGTCAAACAAATCCCATAAACACACTCCTAAATCTTGTGGAAAGCTTTCCCAGAAAAGTTGAAGGTGTTATAGCTGCAAAGGGTGGATCAACTCCATATGAAACCCTACGGATTAAGAATTAGATGTCATTAAAGTTCACGAGCATGTAAAGGCAGGTCCCAAAACTTTTCGCAATATAGTCTATTTATGCTATTGCCAGCCATACTCAAATTGAGTCATTGCCGTATGTGGGCTAGAAGAATGTAGGAGATATGGGCCACAACTGGGCCAGATGGCATTTGCTATCTGGGAAATTGAAAACCACTGGTATAAACACTTCACTTGAAGTAAATGCTAAAGAATGAATTATAATCATATCTCATTAGGGTTCAGTTGTGTATTAGTAATTCTCAAAACCATTCCACTGTCATTCGCATAAGATGTTAAACCGAGGTCCTCTGATGCAAATTGGTGGTGGTTGAGGAGATTCCCGCCTTCCACATGCAAATCGCTTTGAGTGCTGAGAAAAGTGCTATAAAAATATAATGAATTATTATTATTATCGTTATTAAACATAGTAAGGTATTTAATACATGTTCCTATAGCAAATTTCATAATGAAATTAATTAGAAAATGTGAATGTTCTCAGCCTAAAAAAACATTATCTGATTATATGGTTCAATATGTGCATTAAAGTACATTAACATGTATAAATGTTTGTGCGTGTACAATAAAGAGTTATCATGTTAACATCACATTGTTTGGACAGCAATATAGCTGTAGGACAGAGCCTTAATTGTTCTGCGTGTGAATTGCGAGCTTAGGAGCCAATAACAAACCGTTATTGGGTAATTGTGAGCGCATGGAATCCCCTTGATGATTAATATAGATGGATGATCAATCATTCACAAAGCTTTTCAAATAAGTGATGTGCTAACTGTGAAACCCTATTTTCCTGAATCCCCCTGGGTTGCAAATCAGAGACATTTAACCATAGCGCTGCTCACCTAATCGGCTTCCATTTAAGGCTGGAGGCCCACATGGGCTGAAATTCAACTTTGAACTTTAACGAGTGAGGAGATATAGCTTGTGAGGAATATAACAAGGATGATAGAGAAAAAAATAAAATCACATGCTTGTAGTTAAGAATCGGATAGTTTCTATTTTGCATCAAAATAAGGTTGTAGACGCAAAAGTGCTCTGCACGTGGTTTTTCTTGGCTAAATGAACCATCAATAATAGTTCCAGTGGACCACGGTAGCATGCACCTGATGTCATGTTATGTTTCAATGGCAAACTGATTAACTAGTGTGCCGTTTGAGCACACAACATATGTTTGTCTAACCTATAATATGATTTAGAAAGCACTTCAGAAAGTCTTCTCTTTAGTATGCACATATTAGAAGTGAAAATCATACGTTGCCATATCATATTCTGGCTGAATTGGATGCAACCCTTGTTAGCACACCCACTCTCAAGTTTAATTTAAAGGTGCAAAAGGAGAAGAATTTAGGTAATTAACCAAATCATCCATGGATATGTCATCCAGCTTGCTGAACAGGTGTGTGGGGGATGTAGTAATGTGCAGTGAGGGGAACTGTCACTGTGACTGGACTGTTACTGAAGATATGGTGTGCTATAGCTGCAGAATTTCACAGAAAACAGTAGCGCAATCTTTAGCTAGTCTTCTTTTTCAACTTTGTCTGTGTGTGAGGAAAGCTACAGACCTTCATGTGGCCTTCAGATTAACTCAAGAACAGTGTGTAGACAGCTTCATGGAATGGGTTTCCATGGCCGAGCTGCATCCAAGCCTTACATCACCAAGTGCAATGCAAAGCATTGGATGCAGTGATGTAAAGCATGCCATCACTGGACTATCGAGCAGTGAAGATGTGTTCTCTGGAGTAAGGAATAACGCTTCTGTCTGGCAAGAGTAAAGTTTGGTGGAGGGGGGATTATGGTGTGGGGATGTTTTTCAGGGGTTGGGCTTGGCCACTTAGTTCCAGTGAACGGAACTCTTAATGCTTCAGCATCCCAAGACATTTTGGACAATTTCATGCTCCCAACTTTGTGGGAACAGTTTGGGGATGGCCCCTTCATGTTCCAACATGACTGCGCACCAGTGCACAAAGCAAGGTCCATAAAGACATGGATGAGTGAACTTGACTGGCCTGCACAGTAAAGACCCCAACCTCCTGTCCTGACCTCAACCCGATAGAACACCTTTGGGATGAATTAGACATGGTTTTATTTCTCATAAACACACTCCCAAACCTTGTGGAAAGCCTCCCCAGAAGAGTTGAAGCTGTTATAGCTGCAAAGGGTGGGCCAACTCCATATGAAACCCTTTGGATTAAGAATGGTATGTTATTAAAGTTCATGTAAAGGCAGGCGTCCCAAAACTTTTAGCAATATAGTGTATATTGATTGTATATATATATATATATATATATATATATATATATATATATATATATATATATATATATATATATATACAATATCTTTAAATAATAAAGATATTGTTTAAAGATATTGTATATATATATAATATCTTTAAACAATAAAACTATTAATTTAAAGATAAACAATATCTTTAAATTAATAGTTTTATATTTGTCCATCATTTTTTATTTGATTAATTAATATATTTTTTTATTTGACTAATTAAAAATAGGATTGTAATTACAGTCTTTGTCTTGTCAACCTTTGTGTTTTTGTCTGATTTTCAATCCTTTTTTGCTTCAAATTAAGGTTTGTAATGTTGTAATGTTGTGATTCACCTATAGCTGGTTGGTTTGGATGAATTCAAGATATAAACTCGCAATTATCCTTTTTATGTTTTATTTTGAGGCGGAAACAAGCTACCATAAATAATAGAAGTTGTCTTAATATTAAAAAATGTATATCTTCTGTGGAAGTCTCAGAACCAAAAAACGTTTGTCTGAATGCAATAATATGGGCTGACTTGTTGCCTCGCTGCTTTATCAGGCAATGACTGGTAAGGTAGCCTAAGTGCACAAAGGCACCTCATGAAACTGATTTCGGACATACTTCTGAGGCACCATAACCGTTTAATGATCTACAACAAATTAAAGCAAGCTTTGCCATCAGAAGTGGAAAACGTTGGTCAAAAACCTACATTTACACACAAACCAACCAGCAACCACAACTTTCAGACGCCATCTTTGTTTTTCTCAACTGTCACTGACTACATCTATGCTGCCTTCAAAAATCCATCAGATGAAGGTCACTTATGAGGCAGAAAGTGAAGCTAGCATTCGATTTCGGACGTGCCTTGATGCCTTCCTACCTTGGAATGTGTCCTCCAAAGGCAGCATTTTTCGGACGCAGCCAATATAAGTATTCCACACACCTGCGCGCGCAGATGTCACACATCATCACGGCATTTCGTATGTCTGTACAGAGTTGTAGACAGACAGTCACAGAGCGCTACTAAAGTTATGCTACGTTCATGAATCATGCCATAACTTTTCTAATTATGAATCATGCCATAACTAGACAAGTAGACAGACAAGTAGATGACGTTCTATTCGGAGCGGTTTGTGTCCTCAGACTCGGATTTATGTGTTTCTATGGCAACAATATCAACCAAAATTAATCTGCAGCAGTCAGGTGGTACAAGTTAGCACTTTTTAAGTTGTTTGCGTTCATTATTACTGTAATGTGCTTTGAGACATGAGGTATTTAACGCTGTCTCTTGTGACGCTTTGCAGACTGCTATGGACTGGCTGTGCGCGTTCATCCAAGGATGCTTGGCTTGTAAGAGCGCTCTGAAGAGAGGGTGGGATCTCAAGATTTCAAAGCTAGCTTGCTATTGCAATCTCGTGAAATTGTCGAAAACTCAAAAAGCCCCCTGAAGCTGTTAACATGATCATACAAAACTGACCAGGGTATTAAGAAGACAATTTTAGGAAGTACAACTATATCTACAGATCATTTAACATTTAAAACCGTTTCACTGAACATCTAATGGATAGGTCAAATCACGCAACAGGAATATATGAAGCAAAAATGATTTAGATAGGTGTAACATCATAAAATGGTCACATTTAAATGGATATAACTCTTAGTGATATAATCTTTTTACTTCTTCATAAGCCTCCAGATCCTGTAACAGATGTTGCTGCTCAATAAAAGTCATTAGTATAAGCTCACTGGCGTTATATAACACTGCTGTGAATGCAATCGATGGCAGATTAAAGCAAATATAAATTGACTCCCAAATTGTATTTGAACAGGTGTGTAGGTGGAGAATAATCAAAAAAATTATGAATGTTTCTCTCCCACTCAATATTGTTTGGTATAGTTCATTGGTTTATTATAGATGCTAATTTAACCGATTTACCACTTAGCAACAGAGGCTAAGAACAGGGTGAATCACCTCAGTGAAAACTTTGTGTGTGATTAATGCTTGTGAAGATTACATGTGATTGTCTCACCTCACAAGTTCTTGCTCTGTTGATAAATTAACGGTGGTGGGATCTGGTGGTAGGCTTTGCCTATGTTTGGGACTTTAGCTTTGCCTATGGAACCAGCCAATAATCATATTCTACAGTTGAACTAAAAAAGCATGTGTACTTTAAATCCTCAGCTCCACCTCAGGGCCCTAAAGATGTCTCCATTAACACTCCATCATCCTGTTTCCACTGATTAAAGCAGTCTGATTAGAGTCCTATTACCGGAACCAGTAAATGAGCATAGGCGGAAATTAAGAGAAAAGGTGCATCAAGATGCACTGGACAGGACTGTAATCCCCACGATGCCTGTGCTACTAAAGCGCCCTACCGTCTAGTGACAGATCGGCTTCGTGGAATGATCTGAGAGCACAGAGTTTGCCTCAGTTTTGCACATCACAGAGATCACGCTGTTAAATAATTCATAATGATGGCAGTAATTAGGAAGCGGTGGGGCCCACAGAACACAGCAGTTACTGGAAACACTTCCCTCTTCACCCATGACAGTTCCTCTACCCCTGTGTGCCAGCTCCTTGATTAACAATGTGAGCCATTAGCATGTCATAAAATTTCAGGTTGCATTAGGTAAACATTGAGGTGTCTAACGGCAGGAGGAGGTTTAACTGCGGTCAATTTACAAAACTAATGCTTCTAATAACAACTAAAACACACTGTCCCCGATAAGAGCGAGTAATGCAACAAAACTAGAATGTTCCTGTTATTAACATCAAATCCGACTATTCTGCAAGCTGTTATTAGCAACATTTGTTTCATCTCTTAGAAGAAAAGTTTTTTTATAGAACCTTCATGATAGCAGTTCTGTTGTTATGGCATGACAGTGATGTTAATAGTGGCACTTGCTAAGCTAATGCTAATATTACTCCTGCATAGTTTATTAGGGTAGGGGTTTGTTCAAATCCCTAACTTTATTGAACTTAGCATGTAAAACTGTTTTGCCCTAGATCTCTCTCTATTTTAATCAAACCTCAATATTGACGAGAAAAAACGTTTTGTTTGGAAATTGAACCCATTTTTGCTTAATTGACTAATATTTGAGGGCTAATTAAATATAATTAAATTTGTTAAAATTAAAATCAATATTAACGTGAATATTTAAAATATGAAGCTATGTTTGCTTAAATGACAAATATATATATATATATAAATATATATATATATATATATATATAAAACCAAATTAAACTATTTGGTATGTTTGCTTAATTGAAATACTTGAAGACCAAGAATTATTTCGTTTATTATTCATTTATGAAAAAAATGAAACTTGCTTAACATACTTGTAGGCTAATTGAATCTATTATTAAAATAAATATAAAAAAAATGACGTAACATTCTTGCAGGCCAAATATAATTTTATTTATTATTAATATAAATATTCACATAAATATTTTTTAAATGAAGCTATATTTGCTTAATTGACAGACATACTGGAAGGACAAAAACGAATTGAATTTGTTAATATTAATTTAATATTAAAAATTAAGCTATGTTTGCTTAATTGAGAATTACTTAATTGAAGGCCAAATATAGTTTGTTAATATTTATATAAATATTAATGTAAAATTTTATATATATATATATATATATATATATATATATATATATATATATATATATATATATATATATATATATATATATATATATATATAGTAGAAGCAGTGCACTCCTGATCTTTACCTTGGATGCGTCTCAGCACTTGAATCTTCCTGACTTGCTTTAGCTGCTGTGTGTCTCTTTGGCAATCAGCTCTCTCACTACCAGCTGTCAGTAATTGTGATCTCCACCTGCTAACTGGCAGGAGCATCTTTTCTATCATCAGTCCTCGTCCGCTGACTCCGGTAAAAAGCACAGCGTGACTAGTATCATTTTAAAAGTTTAGACCCCTCGCACCGATGTGAACCCAGGTCGCTCCACACGTCAGGAAGCCTTAGTGCAGCAGGACACTGATTAAAGAGCCATCAATCATCTTTTCTTGCAGATTGCAGTTTTTCTTTCCTTTTGTCAGCGAGCTCTGTATAGGATCTTTTACCCTCGACTGATTTCAGACTAGACGAGCATTAGCTATGTGTGGTCGGGCCTGATGACACGCCATCTAAAAAGAGTGAGCGCAAGAGGGGAATCATTTGAGCAAAAATTACAGTGAAAGCTCAACCTTCATCTTTGATCTCTTTCATTGCTCTGCTCATTCAGGAAAAAAGCGCACAACTTTTGTTGTGTTTTTGCCTTTGTACATCCAACAAAAACACTCTAAAAACTTCTAACGCAGCAGCCTGACTGAAATGTAACTTCATTTTCACAGACAGAAATATAGTACAAATAACTCTCCTAAAATGCAGTATATGGCTTGTTAGCAATATTTTGCAAAAAAATACCGGACCTAAACAAATGTTTGAGTTCTTTTTATTGATATGTTTCAACACCAAATGAAGCAACAGTTGTTTCATTGTTATTGTTGAAATTATTTTCTTTACCCATGTTTTGTTCTGTATTGTTTTATTTATTTATGCAATATTTTATGCAGTTTTCAGGCTAACATAACCCACACATAATCTATACATAAACATATAAATTTGGCATTGCATTGAATACAATAAATCTTAAAATACAAAACAGTTATTTTAAATTGTACTATTCTTTCACAATATTAGTGTTGTTACTGAAAGTTTGATGGTGAGCTGAGTCTTAACATTAATGTGTAACTAGATGAGTAAAGATGAATACAAAACTAGATGAGTAAAGTTTGTGATTTTGGCTTGTGAGAGACTGAAGTTTAAATTTGAATCAGTTCAGCTCACAGTATGAAGGCTTTAAGTCTTTCAGAAAAATAGTTTGGTATGTGGTTGCACACCCTAAGTGTTTGCTAAGCTGTTTCTATGTGGTTGCTAGGGTGCTGCTGTGTGTTTTGCAGTTGCAAGTGTATTCTGGGTGGTTGTTCAGGTGTTGCTATGCGGTTGCTAGTACAGATCACATTGCTAGCATGCATGCATAGATAGATATATAGATAGAGAGATTAAAAAGATTGAAGTTTGAAGGTTAAGCTCAATTTGAAGTCTTTCAGAAATATAGTTTGGTATGTGGTTGCTAAGGTACTCAGAATGGTTGCTAGGGTGTTGCTGTGTGTTTTGCAGTTGTTATGCAGTTGAAAGAGCATCCTGGGTGGTTGTTAGGGTGTTGCTATGCGGTTGCAAGCATAGATATATAGATTAATCTTACTGACCCCAAACATTTGATAGAGTTTTTTTTTTTTAAATGATTCAAAGTTTTTGGCAGTTTGTGGTTTTGGCAGAAATCATGACTCGAGTCTGTTATGCATTTCTTATATATTTTTATACAGTAAGATTTTACAATAAAATACCACAAAATAGACCCCATGCACTAGACTTCAAACAATATTAGTGTATTACAATGTGTTATACAGATACATAAAACAGGACAATGTCAAAAATACTTGCCTCTCAACTAAAGTTTTCAACAAAAGCAGAACAATGTTCAAGGCTCATTTTATAACCAAATACTGCTCACACACGGTCACTTCACATGCAGTGGACATGACACTCATCTTCTATCCAGGAGATCTTATGTCTAAGGTGTCCTGGGTGTTTACTGCATTGAGTGTGTGCACACATTTAAAGTGACCTTTAACAGAACCGAGAGACCCCCCCCCTCCCCCCTCTCTCTCTCGTGCTTTCCTTTTCATTAAAGTTGTGAACTGGACCTTGCCGGGTGTCTGCATGGCTGAAATTTAACGGCATCCATTACGGGGAAGGAGGTGTCCTCAGGGAATTACAGGAGCCTTGGCTACCGCCGGCCGTGCTCTGACTAACCCACTGCCAGAGAGAAATCAGGGTTAGCTGAGGGGAACTCAAATCAGATCAGATGCTGAAAATATTATTTAAAGCTCAGGCATAATACACATTGTGGGAGGAGATGAAATCCAATTCCCTGACACTGAAGGGCTGAAGTGCTGCACTGTCATCATGACTATATTGTCACAATGGTCCTCTTAGCACCTAAAAGGCTCGTTCTTGCCTTCAGATCAATTGCGATTGTGCCACAGCTGCAAAAATCAGCAGAAATCGTCATGATACCCTTTCATCGACCTCATATTTCCCTAAAACGTCTTCTTTTTGCTTGACTTCAGTCTTCCGTGATTCGAGACCCTATAAGAGGTTTTTCGTTTCCCTTTTGTTTGAGATTACGGTGGCTCAGGGAGCATAACATGGTTGAGGAGGACAGGGATTGTGAATTATTAAAGATGTGTAGTCTGTGCTCCTGAGAGGTCAAAGATTTGCAAACAAGATTTCAGGGCAGTAATGTGTGAAAAGCCTTAAAAAAAGGAAAAGAAGATGATGAAAATGACAGTGTTAACCTAAAAGAGTCTCCATGGAATTCACACAAATAAGCCATTACACTGGGCTGCGGTGTCTGCCAAAACATTATCACCTGAAATAACATTTCACAAGCACTCCAATAGCGCCATATGATGAAAAATCAGGTCGTCTTTGTACTATGAAAACATACTGTAACTTTCAGAGCTAAACAGTTGCTTTCCACTTCTAAAAAGAAAACAAAATCATCTACTGAACTCAAAATCTGTATACCAAAATCTCAGAACAGTAGAAAATCAGCAACGTCAAAGTCATGGGTTCGATTTCAAGGGAATTCATGACCACATTTAATGGATTAGACCTTCAATGCAAGTCATTTAAAAGCAGCTAAATGCATATATATGGACATAAATGTAACAAATAACATATGACCATTTAATCCTATGTGGTGTTTAGACACTTATGGCCCACCTCAGTGAGAGAATAAGGGGGAAGTAGGATACTATTATTCCTAAACCCCAAAAGAAATAACAATACAATTAAAATGTGGCAAAGTGTGTGTATTTTATGTAACTATGAAAAGAATGTACATTTAAAATTAGTGTGTAATACACAACTAGATGAGTAAAGTTTGTGAACAAACTTTGATGTTGGGTGGGAGAGAGAGAGTTTAAAAAGACTGAAATTTGAAGGTTTTAAGCTTGAAGCGGTTTTAAATTGGAATCAGTTTTCAGCTCAAAGTTTGAAGGCTTTAAGTCTTTCAGAAAAATTGTTTGGTATGTGGTTGCTAGGGTATTCTAAGTGTTTGCTAAGGTGTTTCCATGTGGTTGCTACGGGTACTCTGACTGGTTGCTAGGGTGTTGCTGTGTGTTTTGCGGTTACAAGGGTATTCTGCGTGGTTGTTAGGGTGTTGTTATGCGGTTGCTAGTACATATAACATTGCTAGCATGCATAGATAGATAGATTGAGATAGAGAGTTTAAAAAGATTGGTTTTAATTTTAAGTTTTAAATTTTAAGTCTTTCAGAAATATAGTTTGGTATGTGGTTGCTAGGGTGCTGCTATGCAGTTGCTAAGGTACTCAGACTGATTGCTAGGGTGTTTTTATGCAGTTGTTAGATTACTGACTGGTTGCTAGGGTGTTGCTGTGTGTTTTGCAGTTGCTATGCAGTTGAAAAAGCCTTCTGGGTGGTTGTTAGGGGGTTGCTATGCGGTTGCTAGCATAGATAGATAGATAGAAAGATGGCAATGAGCCTTTTAACCTGCAAAATAGATACTATTAACATTTGAATATGCTTTTTTATTATTTATATTATATCTGGAAGAATACCTAGTCCTGGATCCAAGAGTAAATTTAAAGATTTATTTGACTGCTTCTGAGGACCTCTAAAACATCAAATGTAATTATTAACAGGCTATTAGAGAATCTAGGTCTCCGAACACTTCTCAAAAAACAAATCGAGCCGTTGAAATTCAAACAAAGTGCTAATGGTAAGCTCAACATTACCTCAACAAGCGGATGCCAGCGGGCGATGGGTTTGCGTGGGTATGTGAGCATCTCATTCCAGTGATCGCGTCCCAAACTCTGAGCTCTGTTTCCCACATGGCACACACCAATAACCTCATTGTGACCTACGCTGTGAATGACAAGAGTATATCCATGCTTTACTTCAGCAACAGCAAAAAAAACAAAAAATTTTTTGCTTTTTTTTTTCATATTTTTATCACAAGACACTAGAACTCTTTGTCTCCATCCAATTCATTCTCTGCTCTCTCTCTGCTTTGAAATGCAGCAGATGAAATGCTGCGGTTTGCGGTTCTCACAAAGGACAGTGATCTGATCTAAATCTGATCTGAATCTCTCGCTGCATTGGGAATATACAGCTCGGGCTATTCCTCAGATCACCCACCAGCACTAAGAATAAACTTCTATAGTCTCTAAGCACTGTGCTTGGCAAAAATTAAAAGCATATTTAATTTAAATGAGATTCCTTTTCAGTTCAAATTTTTATGCTCACTAGCACCAACTGCTAGCTGCTTAGATTCGTGCTAAAACTGAAGGACTAATCATAGTGTTGGGGAAGCGACTTTGACAGGACTGGTTTATCTAACCAGACCACGCTGGTTTATGATGGACGCTTGCTGCTTGCATATGTTGGTCTTTTTAACAGGCTGAACTACAGTCAAGCTACAAAAAAGTAGTACAAAATAATAACAAAAGCAAGCTAGCTATACTAAAGCTAAATCGTTTGAACAAACCAATTCTCTAAAATGAATTAGATTTCCCAATGCTCTGCTGTAAATGTGTCAGTGATGTAATACTATGATGTTATGTCACTAGTTTTAAGGTAATGCTAATAAGACACATTAATACCTTACCGGTCATAGTCCATGACTGCTATTAAAAGACTTATTTGGTCAATGTTCTCAGGTGGAACATCAAAAACAATGGCTTCATTGTAGACTGGATTGAGTGTGTTCCTTTTTGTTGACGTTTTTCTCTTCTTCAGTCTCCGGCCGTCACACATTATAGAAACCTTTACATAAGGATCTTAAAAAGACAGAAGAGAAAAAGAACATGAATAGTTGCAGAGCTGAATTAAAAATGCCTTTTGATTTGGAATTGTTATTCAAGTGAATATAAATTGAGGTTCAAAAGGAATTGTAATTTAAATTTAGGAAAGGAAATTCAAATGATTGTATGTGCACACACACAAACAAACACACATACGGTACTGTGCAAAAGTCTTAGGCACATTAGTCTCAACCTCAGACGTCACACCCACGGACAACTGGAAACACTTCAGGAGTCATCTGATTGGTTGAATTTTACAGGATGTCCGGGTGTCGTGTGTGTTGCGTTCTTAAACAGTCTGCCTGGAAACAAATGCCGTGATGCCAAAGCCTCTCATTGAAGAAGAAACGTTGTGTTTACAACTGTGACAATGAGCGCTTACCAGGATCAACTAAACACTGGATTTTCAAAAGTATGTGAAGTTCTCAGATCCGTTGTTGCAGTAAAAAAAACGTTCCTGAATGATTAATTTGTAGATGTTATTGCAGGACTTTCATGCCCTTAACATGACGCAGAACAAAACTAACTGTGATTGGTTGTGTTACATGTGAGAGCTGATATTTCCTACTGACACTCCAGCAAAAAGATATAAATAACTGGCTTAAAATTATTTATTGGTGAAAATACTAACATGCCTAAGACTTTTGCACAGTACTGTATATATATATATATATATATATATATATATATATATATATACTATACATACATATATTGTATTGTATGTATATATATATTATAAATAAATAATATTGTATTGTATGTATTTTATGTGTGTATGTATATATATATATATATATATATATATATATACAAACCGATTAGGCATAACATTATGACTAAATAATATATTCCATAAATATATTGCTAATATTGTGTTGGTCCCCCTTTTGCTGCCAAAACAGCCCTGACCCGTCGAGACATGGACTCCACTAGACCCCTGAAGGTGTGCTGTGGTATCTGGCACCAAGATTTTAGCAACAGATCCTTTAAGTCCTGTAAGTTGTGAGGTAGGGCTTCCATGGATCCGACTTGTTTGTTCAGCACATCCCACAGATGTTTGATTGGATTTAGATCTGGGGAATTTGGAAGCCAAGTCAACACCTCAAACTCATTTTTATGCTCCTCAAAGCATCCTGAACCATTTTTGCATTGAGGCAGGGCACATTATCCTGCTGAAAGAGGCCATGGTGTACAACAAAGCTCAGGAAGGTGTTGTGCGTGTCAAAGTAACATCCACATGGATGGCAGGACCCAAGGTTTCCCAGAAGAACATTGCCCAAAGCATCACACAGCCTCCGCCGGCTTGCCTTCTTTCCATAGTGCATCCTGGTGCCATGTGTTCCCCAGGTAAGCGACGCACACGCACCCGGACATCCACATGATGTAAAGGAAAACATGATTCATCAGACCAGACCACCTTCTTTCATTGCTTCGTGGACCAGTTCTGATGCTCACGTGCCCACTGTTGGTGCTTTCGGAAGGGGACAGGGGTCAGCATGGTCACCCTGACTGGTCTGCAGCCATGCAGCCCCATACGCAACAAACTGCGACGCACTGTGTATTCTGACACCTTTCTATCAGAACCAGCATTAACTTCTTGAGCAATTTGAGCTAGAGTAGCTTGTCTGTTTGATCAGACCACACGGGCCAGCCTTCGCTCCCCACGTGCATCAATGAGCCTTGGCCGCCCATGACCCTGTCGCCGGTTCACCACTGTTCCTTTCCTTGGACCACTTTTGATAGATACTGACCACTGCAGACCGTGAACACCCCACAAGAACTGCAGTTTTGGAGATGCTCTGACCCAGTCGTCTAGCCATCACAATCTGGCTCTTGTCAAACTCACTCAAGTCCGTACGCTTGCCCATTTTTCCTGCTACTAACACATCAACTTTGAGGACAAAATGTTCACTTGCTGCCTAATATATCCCACCCAATAACAGGTTCCGTGATTAAGAGATAATCAGTGTTATTCACTTCACCTGTTAGTGGTCATAATGTTATGCCTGATCTGTATATATATTACACACACACACAGAAAAGAAATTCTGGATTTTGCCCAACCCCACTTAGCACTACTTGTGTATGTAAAATCTCCTGCCACATTCTCAAGCGTTTAGTCGATTAAATCAATGCTCTTTTAGAGAGCCCAGGGCGCCCTATGTTTTAACATGTCATGATGACACCAAAAATCATTACTGCTGAGACAATAAGTCATGTAGAGTTGAGGATGGTGAGGAGCCTACCAGACGCTCCCGTGATGTCCATGGCTTTAAGATTTCTGGCTTTAATTATCGTTATTGTCAATCGGCCGGCAGTTGGCAAGTAACAAAGAGAGAACATCAGATCTCCCAGATCCACATTATCCTAGAAGAGACACAGCAAAACAGAATACATTAACTAAACAAATAATATGAGCTGATTTAGTGCAAATCAAATAACATTTACAAAGGCTTCTGGTCATTATAACTGTCTATTTTTTCCTTCATTCCATAGCAGTGTGCAGTGTCATATAAACAAACTTTTACTTGGGTCCAACTTGCGCAGAAATTGATTTTTAAACTCTCTTAGGGATCATACCATGGAAAACATGTTTCTGTCCTTGCCGTTTTAAGTGCAAAACTCACTGCCATGATGCTAAGGTGGTGTTGCAAAGTGTTACCATGCAGTTGCTAAGGTGTTTTGAGTGTTTTTTTAGGGTTTCAAATCAAGTCAGTTTGCTTAGAAAAGCAAAAGCACACCTTTTCTCAACAACCTGCATGATTTAAAGTTTATTTAAGGAGTAAAGGCCCGTTCACATTTTTTTCACTGAATATTTTTTTCCACATGTTGTTTGTTGAATGTGTCACAATGTAATTCAAGCTTGGCAAAGATGCCGTTCTTATTGGACCCTACAGCAAACCTGCAAGTAAACACTGCAACTCATCACGCATGCAAAGACAGCCTGTTAATTTCAAAAGGTCAGAAACAGGGTAAAAAAATGTTGCATACAGCTAAATTACAACATTACAACATAAAAAAGAACAGCATAAGATATGAACAATTTAAGAAATATAACACAATACTTTTTCTGACATACAGTAAGGAGTCAATACATTGCTAATAGATGTATGGGAGCATTTCATATTTCATTTAAAGCATTTCCCCTCAAGGGAATCCTGTTCTTGCACTTTGCCATCCACTCCTAACAGCGAGCAGAAACCTGCTGCCTAATTATCACATCTGAAAATAGCCACAATTTGCACTTTTTTTAAATGAGAGTTGTTCGTATAACAAACTAAAAATGCGATCCATAATTAACATATCAGCTAAATGAGACTCAGTGTAGGGAGAGCCAACAAAGCATAAACCATCGCTTTAATGGTGATCATGTCATGCACACCACTGAAACATATGATAACGGTTTATTTTTGACACACACACACACACACACACACACACACACACACACACACACACACACACACACACACACACACACACACACACACACACACACACACACACACACACACACACACACACACACACACACACACACACACACACACACACACACACACACACACACACACACACACACACACACACACACACACACACACACACACACACACACATCACACACCACGTATATACCGTGTCAGACCCCCTTTTGCTTTCAGAACCTTAATTCTTCGTGGCATAGATTCAACAAGGTGATGAAAACATTCCTCTGAGATTTTGGTCATATTGACATGAGAGCATCACACAGTTACTGCAGATTTCTTGGCTGCACATCCATGATCCAAATCTCCCGTTCCGTCACATCAAAGGTGCTCTACTGGATTGGGATCTGGTGCCTGTGGAGGCCATTTGAGTTTAGTGAACTCATTTTCATGTCAAGACCCAGTTTGAGATGATTTGAGCTTTATGACATGGTTAATTATTCTGCTGGAAGTAGCCATCAGAAGATGTGTACACTGTGGTCAAAAAGGATGGATATGGTCAGTAACAATACACAGGTAGGCTGTAGTGTTTAAACAACACTCAAATTGTACTAAATGGCCCAAAGTGTGCAAATAAAATGTTGTTTACACCAAATTCTGACCCTGCCATCGGAATGTTGCAGCAGAATTCGAGAATCATCAGACTAGGCAACGTTTTTCCAATCTTCTATTGTCCAATTTTGGTGAGTGTGCGATGATCCCTGCTCTTGGCTGACAGGAGTCACAACGGTGTGTCTTCTGCTGCTGAAGCCCTTCAGATCTGCTTCAAGGTTCGATATGTTGTGTGTTCAGAGATGCTCTTCTGCAGACCTTGGTTGTAACAACATATTTTGAGTTACTGTTGCCTTTCTATCAGCTCGAACCAGTCTGGCCATTCTCCTCTGACCTCTGGCATCAACAAGGCATTTTCGCTCACAGAGTTGCCGCTCACTGGATATTTTCTCTTTTTCTGACCATTCTCTGTGATCAGCCCAGTAGAATCCCAGTAGATCAGCAGTTTCTGAAATACTCAGACCAGCCAGTCTGGCACAAACAAACATGCCATGTTTAGTCACTTAAAATCACCTTTCTTTCCCATTCCCATTCTGAGTCACTGCCAGGTTATTGGCTGATTAGATATTTGCATTAACGAGCAGTTTAAAGTGGCCTCTGAGTGTATATATTATTTAAAAATGAATCTCATTAGAATAAACTTGTGATTGGTTAATGGAAAAAAGATTGACTAATAGACTATGTTAAACCAGCTGCTTGGACAAGCCCCCTGGAGCAAACTAGGGTTAAATGCATTACCCCAGAGCACAATTATGACATAGGTAACTATATAGTTCACCATCGGTCAACTGTAACGCATACATGCAGCTCTGTGGTTCATCTCAGAGCGTTAATGCAATGACACAACAGGATGGAAGAGAAGACGACAGACATACATTAGTAATGAATCAAAGTGTGTGCAGAACCCAAATGGGCCTTTAATGCACATGGCAGCCAAGCACTGGCTGATCCCACAGCTACCAGAACTTTCACGTGCTGTCAATTATTAACTGATCTATGTTAATGGACACGCTCTGCACTGGGATCAGATGGGTGTGTAGTGTTGCTGAGAGCATGTAAGATCTCTTAACATTACTTAGTCTCTCATATCTTTATACCCCCCGAGGATACAAGAAAATGATCTCGAAGTTGCATGAGGCCAATCAGTGGGCATTATCAGAGAAACTTTGTTTTGCTTTGCAATACACACACACACACACACACACACACACAAACACACACACGTCTGGTATACTATCTTTGTGTGGACTCTCCATAGGCGTAATGGTTTTTATACTGTACAAATATATATATACCTCACTCCCCTGATCTCAAGAGACGCTCTAGCTACTGACGTTAGAGGTTGCAGCCTTTAGCCTCCTTGTTAGAGCATCTGACTGCCATGCCGGCGGACCCAGGTTCGAGTCCTGCTTGGAGTGGGGCGGCTCGAACAGGAGGGCTTATAATATTTTGACTTAGACTCTATTTTAAATATTGGAGACTTGTTAACTTGTAGACTTGAAATACAAGAACATCACATAGCAAATGGGTTTATGCCTGGTCATGGACTTCCTTAATGGAAGTGACTTTGGGCACTGTAAAGGAAACTGCATGAGTGGTCAGCACACCTCATTGGGCTTCTAAGGCTTCCTGACAAATCTAATCATCTGTGATTGTGTGTATTTGAGGAGCTCAGAGGGTCTGTTAAGATAGATCAGTCCCATTCTGAGCAGTTCACAGCCCTCAGGCTTCTCGCACAGTAGGAGGCTCCATCTATTACGCTGAAGCAGAAAGGTCATGGAGGCAGGCAGCAGAGATAGGCTCATTATCTGGCCTGGTCGCAGCACTGCGTCCGGTCCTGTCGGCCATGCTGAGAGTCATGTTCATTACTGCTCAACAGGGATGAACTGGAACTGGATAGTGTTTTCCTGCCTCACAGAGCTCAAGTGAGGTTCCACAGTCGAAACTTCATCTCTATCACCTTTAATTGCCTTTTTAATGCAGGAACATGGATTCAAACATTGTTGAAGGATCAGATTATCAGCATGCAAAATGATCAAGAATAATTTTTAATCACCAAAAGTGGCAAGCATCACCTTTCCTAACAACATGGGCATATAAATTCACTCATCATTTACTCACCCTCATGACGTTCCAAACCTGTATGATGACTTTCTTTCTTCTGCAGAACACAAAAGAAGATATTTTTTTCAAGTTACAAGTTATTTGGGTCCAAAAAACATGATTGGATCCCACTATCATTGTATATAAAAAAAGAAAACCCAGACATTGTTTTGTCTGAATATATATTCTTCAAATATATTCTTTTGCGTTCCTCAGAAGACAAACACCACTGAAAAGTTTGCATTAATACTTTTTCATTTTTTTAGCATGAACACATTAAATTGATCAAAAGAGAGGGTAAAGATATTTATATGCTGTCCTTATGAACTTCTATTCATCAGATTCCTGAAAAAAGTGTCCGGTTTCCACAAACATATGAAGCAGCACAACTGTTTTCAACATTGATAATAATCATAAATGTTTCTTGAGCAGCAGATCAGCATTTTAGAATGATTTCTGAAGGATCATGTGACACTGAAGCCTTAAAATTCAGGCTTTCCATCACATTAATAAATTCTATTTTACAATATTTATAAAAAAATTGAAAATGGTTATTTGTAATATTATTTTACAATATTACTGTTTCTACTCATTATAAATAAATGCAGCCTTGATGAGCACGGGAGACTTCTTTCAAAAACATAAAAAAAATCTTACGAACACCAAACTTTTGACCAGTAGTGTATATTTTTACCCTGTATACCTCACACTCAAAGCAAAAAAGAACTAAGTCAATTAATCAGCAACTCCTGTTAACTTTTTAAGTGATGCCCATGTATTTGAGTTAACAATTTTGCATTATAACATGGTAAAATAATATTATATAATATAAATATATTTGAATAAAATTGGATGGTATCCTAGTAACAGCCAAGTAAGCAGAAAGATCAATAAATGTGATGGCCTGTGGGTTTGCTATAATGTAGGCAGTTTATGCTTGTTGTTCTATGCACATAATAATTAGTGTCTAGGAAAAGGAGTATGGGTAAGGGAGTAAGGTAATGTTTCCTCTTGTTGCCTTGGTCTCATCCATACGAAGCACAGCCTTTATTAACAATAAGGTAAGAGAGGTTGACTCTTGTTGCAAATTAAATCCTAAATTGGATTCTCCTCATCAAGCCAAATCCTGGTTGCTTCATTATAATGACAAATGCTTTGTCTTTTAAAGCAAGCAGCTCACAAAATTAAAAAAAAAAATGCTTGAGGCTTTTGTTTAAAGGATTCGTTCACTAAAAAGTAATTATTTACTCAGCCTCATGTTGTTCCAAACCTCACACGAAAGGAGACTTTTTAAAGAATGTTTATGCTGCTATTTCTTTCCAGATAAAACAGTGATCAGGAGCTCCAAAAAGAAAAACATAATAAAGGTGATAAACTATGAAGCCATAATAGCTTTGTGTGACAGTCTTTATTTACAGAAAATCTTGTTCTCTGCAGTAGATTTCAAATGTCGTGTGTACTTATATTCAAAACATGTGCTCATATTCAAATATATGGTGTCAATGATGTCAAACCTTGTATGACGCGTCGTTAAACATACATACCGATAACCAACATCAATATTTTTTGTCTTTTAACATGCATTTACAAATAACCAATATCAATAACCAATACAATATAATTTTTGTACTTGAAAGCAGATAACCAGTATATTGGCCGATAAATCTAAATCCAATTTTTTAAATAATTTTTGAGCGCCTGAGTCTCACCATTAAAAGCCATGGCCCAAGCACACAATTATAATATTCTCATTATCATTTTATGTAGTCTATATGACAGACTTGCACTGCACTTAACCGTATTTTCCTTTTTGAAGAGATATTTTTATATACTATATTTTACGCAATCTGAAGTGGAAATAATCCATTATTTAATCGGCTTTAATATAATCAGCCAAATTTTCTTATCTTATCATCGATGATGATAACATTAATAAAGAACATACCGATACCGATATGGTGGCCGATATATTGTGCATCCCTAGAACGAGTTTTGAATTCAGATGACATAAAATGACCAGTTTTGTGAACTCAAAAGAAAAAAAGAAGTAGTTAATTTGACTGAACTAATTTGTTTAATTTGAGTTGGCTCTACTCAAACCAATAAATTATTTTGAGCGTTGCTTCTCAAGTCAAATTATATTTATTTTTCTAATAAAGATTTTTCTAATATTCTAACTGGAAA
This sequence comes from Gobiocypris rarus, assembly GCA_023029165.1. NCBI lineage: Eukaryota > Metazoa > Chordata > Actinopteri > Cypriniformes > Gobionidae > Gobiocypris > Gobiocypris rarus. The sequence continues at coordinate 13,487,824 of CM040913.1, read as the reverse complement.
ACAAGACAAAACACTCAGCAGTCTTTGGTGTTGCATGGTGTTATTAAAAGAACATGATGGTGAGTAAATGACAACATTTTCATTCATATGCAGAGACCATAGAACTGCCCATAGCAATGCAATTTATTTATTGTACTCAAGTTTGTACTGTTTTCCTGACCTCTACTATTAGTGTCATGGTAAAGTGGGTGGGATGTGGTGGGAAGGGGCGTGGCACAACCAGCTATTAATGCTCCGAACACACCCTCTTTTTGTTTGCGAGGGACATTAAGGGTTGGACCTAGTGAAACCAATTCCTCTCTGGCGAGGTAATTGAATTATGCACTTCCATCTGTAGACTATAGGATAACAGACGCCTCTGCTCTCATAAGCACTTAAATCAAGTCAGCGGTAAAATTATGGTCACTTGCGCACTGTGAATGAAATTATAGCGCAGTTGTGAAGAGGTTGAATATGTCTCGGAGAGTCTATCTAGTGTGATTCTCGATCTCCAATCCCACCCACCCCCTCTCATTCAAAGGCTTATTAACAAGGGCTGGTCGCCACATTAGAAAGAAAAAGAGCATAATGAAAACATTGATGAAAGTCAGGGCAAAGTAAAGAGGCTTGTTAACATTTGCTTAAATACAGATCTTCTGTTTTTGTGATAAGACCACATGCAGAATGTAAATCTGTACTCTAGCACTGGAACAAAACCATATCATTTCATATGTATTAAACATTTTAATTTCAAAATTCCTCAAGGCATTGCTATTGGTCGTATTCCTTACTTTTATTATTTCTAATACAGTAATGGTGAACTGTATGTCTTACAATTGTGGATTTTATATATAAAAATTGCAACTTTATTTTTGCTAATTATATCATTATATCTCAAAATTGTTCCTTTGTGTCTCAAAAGGGTAGCTTTATCTCAATTATATATCCAAAGCATAACATAAAAACGCACATTTGTCAAGTTTTTCCCAACAAACCTTTCCTTATGTCCATTACTACAGCCTATGCAGACCTATAGTCCTTCTCGTTCAACTGCTGTGAAGCTTTATAATTTCTGCAAATGGAACAGGCTTTATTGACTTCAACTGCAGACTATTTCAAAATGCCTGCTGAAACACCCCTGTCTTTCATGTCTATGCATGCTTAAAAAACACACATTCACGGAAATACAGGGTTTGCTTTGTTACAACGCTCTCCGCCTCAGTCAGATTTTTGTATTGCTTGCTGTAGAATGGTGGCATGGGATTATGATGAATACATTTGTATTAAATGTACTTTAAAGGCTACTTTTCATCATAAACAAGTTCTGAGTCAGTGAGATTTCCCCCCCATATAATACTTTTATCCAGCAAGGACACATCCAATTGAACAAAAGTGAAAAAGACATTTACAAGATTACAAAATAATTCTTGAGCAGCAAATCAGCATATTAGAATGATTTCTGAAGGATCATGTGACACTGAAGACTGGAGTAAAACTGAAAAACCTGTGGCATCAGGATGTACGCTAATGGGAAACAAGCAACTATCTTGTGCCACAATCAGTCCCTGTCTCCCCTAAAGTGTATGAAAGCCGAGAATTGCTTGATGACAGCCTCTGTTTCAACTTCACAAAAAGTGTCATTTTAGTCACAATCCAAGGTAAATGTCACATGGTTAGAGGTGAATCCTGACAGGAGATTCAATGGCACTAAATCCTGCTGATTGACCTTTTTACTCTTCCGGATTAGGGATGCGTCAATCTTTCCCTCTCCAGCTGGGTGGAATGGATTGGCCTTTTCGTACATTAACTAGCTGGTGTTTTATTTATAGGCAGAGCCGAATTACACCTTTAATAGATCTGAGCAAACATAATCATTCATTCAGATTGGAATGCAAATTACTTGCATTCAAAAAACAGAAAGGTTAAACTTGCTTTTTTTTTCAGAGGTGATATTCGGAAAGTTGTATTAGCATGTCATGATCGTGTATGGTGGATTGTATTTCATTTCAATCTAAGACCGGCTGTGCTGCTGGAGCTCTCATGCATTTTTAACAAGTTACTCAGAATCCCTAAAGTAATACAGAGAGTTAGCATGAAGGCATAGAGCACTCTGACATCTGTGCTACGCTGTTAGCTGATCGATGCCAATTATATAGAAATGAACCTGATACAATCAGATAGAGACACCAGAAAGATAAATGCTACAAATTATATATTTTTATTTATTTATCTTTGCTTTTATTAATCATACGTCGTCTTTATCCAATAAGATCAACGAGTGCTTGCGTAAACATGGTTTATCATTATAGAGGGCTGCAGGAATGATGTCGAAACCTGGAAAAAAATGTTATAAATATTGCCAGAGATTTTCCTATGGGGGTGTGTGCAGTTTACAATGAAGAACAAACCATCCAAATATTGTTAATTTATGTTCACCCTAGACTAGGGACTAGACTAGGGACACAAGACTAGCCCCCTAATAGTCGACTAAACGTTAGTCGATCAAGATTTCATTAGTCGGTTAATCAAAGAAAAAAACAAAAAAAAAAAACTCCATGAAGAACAGATCGTTAATGGCGGGTACGGAAACTACTTGCCTCACAGACATGAGAAATATATCTATAGAAAGCTTGAAATGTCTACTTTTAAATGAACCGATTCGAATCAAAAACAAATACTCTCTGATTATGTAATCCATATGAAAGGTTCATTTCTCTCTATACCACGTCAGCATAGTCAACTTTATCTTTGCAGCCAACACTCAGAAAACACTAGTTTATTAATAAACAACCAAAATGTCTCCTTGCTATTTTTACGACACATTCATAATGATTACTTAAGCCAGTGCTTTGCGGCAAGCTCTACGCATGCACTTGAGGGTGGAATATGCACACACCCCCCCCAGTATATATTTAAACTCCGCCTGTGGTAAAAATCAAGTTTTTAATGTTGTTTATATGTCTATGTGGTGTTTTTAATATGCTTTAAGACAAACCATGTGCAAATTCATGTCAAAAACATTGTTGGGTATTTTCTCTAAAACTGCAGTGACCCAAAGAAAAACGCGGTTTGAAATCACTGGTGTTTCTGACGTCACCTTGTAACCAATTACGTCAACGTCGGTGGGCGTTAGCATATCATTAACAACGTGACCGCTCTGAGGCAGTGGACAGAGTCTCAAGAAAAGCCAGGTTATCCCGTTATATTTTTCTGTTTATATGAAAAATCAGGTAGATTTTGCAATATAGTGGGTGAATTGTGTAAATAATGACGTTATAATGAACTATATGTCTTTCTCCACTTCTAAGCTGTTCAGAGCATTTCTAAGTTTACAGACTGATACTGAAGGCAGACTGAAATGGCAAACGGGAACATGGTTTGTGTAACATTAGCAACACATTATTAGCGGTTTAATAACGTAGTCAAGCAAAAGGATAAGCATTTTAGTTACCGTCATTCTGACGTTCTAAAGAGCACAACTGTGCAGCGTTTACCTCAGAAAGCTGGCCGGATGTGTTTCTGAGCTCGTGTGAGAGACTGGGGAGGGACTCATTTGCATATTCATGAATCCACGTTTACTAAATGAATCAAGGGTGTAGAGTTACATTCAAGCTATTTTAAGGCACAAAGTTTAAGTGTCATTTTGGAGATCAAAGATGAGTTTTAAAGGGATAGTTCAACCAAAAATTTAAAATTTGATGTTTATCTGCTTACCCCCTGGGCATCCAAGATATAGGTGACTTTGTTTCTTCAGCAGAACACAAATGAAGATTTTTAACTTCAACCGTTGCAGTCTGCCAGTCGTATAATGCATGTGAATGAGAGTATGAGAACTATGAGAGTAAAAAAACAAAACATAAACATACAAATCCATATTGAACCCTGCGGCTCGTGACGACACATTGATGTCTTAAATACTGTTCAGTTTCTCGCATAAACCGATCGTTTCGTGTCACATCAATGTTTTTTCAATTAAATATCTTGTAGTGCTATTTTTTTAAATAGTAAATTTGTTTGTAATTGCTTTATGAATGTGTGCAAATAACTACCAAACACCAGAAAACAACTGTACAATTGTTTAAGTGGCACTAAGGTCATCGACGTACAATAATACATGCATCTTACACTAATCGAAATGTAAAGTCTTACAACATAGCATTACATATGTTATGTTAGATATACAATCAAGCCTCCAAAAATGATTAATGCATTGATGGCACATGTGGGTTGTGTTCCACCAAGGTGATCCCTAGAGGTATGGCCCACTTACATGCACTGAAACAGCCTGTGACGCTTACTATCGCCTAGACACTAACCTCTAGATAAAGTGAAATACACTGGTATCAGCTATTTTCAATAAATCTATAAAGAACATGGCTTTAAAAAGACATGAAATTGCTGCTAGATTAAAATAAACATGTCAACAATGTCGTATACTCATTTAAAGCATGGATAATCTTCATATACAGTATGGTTACCAACCATCCCTACAGGATGCGGTTCATCTTGTTTTTTAGCACCTTACCCCCAAACAGCTGTGGATATTTAGGTTACTGTATATAAATCCATTTCAAATTTAAAATTACAGGTAAGGCTTCAAAACAAATTGTGAAAGAAAAATGTTGCGAGTGTCATCCGCCAAACAGGTTTCAAAATATCACAAGTTACGTTTTTAATTATAGGGTGAACTATTCCTTTAAGTACAGTACGTCAAAAGACCGCATGCACACAGAAACCTCTGTGTTTCTTTCTTGGCTGAGGGCTTTTACTCCCAGACAACTGGCACAAGTTCACTTATGAGATGGATCAATTTCACCCCATCAGACATCTATCCTGCGCTCCTTCAATTTAAAACAATAAACCTAAAACCGCTGTATATTCATGTCAGGGCAAACTCTCCAGCTATTTCAAATATAGGTCACCCCTACGTGGGCCATGTGTGATTATGAAATATTCACGCTTCTCAAAGTATATTTTTATGTTGCTAACTCTGAAGCATGAAAGTGATCAGGGGAGAGAGAAAACCATCCTCAAATATTTTCACTTGTTCTTTCAAAATGACAATTAACTGCATATATATATATATATATATATATATATATACACACACACACACACACACACACACACACACACACACACACACGCACACACACACACACACACACACACACACACACACACACACACACACACACACACACACAGGTGAAGTAAATAACACTGAATATCTGTCGCCGGTTCACCACTGTTCCTTTCTTGGGCCATTTTTGATAGATACTGACCACTGCAGACCGTGAACACCCCACAAGAGCTGCAGTTTTGGAGATTCTCTGACCCAATCGTCTAGCCATCACAATTTGGCCCTTGTCAAACTCACTCAAGTCCTTACGCTTGCCCATTTTTCCTGCTTCTAACACATCAACTTTGAGGACAAAATGTTCACTTGCTGCCTAATATATCCCACCCACTAACAGGTGCTCTGATGGAGAGATAATCAGTGTTATTCACTTCACTGTCATAATGTTATTAATGGATGGAAGGAAAAATATTCGCAAATGCTCTCCAATGATGATTTTTTTTTATACAGTAAAAACAGTAATATTGTTTAATTTTAAAATATTTTAAAATGTAATTTATTCCAGGGAGGCAAAGCTGAATTTTCAGCATCATTACCCCAGTCTTCAGTTTCATTTGATTTATGCTCAAGAAACATGTATTATTACTATCAATGTTTAAACAGTTGTGTTGCTTTATATTTGTGGATTTTTTAGGATTATTTGATGAATAGAAAGTTCTAAAGAACAGCATTTATTCTTTAATAATGTAAAATTGCATCCTTGCTGAATAAAAGTGCTTAGATAAAATTATTATAATTACTGAAATCAAGGGATACACACACACACACACTGTTCATGTGTTTGGTTTAATTTAAACTGGCAATGTCATCAATGTACAAATTCCCTGCATAGATTTCCAATAGCAGCCTCTTTTACCTCAATAAAACCATCTTGAGTCACGCACTCGAAGCCTCCACAGTGTTACAACACACGGCAGCTAATACAACCTACACCTAATTCAAACCAGCTGACGAACCAGCCTTGCTTTTCTTTCACGAATATTACTTATCTCACTATTTAGAGATTCTGCCACAACATTATTATTTGAGAGAACTGAGAACACAAAATGTTTAAGGGCAAATTCAGGAGCAATATCGTCATGACTAACATATACATATACATATATACACACACATATATATATACATATATATATACATATATATATATATACACACACACACACCGAGGAAGACTTACCGCACTAACATAGAGGATATCCCTGCAGAGCTTGGTTTCTTGTGGAAAGTCAGGTAGATCCAGGAAGTTGTCTACCACCACTTGGCCAATGACGTCGTGACGCGAGAAGCGGTCAAAGTCGTAGACGCTGAAATGGAGCTTGCGAGTTGGAAGCTCAGCGTATGCCACAGGAAACAGGAAAACCTCGTCGAAGATGGGGTTCAGAGTCTTGCGGTGCACCTTGGTTTGATGCTTGGTTTTGCGTTCTGGCAACAGGTAGATCTTCACATATGGGTCGGACGTTCCCGTAAAGTCCTTGGCAGGTAGATCTTGGGCCTTGTGGATCTTCACGATGAGCTGCTCCAAGTCACAGTCGTATTTGATGATGAAGTGCAGGCGGCCGCAGCTGTCCGCTCGCCTGACGTCGTCCGCATCCACCGACCGCTGCTTGTAGAGCTCAGGCTTGATGCGTCCCAAGCCTGGACCCGTTATGGACTCCTGTCTCTGGAACTGGGCCATGTTGAAATCGGGGTTGGAGACGTTCATTTGTCTCCTGATGGAGTTGTGCCTGAAGTGAGAAGAAACGGGGGCGGATCTCTGTTGGTCACCACTATGCTAGACATCTTCTGAATAACGAGACTGAAAAGAACTTTAATTAAAGCTGAAGGTCACATAGGCTCACAGTGTCTGACAAATGCCAACTGGGAATTGCTAAACGAAAATATCAATGGTGGCTGAGTGATTATGCCTGATGAAGTCAGGAAAACATGACTCACCTGACAGATGAGGTCGGTTCGGTGACTTGTCGCTGTACGCGAGCTACATGGATGTGGTTGAGCTCCTTTGCTTTAGTCTGGGCCTCCAGCTGGATGTCCGGGGACGTGTGGCTGATCTTCATGGCTGACTCCGGGAGCACCGTTGGGCCGATGGGATCCTTCTCAAAGTCCTCGCTGTATTCCCGCTCCAGGCCCTCCACCTCGTTCAGGACCGGCTGCTGCTCGCCCTGCTGGTCCTTTAGGCCGGGCCAGAAGCGATCTCGCCATGGCACCCAAAACAACTTCCATGACACAAACAGGGATACGGCAAACAGCGCCAGGCCACATGTGGTCACCAAAAGGGACAACAGGCTCACAGACACATCTGGAGTAAGAGAGAAAGTCAGTCATCCTCCACCCTGACGATAGCTATAACAGTTTTAATAATGTTTTCTAATGTGAATAGTGAATTCCAAACCACATCTGTAAAAATAAGAGGAATGATATCACTGAAATCAAAACTTTTTTCCAGCTGATGAACGATAAAAACATTGACAGCCAATCAAAACCCACCAGACTTTAAAGTGCTCAAGCATTGAAAGCGGCAGACGACAAAACTGCAGTGTGAGATGGAGTGAACGCTAATATAGGGGCCTATAGTCTTAAGCTAATTAGCATAATTTCCATTAACAGAATCGTTAAGAGAAATCAAGAATTTGGAAATGACTTAATTAGTTTTGGTAACCGATTAGCCTGCTAACTTAGCCTATACCTTTCAACTATACACTGTAAAAAATAAATAAAAAAAGTTGAGAAAACTTAAAAGTTTAAGGCACCCAGCTGCAGAACATTTGAGTTTTCTCAACTGATTTGTTTGAGTTATCTCAACTTTTCTCGTGTTAAATAGTTGAATAAACTTTAAAAGCTGAATTTGTCATACAAAACATAAGTTGGATTTTTTACAGTGTATGATTCAACTTCAATTCAACAGAACATAGTGGACTTTTACAAATAAATAAAGGCTTTAAAAGTCATCTTTTATTCTGTTTTGTGTCCAAACAGACCTTCAAATGAAAGCTGAAAACTTTCAAGCTCTTTCGGTGATCCAGATATTGAGATGTTTTGTTGAAGGAGATCTCTAATATCTGGGTTAGACTTGAACCTTAACTCTAACTGCTGAATGCACAATAATAGATGCTACGTATACGATCCTCTCCTTCCCTATCTCTTTCTTTTTCTCTCACCCCCCTTGAGATGGTTTCTCCGAATTAGGCCACCAAGGCAGAGATGCTTTTAGTGTGGACTGAATGAATCCCTGTCAGACCACCCTGCCTCCTGCTTGCTTTTCTGTCCACTCTGATCTTTTTTCCCTATACTGGGGAAAAATATATTGTTCAGACTCCTTTTTCAGGTTCTCATATCTGAGACAGGTAGACTTAGGAAGTTATAGTTCAGTTAAAAATTATGTAATTCTGTCATTATTTACTCACCCTCATGTCATTCCAAACTTTATATGACTTTCTTTTCTTTCTGGAGCACAAAAGGAGATGTTAGGCTGGATATTAATGGTGCTTTTGCATATAGTTAAGTGATCAGGGGCTGTCAAGCTCCAAAAAGGTACAATAAACTTAATCACTTTTTATTGTATGGATAAGAGCAGTGTGAACATTCTGCCAAACATCTTTTTAGAAAATCAATTAAGTTAAGAACAACATGAAGGTGATTAACAGAATACAGAATCGTTATTTCTGTGGGAAATATTGCATTAAAGCGTCAATAGCTCAAGTGTTGTACAATGAACATTTCAAATAATTCTTTTTTTAATGATTTGAGGCTTATATAATTAAGAATTTGACTTTAGTTTTTAAAACAATTAATTATTATTTCCATAAATCATGAGAAAATAGCATTGCATCTCAAGTGCTGGCCTCTTGATTGGACTGTTCTGAAACTTCATGAGTGCTCATAAAAGCGAGCACATATCATTTGACAAAACATCCTCCTGCAGGCTTCATACTGGGAAATCATTCTTTGAATGGATTAATAATTTCTTTCTTTTGTAATGCTGTCAAGGTGTAATCAGTATTATTAGCATTCAGCACTGTTCCACAGACTGAAAAAGACCCTGTGAGATTTCAATGACACAGTAAATTAACCATCGGCTTCATTTGCGTAACAGTGCACTAAACTTTGTGCATTACATCCAGCTCACTTCCAATACAACAATATCCCTGTCTGCAGGAAACACGGCACAATTAGATGGCAATTTTAATATGGGAACATTGTGGCAAATTAATTCTAATATTACATTTAAAAATTCTTGTGTTACCTTAGTGCTAAAATAAACCCGATCTCGTTAGAAAAAAGATATTTTACAAAGTGGTGATCGGTATTGGGGAAAGCATCTTTTAAAAGTAACCAAGGCAATTATTAACTACTTAGTTACTTTTTATGACTTTTGCGTTACCTTTTCTCACCTGGGCTGGGTTTTAAAAAAAAATATCAATAAACTAATTAATTCATACATGTGATCTGTAAACAATGCAATTTTTAGAGGGGGAAAAAAAAAGTATAAAAGGTCCATCCCTAAACTTAACTGTCAACTGGACATAAGCAGATCGTACAGAAGTATACAAATAAGATTTTACAAATTCATTCGAATTAGCCAACAAGTCAGCAAAACATAAAATACTGTAGGTTGTGAATTGCCATGAGAGCTTGTTGGCTAAAATATAAAATAAAATATATGCACTAATACAAAAAATAACATTCTCTACAGCCACTGTGTCCTTAGGGTTGCGATACGGACATACAATATGAATAAATGATGCAACAGAGAACATGCTTTGACTAGCAGCCTCACTGGGACACATATTCAGTGCAATAATTCATGCATATTGTTTCAGTGTGGGACTCCAAAAGTAAGCTAGGATACCAAGCTTGAATCTGAACTGAAAATGAAGATTATGCTACGTAGATTTCTAAGTGTACTGTAAATATCAAAGCATGATTTAATGCTAAATCTAAGCAAATCAGATTTATCAAAATAAACAGAATTACTGGCTAAGATGCAACAGAAAAGGGCTAAAAATGGTGGCAAAGGTGCTAATATGTACTACATACAACATAAGAAAACTTTTGAAAAATAATTGTCTCAAAGAAGTGACTAGCAGCTGAGCTACTAATATCTCCTGTCTAATGAAGCAAACGTGGGATATTGTTACTGATTATATGTTTGTGTAGTGACCGCATTTCTGAAGATGGCTAAAAATATACTTAAAGTACCTTTTTTGTTCAAAATTAACAAAATTTACATCATCAATACATCAATCCTTCAAAAAGAAATGTTTTTGTCTTTTTCTGAATCACTACAAGCCTAAACTTAGAGGGATGGTTTTGGCAGGAAATTATGTATACATCACTCGCCCATGCGTGTTTTATTATATTCGTAAATAGAGAAAAGTTGATTTGGCTCTGCCGCATGTATGGTGTGGGTGTGGCATAGGTTAGTTGTCACAACGAGCGAGAAATGTTGACTTGAAGAAGCTAAATCTTGAACCTCTGGGAATCTCCCGGGTTTCAAAAAAAAAGCAGAACAGAGGAGAGTGGAAAAGAGAGCATGATATGATAGAGCACGTAATAAAACAAGAATCAACATTGATGGCTTTTCGGAGATGGTGAGAACTGAGGGATTTGAAATACTGTAAAAGTTACGCAGAGATGGCATTTTTATTACCGTAAGGTATTTAATATAAGGTATTTTATTAAACAGATAAATTGCCATATGTAGCTCTCTAACAGAGTTCATTGTAAAGCATTATCTATTGGGAATTTTCATTTCATTTTGAGTTGTTGTAGCTCTGTGCTGGAACAGTAACGTCTTCAGCTAGTCATGCTCTTGAGATCCTTTCCATCTAAACTGGTTATATCTCTTAAGCCTAGTAGTGAATGTTTTAAAAGAAAAACATATTCATCCGCACAGTCACACAGAGCCGAAGCACAACCAAAACAATGTTCTTCTGCAAAAGGCATTCAGTTGTTTTTTTTAACTGCTTAGGTCCAAAAGTTACATAGTGTACCGTTAAAAGATAAAATAGGAGAAATCATAGCATTCAAGATCTCAGCCAATGCAGGAGCCTTACAGTTAAAGCAGCCAATCACATGTTTGTTAGACAAATGAGTCCTGCCTTAAAGATAAAACTGCCAATAGTTTTTTTCCATAGAGGCAGTGTTTATTCATGAATGTGCATTAGCCTGAAAATTGTTTTTTTTTAATGTAGTTTAGTACTTGTATAACTGTACATTTCGTTTCCAAGATGGCCGCTGAGTGAACTGACTTGCCATAAAAGAGAGTCTGATTTAAAAAGACCAAAAACAATTGAGCTTGTTGCCTCAATGTGTTTCTTCATTTTAAGGCATTAACAACAAGAATTCAGACAGAACAGTGCATCTCTATGGAAACATCTTCATGTTGCATCTGTGGTGGTTACAAATATGGAAACTAAAGATTGCGTCTCATGGTTTCAAAATGATTTCACAATCCCACAAGACACTAAACTCATTTCTAAGCTCTGACTTCACATTATTCACTTATCCAACATAAGATTAATGCCACTGGCTTAAAGCGAATTTGTTTACCATCACTTTCCCCCGAAAAGAGAAAGATTGCATTCTCTTTCCTCCACGTTTTTGTGTCCTTTGAGCAAAGATGCTTTTGCATAAGAAACAGAGGAACATGAAGCCTCCTGCTGAGGTAAGCACACCTGAATGTCTACAAGAAAGGTCACTTGCCAGAGAAGGCAAACCATAGGATTTAGTGTCAACTGGATTACAGCCAGATTGTCCCGACAAGCTGCCTCTCAATTTGCATGTTCATTTAAAAAATCTAGACACACAACAGTACATTCCCAGGGATCATGTTGTTCTGCATCTTTTTAAGCAGGTGTCTGCTTGAGCTTTAGCAGGTGTGACATAAATCCAGACACGTTTTGCATCTGGGTATGTGTTCACATATAAACACAAAAACACGATTTAATCATTCTTTAGATGTGTGATGAGCATGCCAACACAGTTCGAAAGACCATATTCACTCAGCTCAACCTCTCATGAATGTCTATTTTTATTTCTGCTCCTGTAAATCCAGGTGGCAGACCGCAGATGCTAGCAGCTGCTAGCCAATCAGATCGAAGCTGGGAGACTGTTTGCAAATTTGATGGCAAGTTACAAAGTTTTTTTTCTGCTTCAGGGTAGAAAAGTGTTCAGAGGTTGACCAATCAAAGACTTTTATGACAGTCCAGATGTCAATGGTAGTAGAAATTGTAGGTGAGGGTAGCTATGAATAAATATGACTCACATATTAGTACACAAGCTTCACAGTCAATAGCCCTTCACTGGCGCATTGCTCATGGATGTGTTATAAACTATCGCGTGTAAGAATGAGACACTGTCTTTCCTCCGTTTGGGCCGTCAGTTACACACAGACCTGTCAATATGTGTCCACACCACGCCATCTGAACTGTCCATAAGTCATCTATTACAGTGATGTGTTATTAACCTCTCAGAGTGCCAGGTTCCCTTGGGTTCCATTATAAAGACTTTCCACCATACATGCACTTTGCAACGAAGCATGTGAACTCCCATCAGGCTAAGAGTATATTTACTGGGTTCTTCTGAACCCAGCTGTTCCCTTTCATTAAATTCTTGTACAATCCATCTAGAGGGACCAAATTACTTGTACGAATCTTTGTCCCATGGGTCCGAAGGCCTCGTGTTAACGGATGTCAATGCAGGGTAATCACAAAGGAGAAAGTGTACAGAGTATCAGGGTGGGGTGGAATCCTAATGGCTTCCTGTCGAGTGCTCTGCGTCTCTGAGGATGAGGATGACAGGATCTGAGGAGAGTCTATGATGAATGAAGGTTCAGTGAAGCTAATGTTTAGTTCTGCCCATATACTGAATCAAGCGATGCTCTATTTCTGACATCAATGTCAGGTTGTTTTGGGGATTCACAAGTTTCATGTTAAGCCTTCCAGGAACACTGAATATCTATAATAATGTTATGCTTAATTTAACTTCTGAATGCATAAACATACAAAAAATAAAAAATAAATATAAATAAAAAGAAGAGTATTAATGTTCCTGCAGGTCATGCAGGAATGTCTTTGCAAATTACACTGCATCTGACATGCATTAAATCTGAATGAATGTAGGCTGCATTTGCAAATGGCAAAATAAAGGACAGCCCGAAATAGGTCATTAATACTGGACTGTGGGGATTGATGATTAGGGCTTGTTTTGTGTGTGTGTGTGTATGTTGTCTTAACTTAAAGTAAAATAGATATTAATACAGAGAAAAGAAACTAAAATCAAACAAACTAAAATAAATAAGAGTAATATAATGTAGTCTAAATAATAATAATAATTAAAAAAACAATCCAAATACCAAAATTGTGAACTGGGTATGGATAAACTAAACAAAGCGTTAATTAGTCAAAATTAACATAAATAAAAATAATCAAATAATAATGAAATAAGTCCTTGACAACAACAAAAGTTTTTTTTTTTTTAAATCTTAATAGTGTTTGCTTTATAATGGGTGGGGTTAGGCTACTTAAATGACAAACTCCATCTTCTTCAATGCTAGCTGCTACTTAGCCGAACATATAGCCTAAATACAATGTAGCCAACATATTTTAAACATGAGAAGTCGCTACAAACCTTCTTGTTAACTTCCTAGAAAAAAAGAAAGAAAAAAAAAACCCTGAAAGTGCCATGACAGCAAGTTTAAGGTTCGTATGTAGTTGAACGCGACTGTTTAAATGTGATTTGTGGTGTTTTGATTAGTTACGATACACGAAACCTCATGAACACGGTAAACAATGTTTAAAACAAGATTAAAACACTGTCCTTACCAGAGTCCGAATATCTCGGTCTCCCGAGATCGCGAAAATAGTAGGTGAAATCCAAGCAGTTTTCATTGTGCACCTCTCCTCTCGAGCACAGGTCGGACAGAAGCTCCAGCGCCTTTCCACAAATCTCATCCTCTCTGTCTGCAGGCATTTCCCACCAGCATCCTTCTGAATGAAGACTTCTATAACGCCTATCGAGACACTGCTGACCGCCGCTTCCAGCTTCTGACAGCGCTCTTCATACTCGCCCAGGCCAATCCCATAAGGAAAGTTGAACTGAACAGTGTCCAGTGGTGTTCAGATCAAGCCCACAAGTTCGCACTCATGAGAATGTCTATAGTTGAGTGCATAGCGTTCGGTGACACTGGTTGAATTCACTCAGTCAGCTGGGCAACACCCCGAAGAAAACAGCAAGTGTCGGAGCTGAATTGCATCTTCATGAATGAAAAGCTGTTGGCTGGCTCGCATCTCCCTCAAGCCTTCTGGGATCCCTTGTCTTCTGCCAATCTAAAACTGCTCCTCCCACACCAGCTTTGCTCTTCTCCACAACAGACTTCTATTACGGGATCATTTGGCTACAAAATCCCACTTGTGCTCCTCAAATCCATAATAAATCAAGTTGCCAAGAAATTGAAGGATGAGAACAAATTCTGCCAGAATGGTATCAGAGTGTAACTTTTTAAAAATGGGTTGTCAAACAACAACAATAGCAGCTGCTATACAGACATTTTATTTTATTTTTACACAGATGTTGATACAAAAGTGTTATTTATTTATTTAGCCAGAACTTGAATATAGCCTATGCATTACTGGCCGATATTGTAAAATGATTTTTTTCTTTAGGCATAATTTTCAATTAAAATGAGTGGTGTCAAATCAATTAATCACGATTAATCGCATCCAAAATAAAAGTTTGTGTTTACATAATATATGTGTGTGTACTGTGTATAATTATGCAAAACACACACACACACACACACGTTGTGTTTCCATGTTTTATGGGGACATTCCATAGGCGTAATGGTTTTTATACCGTATAAACTATATATTCTATCCCCCTACACTGCCCCTGCCCCTAAACTTACCCATCACAGGAGACATTCTGCATTTTTACATTTTCAAAAAACATCACTTAGTGTGATTTCTAAGATGTTTTCCTCATGGGGACCAAAAAATGTCCCCACAAGGACAAGGATTTTGGATATTGCCATCTTTGTGGGGACATTTTGTCCCCATACCGTAGGGATTACCAGTCCGCACACACACACACAAACACCCATTTAATATATATGCAAATATTTCTTAAATATATACATGAATGAGTGTGTATATGATATACATAATAATTATACACATTACACACACATATATTATCTAAACACAAACTTTTATTTTGGATGCAATTAATCACGATTAATCGATTTGACACCACTAATAAAAAAGTGATATATAACTTAACTATATTAAATTGAATACATTTTACTGTGTGTGGGTATGTATGTATATGTATATATATATATATATATATATATATATACATAAAGGTTTATCATTTAAATATATAATAAATATACAATTTTATTTAAATTAAATATTTAAATATGTTTATATTAAATAATTAAATATAGAATTTATATATCACAGATTCCTTTATAATATATATATACTCATCGGGGCGGCAGTGGCTCAGTGGTTCATGTAGATTGTCTGCAAACTGGAAGGTTGTGGTTCGATCCCTGGTTCCATCTGACCAAGTGTCGATGTCCATGAGCAAGACACCTAACCCCAGCTGCTCCTGACGAGCTGGATGGCGCCTTGCATGGCTGACACCGCCGTCGGTGTATGAATGAGTGAGTGAATGGGTGAATGTGAGGCAATATGTAAAGCGCTTTGGATGGCCATTGGTCTGTTAAAAGCGGAATATAAATGCAGTCCATTTACCATTTCCATTTATATATATATCTATATATATATATATATATATATTTTTGTTTTTGGATAAATAACAAAACTAATAGATTAAGCTCACCCCAAACAAAGGACTGATGTACAGGAACTAACAAAACAACCAGTTGAAAAAAATAAAAACTTAATAAAATTTGACAAGGATGAATAAACTCTGAGAGCCTCCAATGGAAAGCTGAATTAAATATGTATTCACTTATATAACAGCCACCATTGTTCCGCTTATACGCAACACTTTGTGTTGTCTCTGCACATACAAGAGACCAGGATAATCCTAGTTTCTTGATGGATTATGTAATGCCTCTGTCAGCAGCACGGATCCAATATCATTCCCAATACCAATAGTCCTGTAATGGAATAGTAAGGTTTCTCTCCTTCCAAGTATACAAAGACTCTGGCATCTATAGAGCTCTATCATACGCCAAGGCAGCATCAGTAGACTTAAGTGGATTCTCCTCTCGCCCTTCCCCTTCCTCTGGAGCCGTCCGTGGAAGCTAATTGACTGAAACCTCATACAGACTCTTCTTGTGTCCCGACATAAACAATTAACCAATGTGACGAGATATACAAAGACTTAAGTCAAAGCTTAGACAAGTGCAGACTGTCCCACATCCAAGGATAAAAGCTAATGAGATGTGTAGATTCCTCACCCCGCTTTCCTTTTACCCCCCTCTCTCTCTTTTTGCTCCTATCTATGGTGGTGTGGTGCCACATCTTGTGTTTTAATTAGCTCTCACACTTTGTAAGTGCCAGCCATTCTCCACAGAGTCAACAGACAGAGCTGTTCTCTGTGATAATGTAGGTTCTGTGTTTCCTGTTGGATTATTCATACGGGACTAATCTAGAGACCGGTCGTGTCTCTCTACAGCTGTTCTGTCGCTTTGAAAGAAAGCAGTCAGCTCAGAGGCCAGGCTAAGTACGGCTGGCCTTCTTCTATCTTTATGTAGGCTATGAACAGTTTATGTGCTCTGTTTCGCCTTTATATAACAAAAAGAGTCAGGGTAGGGTTGATGTTTAAAGACTCAGACTAACTTGCCTAACTAAAATGTCTTTTAGGTTGTATTTTAAGAGATACAAATTACGCTGAGACGGTAACAGACTAAAAAAATGGATGTAGCATAGGCGTTTTGAACTGCGAGAGGCGTTACACTTTCTGCGTAAGTTGAATACAGAAGGTGGTCCGCTGGAAGCTAGATATTTTACTTGATAAAGTTTTAAATATGGATATTTTTCATACACTAACCTATCGATTCACTTCAGAAGGCCTTTATTAACCCCCCGGAGCCGTGTGGAGTACTTTTATAATGGATGGATGCACTTTTTTGAGCTTCAAATTTTGGGCTGCCATTCACTGCCAGTATAATGCTTGGATTTTTTTAATATAACTAGCTATTGTATTCGTCTGAAAGAAAAATGTAATTTACTCCTAGGATGGCTTGAGGGTGAGTAAATCATGGGGTAATTTAAATTTTTGGGTGAACTATCCCTTTAAGACAGTCATCTCAACAGAAATCCATGCGTTTGGGATTTTCACGTGAGGGCGAAAAAGTTATAAAAAAGTTCAAAATTTCAAATCTTTTTACTACAGTCCCTGACAAAAGTCTTGTCGCTTGTGTACAAATTGAACTGAAGTGCCGCTGAAATATATTTCTTATCAAGATTTTTTTTACAAGAAATGGCTCATTTTAATCCCAACAGCTTTTGTAATAATGTTTCAGTGCAAAATTAAACTGTCAAAAAATATTCTAATATTCACAGCTTGGTAAAGCCCATTGAGT
Source organism: Gobiocypris rarus (assembly GCA_023029165.1). Lineage (NCBI taxonomy): Eukaryota > Metazoa > Chordata > Actinopteri > Cypriniformes > Gobionidae > Gobiocypris > Gobiocypris rarus. The sequence goes on along the minus strand of CM040913.1, from coordinate 13,470,140 downwards.
CAATTTTTGCAAAGACATAAGTGTTGTCGCCTTGTCATATGAGCTTCACCTCTGACTAATAATGGATCAATATTAGATCTCAGGTGTGTATAAAAAGAACCCCAGTACACTAGACCTTCACATCAACTGTAACTAGACCTCTGCAAACATGCCTAAGATTCACCCCGAGACTAAAGTTTTGATTATCAAGAGGCTGAAGACCAGATCCACTGCTGATGTGCCAGACACCTTCAAAGTGTCTCAGCGTCAAGTACAGAGGATAAAAAAAGATTTGAAGAGACTGGAGACGTTTATGACAAGCCCAGGTCAGGCAGACCCTGCAAGACAACTGCTCGAGAGGACCGTTTGTTGGCTCGAAAATCCAAGGCCAGCCCATTTTCCACTGCAGCAGAGCTCCATGAGACCTGGTCACCTGAAGTCTCTGTGTCAACCAGAACAGTTTGTCGGATTCTGTCTCGAAATGGCCTCCATGGTTGAATCAGTGCCCAGAAGCCAGCACTAAACAAAAGACAATTGAAAAACTGTGTGGCATTTGCCAAAGCCCACAGCCTGCTAAAAGGATGGACGCTGGAAAAGTGGCAGAAGGATTTTTCAGATGAATCTTCTGTTGAATTACACCACAGTCGCCGCCGCAAATATTGCAGGAGACCTACTGGAGCCCGCATGGATCCGAGATTCACCCAGAAAACAGTGAAGTTTGGTGGTGGAAAAAATCATGGTCTTGGGTTACATCCAGTATGGGGGTGTGCGAGAGATCTTCAGGGTGGAAGGCCTTCAATAGTCTAAAATACCAAGAAATCTTATACCTCTTATATTCCCGACCATAAAAGAGGCCAAATTCTGCAGCAGGATGGTGCTCCATCGCATACTTCCATCTCCACATCAAAGTTCCTCAAGGCGAAGAAGATCAAGATGCTCCAGGATTGGCCAGCCCAGTCACCAGACATGAACATCATTGAGCATATGTGGGGTAGGATGAAAGAGGAAGCATGGAAGACGAAACCAAAGAATATTGATGAACTCTGAGAGGCATGCAATACTGCTTTCTTTGATATTCCTGATGACTTCATCAATAAATTGTATGAGTCCTTGCCAAACCACATGGATGCAGTCCTTCAAGCTCATGGAAGTCATACAAGATATTAAATTTGGATCTCACAGCACCACTAATTAATTTGCTGACATATTTTTGTATTTGCAGTAAATTTGTTCAATTTCTGTATAGGCGACAAAACTTTTGTCTTGCCAAAATTTGACCTTTCTGTCTTGATTAAATGATAAATCTTTTGGGAGGGTTTTAGCTTTTCATATGAGTTATTTCTAACACCAATTGATGAATTAAAAATCAGGTTAATAGCAGGTGTTTCTACAAAATAGATAAGCGACACGACTTTTGTCAGGGACTGTATATTTAAAATTTTTAGAGTAAATTTTTTTATATCGGCTTTATTATTTGAACAAAATTCTGTTGTGAACATGATAAACCCTTCAATTTTACAATATCGGCCAGGTAGTAAATAGACTACCTTGAATTTCAAAGATGGCATCTGGTTCAACTTCAATCGGACATAACTGAAAAATTAACAAAAAACAGAATCGAAAGCTGCTGCTCTATAGGATTTTCCGTTGTCTCTGGTCATGTTCATATGTAAATTGCGTGATCTTATTTCGTCCATCAGATTAAAAGATCTGAAGTTTCTGTTAAAAGATTAAAAGATCTGTTTAAAAAAAAAAAAAAAACATTCATATACCTGCCCATAGACCCTCCCCTCAAAGAAATCAGGACAGAAGAGGTTGACAGTGGACAAAAGAGACAGATTAAAACACCAGTGAATGGGTATGTCTCCCTCTTTTACTTGTGATCCGATCAACCAAAATGCATCTTAATACCAGGTGTAAACAGGGCCTAGAATGCAACTACACAGTTGAGTACATGCGTACTGTAAATGCATGTAATTTGGGACACAACTAGTGACTGATTTATTAAAAGAACCAGTTTCGAAAGAGTACTTCGTTTGCAAATCATGCATTACGGCTTGCGCTGTGTTCGTTATTGTTTGTTAACTTGCAACCTCACAAAATGATATCTGATACCAGATATTACACACACATTTCCCCAACTCTTTGGAGTTTTAATGAGTGAGGCAAATATTTTGTTTCATTGCATTTGCAACCTTTTTAATTGCTGTTTGGAGCCCTGATTAATGATTTTGCAGGACGGTATTAAATATGAATACATTGCTATCTGGGTTTGAGAAAGTTTGGAAGGACTGTCTGGAGATATGCTTAAAAGTACTTCAAGATCAAGTTGATTTTTTTTTAAACTGAATACATTACTGAACACATTTTGATCTTAAGGTATGACAAAAACCTTTATGAGCTTTGATTTCATGTATTTTGGCAGCAACAGGCTATTCCTCCACTATTACCCCATACCATCAATAGTATAAAGCCAATACCAAGCATGGGGTCCTTGGAGGTTCAAATAAGTCTCTAATGTTGGACATATTGATGCCAAGGGGCATCACATTTTATTCAAGTGTGTTATATGCTGGCTGGAGCAAAAAGAAGCCTTACAGCCATTGCATATCTATCAGTGGCCACAATACGTTATACTGGGGCTTGATCAGATTTGCTTTTATTGAAGAACGTTGACTTTTTTGACAGCTGTGACAGAGCACTTACGTAACACGGAAAACTTCTTGTTTGAAGAATGTGTGAAATGTTCTGGTAACATCACCTTGACCATTATATTGGTACATCTTGTATAAGCGCAGTGAAATCCTGTGACTTACTCTTTTATGTTTTCAGCCTTGCACATACAGTAAAAGTCTGTAAAGTTGTTAAGACGAATCATCTATCGATCTCTCTATCACAATGGTGGTACATTTTGTCATTAACTTCTGTTTTTAAAACACACAAGGATTGAAAGTCATGTTTGAGATATGACTGTGTCATTTATGTTAGGAAACAAAATGGAAACATTGAGTAACTTTTTTTTCTTAGTAAGTATTGTTAAATACAGATCTTATTCCACTCATGAACTTAGCTTAGGTATAATTTATTTTTATTTCAGTTTTATTTTTAGTCTACCGGACATAGATGTGTGTGTAAGCCTCACTCCCCAGGCCTCAAGAGACATGCTAAAGACTGTCTTTTGTGTCCTTGTTAGCATGCCTGCCTCTCATGCCAGAGACCCCGGTTTAAATCCCTGGTTCAGTAGGACCAGCACATTTGGTGCCGTGACCCGGATGGGAGTGAGGTTTAGGGGGTAAGTATAATGTAGGCCAGTAAGAGGTGTCACTCTATTAATCTCCAGGCTTGCTAAAGCCTGAGTTTTTTTGTGTTCTTGTTAGCGTGCCTGTCTACCACCCCCGCTTGGAGCGGGTCAAGGGTTACATTTGGTGCCGTGACGTGGATGGAAGTGAGGTTTAGGGGGGCGAGTGTATTATAGGCCAGTAGGAGCTGTGCATTTAAACCTCACTCATCTAATCTTAAGAGACAAACTAGAGGCTGCGGTGTTGAGCTTGCTTGTTAGCACATCCGCCTCCCGTGCTGGAGACCTGGGTTCGAATCCTGCCTGGATAGGACCGGTTACCGATTTACCTAGGCAACACTTCTAATTTCTAGTTTATAATAATTAAATTTTATTTCAGCTTGAATTAAATTACTAAAAATGTTTTTAATAGTTTTATTTTACGATGATAATCCTTCTTTTAGTGCTATAGTGAACCAGGTGTATTTATGTAATGTGCTGAATCCAATCAAAATGCATGAAGTGACCAAGTGTAAACACCCACTGAAGTTCAATCAAAGCCAGTCATTAATGCTCATTCCCACACACCCACCATCAGCAAATCCCTGTATTGGACAATGTCCTGTGAACTCCAAGATGCTACTTTCTCACACACAGAGCACTGTGGGGTTTATTTGAAGTCTTCTGTGTTTGCCATGTGCTACAGTTAGGTCTACATGTGTGATGTTACATTCACTCACTGACAAACGGTGAATTGTCAATGATAAAGTGCCACAACAAAATCTAGAAGTGCTGGATGAATAGTGCATGAAGACTCATGCTACATATAAATAACCTATAGAAAAATATGTTCACTTCAGTACTTTCAACAGCATCTGTGACAAGCTGATGATTACACAGAAAAAAGCCCTCATATAATCTCAGTTATGATTTATTGCTAACTTGTTAAGATTTTTTTTTAAATGATGTAAAGTCATGTCATATACTCAGTCATACTAAATCAGTCTAATAAATCATTGCCACTATAGCTTATCTTGGGACACTTAATATTCAGCAATATTATTGATTTGACTGCACTGACACTATCAGAAGAGAACGGAGCTGGGTAATGACATCACTGATTTATAGAACTGAACTCATTCCATAAATGAGGAACTTAAAACAGAAATGAACATTTACTTAGATCGTTATTTTTCTGTTTAGCACTGTAAAGCTGTTTGAAAAAAAAACTATTATTTGTATAAAGCACTATATATAAATAAAGGAGATAACTTGGCTAATAAATGGTGTAGTTTTAAGAGCTGGGACACATTCAAGCTCAAATGTTTTTCTATGGTTTCCGGGTTTTGTCTGAGAACTGCATTCTGAATTTTTTTACACTGTCAAAGAGTTGGAATCTCATGCTAAATATGGCCAAAGTTTCAAAAAATGAGTTCGACGTATGACGGTATTTTGTTTTGAAAAGTGGGTGAAGTCATGTTTAACATGATAGTTTCATCCTTATCGTTACATCTACTTACTACAATAGCACAATATAATATTGTCAGTCCCAAGATTTTTCACATAGATTCGTGGTCCAGTGGTTGAAATTTTTTCCTGCGAGTGCTCTGGGTTCGAATCCACCATCGTATACTTTTTTTTTCTCTCATTAAAACCAAAGATGTTCATCAGTGATTCTGTATCAAGAGCAGGGACACATTTGATGTGGTTTAACAGGAACGAATAGAGTCTATGATGTAATGACATGTTGTGTGTGTGTGCGCGCGCGCTCATGACTCTTTAACTCCATACACGGCACACCTCCCGGAGCTTGGCTTTTTCCTAAAATAGTCGGTACAGCTTATCTGTCTTTTATAAATCCAATAAAGCTAAAGACTTTTTTGAGATATGAAGTATGCAATACTACTCTGTAGGTACTCAAGATTAACAATGGCTGAAACTCTGGCTGAATCTGAAATCGCCCCTTAAACCCTTATTCACTATTCCCTACATTAGTCCACTATTACAGTTCACTTGAAGGAGTTAATAAAAACGGGTGTGTGAAGTTGGTAAGCCGTTGAGCGTGCAATGTGGGATTGAATGAGTGCACTCGAACATGTCCACTATGGTTTCAGACACTACAAATGGCTGTCCCCTTAAATAGTGCCCTATTTGAGGGTATAGGGGGCGATTTCGGATTCAGCCTGTGTGTTTTACCCCACCTTTAACTACCATACTTAGCTTGTATTAAACTCAAAACCTTCTGTATGTTTTTCTTTTACAATTTACGACTTTTAGCACAATTGTTGATTTTTTTGATTTTCAGGGAGGAACTTGAATGATTTCACATTTATGACAGTGATTGAGTCAAAGCGCCCAGTAGTGCTCCTCTGATCTCTATGCGCTTGATCATCTTTCATAGCACAGTGCGCCCAAATGGAATTTATGATGTAATTGAGATTTCTTTGAGATTGCATTTGCACCTCTCTCACCCAAGCACCAGGTCCACAGGCGTACACACAGTAGGCTTCAAGAAACAATGTGTGAATTTATGTCACAGCATCCCATCAATCCACTGCAGTAAATAATATCCTTAGTCTGTCGTATCAGGGCTCAAGTGAGCCATTGCACAACAGTTACAGGAATATCAGTTCAGCTTTGTTAAACGCGAATGGATTAATAACACCTTTTTTCACTTTTAAAGGGATAGTTCAAACCTGTATGACCTTCGTTCTCAATATTTAAATATTTTAGTACTTTTTACGTGCTTTTTGTTATATATATATATATATATATATATATATATATATATATTTTTTAGTACTTCAACTTGCTTTATTTCGGTTATTTTGTTTCAAGTTATTGTTTTAACCCAAATCCTGGGTTCAGCCCGTTGGGGCATTTTTGGATTATTTTTTATATTTTTGTGCTGGGTAGTTTTTCTGTAAATCAGCTGCTCTGTCATTTTTACTGTCAATACAAGCCTAAATTCAATCTGTTCATCATTTAAAGCGATCAAGTCTCTTAAAAAAATTTTGGACTAATCCGCCTGATTCATATGAATTAGTTTTAAGATCTCGTTATGAACTTTTTGAAGAGGTTTGCTTAGCTGTTAATGAGGGACAGAAATTACTCCTATTTAATTAAAATATCATAATTTGTGTTCCGAAGATGAACGAAAGTCTATGGGTTTGGAACAACATGAGAGTGTGCAATTAATAACAGAATTTTCATTTTTGCTGTTAGTCGCTGAATATCTTGCGTGACATCTCTGGTCATCATTCACTTCCATTGTATGGCAAAGAGCACCTTTTACATTTAGCTAAAACTGGCTCATTTTGTGCTCCACAGAAAACAGAAATTCATAAGGATGGAAAGGAAGATGCATAATTAAATTTTTGGGTAAACTGCAGTCCCTTTGAAGTTCTCCTACTGGAACAGTGGAACTGTTATCAGATTCTAACCAGGTCCAGATCAACCTTTATCATGGTCAAAAGCACTTTTAAACGAACAACAGGAGCCACACTTTTCCCACAATGCCAGCAGGCTCCTTGTTTATCATCACTAAAATCCAAGGTGCCTGACTGTCACAAGATTATGGCCTTTGGCTCTGCACACGGCGTCTTGAAACTGGCCACACAGTTTCTCATTACAGTTGAGCCCCCTGAAGAACAAATAAAGATGGTAACACTGTGCCTGTATATTCCATCACTTGATGAATCACACATGCCAGAGCGAACAGTTTCTCAAGTATCTGTCCCTCTAAGAGCAAATTCAGTCTTCTGCTATCACTGACCAAAGACATCATGTCGCCGGTACTCTGACATATTACATCATGTAGGCCGCGTGTCCACGGTGATTGGTTGACCGTGTGTATAACGGAATAAAAACTTAGAAAGGGCACGTCCCATAAGAGGTCAATGTGCCACTGCTGCACTCTGTTACTATGGCAACAGCCCCTCTGCTGAAGGAGACATTTGTGTCATCCGTAATGAGGTTAAAAAATAAATAATCACTGCTGAAGTCTGTCAGAGCAGCTGGGTTTACTCAGGTGGGAGGCTGTGTCCACTGCAATATGACATAATTAATATGAGCTTTTGTAGGAGTCAATACGTCGATGCTTGCATAACACATTGTTTGTTTTCTAAAATGCAAAAGAAAAAAATATTTTGAAAGATACTTCTTTCAAAAAATGTTCTCCTCTTGTTTTATAGGAGGACTGTCATTGTCTCTAAAAATGGTGTAACTATTAAAAGAACAAATCATGATGCACCTATGACTACAGTTCTTTATGTATATTTCTATGGCAACTCGTTAAATTCTCTGAAACCTTTATGACCCACAATTTTCTGTATTAGCTCATTTGCTTCCTGCCTTGATTCCTCAAAAACAACCTCTTTAATTGTGCGTCCTAAAATATCAAGCAGCTTTTCGATGCTGTTACCTTTTAAAATGTCACCTCAGCATCAGTACTGTGGCATATGTTGGCATTTGTGAAATCTTTCAAGAATGCATGCTATTTTTAGTGGCACTGTTATGGCTTACTCAACAAATATGAGAGATGATAAAATCATTTACAAAGCTACCAGGTGATGGTTGCATTAATTTAAGAATCAGTATGTTTGATAATGTGGTCTGAACAAAGATCTAGTTGGAAAAGAGGTAAAACAGCCAGAGAGACTTAGAAATTTAATCTCTAAATATCCCCAAACAAATCCATCTTGATGCAATTGAGGTGAGGACCAAACCACATTTATATTAAAGGTCAGCCTTGCGTTCACCTTCCTCTAAATTCACTCAGTCCCATCATGGAACTTTCTGTTCCATCAGAAACTGTTGCCTCACAGCAAGAGGATCCCCGGTTTGAGTCACGGCTAAGACAGAAGGGAATCCGTTTTGGTCAGGTGTTTGCATGTTCTCTGTGTGTCTGCATGAGTTTCCTCTGTGTGCACCGGTTTCCCCCACAACAGAGACCGAGCACATTTACACGACTTAAAAAATGTGTGACACAAAACTGGATACAGATGATAAGATGTGTATCATCAGGAAGAATGGGAATGGGTTGAACCTCTTTTAATTTGAGTGCCACATTTTAAGAACACTGCCATGCGCAAGATTTTGAACAATTAATGAGAGACACATGTGCAATGGTCAAACATGCCCGCCTAGTGCATGTTTACATTGAAAACAATGGAAAAGCAGCGCAATGTGAGAATGGCACTTTTCTCCTCTAGGAAAATGAACCAAAAATGTTGATGACTCATCCTGCACTAGATGCCTCTTGTCCAGTCAAATGATCTAAAACGAGAAAGTCCCTCACCCTAAAATGACAAAGCAGCATGTTGCACATCATAGTTCATGGCTGTTATGTAACTAAGGCCCAGTTTACACCAGGCATTAAGATGTGTTTTAGTCTATTGCATTAAGTGGATGACACTAAATTAGGGCTGGGCGATATGGACAAAAAGTCATATCCCGATATATTTAGGCTGAATATCGATATACGATATATATCCCGATATTTTTTTCCGCAAAGTGAGAGCAAATGTTCAGTCAAAGTTAAAGCCAAATATGACGTAACAAGTAGTTTTATTGAAACCGGCCATTTCAGTGAACAGTTGCAAAATCAAATAAATATAAATAGTAAACAGGTTCCTTCACCTGGTTCATAATTAAATGCTCAGCTGTTCAAATAACAATAAAATGTAAAAAGGAGTACCTTTTTTTAAATCAAAGCTCCATAAGGTGTACATTTAAATAAATAAAAAAGATCTTAAAAATAGCCTATAAAATAAAATAGGTCAATCTTTTTTCTGAAATAAATATATTTATATGAGAAGTACAATATCAAAAAATTTTAGTTTTACAACTATAAATGGCTTATTAAAATCCAATAACAGATTTTATTCTCCTTTCTAACAAATCCACAGATGCAAATAACGAACATTACAAAAAAATATGACAAACCCTAGTAACTTAAGGGCAGCATTTACATATGTTTCGGGGCTGGAGCTTTTTCGGGTTGTCGATGGCTTGTGGCTGTGGCTCTTCGTACTGCAGTTTGTGCCACTGTTTTAGGTGGTGAAAAAGATTTGTAGTGCTTCCACCCCTGGCTGTAACTTGTTTATTGTACTCCCTACAAATAACGTGATGTTGTTGCTAGGGCTGGGTATTGTTCAAAATCTTTCGATCCGATGCCAATTTCGATACCTCAGTTTCGATACCGGTTCGTAACAATACTTTTTTCGATACCATATGTTTTAAAATCCATTTCAACATCAACAAAAATACATTAAACAAATGTAATTAAAACTAATTCTAGCAACAGTTCTCACTCAGGGTAACGTTATTAATAAAACCGGTTGTGCTTTTTTGGATAGGGGTGCGCCAGCAGACACTTTTATTGCATTTTCTTTTTAACTTTTTTTAAGAAAAAAAAATATATAATAATTTTTAAGTCTAATAAAGTAATGAAGGGTAAATTACACTGCATAGTTTTCACTGTATAAATTGATTCAAACTAAAGTTATTCATGCAAGAGCTGCGAGTCATTTTCTCTTTGCCTCTTGTTGTTTGATTGACATTAATGGCTCAGTTGTCAGCAGGTTTATTAGACGCTGCCCCTTTAAGACCGAATGCTGATCTAATATCATTCTCCCATTGATTTCTCCAAACTGTTTAAGCCCATTTAAGATAAACTGTGTTTAAGTGAATACTCTTCAATACTCTTTAATTTTGTCAAACACGTCCTGAATTTTAGCCAAAGTAGAGACTGCATTTCACAACAATCACAATATTGTGCTGACTCTGACGTTAAGTTTATGTTTAGGGAGAAATGGCAGCGCGCGCTGAGAAGGGAAGGAATTCGCGCTATACGGAACGCGGATATAGTTTATAACAGTTTTACCTCATATCTTCTTTGTATAATCCTTGGAAGCGAAAATAAGATTTATATCACAGCCCACCGTAATTCATTAAACTGACTGTGGCACTGTAGCTCCGCGTGAGCGATCTCTCTCTCTCTCAGGCTAACGGAGGATTTCATGCACTTAACTTAGTAAATACTTTCAGAAAACAATTTCAAGATGATGTTGACTGTTGTGCTTATACAGTGTGTAAAGTTAACTGAATGTCGTGATATTACTGATCATGTGAAGATTTTGCTGCACCGCTGTGAATACATTGTAGGGGAAACACTGCATGCAAGTACAGGCTCACACAGACACAGCCGCTTGGCTTTTGGAACCAAAATTTGGCACCGAAAGATAAATCATTTTTCGATACTTTTAGTATCGAAGTTTTTCGTTTGATACCATAAAAGTATCGACGTTCGGTGCCCAGCCCTAGTTGTTGCTCATTTGATACTTTGAATCCGAACCATCGCCAAATTACTGAGCCACTGTTTTTTCTTTTACTAACCAATTCCTCTGTGCGCTCCGCAGACGTAGTTGCTTCGTCCATGTTTGTTGATGAGTGGCTCTGTGGCTCTCGAAGACGAGGGGCGGTGGCGCGGGGAGCAGCGCAAATTTGAACTATATCGATACATGCGATATGGTCTATTTCCATTTCGCGTCTAAAAATATATCAATATATTTTTTTATATCGATATATCGCCCAGCCCTCACTAAATACAGGGGTAAATGGTATCTAAAACATTTTGAGGTTGTCCACTTTCGACCACAGAGCTAGTCAAAAACACATTCAAACAGCCACAGAAGACCACCTCCTGCCCTAATGAGTAAACATCATGGGAAGCACGCTATAGCCAGACGTGATACTTTGACGGCTGGAGACCAAGTTTGGTTTGAAGTAGAAAAACGTACCAAGCACAATGTTCTCAGACCATTCCCGATTTCTAAAACACACAACGTGAAGACTGCTGTCCATATGAGCGCGTTCTTATGTAAATTGCGTGAGCTTATTTTTGTCCATTAGATCGAAAGAACTGAAAAACAAAAACATAGATTTACCAGCCCATAGACCCTCCCCTCAAAGAAATCAGGACAGAAGTGGTTGAAAGTGGACAGAAGAGAGATTAAAAGAGAGATTATGTGTCTCCCTCGTCTACTTGTGATCCGATTGACAAAAACCCATCTTAATACCAGGGCCAAAAAGAACAGGCCCTTTGAGATGTCCTACTCCAAATCAAAACTAAAGTCATCTTTATATACCGCATTTTCCGCACTATAAGGTGCACTTAAAAGCCTTTCATTTTTTCAAAAAACGACAGTGTGCCTTATAATCCGGAGCACCTTATATATGGATCAAGGCGCTCTGTCAAAATGTTTCAGTATGAAAAACCAATAAAAACAATTTAATAATAATAAAATGTTTCAGTACGACTGGTAAACTACAAAGCCGCACCGCTTGCAGCATTACGGCTCCCGTAGTCAGTAAACACCGGTACTATGCTTTCGGATAATGACGAGAGGGAGCCGTAGTCGCCCAACTGTTCAATTCGGACACTGAAGAAGAAGAAGAATTCGAGGGATTTGTGGACGGGGAATGAACTGAAAAAGTGAGCTTTACGTGTTATACGTAACTGAAACAATGTGGAGTTATGCACTAACGTTTGATTTAGTGGTATCCGACTGTCTCTTTTACTACGGGTTTACTGAATTACGGAAAAGTTCCCCTCCACGTTTGGGAGAAAAGTTAGCAAGGCTGGGAGATATTGTTTATATGCACATCAATGTTTGAACAACGTTACCATGGGAGTGAACGGAGTCGTCATAATGCTTAATAAAGTTGGATTTTTCTGACTGTTTTGTTGACATTTCCTTTAGCACAGAGCTCCATCTAGTGGATGCATAACGCAAACGTTTGACTGCAGTATCTTCTATTCTATGTGCCTTATAATCCGGTGCGCCCTATATATGAAAACAGTTTTAAAATAGGCCATTCATTGAAGGTGCGCCTTATAATCCGTACGCCTTATAGTGCGGAAAATATGGTATACGTTAATGACAATCAACAGTAAATCTGAATCAGGACAGGAGTGGACAGTGATGGCGATGCTCAGTGGGATTTCATATAATGGAGTACCAAGATGTGCTAGAAAAAGACAACACATGAATAAAAGATGCATAGCTATGATGGCATTCACAGAGAAGAGCAGTGGGAAGACTTGATTGTCCCCTGCCTCCTTTAGAATACTTACAATTAAACTTTAATAGAGGACAACACCATACAGTGACCTGTAAAAACACAAGGATGTGTGTACACGTGCACATTACACATGAGTGTTTATAGGCTACTGTACATGAAAATATGCAAATACATTAATAAAACGGCAGATCTTTGCGTTGAATTGAACAAAAGACCTGAAAAAGTACAGAAAACAGAACTAAATAAAGTAGAATTGGACAGAACCAAATCAGAATCGAATAGAAAACAAAACCTAAGAGAAAAAAACAGAACAGTATAAATCAGAATGGAACAGACCAGTTCAACAATAGAACTAAACAGAACTAAAGAAAGAAAGAAATGTGCCTGTGACCAAGGATGCAACTGAAGCCTTTATAATCATATGAGACACATTGTATGCATGTGAATTTGAATAAACAGATAACACAAAGAAAAATTTGCAGTCATCTTGAAGTGAGAATATCCCCCTCTGCTTTCCTGTGCCAAAAATAAATGTTCTCCTCTGTGCTCGATTCAAAGGCCAGCAGCTGGTTGACTGAGGAAAATAAAACAGCTGAGTCCTGCACCAGCAAACATGTCTCGCCATGTCTGGACATGACATTGATTTTTCAGCATTTCTTATCAGATTTGTAAAGACTTAAGCCTTCAAGAGCACCAGCTTGAGTTCTGAGGACAAGATTAAACAATGAAGGTTAACTGATTTATAAATCGAACAGTAGAACACAGGAGACCAGAGATTTTATACCACAAAGACCTTATTAGATGTTCATGTAGATCAGGTTCAGACCTTTTTAATGAATGACTCAATCTGATTCACAAAAGAAAGTCTTATTGAATCGTTCACTCAGTCATTCTGAGGGGTTAACAATAAGTGATGCTAGATTTCGACTCGGAAACTATGTATTAGAGCGTCATTTGTTTTGGTCAAAAGAATGTGATGAGCTGAGATTAAGGCGGACATAGTTAAGGAAATACAAAAGCCAGGATTTTCACAATCCTTGCTGATGAAACGATGGATGTGAGCGGGACCGAACAACTGTCTGTCTGCATTCGCTACATCAACCATAACAATGGAGCCGTATTTCTAAAACCTACATGCGTACGGCACTGCTTACAGTTAACAATCTTGGTGTAAACGGGTCTTTAGTCTCATCGACAATTACTTTTATTACAGTCACCAGTTGGCCACAACAGTACACAGTATTGAAAAGAGTAATGAACCAGTCAGCTGAGAAAAGCCTCAAGGTTGGCCCTAACTAAATGATTCTTAAAATCAAGAAAGCACAGATTCCCATTCACAAACAACCAGATTGTTCACCGACTGTGAACACAGGAAATCTCACAAAATCTGTCACAGTAAAAATGTGACTTTAGAGTAAACAAACATGGCGGAAGATGGGCCAGAAGAAATGGTGATAATAGTGTTTGGAGTCTTGTTGGACTGCATTTTACAGAAATTTCAGAGGAAAAAAAGAAAATGTTTGGGATGAATTAGTGTTTGCTTCCGATGTGGCCACAACGTTTTTCCATGTCACTCTTAACACACCTCACACCACAAGAAAATCCGGTAAAATAATCTGTAGAAACATCAAGATAATTGTTGGAAGGGGAGAATTGGGAAGAATCGGATTGATTCTCTTGTAGCGTGTGGGTGCATTCAGTGCTTCCCAAAGCTTTGTCGCTCTTGAGTTATCAGCTTACTGACTTGTTGAACATAAACTTCAATCATGTTCCTTTTGTAGAAAGAGAAACTAAAATCAACAGAGCCTGAATTCCCCTCACACATGATGGCAGAACATACAACTTTTCAGCATTGTTTACTGGCCGCTCTCCTCACAGGTAAAGGTTCAAACATTCAGGGACAGTTTGTGCAGCATACAAAGAAAAATCAACCTGAAAAGGCAACATCTAACCCTATAGTTAAAGACAAAATCCACATCATTTCCTTTCACGCTTTGGGCTGTTTGTGACACTTTAATTTGGGCTGTTTGTGTTCAGAATTGCATTATGTTATTCTTCAGAGATTGAACAGCCTTTTATATCCAATGCCTGAAAGATTAACATTTCAAATTCTCTTTTTGTGAAATACACTGTGACATTTGAAAAATTATTCTCTATGCCTTGCAATTGAGCATTCACTTCACAATAGGCTCCAGGACAACATCTTTTATGTACATACAATGCACAGAATGTCTTTCTAAAATGTGTTTCATTTGTTACCAACTTAGAAAACCTTGTATCCTGCACATTATTGTCTGCTTCATGGTCTTTCACAATAGGACCATTATGTTCCCATGGTATCCACAAATGACAGTAACATGCCCTTTAAAGTTAGGGTCATAACCTCTGGAAAACCTTTAAGCAACATCTGAATGTAAGGGGAGGCATATTTGAAAGAAATCAACTTGAAAACAATGTAGCCTAATGAATATGTAGCATTTATGTAGGCAACCTGAACTGACCTTATGGGACAATAGAGCAGAGTAGCAGACATGTTCTACTTATGTCATAGTGCATGATGTCAAAACATCTGTGAAGTCAAAGTACACTTGAGTGATGCATTAAACATGTAGGCTACACATTAAGTTCAGATGTACTTCTGGTTTAGTTTTGACACAAGAAACAACGAAGCAAGATGTTTAGTCCAGTTCCCGATTTACTCTAACAAGACATTTGTTTAGTGAACTTGCCATACCCAACAGGTGAGTTTGATTTAAAAACAAATGACTCTTGTGAGTCGGTTCTTTTGAGTGCATCTACAGGGCTGGGACACCGTGATTTTGACAATGTTCCTGGATCTACATATTTTGTTGATCCTGGAACAACATTTCTGCCTGAAAATTTAGTCCTAACCCAATCCCTACCCCTAAACCTAACCCTACGTATAACTTATCCATTAAATCAGAGGGAAATGATGGTGAATAACACTGATGTAGACAAACCCTGGTGGTAAGAGTGGATTTTCAAACCTCTCCCATCCCACTCCCACAAAAAAATCCTGTCCAATCCCATTCCCGCGTAAAAACTGTGGAAAATTCAAAATTAAAACATATAGTTAATTTATATAAACAGTATATTTGTATAGATGGTATCATAGTGTTATTATGATTCCCGGTCCCGCCCACTCCTGGTAAAAATATTTCCGCTCCCGTCCCAATAACATGATTAATAGTGATTTTGTTTCCCATGGGATTCCTGAAAAAATGTCAGCCTCTACTGGTGGTAAGCCTAAACTTGACATAAACTGTAAACTTGTCCCTCAACTCTGATTGTTTGATTGGAAAGCAAAGCAAACAGCAAAAATGTTGATCTAGCAACATGCTGTACTTGGTTAAATCACATTCACCTATCACTTTGTAGGCCAAAACGCAGAAGTGAGTTAGCATTTTAGCATTTCTGTTCCATTGTCCTGAAGTCAATGGGTTTTTTTTAACGGGGTTTTGGTTAAATGGCTGAAATAAGGTGTGAGGTGAACACAACACACTTTCACGTTTTATTCTACTACATAAATTACCCCACTTGTTGTTGTTACATGTCTTGAAAAAGGCGGTTGCTAACAAGAGGCTAAATGGGACTACAGAGGCAGTTGGGACATTAAACATCATCATGCCGAGCAGGTAATCTCAGTCCACTTTTACAGCCTCATTATGCTCATAATTGTGCTCTTATAAACTATTCTAACCAAAACTTTCTGGTAAAATGTTATTAGATAAAAACTGAAAGGGTTGTCGGAAGCTTAGTGATGATGACGTTGAAGTCGTGGGACCGTGATGTACTTTGGCTTTTTTCTTCTGACGACTACATTTAGGCTTCAAAAATCTTAAAAAATTTATCTGAGATAATTATCTTGATGGACAAAACGTGCAAGTGTCATAAACTTCCGTTGATCACGGAGCGTTTTTTTTTTTGCAATAATCCAAAAGCCTATGGGAAAATCCTATTGGGTTTTTAGGGGTGGGCCGATCGATCCTGAAATATCGATACTTTCGATACTGATGTTGTATCGAAGGATTGATCTTTGTCTTAAAAACATTGATCCTTATTTGTGTTAGCTGCTGACGCTTCGCTTACAAATAAGGATCAATGTTTTTAAGACAAAGATCAATCCTTCGATACAAAATGTTGACGTCAGTAAAGATTTTAAGGAAAAATGTTAAGCAGCACAACTGTTTTCAACATTGATACAGTAATAATCAGAAATGTTTCCCGAGCATCAGATCAGTATATTAGAATGATCTCTGAAGGATCATGTGACACTGAAGACTGGAGTAATGATGCTGAAAATTCAGCTTTGATCACATTAATAACTTTTAAATTATTTTCAAAGATATTAAAATAGAAAACAGACTATTGCAATAATATTTCACAATATTACTGTTCTTACTGTATGTTTGATCAAATAAATGCAGCTTGGTGAGCAGAGACTTATTTCAAAAACATGTAAAAATTTTACCGACCCCAAACTTATGAACATTAATGAACATAATTAGTCTAGTTTGTACAATTAGATTTATTTAAATTGACTGTTAAAAGTTCAAATGGAGTGTGCTATGTTTTGTAATTGTTGTTAATAAATCTGTCAGAACTGCAAAAGCTTTACTTTTTGGAGTACAACAGTCAATGGCAGCCCTTTACAAAAATTAACAATGGTTTTACTTCAGTAATGTAGTATGTAAATATGAATAAATGTAATTACAGGTGTGTCGAGAGCACAAATCATAAAATATTTTAGTGGTCATGAAAATGTATTCAGATTTAGCATCAATGGTTCATTCACCTAATCATGACACACAGCTTTCCAGTAAAGGAAAGCACATGTTCAAGTGCATGCTTTTAAAAGTAAAACTAGCTGTATTGGTATTGATGATACTGGCCCTGTATTTACTTGGTATTGGATTGATACCAAATTTTACAGTATCGCCCACCCATATTGAACCATGTGTAATGCTGTGGTTGGCCTAAACCAGCACCACTCTAACACAGTTTCCTGTAATTTGCTTCAAAGGTAATATATAATACAAAATAGTTTTTAAACTGGGAATATAAAAACTTTGCAGGATTTATGATGTTGATGACCGTTAAAACATCTCACAGTCTGTGAAAAGGGTTTATTTAATGAATCACCTCTTCCAGGCGAAAATAATTTATTTGCAGACGCATCTGTTTAGTTTATTAATATTATATAATATAATATACACAGTATATTATTTGCAATAATCTATTGCGTTCTGGTTTTACCGATAAACTATAGAATAACTTAACTACTTTAAACCTTCAGTAGCTTCCAAATCAAACAGGCCAACTGTGAAAACGTCACACAGTCTCATTAATATTCATAACTAAGCCAAACTTTCATAGCAGGATTCTTAAATCCACTTTCCGGGTCCTTCTTTCATAAGCAAAATATAAAGCTTTGGCGCGTGTTACCATGACTACCAAGCTACTGCTTTGGCCCAGTTTAATTAATTTCTGTGCTCAGTGCTAGCCGAGACATGATATGCGTTATAACAATAAATTGCTCCTATCATGTTTAGGAAGAGAGGAACATCTCCTGTGTTTTAAGTAGGCTGTAGAGCCTCTGGGCCGTTTACCCAACACTTGTCAAGTTAAATAAACGCTGGAGTGTTCATAAAAGGTTTAAAAGGCGCGCGGTGTAAAGTTCAAACCTAAATAAGTGTATGATGTGCGTTTGCCGTGTACTCGAGCTCGACGCTTATGCTTTTACCTAACTCATGGCTTTTACCAAAGTGTAACAGGCTAAAACTTAAAACGTTACTAAAAATTACACACCCTTGCTTGCTTGATAAGAGTCATCAAACTATTTAGTCAGCTGTCCATTAAGCTACTTAAATGAACCCTAACTCAGTAAAAAAAACGATTTCTTACAAATCTAAATTAAGAAAGGATATAGCCTTAAACAGAAACATCGTCTTTGATATTTAAAACATACATCCTGTAATATTAATGATGTTCCAAACCCACATGACTTCATTTGTGAAACACAAACAAAATACAATTAAGAAAGTGAATGGTGACCGAGACTGTCAGTCCCCAATTCTGCATAACATCACGAGGGTGCTAAATTATGACAGAACTTTCATTTTTGGCTCACCTATTCCTCATCCTGCTGCCGAGTTTGTCGAGAAACTGAAAGATAAACGCACGATGCCACTTGGTGACGAACTGATGCATAATGATGAAGCGCAACTTCAGTCTCTGACTCCCCCTAGTGGTCACACGAAAGAACTGTCCTAGACCAACAAAGTTTGTTCATTAAAAACAGTGTCTAAATTATTTCAATAAGAAATCCAAAACATGTAGTCACATAAACTTTTATTGTAAAGATTTATTCCAAAATAGCAGAATATTGCAGAGGAAGGGATAAGTGAAATGAAAAAAGGGGAGAGAGTGAGCGAGAGAGAAATGAAGAAAATCCACACTTGACTTTGGCAAGACCTTTGAAGCTAAATATACCAAAATTCCACAAAAGTAAGAAAATGTCTAATTTAAATGCCTTCTGTCCCTACAGATGAGTTACTATTTTACATTAGCCTCTTATACATCTAATAATGCAATGAAAAGTCACAATCTATTTTCAACTCCAAGTTAATATATCACTATTTATAAAATAATACCAAAAAAGTCGAATGGTTATGCTTACCTGTGCTTTTTAGATCAGGAATACATTGTTAAACTATCCATAGGCCGGCCAATGCATCTCTCTAAGCCTGTATTCAGTTTATATTTTCCGACAAGTCGATGAAGAAAAAACAAACAAAAAAAGAAAAAAACATCCTCTGTCCTCACCAAACACTTGCTGTCCGAATCAATTGGGCATCAACTGTTGGTGACCCACCTTGATATTGCTCAATAGAGGCGGCCTCGAAACTGAAATTCTGGCGGTAAACTCCCTGTCTTCCTTTACAAAATAAAACGAGATTGCATCCATGGATGCAAAAAACCATGGCTGCGTCTGAAATCGCATACTCTCTAGAGTAGGTACTTATTTTGAACTAGTACTCTCTGATTTTGTGTAATATTGAATCTGAACAAAATAACCTTTTTCCACTACAAGGAACCTTTAGTGCAATGGAAAGATTCTATGGATGTTAAATAATCTTTATGGAACCCTTGCTGCCAATAAAGAGCCTTTATTTTTAATAGTGTACTTTGCAACCTCTTAAAAAGTATGTATTTGTATAATTCTTATGTACTACATTCATAATGATGTCATTGTCATGTGACCTACAATATCAGTTCCTTCGCTTCACTCACATTCACAAATCCACTCCTGTGGCCTCCTGGGATAGTAAAGTGTCCTTTGTATGCACACTTGCCAGGAGTGGTAGGTCATCTGGGTACTTTTTGCCTACTCTTATATGAGTACTGTGAATTCGGACAATTCTTTTGTCACAGTGTTTTTCGCCTACTATATAGTAGGAAGTATGCGATTTCGGATGCAGCCCATGTTTTGTTTTTTTACAGAAATGCTACGTATCACTTTTGACCCCCAAAAGAAGGTGGTTGTGCATAACAGATGAAAGGAAAATGTAATTATTGTTTAAAAAAAGAAGTGCACACTGATGTTTTTAGTGAAGTTGGTACTGAAAAGTGTCGGTTATACATTGATACAGTATATACGCCCGCTAAGGTGGCATCTAAAACTAATCACGGATAACAGGCCTGGTCCATGTGTGTGTTACACTAAAATCCTACAAGCTGTAACTGGAACACACATCCCTCGCCGGTCCCGCTTCTGGAAACCCTGGGTTAAAAACTACGCTGTTTCTGCCCTATTCAGCCTCTTTAAAGGCCGAGTCTGTGTGTGTTGGGGTGTGTGTGTGTATTACAGTGATAGAGTCACTTTTAGCACGGGTGCACATTGCATGCGCGGATCTCCCTCTTGTTTTTGCAGTGGTCGGGTTGTGAGGATTTGCCCTTTTTCTTTACGTTCATCACGCGTTCTTGCATCCCCCCGCCGCACGGCTTGGTACACTCCGTCCAGCTGGACCACGGGCGTATCGGACAGGCTGTTGGAAGAGAGCAAAAGAAAATCAAGGTGGGGTTTTGAGCAAGTGCCCTTAACTGTTAACTGTCAGTGCTTTGCATTTTTGCCTTATTCCTTACTTACATATTTTAGTAATCATCATAAATTAGGTATCATTTAAAGTCTTAATCCTGTAAAACCATTTTGACATTGTACATTGTGTAACAATTTGACAAAACACATTGACGGAAAGGTATAAAAGTCCTTGCACACCGAGTCCGAAAAAGGGGGTGGCGGTTATCAAGAGAGCTTCACTTCCTCTTAAGAAGGCGGCGACCAAAATAAAGTGTCAAGAATGAAGATTACCAGTGTCCTCCACAGATGATGGGGACAGCACAGTTAAAGGTGATGTATGAGTGTGTGTGTGTGTGTGTTCGTGTGTGGTCGAAATGAGTTACAAGACCAGAGAGACTTCTCTTGTACAATGAGCCTGGGACATCCACTACATCACCATCTGTGGCCATACTGAATCACTTCATCATATGCTGACAAGATGTGTGTGTGTGTGTGTGTGTGTAAAAGATGCTCTGGCTCACAGAGAGTGGCAGAGCTTTAAAAGATGTGATGTATTGATCGGAGCAATACAGAGGATTTACAGGGAGCTTAGGAGAACAATTTGATCAATAACAAAAATATTAGCTGTGTTCCAAAAGATAGCCTGGCTTTTTAAGATGCATCCTATTTGTCATGGCACCTCATAAGTGACTGATTTGAAACGTTGTTCAAATATCGTTGGGGTGAGTACGTTTTTTTTAATTTATTCATTATTCAGAAATGTGTATTAAATTAATCAAAAGTGACAGTAAAGACATTTATCTTGTTACTAAAGATTTATATTTCAAATAAATGCTGTTCTTTTGAACTTACTATTCATTAAAGAATCCTGAAAAAATTGTATCATGGTTTGCACAAAAATATTAAGCACATTACAATAATAATAAGAATTGTTGCTTGATCAAATCAGCATATTGGAATGATTTCTGAAGGATCATGTGACACTGAGGCTGGAATAATGCTGAAAAATCTACTTTGCATCACAGAAATAAATTATATTTTAAATTGTAATAATATTTACAAAATTAGTGTGCATTATTACTTTTCTGCCTTTTACTAGGTTTTGGAACAGTGCAATTACCAGTTTTCAGGAAAAGCAAATTAACATATAGTTAAGAGAGCGACAAGAAATGACATTTGCAACTCATTTTACTACCATAATGTAACATATTTCTGTGTAAAATGGAATATTCAATGAGAAAAATGAGGGCGCGACTTGATATTATCCTTTTTTGCGAAGTGGTTGGATTGTAAAAAAAGGCATTTCCTATAATCTTGATGTATCCAAATGGTAACTTTTAAAAAAATGTTATTTGAAATTTTCAATACTTTTGCCTTTGATCACAAAACTTTGCATTCTCTTGCAAAAGCACTGAAATATAGTTTTACTACCCACCTCATATCATCTATCAGCCAAAAAAGTTATTACATTTTAATAAAAGATTGCAAAGACAATCTCTTTGGATTAACTTCCACCGACAGAGCTTTTCATGCAAAGTAAAACCAGGAACACATAAAAAATAGGTCAAATTTGACTTCAGGTTGACTTTAAAGTCAGATTCAGTTGCACAATCCATGTGCAATTAACATAATTCCTGCTTCCAGGAACGATCTGTTGACAGAGCTAAATTTGCAACAAGTAAATACTAAATAATTCTGGACCTGAGCTCTCCTCTGCCACAGACTCCCTGCTCTGTTTTGCTCTCCTCCTGTCTGAAGTTTCCTGTCTCTTCCTCTTGTCGCTGGCGCGGGAGCCTCTCGTGCACTTGCGGATCTTGCATTTCTTCCTCTGGACCGTCTCGGGGCAGGCCAGGCCCCCGAACTGAGGCTCTAGCTTGACCATTCGTGAGCGGATCATGTGACCCTTCCCGCAAGACTTATTGCACTCGGACCACGCTGACCACTCTGACAGCATGCAGTCTGTGGCTGGAGGAGGAATGAAATTAATTAAAAAGGTAGCATTTCACCCATCTGTGCATTTCTGTGTGTGTATTTGGTATGTCCCCATTTTGATAGCAAGTAAAGGTGTGTGTGTTACTTACGGCATTCAGGAAACATGCACTTTTCAACCTGCTCAAGCTCATCTGGGCACAGGCTGGGCTCAACGGGCGTCTTCAACATGCGCTGACGTGAACGCATGCCCACGCCGCAGGACACACTGCATTCTCCCCAGTCTGACCACGGAGACAGCATACACACCACTGCATCTACAGGGTTAATACAATATTACACAAGTTATCAAAGTATATTTTAGAGCATATATTTTTACATTTTTACTACATAGTCAGTCAAAGAAATTATATTTAAAATATTTCTGAAACAGTATTCCAACCAAAACTTTGCCATGAAGCATACTTTTTCTCATCCACAATAGATCAATCATATTCAAGTAAAAATGTAATAGTAATGTTTAAAAAAATTAATTAAATTAAATTAAATTAATGTTGGCCCATATTGATAGGATTGCAGTTGTTGGAGATTTGTGGGATGCACATCCAGGGCACGAAGCTCCCATTCCACCACATCCCAAAGATGCTCTATTGGGTTGAGATCTGGTGACTGTGGGGGCCATTTTAGTACAGTGAACTCACTGCTATGTTCAAGAAACCAATTTGAAATGATTTGAGCTTTGTGACATGGTGCATTATCCTGCTGGAAGTAACCATCAGAGGATGGGTACATGGTGGTCATAAAGGGATGGACATGGTCAGAAACAATGCTCAGGTAGGCTGTGGCATTTAAACGATGCCCAATTGGCATTAAGGAGCCTAAAGTGTGCCAAGAAAAAATCCCCCACACCATTACACCACCACCACCAGCCTGCACAAGGCATGATGGATCCATGTTCTTATTCTGTTTACACCAAATTCTGACTCTACCATCTGAATGTCTCAACAGACATCGAGACTCATCAGACCAGGCAACTGTCCAATTTTGGTGAGCTCGTGCAAATTGTAGCCTCTTTTTCCTATTTGTAGTGGAGATGAGGGGTACCCGGTGGGGTCTTCTGCTGTTGTAGCCCATCCGCCTAAAGGTTGTTCGTGTTGTGGCTTCACAAATGCTTTGCTGCATACCTCGGTTGTAACGAGTGGTTATTTCAGTCAAAGTTGCTCTTCTATCAGCTTGAATCAGTCGGCCCATTCTCCTCTGACCTCTAGCACCAACAAGGCATTTTCACCCACAGGACTGCCGCATACTGGATGTTTTTCCCTTTTCACACCATTCTTTGTAAACCCTAGAAATGGTTGTGCGTGAAGATCCCAGTAACTGAGCAGATTTTGAAATACTCCGACCGGCCCGTCTGGCACCAACAACCATGCCACGCTCAAAATAGCTTAAATCACCTTTCTTTCCCATTTAGTTTGGAGTTCAGGAGATTGTCTTGACCAGGACCACACCCCTAAATGCATTGAAGCAACTGCCATGTGATTGGTTGATTAGATAATTGCATTAATGAGAAATTGAACAGGTGTTCCTAATAATCCTTTAGGTGAGTGTATATATATATATATATATATATATATATATATATATATATATATATATATATATATATAGAGAGAGAGAGAGAGAGAGAGAGAGTAGAGAGAGAGAGAGAGTGAGAGAGAGAGAGAGAGAGAGAGAGAGAGAGAGAGAGAGAGAGAGAGAGAGAGAGAGAGAGAGAGAGAGAGAGAGAGAGAGAGAGAGAGAGAGAGAGAGAGAGAGAGAGAGAGAGAGAGATGTTGTTGTGATGGTTGTTAAATTACACAATATTATAATTAACAACAAATTTTATATTTTATATTTAGAATGTATAAATAAAAGTTTATTAATTAATGCATATCTTTTCAGTCTACTGTACTGCTATTTATGTATTGCCATTCTCAATAATTCCTTAATATTTACATATTTAATTGTACTATTTATTATATTTTATTTATTATATATTATAAAATGTATGTATTATTATTTATATATAATATTGCAATGGTACACTGAATTACTGTTCAGTTTGAAACGTCAGCCATTACAAGTTAAAACTGAAATGGATGGCCTTTATCTACTTCTATTTACAAATTTGAAGGCTGATTATTGGATTAATAAAAGGTCTTATTATGTGACTATGCATTATTTTACAGTGCATTTACAACCTGCTATGTCTTGCCTTTATAACGAATGGTGCAGCCAAATTAAGTACCGACATAGTGACGAGTATTTACAAAACCCCAAGTGTGAACTTTACGCCTCAATTTAAATGAGACCTTATGAACGGCTGGTTCGGGGCAAGTGACAAGCAGGTCTAATTAGAAATCGACTAGTACCAAAGAGGAATTCTGGTAATGAATCAAGCCCGGCGAAGCAGGGCATCTTGCCTGGCCCATGAGGGGTTGTCGGATTGAGTTGACTGAATTGACATTTTGTGGCTTCATACTTACTGCACTCAGGCATCATGCACTTCTCTGCCTCCGCCAGCTGCGCTCGACAGGGCGAGCCATCAGAGGCTTCCATCTTCATCATGCGCTCTCTCCTCCTCATCCCCACTCCACAGCTCACGCTGCAGGGCTCCCACTCACCCCACTCAGTCACCACACAGCTACTGGGTGCTAAAACACACATATACATGTGTCTAACAATACTGGTGAACACTTTTGGATAGTTATTTGACACTGAATGTCCATAAAAACATGAACACAACATTTATAACGTACAACAGTCCTCGTTGACCACACACTTCTCTGTCTCCTCGGTTGGAAGTGTACAGCTGGAGCCATCCTCTGGGAACTGCTTGACATATCTCTCTCTGGACCTCATGCCCATGCCACATGAGGCGCTGCACGGAGACCAGCTGATCCACTCTGACATCATACATGTGGACCCCTCTAGGGAACAGAACACAGTCATACGCTAGTGAGGTACTGTAGGTCACAAACCCTTCTTAAAAGTAAACTCTGAGATCAGCTGATGAATGAATGGACACATTTGACTGAATTTATGCTTCTCATAATCTTAAAAAGCTTTTTACTTAAACATGTATGCTTAAATGCTTTAAATGTATTTTGTGGACAAAGAGTTCATTGACCAAAAACATATTTGTAATTTAACTGTTTAAAAAGCATCTCAGGATGCACCTCGAGAAGTGGGAGAGATAATGTGCTATAAATTATATTTATATAAATTATAATTAAATAATATTATATTAATAATATAATAAACTAAATTACTTGTCAACAAACTTGTATTTTATGATAATAATAATTATTATTATCACATTATATACAAAATATTTAATTTTTAATAATAATATACATTATATAATAATAAAGTATATTACTGTTTTAGGAAAATTTTTAAATAATTATATTAAAAAAATATACTATATAATAATTAACATCACATTTAATATTTAATGTGTATAATTTAATAATAATAATAATAATAATAATAATAATAACAACCATGTTATAAGCCACAAATTAGTTTATTGTGATTATTATTAAAAATAATAATAAATCACACAATGTTATAATTAACAATAAATTTGATATCTAATGTGCATAATTTAAAAATAACATACTTACCATATTAAGTTTGCAATAAGAGTAATGAACTCTATTGTCAAAAACATTTTATTGCAATTATTATTATTATTATTATTATTAAATTATACAATATTATAATTAACAACAAATAATATATTTAATGTGTATAATTTAATTATTATATACTTAGCCTATTATGTTTGCAATAGGGTAATTAACTATATTGTCAGAAAAACTCATATACTCATAAATCAATTTTTTTTCCATTATTATTATTATTACATTTAAAAATATTACAATCAATATCAAATGTAATATTTAATGTTTAGAATTTATAATATTTATTATATTATAAATAAACTGGTTTATTTGATATCGCTGGCCATCCCTTACTTGCATTCTTTATTATGATAAAGAAAAAATGTAAGATATTCACTCTTCACTATATAACAATAC
The DNA here is from genome assembly GCA_023029165.1 of Gobiocypris rarus. Taxonomy (NCBI): domain Eukaryota; kingdom Metazoa; phylum Chordata; class Actinopteri; order Cypriniformes; family Gobionidae; genus Gobiocypris; species Gobiocypris rarus. Next base: position 13,443,682 of record CM040913.1, on the reverse strand, counting down.
GATGCAGTGACCTGCTCCTAAAATTCTCTTTCTTTATGTATGACGGACTGTAATATTACAATCCTCCTCTATTCTTCTTCAATGCTGCCATGCTCCACAGTTCATCTTTCATATCTTCCACCTTTCTCCCCTTATAAAGTGCTGACAGATGTGATCAAATTGACCGATCCAGCCATGCTTTATCTCACCTCAGCCGTTCCAATTATCTCTAAGGCAGAGCTTGTAAATAGATTTGTTATCAGACGGGATGGATGAACTTGGGGCGACTCTCCATAGATTTGTCTCCAGTGCAGAATTGCACACCCCATTTGGGACATGCAGCGAGCACTACCTAATAAAGCAGAACTAAGTGAATCATTAATAAGAGCTGTAAATAAACGTGGCCCTGATGGGGTCCCCAGAGGCCCCAGTGTAGGCCTGTCAACGGGATGGTGGATTATCAATCATTGCAGGCACCTAACGTCCTATTAATTAAAAACAAAGGAGAGTCTACGCAAAGCAATGCAAGTTCTATTAATCAATAGCGAGCGATGGTGAGAAACAACAGCCTTCAGCGTCTTTGAAAGCCGGGCGTCAGAGTTGACAGGATGAAGACGTGATGTGGAAAAACAGACGGATCAGAGGATGGAGAGGTAAAGATGAAGTAGACGGATGGGTTGATGCAGATACGCTGACAGACAGAGAAAAAAAGAGAGAAAGTCACCAGCAGGCCAGCTAGCGAGACAGACAGATTAAAAAAACAAAAAAACATCACAGGTGCTGCACAATTTGGTCTTATTGTGGTTATTTTTGCTTATTGATATTGAACTGCAATGTGTTAGTTAGAACATCTCACACTTTTGTTGCTTTAATATCAGGATTAAAAGAACAAGAATAACTCAAACAAAATCAGCAGATCTCATGCGGAAAAGCAAAAACGACAGACTATGCCTTTTGTGATGTTTTGCACAACAAAAAGTTTGACTGTTAATAGAACAAGTTAGTCTTGAAGGACATGCATGCTTGTTCTTTTTAAATCAAATACAGGCCTTTTTTAGTAGACAGAAACGATTGGACTGAATCTGGTTCTTTTTGCATTCACATTGTACTTCAAAGTGGACTAAGACCTAATTTTGGTCTATTTTATTTTTTTAAAAACTCTTTCCACATTTATATTATTTTTGTATATTACTACTATTACTACTACTAATTAATAATTAAGAGTTGCTAATGGATATTGTAAAATATTCTAAAACTACATTATTTTTATACAATAATACTATTATTAGTATACTCAATCATATTAAAGACCTTGAAATATTTTGACCATTTACAACATTTTAATTTATAAAAAAATATTTTAAATAATATTTAAAACATTTTTTTTACATCAAATAGTATACCATATCTAATACAACTATTGTATACAAAATAATTGAATATTTAGAATATTTAAGAATATTCAAAAATTATTTTTTCAAAATTGTACTGTATGCAATATTATACCAAAAATGTTTAAATATTTAGAACGTTTTAATACAAGTCATAAGGGTTTGAAATTGAAATAGTGATTTATACATCATCTGACGCTGAATAAATAAGCTTTCCATTGGTTTGTTAGGAAAGGAAAACATTTGGCTGATATACAACTATTAAAAAACTAAATATTGAGAAAATCGCCTTTAAAGTTGTCCAAATGAAGTCCTTAGCTATGCATGTTACTACTTATAATACATTTTTATATATTTGCGGAAGGAAATATACACATTATCTTCATGGAACATGATCTTTACTTAATATCCTAATGATTTTTGGCATAAAAGAAAAAACTTTTGACCAATCCAATGTATTGTTGGTTATTGCCACAAATATACCCGTGTGACTTATGACTGGTTTTGTGGTCCAGGGTCACATATTGTAAAATTAGATTATGAATTTCTAAAATTTGAATTTCTATACTATAAAATATATTTTTGCCATCATGAATTTTTTAAGCAACTGGTTGGTTTGTTAAACCTTCAAATTGTAGCTTTTATTTTGGCGGAAAAGTGAAGACCTGTTTCCGCCACACTGGAGAACATACAGTGCATAAGGACTATATTTACTTGAACTCATGGAAGGCCATACAGCAATTTTGATTTTAATTTGATTAATTGTGCAGCCCTTACAGTTGTATAGATACACAGATTTAAGTAAAGACAGCCAACCACTCAAATGAGAAAACATTATTTGCAGTTTAACTTACCAAGATTTTACACTCTGACCCAAATGGTCAACCAACCAAAGTGCAAATGTCCTATTGATTCTTTTAAACGATAAACCGCAATTTATAGTTTACGGTTATGGTTTATAGCGTCTACGTCTCCAACGAGGGAATCGATACCTTGGTCTGCTCAAGCAGATTGCGAGCATAAAACTCCACAGTAGCAGTTTGAGGTCGGATAAGGCTTTCTTAACCTTGAAATCAGAGGCCTTTCACTTCTCTACATTACTCTCTGTAAGAAGACAATCAATTAATAACAAGCTCCACTCAGAGCCAACAAAAAAATCTATGCTTTTTATGCATGGATTTCTGCACATTTTTAAAATTCCTTCCTCCGTTTTTTTCCATGCACCTTGCTTCCTGGCACGCTCTGAGATAGCGATCTCAAAATCCACCAGCCTCAAAGGCTTTTATATGTGCTGGAGAGCTGGAGACCAGCATTATCTTGCTCACCCTCCTCGCTGCAGCCCGGCCCCATGCAGGGCTCAAAATCTTGGGTGTGCAAGCAGGGCATGATGGGGTCCAGCTGCGCTTTTAGCATCCTCTGCCTCATCCTCCGACCCTTATCGCAGGTGGAGGAGCTACAGGCCGACCACGGAGACCAGTTTGAGTAGATGCACGTCTCTGGAGTATTGTCTCCTGCAGAAAAGTAAGTGGATTCGTGAAAAGATTCACGGTTCATAAAAAGCAGTGACAGTTTAGCAGGCATTTAATGGGGATTCTGTAAGAAAAAAATGGCTTTTCTTTGTGTCTTTGTATCTTTCTGTCCTTGTCTCTTTTTTATTCCTCCCAGTGGTGCTATCAAAACATTCCCCGACTAGCCTGACAGTAACACTGGAGCTGGACTAATGGCTGCTAGTAGGGCAGAAATGATGCTCTTTAGCTTTAAAAGAAGTAAGTCTAGCACCGCTCCACATTGTTCATTCCATTCCTCATCTCTCCATTCCTGAAACTCTGGAGGGAAACCACAGGTAATTACCTGGCACAGTGCATTAGCCAACAAACATAATTGAAGTGCACAATGGTAAAGCATATTGTTCTTCTTCATCTTCTTGTTGTTTGACTTAACCGTGACAGAAGGGACATTGGGAGGTTTACTCTAAGATACCTGCTGTCCGCCTTGTTCATTAAACTGTCCGGTGGCTATGTTTTTAAATGAGGTTCTACAAATTGGATAAGATAGCGTAGCCATACGCACCATCCTCCTTCTCCTCCTGAGCAATATCAGCGACGATATCGTCTATGGTGTCGGGCACGGTATTGCACTGCTCTCCCTGCAGATTGGAAGAACATGGATCAACATCACAGCGCCTGATAAGATCCACCATTTGCCATCTGATCACTATCACGCTAAGCCCGGCGAAAAAAAAAGGAGGAAAAAAAAGAAAGATTCTCCGGGGGCAGATGATTGTAAACTAGCTGGCTGGAGGCAATCCCACGCTTTACCCCACTCAAAAGCCTTGAGATGAGATTCTTCCCAGCTGTGAGATAGAGATGAAACATCTGGTGTGGAATATTAAGTGTTCTGGATCATGCCGATAAGTTCCAGAATGGATTATTTTAGAATCAAATCCTCCAAACACTGTCATTTGAAGGATAACAGATGTGTTATGAGTGTTGCTGAGTTTTCTTGCATCACGACTGATTGCCTTGACATATTTTTGTAAGCAATTGCTTTAGTTTGTTTAGCAAATGGACTTTTATGATTCAGCAATTCAGGGTCAGTAACTACATTAAACAACACAGCTGTTCATGGGAAATGTTTAAAACAGGAAACAGGGAATAGACATTAATACATCCTTAAAAAAACTAACTCAATGTTATGGCCAATAACCGACAAATATTAAAATGTTAATTATATAACCCAAAACTAAAATAAATCATTTTAAATGCTACAAGTGAATTTAAGCATCATACTTTATAAATATAAAGTAAAAGTGTTTTTAAAGATGAATTAATCATTTTAAAATAACTGCTATGTCATTTATTTCTGTGATGCAAAGCTAAATTTTCAGCATCATTACTCTTCACATGATACTTCAGAAATCATGCTAATATGCTGATTTGCTGCTCAAAAACATTTCTTATTATTATCAATGTTAAAAACAGTTGTAACTTGATATTTTTATGCAAACCGCGATACAATTTTTTTCAGGATTCTTTGATGAATTTAAAGTTCAAACGAATAGCATTTATTTTAAATAGATTTATTTGTGTAACAACATAAAATATTTTACTGTCACTATTGATCATTTCAATGCACCCTTGCTGAATAAAAGTATTACTTTCTTTAAAAAAAGTTGCACATCCTCAAACTTTGATTAAATAAAATTCAGTTGATTTTAGGACTTTTAGTACAGATTAGATAATGCAACCTGCTGACAATTACATCGTAAAGTACACGGTACAAGCCGATTGGTTCCCGTTGCATCTGCAGCCAATGAGCTTTCTGCTCAACATTTAAATAGTTGGTCAGTTTGCAGTGCGCTATCAAGAGTTCCTCTGAAACCCTCCACCTTCCCCAGCTCCACCTGTATAGATCTGCAACAGGTAATTTGTGCAGACGAAATACGTTAACATTGCCATATCAATTACCATGCTAAACTCTGATGACAGAACAATAATAATTAAACTAAAAAGGCATAAACATTTTCAAAACGAACATGTTAGCTTTTAAATTCACCTTTCTTGCGATTCTCTCCACTACCACTCGGGCGAGGGGTGCCATGGGGCCACCGGAGGGGTCATAAAAAGGACTCTGTGGGTGATCCAAACTGGTGAGGGGTCGAATCCGCTCCTGGGGATTGCTGGGTTTATTGGGAGACTTGGATACAAATATCAAGTGGTGGGTGACAGGAGAGAGAGGGGAGCGAAGGAAAGAGAAAAAGAGAGGTAGAGTTTGTGACTTTTGGATGCCATCTGCCAGGGCCTCCCACCTTTCATCTCCATATGCATCATTCATTCACAATGTAATATTCCCTCTATGAGTGATTTATGGCCTTGTTTCCTGCCTCTGCACTTTGGGTCACCTGACAGTTACTTGCGTTCCACTCCAACGCCTTCAGAGAGACGCTGCAAAACAAAGACCAACTGCTGCTCCAACTGTTCAGTTAAGCTGAGTTCAACTTCTAAAGCGGGCTCTTTATTTCTTTCAAGGAACAACTCAGGACTGTCTTGTACCAGCAGGGGGCAGCGTGTCAAGCACTGGTTCCACTTAGCATTTGGGATGTGCAAAGACTCAATACTGTTTCCACTGAAGGGCTCGAGTAAATATTAAGATGTTATTGACACTAGAAGCAACATAAGACACAGTGAAGAAACTGCCTTATTTGCACACTCTTTTTTCTTTGCTGGATTTATTTATTTAACTAGTGTAGCCTTGGATTATGTATATTCATAAGCAGTAAACTAAAAATATGTGCTACAAAGTAGCTTCTGCTTTGCTTTTGCAATTTAATTTCAACATTAAACCTTCAGGGCAAAACAAAATATTATTCCATCATAATTAAGGCTGTCACAGTTAATGTGTTAATGCATGTGATTAAACATTTTAACACATTTTTATGCCATTAAAGCTTTTATTTAATTTGACATTATAACCTTCATTCTGTTATGTATGACTTCTAAAAAAACTGATCATAAACTTAAGAGCTGATTGGAACTAATCAGAGTGCAAACTTTTTTAATCGTAGTTTATATATATTTAAAAACTGTAATTATTATTTTTTAATAATAATACATTATTTTTATTTTGCAAACTTCACACACATAAACATCAGCGCAAAGGTGGAATAATTTAATGATTAAATTCGTTATTATATTGTTGTTATTATATATAAAAAATCTAATTATGAGACATTTGCACTAAGGTCCGTGTTTGCAAAAACAGCACTGTTGCAAAAACGTACGCAGAATTAAAAATTTTTTATTTAATTTTAATTTTATGAAAAATTTGCAAATGTATTATTTAGTTTTCTTGGAACTGAATGCATTAGCATGTTAACTACAATATATATAAACCGCGATTAAATGTATATATATTTCAAATAATACATACTCTATTGATAGCCTAACTTATAACAAAAAAAAACAATGCAAATAAGACAAACCAAGCAACTGACTTAAAGTCTTGTCATACAAACAGTTGTTAAAAACAAGATCTCAGATTAACATAGAGTAGAAGAGATGCGATTTACCACTTTGATTGTTCATCAAACTATCCACAATTATCCACAATGACTCATGTCGACCGACTGTATATGGATTGCATCTCACGGTATGTTCTAAATGTGATGATGCAATCACTCTATAAAAGCTGACCTCATAAGTGACCCCGCTGTCAGTACCGGCGTCCCACGGCACCAGATCCTTCCCCAGTCTCTGGACCCAGCCGCAATCCCTGGTGCAAAGGTCCTCCCCAGACAATCCCACGTTCCAGTCAGGGCTGGGGCCCAACATGGTCAGGAATGACATGAGATGACGGGCTCGATCCACCGAGAACTCAGCCGAGGGGGCGGCACGCCTGAGAGGAGATGAGGGAAAGGTGAAGCCAGCTGAAAATAAAGTTGTTGTTTCAAAGGAAGGACTGTACACAAGCATAGCGCCACTTACAAGAAGTCGGTGTCATGTATTATTCGCTAAGGCATAATTTGTTAGAATCCATGCAGATGGTAATTAATCAAACTAATTGCCCTGATAACAAACTATCACCAAAGCAACTGTTGCCATTTGAGCGGAGCAGGCTGCGCGTTTGAAGATGTTACTTGGATCTATTGATTAACATATTAAATATTCATCATGAAACCAGCACCTTATGACTCTCATAGCCCACATTTGAGAGCAGAAGAAAGAGGGAGAGAGAGAGCCATGCACTCCAGGCAGATGAGAATTAAACTGAAATCAAAACCAAGGACTATGCCAAAAGACATGCACAATGTCTGCAAAAATAAGTAAATAAAATCAAAGGATGAATGGGGTACAATAAGCTTAAAGGCACAAATACAAACCGTTGATACTCGGTTGAGACGACTACAATATAATTTGATACAGAGAAATTGTATAACATCTGTAAGATTAAATAAATGTAACCCTAATATCCCTGACCTGTGTTTTAAATGCAACAAGCTTCAAGGTACTTTATTTCACAGTATGTGGGAATGTCATTTTGGGGTGGGGTTACTCAATGTTTCTTTGTTTACTTCTTCTCCAATTCATCTAAGCCATGGATGGGAAACGTCAGTCCTGGAGGGCCACTGTCCCGTAGTATTTAGCTCCAACCCTGATAAAAACTTACCTGCATGTAGCTTTCTTATAATCCTAAACCCCTTGATTAGCTGGTTCAGGAGTTGGATTAAGGGTTGGAGCTAAACTCTGCAGGACAGTGGCCCTCCAGGACCAACATTGCCCAACCCTGCTCTAAGCCCAGTACTGTGTAGCTAAGTATCCAAGCAGATAGCCGCTCTCTGCCTATTAAAGAAAGAAAGCTGGTGGACTTATGTCTATTTCAAACCAGATGTTCAGTTGTATGGAGCCCCTAAAGGGACATGGTGGTGGAAAAAAATATGAGATGGGAGAAAGTTTGCATTTGCTGGAGGAAAAATTATTTGTCAATGCTTTTGCATTCTCTCGAGAACCCGAGAAACTGCGTTCGCGCGCAAAACTTTTTGAGCTCTTTGAAAGCGAATGCAAAGTTTCTCGGGGGAGCGCAAAGGTTTTGCAAGGGAAGGCAACATTTCTCGGGAAGACGCAAAACTTTTGCTAGAGAACGCAAAAGCATTGAAAAAAAATTGTTCCTCCATCTCACATTGTTTTCCTTCACCGTTCCCCTTTAGGGGCTCCGTACTATTGCACTATGTTGGAAGAATGTTAGCTGCCTTTCCCTTGGACTATGGCTGAAAGACTTAAATGTAGGAAGGGAGAAAGTATCTGAATTCTATGATATCTTTTTGGACTCTGTTCAAGATGGAGATACTGAAAAGGATCTGGATGTGTGAAGTTATGGAGCATAAGTTCATCTAGTACGAGAAATGTATGATATAAACTTTCATAGGTTTATGCCTATCAAATCACCTTTATTTTTTATAGCACTTTACAGGAACTCAACAAGAAAATAATTATTCAATGTTGCATAAATGATAATTCAGTGATATATATACACATATCAGGCATAACATTATCACCGCTTTCCTAATATTGTGTTGGTTCCACTTTTGCTGCCAAAACAGCCCTGACCCGTCGAGGCATGGACTCCACTAGACCCCCGAAGGTGTGCTGTGGTATCTGTCACCAATATGTTAGCAGCAGATCTTTTAAGTTCTGTAAGTTGCGAGGTGGGGCCTCCATGGATTGTTTGTACTGCACATATCACAGATGCTCGACTGGATTAGGATCTGGGGAATTCGGAGGCCAAGACAACACCTCAAACTCGTTGTTGTGCTCCTCAAACCATTCCTGAATCATTTTTGCTTTGTGGCAGGGCCCATTATCCTGCTGAAAGAGGCCACAGCCACCAGGGAATACCGTTTCCATGAAAGGGTGTACATGGTCTGCAATAATTCTTAGGTAGGTGGTACGTGTCGAAGTAACATCCACATGGCTGACAGGACCCATGGTTTCCCAGCAGAACATTGTCCAAAGCATCACACTGCCTCCGCCAGCTTGCCTTCTTCCCATAGTGCATCCTGATGCCATGTGTTCCCCAGGTTAGTGATGCACACACACCCAGCCATCCACGTGATGTAAAAGATAACATGTTCCATCAGACCAGGCCAGCTTCATCCATTGCTCCGTGGTCCAGTTCTGATGCTCACGTGCCCACTGTTGGCACTTTCGGTGGTAGACAGGGTTCAGCATGGGCACCTTTACTGGTTTGCGGCTATGCAGCCCCATACACAACAAACTGCAATGCACTGTGTATTCTGACACCTTTCTATCAGAACCAGCATTAACTTCTTGAGCAATCTGAGCTACAGTAACTTGTCTGTTTGATCGGACCACACGGACCAGCCTTCGTTGAGACTTGGCCGCCCTATGACCTTGTTGCTGGTTCACCACTGTTCCTTCCTTGGACCACTTTTGATAGATACTGACCACTGCAGACTGGGAACATCCCACAAGAGCTGCCCTTTTGGAGATGCTCTGACCCAGTCGTCTAGCCATCACAATTTGGCCCTTATCAAACTCACTCAAATCCTTATGTGTGCCCATTTTTCCTGCTTCTAACACATCAACTTTGAGGACAAAATGTTCACCTTCTGCCTAATATATCCCACCCACTAACACCTGTCATAATTTTATGCCTGATTGGTGTATATATCATTGAGTTCAACAGTTCAATTAAGATATGTATACAAAAAGTCCAAACTGCCCATTTTAAACAAGCTATTTCGCTTTTTTAAAGTTTATCAAATATATCTAAAAGGTCTAAAAAAGGTTTTGCCTCTAATGCTTTAAAAAATGTTATGGGACACAACAGTGTGCCCTATTGGTGGAAAGTGTCTTGTACATTTGACTTATGGTTAGAAATAATTAGCATCTGCCATTCCATTCCCTCTTCATGGGGTAAATTGGTTGTGGTAATTGACAGTCTGATGTTAAAATAGGTCAAGAGAATGTCCTGATGTATTGGAGCTGGAGGGAGGCCATTAACCTCAATCGCAAAAGCACCGCGGGGGAAATGCTACTCTCATCAAAAACGGAAGCCTTCGCTAAACAAAACCGCACATAAAATATTAACCGCCTCGTTAGTGAGCGGGAAAGAAACATCTACATACCCAGCAGGTGCTGAAGAGAGTTTTTTTTTTCATGAACCAGACCTTGTTGTTTTCCACTAAAAAATACTCACCCAGGAGAGAGAAGATAACGGAAAGATTTGGAAACGTACACTACCGTACACTAAGTCACACTTTTATCATATGAGCTAATGCAATGACATTCCTACATTTTTAAGAGTGGCTAAAGCGTCACAATACTTTTTGGTGCCTTGGTATAAATGTAAAAGTACAAAAGAGATGCAAACTTACACATTAAGAGGCTGCCAGGCGGGCCACTGGGCTTTGGTTTTGATAACTGTCAAAACATCATCACCCTGAGAGAGACAGACAGAGAGAAACAGACAGAAAAAGAGAATTTTATTGCATCCTATATATAGAACGACAAGTGTGCTGAGACAAAACAGCAAGGATTTTGTGTTCTACTTTCTTCAATTTGTCTATCTTTCCACCACTACGAAAATAAGTTTCTTTTCCATGCTTTATTTCCCCCCCTAAACCTCTGAAAATATTATATTCATGACAATGCTTCACTTCTGGTTGTGCGTTTAAGATTTCTGCTATTGATCCATTTGTTGTTATGTGATACCTGGAGTCAAGGGAAAAAGACACTATGCTTTAACAATACTTTATTGAGAATCAAAAGAAACAGCGACAATAAAACCTCATTAGTAAAGAACAGTCCAAGACACAAAGAAAGACAGAGATCGACAGGCACAGAAAGCGTAAGAAAGGCAAGCTCTGTACGTATTCATCAGGGGATGCTAGAGGCTGAAAGAAGTGTCTGACGATCTGTTCCAACATTCAGACAGGATCCTGAAGGTACCAGTTACCGCTGACAGTTTAAGGTGCAATACTCAAGCATAATAGAGCTTGTGCCATATCGGTTCATTATGTAGACCTCTGTCTGATAACGCACTGCACACTGAGAGAGCGTTTAGTATAAAGGGGCCCTATTATGCTTTTTCACTTTTTCAACTTTAGTTTAATGTTGCTGTTTGAGCATAAAACAGATCTGCAAGGTTACAAAGCTTAAAGTCCACTCCGAAGGGAGATTTTTTATTTAACAGAATCAAATACGCCAAAAAGGGGACGAGGCCTGGTTGAGCTACTGCTATGTCAAAGAGACACTGTTTTTACACCCTATTTTCAAAACTCAATTGTTTGACCTTCCTTAGGCTAACAAACTTAGAGTTGTTAAAATGTATTTTAAACACTGTTCTTGAACATTATAACCCCAACATTTATCTGTATGCTGCACATTTTACAGAGAGTACAATGCTGGCTATGCACAAAAGCTTTTCCTGAAATTGAGCAGTTCCTACTTTGTCAGCACAATCTGTTGTTTGTGGTTCAGAAATTGTAAATATGTCTTATTATTTGTAGTTGTGTTTCCTATTATAAGTTTTATGTCGTTTCTATGATGTAAACAAAGGGCAAAGATGTTTAGCTATGTTCGCCTGCTAGCCAACATTAGTGTTGATGTAGAGTTTACTGTAGCGTTTATAAGCTCTTGCTTTTGTAGAAGCATTTGCCATTAAGAAAATTAACCATGGTTTTGTGATCGATTACTGTTTGTATTACCAGAGTTTTCCAACAATTATCATAATTAAATGGTGTATAACATTGTATCTAAAATGAAAATTACAAAAAAATAAATTAAATACCACTTTGAAATGTCCTGCTTGTGAAATTTGTGCTTGCAAAGTCTGTGCATGAAATCCGTTCTGCAGAATCCTCTTGATTGTTAACATTCTTAAATCTGAACCAGGCTTGAATTGGTTTGAAATTGTTGCCACCCTTAAAATTTACACCGGAGTAGCGCTTGCGGTTATGAACAGGGTTCTAAATTAATACCCGTCAAATGCGGGTTAAAATTCATTTTGGCGGGTGTTAATAAAAACTTACTAGCCAGTTTGGCCGGTGAAGCATGATGCGTTACATGCATGTTACATAAGGCTCTGTTCTCGGTCATTTATACCCCTGGCAGCACTTCCTACATTTCCCATGAACACTGCGCCGTAATGCTACGCGATGATGTTTCATACGCCCATTGGCTGCCCACAGTTTGGAGTGAAACCAGCGCTAGAAACCATGGAAACGAACAGAGAATCAGAAAACACAAGGAAGCAGAAGAAGAGCAAATGGAGCCAGATCAGGTAGTATATACTGAAAGAGGAGGGAGTTAGCTAGTAAAGTAAAAAGTTAAGATTGAACTTAGTACGGCGGTGGTTGGGACAGATCTCTGGGGGGAAGAAGAGGAACGAAGCAGGGGATGAGGATATCGACAGAGAAACAAAGTAAATGTAATGCCAAATGGCTGACGTGTCATGAATGGCTTGTGTTTGATCACGAAAATTATGTCATTATGTTTTGTCAGGATTACCGCATGTACGTGAAAGAAAAAAACGAAACGAAAACTTTCGTGACTTTGTGCTCAAACATGGAACAAAAGGAACAGAGGGTGGCTCAGATTCTGATGGCACCTCTGAAGAACAGCTCTGAAGACATGCAATTCAAATAGATAGATAGACAGACGGACGGATGGAGATACACAGACAGACAGACAGATAGCTAGATAGACAGATAGACAGACAGATAGACATATTCCAAACTTTAAATTAAATGTTTGTACTTTCTCTGTATATTTTGTTGTATGCATTGTACTTTCAGAGGGGACAGTACTGAAGTATTTTTACTTTCCAAGTCATTTTAATTTTTCAAGTACATGTACTTCATCAGTGATCTTCTTTGGAAAATTTTATTTCACAACATTCCAAAACATAAATATACAACACGTTTGAGTCAGACTGGGGAGAGAGGTCCTGTAATAATGTAAAATATGTGAAAAAGAATGTGGTTTTTGAACAATCAAGCATGAAAGCCTATTCTAGTACACCCCAAAAACATAATCAAGACTTCGTAAAAGGGCATAATAGGACCCCTTTAAATTGAAATAGGCCTTGAAACCAGAAATGTTCCTTTTTGTTCCAAAGTTTATCTTATAAGGTATCGTATAACTGGTATGACGCCATTTCGAACTAAATCAGGCCAAAACGTAGTTCGTTTTTCAGAAAAGCTTGCTCCGGCTGGTTAACACCTTCAAACTACCATTGGTCCATGGCGATTACGTAATAGGTAGGTGTGTTTTGGGCTCCGCCTTCTTTGATGCAAACATCTTCTCTGGTTCATTTCTCCCGTTCAGTCCGTTGAGGTCAGACATTTGCGAGTAAAAACATGAACACACTGGAGTGCTTTATTGAGTGCTTGAGTGCTTATTACCCCTAAGTGAAGAATGAAAAAGAACTTATTTTTATGTGAGTATATCGGGGGCCTTTAGTGTACCCATGGAGAGCATGCATTTTCTCTTCTGGAGCTTATAAAGACCAGCTATATGCATATATGCATATGCTATATGATATATGCATACTCAGAGAGCACTCCACAAGACATGCTTGATTATACCATCTAGATGCTCAAAATTGATCAGGCGACTGCACGTTTTGAACAGCTCATTGTACACGCAAGTTAATTGCCTTTCTAAACTAATGCTTCTGCATTGTAACGCTTGCACACCATGTGTAGAACGCACACACACACACACACACACACACACACACACACACACACACGTTGTGTATTGGGCGACTGCACGCTTTGAACAGCTCATTGTAACCCAAGTTAATTGCCTTTCTAAACTAATGCTTCTGCATTGTAACGCTTGCACACCATGTGTAGAACGTGACACACACACACACACACACACTCACACACACACAAAACACACAAACACACACACACACACACACACACACACACACACACACACACACACACACACACACACACACACACACACACACACACTTTCAGTAAAGCAGAATGTATTGTCATAACTGTTCTGTGATTTGTCAATAAAATAGCTTAGAAACTTTAAAGTTTTAGCATATATTTCTTAGTAACTAAAGCCCACAGCTTCACTATTAGTAGAGAGATGCTGCCATGTAGAATTAATTCACAGGCAATCGCGCTCTCGCTAATGCATTCTTATAAATGTAATCTTTACTGTTCAAATTTTTCTGATTATATCTGATTTAGAACAAACATGAATCTGTGAGAAATATAACAACCCCAAGACAAAATGACTGATAAAAATAAGCTGTTGTGCAGGCTTATTTGTTTATTAATGACGTCATCAGTGACTAGTCAACGTCGACTCGACTTTCATCATATAAATGTCTTATGACTTATGGGATAGTTCACTCAAAAATGAAAATGTGATGTTTATCTGCTTATCTCCTGGGCATCCAAGATATAGGTGCGTTCATTTCTTCAGCAGAACACAAATAAAGATTTGTAACTCCAACCGTTGCAGTCTGCCGGTCGTATAATGCATGCCATGTCAATGGTAACAATTGGGAGTATGAGAGCTATGGGAGTTCAAAAAAACATACATACGAATCCATATTAAATCCTGTGGCTCGTGACCACACATTGATGTCTTAAGACTTGAAATTATCGGTTTGTGCCAAACTGTATTTATATCTCTTTTTTTTTTAACCTCGAATGCAATCTATGTACAACAGCCTTGAGCGTGCCATCGCTTCCGGTGAGTGAGGTCAAATGTACACAATATGGCGTATCTCAATCGGATACAAGTGGCAGAAGTGATCTCGCACGCATCTCTACGCCATATCGTGTATTTTGACCTCACTTGTATTTGAGGTAAAAAAAAATGAATAAATACTGTTCGGTTTCTCGCACAAACCGATCGTTTCGTGTCACATCAATGTGTCGTCACGAGCCGCAGGGTTTAATATGGATTTGTATGTTTATGTTTTTTTCACTCTCATAGCTCTCATACTCTCAACTGTGACCATTCACGACCATTATACGACTGGCAGACTGCAACGGTTGGAGTTAAAAATCTTAATTTGCATTGTGTATACAAAGACACCTTCATATTGGATGCCCTGTGGGTAAGCAGATAAACATAACATTTTCATTTTTGGGTGAACTATCCCTTTAAAAAATCTGAAGTTGTTCAGCTTTTGTGAGGACATTTGTAATGACAGGCCACTTTGAAACAAATACCGTTCAGCATATAGATTCAGGTTTGCTCAGGTTTGTCAAAAGGCACCGAATATGGCCTGTGAAGTGTCTTTGAGACCCCTGACTTAACCTCAATCTATAGGCAGCAAGCGACCTGTCATTACAAATGCTCACAAAAACTCTTCCGTCAGATCAATGAAAGAGAGACTACTGAAAAATTAGCATGCTGGTGGCAAACGCTCTTTTGATGCAGAGCTGAGTGAGGAAAGTATCCACACTCACAGTTTGCCGCCCAACATCAAACAGACGTACAAAGTGAGTTTGTAAATTCCTAATGGCCTGCGTGAATTACATTAACGCAAAGACAACCGATACAAAGCAGCATACAAGTCAATATTCCCTTGCTACTAAATGCTTATTGGATCGTTTCATGCAGATTTAGTTTGGGAGTTTAAAAACAGCCATCAGTTTAGGGCAAGTGCACTAAAAGTAAATTTGCTTTTACTGCATTTATCCTCAGAAATAGCACACACAGGCCAAACGGGTCAACAAAGACATATTGTTTTGCATTCAACTTCTATATTTATCGACGCACTAACTGGTTCAACAATAGACCCACTTTGCAACAGAAATTCAATAACAGCTGCTACCAAACAAAGATCTCTGGGAGAAGTAAGAGTGTGAAGCTGCCTCCAAGACTTCGTTCTGGCATTGTTGGCATTTTCGTGAGAAATACACAGCTGCCTTGAAGTAATTAAGCAATTAATCTGCTAATTGGCCAGATTGATGAATATATTTCAAAGAGGCAGATGGTGCTGCACATGCTTGATGATATTGATTTACGGTCCACCACTCTGGAAGTTTCTTTGGTATTCGAACCAAAAATAAATATATGAAATGAAATGGGCCAAATGGACTTCACTTCTGCTTATTCTGAGGATTTATCAAGTGTACTTACGTTGACAACCTGGGAGAGAAATCTCAAAGGAAATCGGCAAACCGCTGAACCAAAAAAACAAACCGGTCCAGTGCTCTGAACATGAACATCGATTGTGGTGCAAAATAATAATAATACATCTGAGCCAGAAACTAAACTCTTCTGAAGCTTTTTGACCTCCTTGTGGGTTTTAAGGAGGGATGTACCCGAGAAGCTTCAAGAAAACAGAAAGACATTTTGCTCAAGGCTGACTGGCGATTTTTCAACCTTTTAGAGAGTCTAGAGCTCCCTAAAGGCTCACATCTGAACACGTCTGTCTCCAGTTCAACTTTTATCACCTGGAGGGAAGTGCACTTTTGGTTTTGCTTTGGTGTTTTGGTCACAAACTTATTCTCAATTCTTCAGACCGCTCGCTCGCATTTACATACTGGTCACACGCATTGGCCAGTTTGTTTTGCGGATACAGATAACCTGTGTATCGCTGTATGAATGCTAATGACAGTATTAATTGACAGTGTTTAAAGGGACAGTTGCCATTTACTCGCCCTTATGTCTAAATTGTCTTTAAAATGAAAGTCAATGGGGTCCAAAACAACACTGGAGACATTTCCACAGAAGAAAAAGTCATACAGTTTTATAACAACATGAGGGTGAGTAAACAATGACAATGAATACAATGAGAGAATTGTAATTTTTTGTTGAATTATTACATTAAGGGAAGACATTACAGGCAAAACCAGTGTTTATCGGGCACTGGTCATTTGTGAGATTTTGGGCTTCATAAACATTTCAGACTAGTGGAAAGAAAACATCCAAAATCCACATCTAAGTGTTTATTTTATTACACCATCTATTTGCGACTTTAGATTTCAATTACAATACATAAATATTTAAAGGCCGTTGTCAGAAGTCTCAACTTCAGTAGCAAACCAGTAGCAAGTTTTATTCCTATCTCTGAAGGTTTTTACACAAGGGCATTCGCATGATTTATGTAACATTTTATTCCTAAAAATATGGTGAATATTTTGACAGTACTTTAAGATTTATGCAGTGATAAAAAGGGATATCCCAAATATAACTCTAATATGTCAACAAAATTAAACAAGAATTTTGAACATAGCTTTATCCGATGTTCAGATTGAATTACTTAATGCTCAATTTGCATGTTAAAAAAACATTTAAAAAATACTTGTAATGCAAAACAACTTAGTTATTGTATTATGATTAATCAACTGGGGAAAGTATGGTGGTAACATGTTTTTCACCCTGTTCACCTGTAGTCTTGCCTGAAATTTCTCAGGACGTCAGATAAGTAAGTGAATAAGTGAATAAGTGAATTTGCTTGTGGGCCATCCTTGATGTGCAGCAAATGAGAACTGTGTCACTCCGGGTCCCAGGCTGCTGTTTCTGAAAACGGGTTTTACACTTCACAGACTGTTGCCCCAAACTGACCCCGACCAAATTGCCGGGGGGGATGGAGCGAGACAGAAGAGAAGAGGAACAAAGGATGAGAGGTAGAGGAGTGTGACTGCTGAGAAGCCAAAGGGTCTCAGAGGGATGTTGGAGAAATGCCTCGGGTAAGGTCATATACACCATTCTATTTCTCCAGGCTTCAAAAGAGTCTCATATAAGTACACGGCACAATCGACTGACAAGGCATTATGCTCACATATTACCAACGGCTTCTGAATGGCCGTAAAAGGAGAAAGATGCCTTTTGCCCCATAATGGTGTAGTTATGGCATCTGAGTCAATGATAAATAATCATATTAAAAGTTCTTAGAAATGTACTTAATGTAGAAATGTTAGAAATGTTTAATGACTAAAAAATGTCATGGTGTTTAATAATATAAGTAGGCTACTTAAGGGTTTCCTTTCAAAAAATATTTAGTATCTAATAATATTTTTCATCATTATAATATCATAACAGTTGTAGCACCCTTACATTTTAAAATGTTATTATATCATACATGTTATTTTCTGTATACATAGATTCCAGTTGTGTTACCCTAAAATTGTGACTTTATGCCCCCCAAAAATATAATAATTAATTTTAATAAAAAATAAATAAATCATGGTCATCATAGAAGACATGTATCCATGTCATATTATTCACAAAATAATTTTTTTAATGTATTTTTGAAAACAAAAAGAGAGTCATGTCATTGATCTACTAGCTAACCGGACCATGCTACACACACACAGAAATGAGAGTAGATGGAGAGTGACAATAAAAAATATTGAGTTTTCTGGAAGTGTCACTCTTTTGGCAAACAGCAATTACCAGTCACCCAGAGCTAGGCAGGCGTGTACTGAAGTTCTCCTCTGAATCACTTTTTCCAATCTACACTGCTTCTTTCAGAGTCATTGCTACTTATCACCCAATAACCTCCGTTCAGAATAATCCTTCAACAGTCCCAGTACATTACCGGCACCTTTGTGTTGCCTTTTATTTCTGAATCATCGGTAATCTTGACCTTGATCGGAACATTGTGCCCTGTGCTGCCAGTGACCGCAATTCCCGCAGGACGTGTCCATCAGCTGCTGCCCGAAACGAGTGCGGCAGGGTGGCAGTAATTGAGTTGTGCTCAGAGAGGTGTCAGTCAGAGCTAACAACTCAGACTCACACTTGCAAGGCTTCTGCAATATTTATTTTCACATCTAAATGATTTCAGCCTTAAAGAGTTCTTAGCAAAGAGGTTCTTTAAAACACATACAACTATCAGGCATAACATTTCCACCTTTTCCACCAAGGCAGTGATGGTTCGGAGCCAGAGCCTATCAGTTCTTTGTCTTTCCACACCCAAAGCACCAGCTCAGAGAACCAGGAAAAGTGGTTCTTTAGTAGCACCAAAACATTGCTGGTCTAGAAGCTTGCGTCAGGGGCTGGGGGCGGGGTTACCGTGACCAACAAGATGAACACAAACTTGTGACCATTGAAATCGCAGCTAATCAAGCTAATAGCTGCTCGATTATAATCTCCATCTATACAAATCACAGTGAGCCTGGTGTGTGTTTCAGTGTTTGTGTTTCACACTGCCTCGCTAGCATTTCTGAGAAGATGACATAAGACCAACCAATATAACAAAGAGGACAACCGATATAACAAAGAGTGAAAAATTTAAGGAGGTCTGAATACTTTCCATACCCACTGTGTATGTATATATAAACACTTATCCTCCTATAGTTTAGCATTGTTAAAATGTATGAAACATTTTTGACTGTCTTTTTGGCACACATTATTTTTAATTGGCCCTACTCAATAAGAAGTCTCTGTAAATCCCTATAGGCTATTGTTCAAAAATCCACAATCTTCTGTATGGATCTGCTGAAAGGTGCATGATTTCACACTAGGGCAAAAAGTCCACCGTTCTTTCAAGTCCATTAAACAAAGGCTCACTTAATCAGCAACAGATCTGGAATTGTTTAAAAGAAGAGAAAAGTTTAATGAGAATGCTATTCTCTGTAACTTTGCTGGTTAATGACTTATGCGACTTTCAAAATCGAGATAAGGTTAAATCGATACCAACGACTTGCACTGTAAGAAGCACTAAAAATAAAGACGTGTTACTGAGTCATGATGAATTGGTCCAAACTACACTGAAGATTATCGATTATATGGGGTATGTATCAGGAGTACATGGCAAAAAAATCTCTCAAGGACAAAAAATCTTTCAATTAATACTGTAAACTATACATTGAATAGCTTTTTCAAAGAATAACTTTTTAATGGCATAATTATGTTTCTACTGGTTTTTTGAAATAAACATTTAAATGGTGGCTGTCATAAAAACATGAGGGATTTATTCAAACATGTTAAGTAAAATACGATGAATATGCAATATAGTGCATATATTTATCAAAATTCTCTTCTCTAGAGTAAATTTTTCTATGAGTAATGAGATAGACATTGAATGGCTTTTCTGTTGTAAATGTAACATTGCTTGACATATTGTTAACAAGCTGTTGTCTTTCCATGGTTAAAAAAACTGATCAAGCGATGAGACATGATATGGATTTTAGTAAGTTGTACTGTATCTTTCAACAGACCTTCTGATGTTCATTTATGTTTGTTTTGTGTTGTAACAAGTAGTATTTTATTTTACTATTTCATAATAAAATGGACAGAAATCTAAATCCGAGACTTTGTTTCATATCAAAAATAACAAATCTTTTTGCGATTTATTGGATGGGAGGCGCACTATAAAGTTTGTTCATTCATCAACTGAAAACATTATAGACTGATTCTTGGGATTTAACATCCCTGTAAAGCAAGAGATTTGTTTCTACACACTTAATAAATATTAGAAATGTATTGCTGAAACGCATTACAAAGACTGTGAAGTAGTACTGCATTGTGGCGTTATACCGTTAAACAGTTTTTCACCATTTCAGTGTTCAGGATTTTTTGGGCGGGGCTAAAATGGTGGCCACTGGAGCCACTGAGCATGGCCCCTCCCCTAACACTATAATGACAAGAGCACATTCGCATCAGTTCGTTAGTACCGTTAGCACCGTTAGCAACTAAAGCCTACAGTTTGCTAGCTAGTTATGCCTTCTTCACGTACATGCAATTACCAGGTTGCGGTAACTTACAAAACAGCTCAGTATTTAAAATGTCCAAAAACCAATGATATCACATTAATTCTGTGAAAAGCCACCTTGATGGAGAGCTGATCACTATCAACACCTGCCTCTACAGTGATCATTTTACCGGATAGTTTTATAAACATAGTTTTATCTGAGACAACTAAGGATTTACTGATAATCCACTGCAGAATGGGGCTGAACCGACCATCTCCCGCCCCGACCTTCATCCTCCCGTCCTGCGACATCTGGTGCGATAGTCGACAGTATGTGCCCACCGTTGAGTGTTGTCCGGTGTGCTTACGGCAGCTTTCCCGTGAATGGGCGTGGTATCAGCGCAGACAGCGGACACGCCCCAGCGTTTGAGAGCAGAGAATACTGCTAAATTTTTTCAAGATTTTGTTAAGCTATTTTATCTACTTGCCGTTTTTTTTTTTTTTTTTTACATTCAAATTTGGCTGGGTGGTTAATAACACATTTTTCTGTGGTGTGACAAACTCAGAAGACATATTTAATTTTGACTTTACACGGATCAAAATTAGCCTGACGTCGTCATACTCAGATTCGAGTCTGATACTGCTACACCGGGCTGGGATTATGGGGCGTTTCAACCGAACCAGGAAAGAAAATGCCTCTGCACTCAATTGGATAGACCTACAACCAATCAGAGCAACGGAGTAAGTGACATATGTTGAGCGACACACAGTTGTCAACAGAACTCAATTGCACGCATGCTGGAAGAAGTAGAAGAAGATGATGAGTGTAAATGATCTTTGCCGGTGTCGTAAAAAGAATTTAAGGATACACAGAGTACTTACCAACACAATCATCATTTTTGAGAGAAATAGTAAAGATGAATATACAAACAAGTTCTCCGTTTAGGATTAGAACAAATTCAACCCAAGTGCTCTTTGTTGACGTGGATGATTACGTTACTGTTGATCATCTGTCCATCATCGTCTACAGCCCGCTCTGACAATTTGATTGGTCCAAACACCTCTGGTTCGAGCATAGTTGCTCCACAATGGATCAAGTCCAGACCGAACTTCCCGACCTCAAATGTAGTGGACGAGGCTAAGTTCAACTGGCATCCAGGCTAAATCAAAATGAGAATCGTTTAAAATCGAGAAATCCTTTTTTTTTACCCACCCCTAACATATAGTTCAGTCACGAAAGTCTAGAGGGCGGGTCAGGATGGTAGGTCCTTCACATGCATTCTGCAAGCAATCACTTCATTACCGCATGGCACCAGCTGATTAGCCTCTGCTGATCCTGCAGCCAATGAGATTGCTTGATCAACATTTAAATAGTCTGGTTCAGTGTATTATATAACTTCCCAGTGTGACAATTAACCCATGGTCTCCTGTGAGCCCACAGCCTTGTGACTGTGAAGTTCTAAATAAAATCATAACAAAAGCGAAAGATAATTTTCATACAGGTGAAGGCACAATTAATAATTCTGACATGAAAGGGATGCCAAGCAACACACCAACTATTCAGATCAAACGAACGAAAACAAAGCTTGATCGTCCCTTTTTATCAGGCTCAAGAATGCCACATCAAAAGAGCTCATAATTTCATCCAGGGTTGGGGGCCCTTTGTTGCTGCGTTTACAGTGGGAGAAGGTTGACTGTGTTTATGGTAATACTGCTAAAACGCAAGAGGGAACTGAGCTAATAATAACCAACTCTTACTGGATCCCCATCCAGGCTTTAATGTAATCCCGGGAAACGCAAGACAGGAGAAAATGAGACAACATTCAGCCTCTCGCTCTCTTTCTCACACTGTATAAGGCTGCCTTATGGATTTTTGTTAATCCTACAGTACTTCTAAAATAAGACAAGACATCATTTATATAACAAATGTATTTTCAAATTCTCTCTTTTTTTGCCCTTTTGCCTATATATAACAACCTTTCAATCAGGGCCGAGGCGTTCCAGTGGAAAGTCTCCATATAAAACTCTCAGTCGTTCATTCTGTCAGTGATGAAGGAGAGGTGAGGCCAACAGCCGGCAGGCATCGGGAAAATGTCACAACTCACTGGCATTTATAATATCTGAGCTATCCCACACAGAACCTTCTTTGACTTTTCTTTAACTTTTAATGTATACGTTTCAAACGGTCTCTTAAAAATAGATTCAGCAACTTGGGCTTTATAGAACAGGTTCTATAGCTTCTTATGTATTGGTTTGTGTTATTCAAAGTCCCAGTATGAATGTTTTCCACAGATTTAGAGAATAAAATAGTCTTAAATGGAAAAGGTTCATATGGTTTCAGGCTAAAAAAATTTGGCCATTTTTAAGACTATATAAGCAATAACTCAGAATAAAAGAGAGATTTACTTTCAACTAAACAACTAATTTTTAATCATCTTAGCTATGCTATCCACAATAATAAGCTCTACACTCGTATTGTCTGTCAATCATTTGTTATTATTTGTAAGAATTTTTGAGAAACATCGGAGACAAAGTTCATACTTAAATGTCACAAAGCTGAGAACTCCATTAAGTCTTCTGAGCTTTGAAAGAGCAACTGCAGTGCTGTAAGATCATCTTCTGAGCGTTCGCTGAAAGCTACCGCTCTACCAGATCATTTGTGCAAGAAAGTGCTTTGCTAAGCTTCATTAATCAATGGTTTCGGCCATAAGTGTGCAGAGATATGACTGTCCGCACTCAAATTCTCTCTCACCCCTGCTGGGAAACAGGATAAAAACGTTAAAAGTTTGTCACATTGCTAATCACCTAGTCTTGTTGTGGAGTGGACAATCTGCCATGAATAGTTGATAGATTAAGTCAATCAGCCTTGAATTTCATATGTCGGTATAATATATTGACAAAAAATTTATTATGAAAAAAAAAAAAAAAAACACTCAGAGGTAAAACAAATTTTCTCTCCATTTGCTTTGGAAATTGAAGCATCTTTGCGTTAAGAAGGGTGTAAAAAAAGGAGGAGGGTTCATGCTAGGCTCTGGTACACAATTGCTATAATTTTACACTAATATATAAGAGATCAAAAATAAAATCCCAGCTTACTTTTCAAACTGAAAAATAATTTATAAATGAATTAAGTTCTTCTGGTATTTTTTATTTTATTTTCGTGTCAAAATGTGAATAATGTTTAATTAAATCTTTTAAAGTGTACATGAGGGACACAAATGGCACCTGTTTTATAGAATGGACAATAAATGCAAATTCATTTCAGATTCCATTTATATTAAAATCGTGAAAACAGAAAACAATCTTACATTTTTTTCAGGTCACTTGAATTTAATTATAAGAGCCAATCATGTTAGTTTTCACTTGTTGCGGTTGAAATTAATTTGATTTAGACGTGCGGTTAAACAAAACACAGATGTTAATATGTTTAGAGGTTGAATAAAGCCTAATTGGCTCAAAAAAGCCAGATCCATTATCATCGGTCCTTCCAATTACACCTTATTATTCGAAGACAACACGCCGGCATGTATCACTTGATTTC
Organism: Gobiocypris rarus; assembly: GCA_023029165.1. Lineage (NCBI taxonomy): Eukaryota > Metazoa > Chordata > Actinopteri > Cypriniformes > Gobionidae > Gobiocypris > Gobiocypris rarus. Next base: position 13,419,619 of record CM040913.1, on the reverse strand, counting down.
CAGCCATTGTTCCTACACTCATTAGCTCTTGGACTTAAACACAATCCAATTAGACAAACAAAAAAATTGGAATAACAGCACATGTTGCCATGTAGCTTAGCAACATGAGCCTTGGTTCTCATTTGTGCACCGCAATGACTAGTCCAGATGGCAAAAATTCAGAGGATGATCAGTTACTAATTGGGCAGCTGCCACCTTAAAATCTATAGACCTTTAAAAGTCACCAATTTCTGAATCTTGGTTGGCACATTTATGCGCAGGCCACTGAGTTACATAACATAATTGGTCTATTAGGCTTGGAGACATATTACAATCTTATGTTGTCAGATTGTGGGTTACAGCCACCAAGAAGTGTGCATTGTGTGTGTGTGTGTGTGTGTTTTGACAGAAAGAGGTATTGTATAACGTGCAACAAAGCTTTATTTGACAAATCCATTATGGCAAAAGAGTATCCGTCAATGTCCGTTGCTATACCAACACGGTGAATTTCAACAACCAATAAGGAGGTGAAAGAAAATGAGTTGACTTTTCATTGCCCTGTGCTCTGTAATTAGTTTCCGACCTCCCGCCAGCCCAGGGAATAGACCTACTTGGCAGGGAAATAGACCTGCTGACCTCAGCAAGCTTGAAGACTTATGACAAAATTCCTCTGAAAGACTTGTAGCACATCTGCAATATGAGAACACACTGGAGTTCATGTTATCTTGATTTGGACATGGGTGGAGGCGAGACCCAGTCAAAGCGTTGAATAATAACAAATGCACTTCCAATAAACTCTCCAGAAAAGGCTGCTGTGCCAAAAGTTTGTTAGTTCACGAGCTTCCAAAAAAATTTTTTTTGACACAGAGAGATAACTTTGATATCCTGTTCTGAGCAACAAAGTGATCTTTAAATGTAATGGCTCACTAAATGTACGCCTCTTTAATAACACTGTTCAAAGCTTTAATTGTGTGTTATCTTCTTGGAATAGGCCCTATGTGAAGATTACGTAAACTGTTTTTACTTTTCTGGTCAAAATCAGCTTTTTCAACTTGCAAGAACCTTCTGTAACTTTTTTTACACAATAAGAAAAATGGGAAGAATTCAAACAAACAAAAATCAATAAAAATGTCAATGTAAAATAGTAAACAAAACAATGTAATCTATATGTTTGAGACACATTAGATATGCCCTCATACCTTTCCAGTGCAATAGCTCAGCATTCAATTTATTTTTTGTACTTCCTATTTGAATTCATGCAGTATCTGCTTGGGAATTTAGCTAGGAAAGTACAGCTTGCATGTCTAACTCGAGCTAAACGCATTAGCAGTACATTCAGATGTGACACTTTGTAGCTCTATGGCAGCCAGGCTCCATACAGATGCAAATAACCTTTCCTCTATGTTGTGTACTACCCAAGCCATCTCACCGTAATTATCTTGTCTTCCGCACATTACACATCCAAACGCTGCTAATAGGAAGTGACACGTGAGGTAACCGAGTCAAGCAATTAAGATGGAGGATTAATGAAAACCCCAGTGAACCCTTATGCCCCCCAAAAATGTCATTCACACACTGAGGACAATGAAACCCTAATGGTGGGAGATTCCACATTTTGAGAGCATCAGGCAAACAAATGAATGACAGAAAACAATACTTAAGGATCAAATTATTTGGGTAACATTTTATTTTAAGTAGTTGCATATTACCATGCATATTACTAGGACATTGGCTGTTTATTAGTACTTATAAAGCACATATTAATGACCATATTCTACATCCCTTAATCCTACCCAATACCTAAACTAACTCACTAATGATTAATATACAGCAATTAGGAGTTAATTTAGGCAAAGTTGTAGTTAGATAATAGTGAGAATTGGACTCTAAATTAAAGTGTGACCACATATTCATTTGTTTTCTAATGGCCAACACAGTATGCGAGAAAATAGTTTTTGGATTGAAACTAGATGGCTTTGATATTAGTTGAATCTGAGCATAGTTAAGCCTAAACATTCAGTCACAGGACAGAGTCTACGAGACCTTATTTTGCTTTAATTTTGACAAAAATTGGCTAGACGAATTTGCACAGCTGAACATTCAAGCTACCATTTTGAAAATGTTGCCTTCTTTTGATACCTCAATTAGCATTGCGCAATGACATTGCGCAGCACCTGAAAATAGGCTAATTTCTGTAAGCATAACCAACATGACAACCTGCTTGCACATGGAGCGTGCGTGCTGAGGACTATTTTCAGGCGCTTTGTAATATCATTGCACCTGCTGCACATATGGTACGGCAGCAAAGTTCCTTGATTATTATGCAGGAATGAGAGTATAGTTCCTAGCCATATCGGTCTAAAAAAATGGCAACTTTTCATTTTCCGTCGGTCTTAGTACATGATGTAACTAAAGAAGAGTCAAGTTTTAAATAGGAAAAATATTGAAAGTCGAAAATCGAAAGATGCTAACGGTCTAATCAGATTCAATGATCTATGCTAAGCTATGCTAAAAGTACTACAACCAGACCCAGAGATCGGCTGAACGGATTCAAAAACAGTAAAACTATGTTTTTAAAAAATAAAACAGATTTTCAAAAAAAAAGTGGAGTGTCACTTTAAAGTTAATAAGTAAATTGTTTATTTGATGAGTGAACTGCTCATTTCAATGAACTGTTGAAACAGACCTATTCAGAACAAGAAATGGAATGTCAAACGCTAGAATCGAATGTATTTGATGATTACCTCATAAAATATGATGAAAAACACAGCCATGTAGTGTTTTCACTTATTCGAAAAAGTAGCTTGTTACTGGCAAGATACAGACGTTTTTTTAATGCATTTAGTTACTCAACGGCAATGTATAAATCCAAAGATAAAGAGCAGGTATGCTGAACAGACAAAGCATTATAAAGATGTCAGTAATGCCGTCCATGGAGGATACGACCGATAAGATATCACCTTCTATATGTGCTACAGTGACTATAACAGTAAATCTGCTTTGACGTGAAGAAGCCATAACTGTCTCCGTCACGCTTATAAAAGCAGACATGATAACATACATATAGCCTACCTCAGGATAGATTAACCCAGATGCGAATGGATTCTCTTGGATTTTGAGGACATTAATCCAAAGATTACAATCAGGAATGTGGAAAACAAATCATCTATGCACAAACCAATTGACCAAACAGGTAAACAATCATTATATTTAATGTCCTGAAGCCCCACAGACTTTCATTTTCTATGGGTGTTTTTGTATCTTGTTTGTAATTAGTTTCTCTTGTATGAGAGCAGTCTGATACCTCCCACATTAAAAACGTACATTCAATAAAATGATTAAACAAAAATGAAAAGAAAGTCTATTGGGAGAAAAAAAAGCAATGTTTAATCATTTTGTTTTTCAAATGCCATGCCACAGAACCCCCCGAGTGAAAAGTTCAGACGTAATTGCTAATTCATATGGCTGGTGTGATATTGATTGCATACGTGTTGGACCAGAGGGCAATTCATTTGGAATTTTGTCACATCTAACAAACAACAGGTGTGTGGTGTTGGGTTTTGGTGTGCCGTTGTCATTTGGGGGTTGAGGTAAAGCTTATTAAAATAAACGTTTAACACTGGGATGCATTTTTATGAATCGCCCTTAGGGCTGTGTGATGCATATTCATTGTTTTAATCTTGTTAAGGAAGCGATCCTTCGCCATGTAATGAGCATGCAGATCAGATATCTAATCGCGTGGCTTATCGCTAGCTCCTCTAGAGCAATTCTTCATTGTCAGGCCAGCGAATATCCCACAGATTAGCTGCAGGCTAAGGCTATGATGTCCAGTTTTGCAAAAGAAAATATGAATTCAGGACACAGAAAGGTGACATGGTCACATGCAGATTTTTTTGTTTTTATATTCCGGAGAAACAAGCGCACGTGTCATTCACACTTTGGATAAACTTATATTTCCCATAAATATAAAGTGACTTTTCTCACATTCTCTGACGAGATCAGCAAAGCAAAACTTTTTTTCTAATATCATAACCAGGGAAAATATAACTATCACAGCAAGCCTGTTAGTTTGTGATTATGCAAACAACTATTTAAATGTATTAGCTTGGGATCAACAACCTTTAATCCCTTATTTCTACTTGCACAACTACCATCTCTTACTTCACAAACTAACACAAAGTCTTCATTTGCACTGCAACATTTTTTCAATAAAGGCAATACTTGACTTGTATCTAGCACTGTGACTGAATCAGCACTTTGTTTGTAATTGCACTACCTTCTCATTCCTACTTGGGATTTAGCCATTTAACCTTAGCTACCTGCTTTGGTAATTGCCACTTATGTAATACAAACTTTCTTTTCTCAAAGTCACTTTGGTAAGAAAACTGTTTGCCGAGAACAAACCCCTTCATGTCCAGCTTATGTGCTTCTATACCGCTCTACAGGCTTGAGCTCAACATTTTCATAAGAGCCAATTAGCATAAATTACTATTTAAATACCTTGATTATTCACTGAGTAAATTAATAAGGAAAGTGACGAGCCATTGTTGTTTCTCCTGCATAACTCTGCCAATTGGCCTTTCAGAGTTTCCTCACTGTCACCATCATTATCTCCAAATGATTCGTGTCATCTGGATCATTGCTCAAGCACTTATTTCATGAATATGAATGATTTAAAACTTGATCTCTGACACCTATTTGAATATGCACACCGGAGACTCTGCATTAGACTCTGCGAATTACAATTCTGTCATTTACTCAACCTGAATGTTAGTACCAAACTATTTTGGTTAACACTGATAGAAAGAAAGTCATACAGGTTTGGAGCCATAGCCAGGTAAATAATGACAATTCTCATTTTTGGGTGAACTGTCCCCTTAAAGCTTCCCAGCCATTGACGGCAATCGATGTTTTCCCTGTTATATGGCAGGGGGCGCTATTACGCATCTGAAATAGTACAGAATCTCAAGATCCAAAAACAAGAAGAAGAAGAAGCAGAAACAAGTGATAAAAGCATAGCTAATGTGATCATCATACATTCAACAGCATATAAATCAAAACTGCCTAACGGATGTAATGTCAAACCCAGGAAGAGGTAATGATTGTAAAACCTTTGGGGGTGTTGATGAACTCGATCTACTCAAACTATGTTTTGATCATCATTCTGAATGCAATCAGGACGTAGTCTTAGACAAATACACAATATACACGAATCAGACGACCTCTGTTCACATGCCACATAGCACATTTATAAGTTCAGAGCTGAGAGAGAGTGATCTGGGATCCAACAGCTCAAGAGAACAGATCTGCCAACAGGTCCACCATCGATGATGACAATATCTGTCTGATCCTGACCACAAGGACAACCCCAGGACAACACACATGCAAACAAATACACTCCAAAGAAACCTGCAGCCAAAATATACACTACCTCTCAAAGGTTTGGGGTCAGTACATTTATTTATTTTATTTTTTAATACTTTTATTCAGCAATGCTACATTAAATATATGAAAAGTGAAATATGACATTTACAAAGTAACAAGATTATTATTTAAAATAAATGCTTTTCTTTTGAACTTTCTATTGATTAAAGAATGCTGAGAAAATTAAGCAGCACAACTGTTTTAACATTGATGATAATAATAAATGTTTCTTGAGCAGCAAATCAGTATATTAGAATGATTTCTGAAGGATTATGTGACACTGAAGACTGGCGTAACGATTCCGAAAATTCAGCTTTGCATCACAGAAATAAATTACATTTTAAAATACATTGAAATTGAAAATAGTTTTAATTGTAATGATATTTCACAATGTTAGTGTTTTTACTGTAATTTCTATTAAATAAATGCAGCCTTGGGAAGCACAAGTTATAAATCTCACTGACCCCAATCTTGAACTGTAATGTAACTTTGTTTTTATCAATATAGTGGTATTCTAATTATTTGTATATTAATATAATAATTGTGTTTACTGCTTACTATTATACTATTTATATTTTGTGATTTCATGAAACAAAACCACCTTAAAAAGCCACATTCATTAATAAAATGGTTACAGTTGACACAGGACACATTCAGGTAATACTCTTACTTGCCTTCTACTAGTTGAGATCTAATTATGTTATGTTCTTAGCACTAAAGTTAGTCTTCCATCCTAGCATCTGGCATGGCTCAAACTGGGAAGACAGAACAGCACAACTAAAGTGTCATCACTACCTTAAAGACATCTGACACCTCCGGGAAAGTCTGTTTCTTTGACGTGCAGGTTTTGTAGCTCATGCTTTTTGAGACAGGCTGAAAAAAGAGCTGCGATGAACCTCCTGACCCGGCAGATGTGGCTCGGCACAAACCCAGCTGCCCAGTCCACCCTGAACCTTGATTTAAAATTGACTCAAACAAGTCATCAAAGGAAACGTTTCAGTTTAAATAATCTAGGAAAGGAACATTTTTGTAAAGAATAAAGAAATAATTTAGATTATAAATTTTTTTTTTAGAATGGCACATTGATTTAGTGTTAATGGGAACCTATTATACCCCTTTTCACAAGATGTAATATAAGACTCTGGTATCCCCAGACTGTGTCTGTGAAGTTTCAGCTTAAAATACCCCAAAGATAATTTATTATAGCTTGTCAAATTTGCCCCTGTTTGGGTGTACAAAAACATGCCCAAACATGCACACAACATTTTTGTGTGTCCCTTTAAATGCAAACGAGCTCCCGGTCCCCATTCCAAAAAATTGTGGAGCCTTTACAGCTCATGCTTCGGATACTCTGGCAACAACAAAACTGGAGAATGTCACGCAGCCAGAATGTCACTGTTCAGTCTTACATGTTCGAACCTGAGCCAGACACTGATGGAAAGACTTTTAGAATGCAACTGGATGTTTCTGAATTGTTAGTTGATAAATGTATGGAGTTGTTGTGGAGTTAAGTTGATTTAACTCATCGACTAGCATGTACTGTCACGTTAATCGAACAAAAATCTTTCAGAAACAATGAAAATCCACTTCTCGGTTGCTTTTCCACTGCAGTGATACCCCTTCAAGTGGTTGGGATTACGTTGCAGTTGTGCAATTGTAAACGCGACACAAAAACTAACGCGCAAAACAGGAGCAATGGAGTCTATCAAAGGAATGGTGTTCTTGATTCTCGGCGTGGATGTTTTTCACCACACGACGAAAACGTTTGTTTTAAAGAAGGCTGATGGCAGCAAAACCAAATACTGCACAAAAAACAAGAGAGTATGAGAACTACAACAAAGCGTAGACGACAGGCTTGCTCGACGGCACACGAGGGTAAGCTAATCTTGCATTTAGCAATCTAAGGTCTCAATCGGTATATCACTGTCACAGAACCATATAATGAACTTGGCTGGAAAAATTTTGTTTTAAAATGCGTTCTGTGTATTTCAGATCCTTCATATTTTGCAAAGTCACCGCCACAGACCATCTGTTTGGACATTTAACCGAGATTCTGAGTGGTGGGAGTGGTGTTCCCAGTTTTACAAACACTTAATGGCCGGAGAACTTTAGAATGTCAGAAGAAACGTTTGCCTACTTGTGCAACAAGGGCAGATAGTCACCAGTCATGGACGGGGCTTCTAAAATAAGAGTAGGGGGAAAGCTGGAACCGCTCATTTGGAGAGACTGTTTATGATTTATGGAGATTAAAAAAAAGGAGTGGGTGGATTTTTACTATTATATGCTGGTGGTTTACACACACTGTGGACACACATCTGTGTTCAGACACCTTATAAAAGTGAATTTTGCATAATAGGTCCCCTTTAATATACCTTTTCACTCTCCTCTTAAAACTCAATAGATACCAAACGCTAAAATGTCTATATGTCTTCACCAGTTATTTAATTTCAGATTTGGACGTTTTCACTACCCAGCTATTTGTAAGAGTAATATTAGCTTTTCTACTCAGAAGTGTCTAGTCTCCCATTACTCCCAGTGAAGAAACTAGTGAAACATATCCAAATAAAAGACCTTTACAATCTCCTCTGTCCACATCTTTCCCTTTAACAGAGTTAAAGTCTGTCTTCCACCTCCTGTCACTCTCCCCCTCATTCGTCTTGAAGCTCTACAGCCAATCATCTCTCAGTCTGACAGGACCGCAGTGGGACTATTAAGGGTATGGTTGTGAGTTTCTGCTAGAAGGCAAAAACTGCTGCAAGCTTGAACTGTAATGTTCTATACAGCTTCGACTAACAACTTGTCCAAAAGTACCATGTTTTTTTTATTTATTTAAATGGTACTATGGAAATACCATGTCTTTTTGTTTTTTTGACAAATACCACGATATATGATAATCATTCAGTATCATGGTATTATGACAATGTACCATAATGCATTTTTTTATTAATTTAATTAAACTTAAATTAAATAATTAGAACATCAAATGCTATTTATTTTAATTTAATCATTTTAAACAAAACTGTATAGTTAAAAGCACTGTTATAAGTCTTTACATATAAAATTAATAAAGGTCAAACGACTATGAAGCTTAATTGTTTCAAATCTGCTCAAAATTCAGGAATAACGTCAGTGTGTAACAGGTGTGGAGACCTGCCATCAATCAAAAAGACAGACCATTCAAATGTGCATCAACGCTTCAGACACACGCTAGAATCGTAACAGGTTTTTTTTTTTTTAATCGTTCGCTGTCTTCGCTGGCCTTTTGAGTATGCAGGCTTCTCAGCTGTCAGTCAGGCAGTGTGTGTGAGCTTTGGCCTTGTCAGTTTGTTTTGTGCACTGTCTGACCTCCCTCTGAATGATATGTGTTCTTTCAGGCCTCCCAGAGCGATACCACACAGCCGCACAAACCAAATTACGAAAGATTACTGTCAGTCGGCCCTTTGCTGCCGAGGTCTCATTTACATAGGGAAAACAAGGCAGGGAAAAGGGGCCATTATTGAAAACGGATTTATGAGGGATCCCTCATGAATTAAAGAAAGTGCATTGCATAATGTGGCTTTATTGTGTTTTGTCCAAGTGCCGAGTTATGAAGACTGTACCGACATAGAGGGAGTCGAGGGACCTGGACGTACCCTCTGAATCTTAATATGGGAAAGCTAGCCATTCTTTCACATTCTTTGGATGCTGGAAATAAGAGTCCAGCTCTTCTTCCTCTAGGGAATGAACATTGTGAAACACCATGTGTGTCCACTGAATCCTGAAATATCGCCATTCAGTCTTTTATATACATCTATATGCCACTGCTATGACTCACAGCATGCTAATTTCCACAGGAACAATGTGGTTATACTATGGTAATTCACCACAGCTTTAGTTTGACCCTTTATATTGATTAAGCTATAATAATTAGGTGTGCATAAAACATTTAAAATATTGAAGGCCAGGGCAGCTCATCCATAGGGGTGCCAAAATGACAGATTTTCCCCCCCGTTTTATTACTGATTCTATTTTATTAATGATTATTCAAAATATTTCCAAATATAGCAAAAACAAAAAACTTAAATATGACTCTTCACGGTCCGCCACATTAATCTTACCCGGCCAGCGAGGGTTGAAGTACGTCAGAAATAGAACACGTGATCAGTTTAATGTTGGGAATTTGTTGTGTTGCATGGTCTCTCTCCGCATTCAATACAGACAGGATTGCTTTCATTTTCTAGGGTGCTTGGCCGCTCATGCCACACTGTAAAAAATCCAACTTATGTTTTGTATGACAAATTCAGCTTTTAAAGTTTATTCAACTATTTAACATGAAAAAAGTTGAGATAACTCAAACAAATAAGTAGAGAAAACTCAAAAATGTTCTGCAGCTGGTTGTCTTAAACTTTTAAGTTTTCTCAACTTTTTTTGTTTTACTGTGCAGACACAGTGAAAGTTGCCTGATTATTTTATTACAGATGACTGAATCCACATGAATGTGTCAAAAAGTGTGCCCTCTGATGCAGGGAAGATGAGGATAAAGACAGAGGTAAAGTGATGTAATGAATGAACAGTTTACTACAGCATACTTGTAAAATATGAATGTAATATTTCTACATTAAACTTCATGCAAGCAGATGTTCTGGTTTCTCCAGATGCTAAATAATCTTTTTTTGTAAAAAAATTAATATCACTTTTTTTAATAGCCTAATGTTTTTACTCTACAGTTGTGCAGTTATAAGGGGATATATGACATTTTAAAAAAAATGATTTGCCAAATACATATATTTATATACAGGTTTATTTAAAATAGCTAAATTTAATGTAAAATTCGCATTAAATATCTAAATATCTAAGTTGAATTCATGGTGAAAACATGAATGTGCATAGTTTAGTGGAAAATTGCTGCCATCAACCGGAAAACAAACACTTTAGCTAGTTCTCGATGAATAGTTTGTGTATGAATGTTAGATGCAATTACTCTTGCTATTTGTTTAGTCCTTAATGTGGCGTAGGTGCTATTTTTGAACACAATGACGGGGTAAAATGGACCAGACTCAGGGTACAATTTTTAAAACACAACCAACACATTTACATATTAATTTAAATATTCAATATTACGCATTTTATGTTTTCAACAATGTTATGGAGAGAAGTGCTTGTTGTCTTAAACAATTGACAACATCGCATGAATAATCACAACATAAATACTCACGAGACAAGGCAAAATCATGATATACCATAGACTTTTTTGACAGATTTGACATCAATCAATTAACTCATTGTGAGTATAAAACAAAAAAGTCATCCTGAGACTACAAGACTCACTTAATGTAAAAGGACAATCAACAACTACAGCAAAAGTGAAATATTGGGACGACCATATTAATTAATGCCCCAGTGCATGCTGGGAACAGGGTGGTAGGTTTTTTTTACAGCGTGGTAGGAGCTGGAGCCATATTTTAGATGTCTATTTCCAATTCAAGTAGTCAAAGAGAGGCTGTAGGCTTTGAAGGGTTGTATGGTAGCTAGCTAGGATTCCTTTTAAAGTCTGTTGCCTCAGAGATGGAAAAAAATAAGAGCACATCCTGTAACATGTCAGATGTGAGTGCTTAGCGTTTGCTTTTCTCGCTTGACAGACTTGGGAGACTTGGGGTTGAGTGGTTCGCAGCAATTTCCTCAGAAACGGAGATGTGGGGTTCAGACGAACGTGAAAGAGGACGTAGTGGGCGGCTCTGCCTCATCTCACGCGAAGAAACCTGACAGGCTCTTAATGGCTCAACCAACTAGTTGAGATATAGGCTACTAAACTCAGATCTCGAGGCATCTATAATATGGTTTGTTGAAAAAAACCAACACATAAAACAGACCGCTAATGTATGTTTCTGTCAATGGGTATGCTCTGCATGCGTTTCACGCGAGAGGAGCTTTTCTATCATCTGTTAGTATGTAAATCTATTCCTGACAATCACAGTTCCTCACATTGGTGTTTTGCAGTTCAGCATGGAAATGAAGGAGACAAGCCGCTGATAGAGCTGCTGACTGCATCATTTAAATCTCCTGTCTGGGAATATTCTGACTTCCCAATACATTACAACAGCGATTGTGTAAACTTAGTTTGATGCAAGTGCCATATGCTCTAATCTGACTAGTCATTTACGCTGTCATCACCTGTGTGTTGATATAGCGCACAAGCGTAGGTGAGACCAAAAACGCAAATTGCCTTCTGTGTTTAAACAGGCACTGAGTGCTAATTTTGACAGGCATTAAACAAACAACAAAGCAGTCCCCCTCATTTGAAGTCTCAAACTGTATGAATAACCTCAATTAAATATGTTTGAATGGGTTATGGCTGAGTGCTAGGTCTGATTCATTTTACTGATCGGATTTGTTCAAATGATTCATTCTTTTATTAAATCTTTTTCCTATCATATATATATATATATATATATATATATACCTATAAATATATTATATATATATATATATATATATATATATATATAACCTGCATTCTAGGCTCTTATATATATAGAGACAGTTCACACATCAGCACAAAAATACCAGTAAATTCTGTGATGTCAGTCAAATTATATATATATATATATATATATATATATATATATATATATATATATATATATATATCTGTTCATTTTGACGTCTGAGTGACAGGTATAACGGCTAATCAAACAGAACACATGTGTGCTCTTAAAAACACGACCCTTGCATAATAGGTCTCGAGCACAACAAGTTGAAAAAGCTGCAAGACGTGGCGGAACGTTCAAAGATCATTTAACGCATATTTTTAAATAGAAAAGCCATTAAAAACCTTACTGTAAACCGCACAGAATAATCACGCCATCTTCATAAGTCTTTATGATTGGCCCAAAGCAGACTTCTTAGGCCATCACGTTCTGATTTCATACGTGAATATATCGTAATCTTCATTCTGCGTTCACACAGAGCACATTAGCGGTAATTTACTGGTAATGTTGCAACTTCCCTTACTGGTAAATTGCCGGAACCAATTTACTGGTATTATTGAAAAGGTCCTGTTCACACATGATCTGTGACCGGTAATTTACCAGTAAAGACTGTTTGTATGAAAGAGGCTAATTGATTGTGTACAGCATTAGTATTGAATCTGTGCATTGTCTTAAAGTGACAGCAGCCTAATATTCCTGCTGTTTGTGTTTTTAATGTTAATCAAACAACAAAAGAAATCCCTCACTGCTCTTGACTGAATAACATTTGTAGCTTTAATACTGCATTACGCACTACTGTGTGTGTGCAAACCCGTTTGCACTGTTGAAAATGAGGCTCTAGAAACCCTAATGCACTATTTTTTACCCTTGCCATTAGTTCACTTGCCATCCTATCGCTTCTCATTTTATTTGAAGGTTGGACTTAATTATCACCTGGTAATAATGAACTGGATTCAGCGTCTCTATCTATAACACACAATCATCTTTCTTCCCCTCTCTTGTTCATTCTTTAATTTACACAGGAAATTAGTAAAAAATTTCATCTATACATGCAGCCACCAGGAGCGGCTCAAGGGCTAATCTTTTCCTGAGCCTCAGCAAGGTATCACATCGCTGTCAAAGAAAGCACAGCTCCATATCCATGTAATACACGGATACATACACCCAATAAGCACTGCTCTATTGACCTCTACATCCAGAGTGTGTCACTGTTAATTACATATCCAGAAACATCTTTATTAACACAAAATGCTTCAGAGGTCTCTAATTGGACAAAATAAAATTTTCATATTCTGACAAAGCAGTCCCCTCATTTGAAGTCTCAAACTGTATGAATAACTTTACTCAATTAAATATGTTTGAATGGGTTATGGCTAGTGCTAGGTCTGATTCATTTTACTGAATCAGTTTGTTCAGATGATTCATTCTTTTGTGAATCTTTTCCCCAAAAATTATTCACAGAGTACCCAAATATATATATGTATATATATATATGTATATATATATATATATATATATATATATATATATATATATATATATATATATATATATATATATATATATATATATATATATATATATATATATATTACATTATTAATAATATTAAATCATAAATCATGTAAACAATACATACAAATAAAACTAAAATACTTAGATTTGAATTATTTAATGAATACATTATATGTTTATTTTAAATAAACACTAAATACTAAAAAAAACACAAGCAGAATAAAAGCAGAATTAAAGATTGCCCTTTTGTATAAGTGCATTTTAATTTCTGAAGTAATCAGTGGTTTTGAAAAAAATCGGTTGAATAAAGGATTCAATGAGTCACTCATAAATACAGGTACTTGTTTTGTTGCTGAATTAATCAGCATACTTGAACGAAACAGTTATAAATCAATGACTCCCTTAAAGGCCCAATCATACACCCGGCGCAATGCGATGGCAGGCGAGATGTTTCAGCCCGACGCAGTTATCATTTTCACTTCCAGCACCACGTTGTTTAAATAGCAAATGCACTTGTGCATTTCCGTTCCACCATTGGCGTGCTGGTCTGAAATGAGGTGTGTTCAGGCACATTGTTGGTGAGTTGCTGTTTTGAGGCAACTGAAAACGACTGCGCCATTGACCAACAAAAACCTGGTCTAAAGTATATTTTATCGCAGTGTGTATCGCAGTATATTTTATGTTATTTAAAGGGCATGTTAGTAATATGAGCCTATAGGCGGGTGCCCAACGCGTGTACACTCTGCTTGTTATAAACACAGGGCACAAACATTTTTAAATATTAAATATAAAAGGGTTCCTCTCTGGAGAAGAGTTCAGTCTTTCCGCTAGCAAATTCCGCCATGTAAATAGCGAATCCGCCATGGTGCAAGCACAACTGGCTTTTAAAGGGAATGGGAGATGAGACTCTGATTGGTTTATTGTATGTCATGCCTAAAACACACCCAAGACTCATTAAGAGTCTTACTAGGTACAACCCTTTTGGACCTGGCACGCTGACCGCTTTTCCCGTCGTTAAGCTAGTAAAAGTGGATTCAGACATGCCCTAAGTGCACCTGCGCCATGCGATTCAGACCATGCGCTTAGATTGTTAAAATAGGCCCAAAGACAGTCACTCGTTGTCACTACCTACTGGCATAAGAAAATAAAAGTAACTCAAAAATCCTCTCCACTAATGCACAGATTGCACAAACACTGGCTGAACTGTGTCCAATAATGCACGTTTCCACTTGTATATCAAATTTGAGGACTGCATATTATATATACACATTTTTTCCCCAACATTGGTAGATGTTTTCAGGGAGGTTGTTGGGAAAAAGCGTTGGAGGTTCTCAGGATTAGAAGAGGAGCTTTGGAAACACCTGGGGGTGCTTGGAAGACTCAGTGCCAACCCTAAGCCGTGACACAGAGCTTTGTATGGAGATCTTAGGCTTTGAGTCCCTGCTATCACAGCAAAGTCCACCCCAGATGTTTCACATTCCGTCATGATCCTAAGGATTACTGGAACACATGACCTGGGCACCTTTGGACAGCAGTGCTTACGCAGGGTGCCACACACACACACACACACACACACCAACGAGGAGAAGACAGAAGCTGTGTGCACAATAGAGGGTTCATTTTGTGCTTGCACAGCCATCATCCCAACTTAAGGCTCCTAAACCCTCCGAATACTAGGGTTATAAAAACAACTGGTGTGTATTGATAGCCTACTTTATGAAAATAAAGCTTTGACGTCAAACATGCCAAAATCTGAAGGACGATTTGGAGAAATTGCATACGATAGATAAATGTTCTTCTTCCATTATAAGAACTGAAGGAAACTGTTGTTTGGCCACACATCTTTTCTATAATGTGAGAACTGGGTCCCTTGAGCTGTGACTTATTTATGTGTTCGTTGAGATTCCCATTAACTACTACAAACCAAATTCTTCTTCCTCAGCTAGATGCAAAAACGACAGTTGGAAACAAATTGTAGTGCTACTCCTCTAGCTGATAATTAAGGTCTTCTCGAGCACTAAACACACATTACGCAGCTCACTGAGTGGCATTTCTTCTCCCAAAAGGTCTTGAAACAATTCGCAGGACCTCCTTGTTCTATTTTTTCTAAATCGGTAATGCCTATTGGAACCACCGCCAGAAGAAGCATTAGCTTTGTTTTTCATACGCTGATGTCTCCGTGCAGCATCCAAAGCAAAGCTGACAGGCAACCCGAAACCTGCCAGTCGGCTGAAACAAGACAATTGTTCTCAGCCAAAGCACTGAAACATCTTTCTAAACAGTGCGACCGTCTGCAGGGCCAGGTCCGGCTGGAACGGACAATGGGCCCAGCAAGCAGAAGTTTTGGGACGGTGTGGAAGAATCCGATGGATACCATCCAAAGCCCCACAAGCTCAGCCTGCTGGAATTAGGTATTAGGAATGTTGTTGTCGCAGCTCGAGATGGAGACAGGCACAAAATGGCTTACTCTTAACGGCCCCTTTGGTGCTTTTTACTCTAAAGTGGTCTTCTGCTAGATCTGGCAGGATACATCCAAGAGAGAAATGAGAAGTTAAATCACAGAAATAAGCAAAAATGAGTCTGTCTACTCTAAATATAGTTTCCATGGGGACTGACTTCATCTTTAATTGCTAGTTTGAACACCGCAATGGTAGAAATTTGTTGTTTTGTTGATGACTTGGAATGCTAATGAGTAACTCTGAGGGTTTCTGTGCTAGAAACTTATCTCAGGCTAACACAATGTGCATACGTTCAAATTTAAAATTGCTGTCATTAACACTTTCAAAAGAATGCAAATCAGTAGCAGTTCTTTTTTGTGGAACTCAATAAGAGACAAATATAGTGTCTTTATTAAGAATTAACATCAAATGAATTAATTAGTTTAAGCTGAAGGATGTAATTTTTTCAACGTTAAAATGCGTTCTCCATTCCAGCTTAATATGCACAAACTACTATGATACATATATGCAATTAAAATTACATGCACACACATTAGAATACATACATTTGGGGTTTTGGGACTTTTACTGGATCACTGGATCAAACTTGACTGTAAAGACATGTATACAAAAGATTTCTATTTCAAATAAATGGTGTTCTGTTAAACCTTCTATTCATCATAGACTCCTTAAAAAAATTATATCATGGTTTCCCCAAAAATTTTAAGCAGCACAACTGTTTTCAACTGAGCAGCAAATCAGCATATTAGAATGATTTCTGAAGGATCATGTGACACTGAAGACTGGAGTAATGATGCTGAAACTGATATTATATAATTGGATTATATTACACTTTGGTGACAGTAGGGGCACATAAATTCAGTTTTAAATTATGTTAAACTACTCAATGATAGATTTACAATTTGAAATACAGTGTTTTGGCAGCAGCACTGTATATCACAGGGATATAGACCGAAGAAGGCACATCATGTTCACTTCAGCAAAAACAATCATCAAATTCATATCAATGCTGCAATGTTTCATTAGCACATACAGACACTAATTAATTGAGATTGCTAAGAAGCACAAGCAACACCCACATAAAAAAAACACAATAAAGGTTCTTGTATTCCGCATGTAAATAGAGCACACCCATACTGTTAGTACAAATGGAAATTTCACAGTTATGTACATCGTAGTGCTCCAAAGTCCAAAAGCATTAAGCATCCTTCATTCCAAAGCACATTTCATTCACTTTCCCATTTCCCTCACACTGTGCTTTTGATAGATTGTGAGATAAATATATCATCGCAGAGATGAGATGATAATAAGATTCATAATGACATACAAGCTAAGTTGGAACAACAAATGTTCTCCTAACTTAGCTGATGTCTGAGATCTTCCAAAGGCTTGCATCGGATAAAAACCGTCTGACCTTCCTAGAGTCAGTTTTATGGCACCTCGGTAATCATGGCGTCTACCTCATTAACTAACTGAAGCATGTTATAATGCTATTCCAAATTTGTATTCCAAGTTAAAGGTGTCTGTGAAAATATGGACCGTAAGCTCAAGGTCAAAACTCACCAGGGGACTCTGGGAGAAACGAAAATTACATATTTTAATCATCATAAAAAAAGAGTGGAAAAGATGATTTGAATTCTGCAGCCTGGCAATAAAAAAAGACTAGAAAAAGATTACATCTCTGTTCATGCACCAGCTATGGGAAAGAAAATTACAGCTTTTAAAAGACCTTTTGACTTTGTGGCACTCCAGTACCTGAAGTTTTAAAGAGCCATTGAGCAAGCAGTCGTAAACAAGATAATAGCATAATTTATCACTAGAGCGATATTTCTGGCATAATGCAAAGCTGTTTTGTTTTAGCCTATTATAAGCGTTAGCTTGTTATAGGATTATTTCCCCCACATTTTAAGGTCAGGGCTTTGAGATTTCAATGAAAAACGGAGGGAGAGTGTGCTAGTCCATACTTACAAAAGAAAGCTAGTGAGCTTCTCTGCAATGGTGTTGAATACATATGTATTACTGTGCTCCTGTCTATTGTCGTAATTTGGCATTCAGAAGAAACTCAGCAGCAGCAACGTGATCTACGACTGAAATATTTATCCGCACGGCACTTTTCTGCTGAGAATGTTCAGCGATTTCCTTCCCGAAAGCAATGTGCCTAATGGTGAAATGATGTCTGCCAAAAATGACAGTGAATGACTGTGATGGTTTTTGGAAAAGGCTTTGATGACTGATTTTACAGTAGGATGCTCGTAGCGCTCGCTTTCTCTAGGCGTATAGCACGGAAAATGATATGCTAAAAAAGTCTGAAATATCATTTTATGCTAAAAGCTTTAAAATTATCAGTAATATACTGCAATACAAATGTAAACATGTTAAAGGAATAGAGCACCCAAAAATGAAAAATGTCCTTAATGCTCTTTTTGTTTAAATAAAAGTAAATGGTGACCAGTGGCTATCATGAAGTACGAAAAAATTACCATAAAAGTATCATATAAGAGGTCCATATGACTTTTTATGACACTTTTGGTGATTTTGTAGCTTTACAGCCTCTCCTCACCATTCACTTTCATTGTATGGAAAAGAGCAACATGAACATTGTGCTTTGAATGATCTGAAAAAACCCTAATGTTTGGATCAATATGAGGGTGAGTGAATAATGACAGAATCTTCATTTTTGGAGTGAAGCGTCTCTTTAAAGTCAAGCAGCATACTGCACATTAAATCTTTTGAGATTTTCCACTGATTCGCAAAAGTGAATTTGCTAAAAGTAAAAAAAGCATATCAGTTCAAAGGGCCCCTGTAGACAATCACCCTCACTAGGGTAACAAAGCATTCGCACCATCTCAAAAGATGAATGATCATGTCAGGTAAAACCAACCAACAGTATCAGAACGAAGATCAAGCATGTGGAAAAAGCCCTGAAAGCACAAAAAATCCGTAAAATACATGAGCAAGATAGAAGAAAACAAAATCCATTTTGGAATATGATAGACACTCGACAGCAAGAAAAAAAGTCTATTGGAAGGTGGCTTCGAGTACTGCACGCTTGTATTGTGTCTTGCACTATGTGTCTTAGTATTTTTAATATTGATTTTTCATTGTTGAACTTGTTTAAAGTACTTGTGAATTTTCTCATTTGAGAAATGTGTAGACAGGACTTTTAATGTACTTGCAATGTCAAACAAAACAAATGTTGACAGCACGAAAGTGCCTATAGCACAGATCAATAAATATTTGTGGGTAAATTTGTCAACCCTGTTCCAAGACAATCAACAAAAGACAAAGACCTTCCAGATACATGTGAAAAATGAAAACTGATAAGACATCTCATGATCTTGTACTGAGAAGTGAATCATATTTCTCATTTTGATATTGCTATGATGCAGAAGTGTACTAGATTTAGCAAAATATCATACATGTATATATTGTTTATACACATATGTTTACTTGGCTAAATAGGGAGATTACATAGACTTCTTTTCTTTTTATATGAAGCTAGTTAAAAATACTATAACAAAAGCCAAATCCTAAAAGAAAACCTTCTGCATTTTTACAATTAAAACAAACAAACTGTATTTCATTTATTTTTATGCTGTTTCTACAAATGAGGATGTCCTCAAAAGGAAGTTTTGGGAGTTTTTGTCAGGTTTATCTCACTTCTGGGTGCCAAAACATGGTTGAATATAATATTTATTTATACAAATGTAATTATAAATTTACACACAAACATACAGGTACACCACTAGGCTAACATACCCAACGCTCCATTAGAAATTAATTTGTCCAAAACATAGTGTTTGCCCTATTTGCATGTGGGTGAAGCAGTATCAGTGTTCATCCATCTGAGATGTGTCAAGATGTGCACTGCAAATCCACCTAAAGTGCATTGTGTAAAAGACAAATGGGAACATGTAGGGTATGAACCTTTTCCAGGCGACCTTTAAAATCCTCATGGAGGGAGCCCTTCGTGTTAACACTGAATTATACTGCACACACCTTCCTACAAAGCTGCTAAATGACCTTCCGTCTCAGACGGCATGCAATTGTTAACGTGTCTTTCAAGAGGCGGAAATGAACATTAAATTACAGCAATGTGAAGATTAGCTGATACTGACTAATGTGTTTAATTAAGATGCTAGGCAGAACCCTCCGTTAACTGATCAACCTTTGACATGTTATTTCCGACACCGTGAGTGCGTGCAAATCTTCAGAAACGTAAAATGAGTGCCAAGAAACTTTTGATAGAGTGAAAGCAATAAGTCGGTTAATGGAATTTGATTGTGTGGGTGCTGACAAAATTTCAGATCAATTATTATAGATGAAAAACTTCAGCAAGGGCATTGCTTCTAGTGCTGGGGATTTTAATTCATCCCAATGACTCAAATCTTTTGATTACATTCACCAATAAGATTCATTCCTTCTGTGGATTACATCATTAGTGTGAGACAAATGGCTATGTCCAAAATCGCATTCTCTCTTGAGTAGGTACTTATTTTGAATAAGTAATTACTTCAAAACCGCTAAAAAAGTATGGTCTATAGTGTAAATGTGTATAGTATGAATGTAATTTGGATGTACTACTTTCACCATGTTGTCATTATCATGTGACTTTTCAGCGTCAGTTACGTAAAATTTACTGCCTTTCAAAAATCCTCTCCTGTGGCCTCATGGGATAGTAGAGTTGTTACAATACCAAAATTATGACTTCAATACGATACCAGACTAAAATACCTCGATACGATACTGAATCGATACCACAGTAATTGAATAATATGACAGAACTTCCATTGCTTTATATATATATATATATATATATATATATATATATATATATATATATATATATATATATATATATATATATATATATATATATATATATATATATATATATATATACAAATATTTTAAACTAAAAACTCACTTGGCCAGCATGTTCCTGTCCTGCTTTTTAACCTTTTTAACCTTTAACTCTTATTGCAATAATATTAATTATTACATGCCAGAGTGAACATCCTTACAGAGATGTCTGCAACAATCACATTATTAATCATGTTAAAGAGCATATTGCAGGTTAATTAGTTTTTCCAAATGAATATATAACCTTGTATGAAAATACTATATAAAAAGGTAATGCAGGATTTAAAATGTTTTAAAAAGACATAAGAGCACAAATTTAGTAGATGAAGTGGCCGTTTCATTGGCTTTTTGTAAAAAACGCTTTTTTTGTCAACATCGCAACATATTACATCACGAGAGGGAGTCATGCGCCAGGCTCTGCGTTGGCTCAGTACAGAATAGGTTGGTATTCAGTACGAGTCTGTGTATTTTCTGTAGTTTTTCTATTTAAATTTTACATTTAAATCAACTTGAGCACACACAACCGACGCATGCGCACATGTCGGTGCGTCTGTGAGTAGGCTATTAAACTAGACTTATTCTCTTTCAAGTGTTATTGGGAATAAACTGTCAAATGCACACAAGGATATGTCAGAAAAACACAAAGTTTGCATGAAAACAATTGGTTAAGTCTGTGCACGTATGCAGCAAGTACAGAAATCCTGTGCGTATATTTGATCTGTGCATTAAAGTGAAAGAAGCGTAATATACAGAGCCTACTGTTATATATGTACATTATCGTAACGTATTTAATAGCAGGGTGTCGCAATACTTTTCTAGTACCGGTATATCGTGCAACACTATGGGATTGTAAATTGCCCATCATATGCACACCTCAGAATCTCGCCAGAAGTAGTAGGTCATCCAGGTAATTTTCGCCTACTTTTTTATGAGTACTGTGAATTCGGACATACTTCTTTTGTCACATACTTTTTTTCGCTTACTATATATATGCAATTTCAATGTCTATTGTGAGTCACTGAATCAATCATTGAGTCATTCATGTCTTATTATGCCTTATTAAACTTTGCATGTCATCAAATAAGCAAAGACATAGCTTTTAAGCCCATTTAGCTCTTTAAGCTTTCTCCACAAAAGACAATACAATAGATTTATTCATTTTTTCCTCCATTTTGTCAACTAGGGTCGACTTTTATCAAGCAACCAAAGCACATGGGAGAAACTTCAGTGAACAAAAAATGTCAGTGTTATTGGAAGTGAAAGTGAAAGAGAATGATTCGAAAAATTAGTTCAAAAACACTGATTTGTTTGCTTAAAAAGATATGTTAAAAAAACTTAAATTCCTTCAAAGATTCATTCAGAATGGCAAAATCCCTTTTGGCTAGTTTGTCAAGATTTAAAATAATCCTAAACAAACGGCATCTTGAGAAAATGTAATGAGCCTAATCCTGGCCTACAAAGAACTTTTAACAGTCCATCTCTGGTGGGTAAATATCTGATAATCCCAAGAAAAAGACACACCATGGTCTGAAAATTGAGCAATTACTTCAACATTGGCTTTTAATTTAAAGTTAATCTGTCCGATCCTGATATCTCAGCACGTTGCACTTAGCCGGAAGGCCTACCTTTTGTCGAATCTCCTCCTCCATTTTGACGGGTGATCCATATTCAGCCACCTGCTTGACTCCTTCACTGGCGAAACCTCCGTACTCCCATAACACGTAGCTTCTTGAGTGAGAAGCCCCGATGAGAGCCGACCAATGATTAGCACGTCCTTTGGGGCAGAAAAAACAGTGAACAAATAACTGATCTTTCCAGCGGCAGCTTTATACAGTGCTAAATCCAACATAGCCTACCAGTTAATTGCTCTTCTGAAGTAACTTGTTCTCTAGCGTGTATCTTAACACATCTAAGCTTCTACACTTGTCTCTCTTTAAAGAGCCTACCGCATACATCAATGTCTGTTTCCACAGACCTATTAACTAACAGCAGTGCGCTCTGTGACAACATCCGCCCGGCATCTCTTATCTCACAAAGTATCGCGGCCCAGGCAGTCGTCTTGCCTGCTTGCCAGACAGTAAATAACAGATCGGATCATTGCTGCCACACACATAGGTAACGGAACCAGCTCCCCTGCTGACTGCTATATTAGCAAACCAGCCCTGAGAGCTAAAGCTGTGTGAATGAGATATTGCTGCCCAGTCTTTCTGCACTGCACAGGAAAAATCAGTGTGGCATCAAAATGAGTAAACAACGTCTGGTTATAGATAAATTACAACATTAAACATTAATATTGTCAAATTCTGTGAATGTAACTCATGGTAAGGCACTGAAATGTACAAAATTATAATACTGTACAGCAATGAATGTGTTTTAAAGGGGGGGGGGGCTATTTCATGAATTCTGACTTATTAAAGAGTTGGATTAATGCTAAACATGGCCAAAAATTTTGTATTTCTGTGCCAAATACACTCCTTCAGGATTCTAATAAGTTTCGGAAAGTATTTTGATTTCATTGTATGGGCACTTCTCCCTTATGAGCGCGTGCACACATCAACCAGAGTGAGAGCAAGAGCGCGTCCATCAACGAGCTTCGTTCGGTTACGGTAGCCGTCGGCAGGGCTGTGATTTTGTTTTTAGACCACAAAATCAACAATGTCACTAAAGAAGTGTGTTTTTGGTTGTGAGGGAAAGATAGCCTTGTTCATCTTCCCAAATAACCCAGCGTTAAGGAAACATTGGATGCAGTTTATTTTTCCGGAGCAGGAACGGAGTTCTGCAAGTGTGTTTGTTTGTTCCCGGTCATGAGTCGAAACCGCAGGCGTGAGTGAAACTGCATCAAATGTCTGTGTTTTGTTGGCAATCGGCAAGTAAGTGCATATATTGTCAACAACAAACGTATAGTGAATAAAAATGTATCCAGGGATAATTCCATGATGTATGATGTGTGTGTGTGCTCATTACTCTTAAGCTCCGATAAAACTAAAGACTCTTCGGAGATATGAAGGATGTAGTACTACTCTATAGGTACTCAAGATTAACATGAGTGTGGCGAGGTAGACGAGCGAGAGACGTGGGAGGAGCGAGCAAGACCGGGGCGTGATTGAGAATGAGCGTCACCTGCGCGGTACACCGGGGAACGAATCATGAGAGAACTCGGAGGCATATGAGGATGAGCGACACCAGTGAAGGACGAGAGGACCAGGCCTGAATTTTATGTGGTGTTTTGTTCACGTTTGATTATGCATATTTACTTTCATTTTGTGTTCATTTATTTTATTAAAGTCTTTAAATGTTCACCGGTTCCTGCCTCCTTCCTTCCCATATCTACAAACTTCATTACAATGAGATTGGCAGAAACTGTGTGTTTAAAGTCATTACCTGGCACAATGTACTGTACCTCACAACACTTAGATTGCCTAATAATGTTTTATGGTAATATAATTTGTCACAAATGGCTTGTTCTTACTTGGGTAGTCTTTGGGATGCACTTTCTCAGACCAGTTTCCATAGAAAGTGACTCTATACTTGGCCGTTCCACAAGCACAGCATTCTTGAATGGGTTTTTCAGTAGCCGCAACTGGATCTGCAAAACCGTTCAGAAGAAGATGGTTATATTTAACTTTCATGTCACAAAATAATGAACATGTGCCATCTTATACACACTCTATACAAACATTAAAGCATAAAAACAAGCATTAAAAATTCACATTTTATTTCCAAACATCAAAAACAGATGAAAGGGAGCATGCAAGGAGGGGAAAAAATGATTTTGAAGATGTAAAAATGTTATCATAGGGATGTGCATAAGAAACCCAGCTCTAAAATTACCTTTCTCGCACAGTCTTTTGGTAAGTGAGCCCTCATCTTGGAAGAGAATGATCCTTCGCTGCACAACACTAGCCCTGTAATGAAGACATTAAAATGTTCACCTGACTTTTGGGGTCTTTTATCTGTCTTTTAGATATAGTTCTGTGTGTTTTACATTTACTCTACCACCATTATCACATTCAAAATTGTATTGTAGTGGGAACAGACGATGCAACTTTTAACAAAGGCTTCAGCGCATAATGCAACATTTGCATAATGCTACTATCTGAGAGCGTATTTCAGTAATCTCAGTCGGCATGCTGAATGCTTTTAAACAATTCGGCTTTTAAAATGAAGCCATACAGAGACATCTACTGATGTCAATATGTTTAACAAGAGTCAGAGAAACAGCAAATGTATTCAAGAGTACATTCCACATTCAGAGGGTCGGTGGAGGTTTGAATCTCCTGCTGATGGAGTACCCCAGAGACCTAACCACACTCGGCTTACATCGGAATATCAATGATGAGTCCTGGTACTGTCCCACTAGAGCCTATTGCCGTTGCTGTCAGTCAAGGATATGACGTGTTAGATATGTCCATAACGCTATGCCCTCCTGAGAATAATCCCACTTGTTTTATGTGGGTGGCTTACAAGAGAATCTGGTGCTGGCCTTATCAGAATGTGAAGGTGTATGATGGATTCTTGGCTCATTTGGGCTTTGCAAAGTGCTTTTTGAGAAATTGAGTAAAATCCTATTTGACATAGAAAGATGGTTTGACTGCTGTTCCGCTTCAAGGCCCTTTCACAGTAAATCCGATGCGAAAGAAAATGAGTTGTCAACAAATTTGGTCGTTAGGTTAAGAGCAAAAATAAATAAAGTACATGGAATCAAATCATAACATTTATTTGCACTATACTGAAGTAGTGATAAATTCAATAATTATAGCCGGGTAGTGCTCTGTTTGTGCCCCGTTTCCCTTCAAGATCCTTGCATAACAAAAGTGACATGGGAAGAAAAAAATATCACCACCAAATAAGATTTTATTGGGGTCAACACTTTTCCTATTGAATTATTTTACTAAAAAAATGTATACAATGGTTTTGAAGTATACTCTCATTTGTTAAACCTTAATGTTAGCCTGGATGCCAGCTGAATTTAGCCCCGCCCACAACATTTTTGCTCGGGCAATTCGGTCTGGACTCGATCCATAGAGAAACTGTTCGGACCAATGAAATTGTCAGGGCGGGCTTTAGATGATTATGGACAGATGATAAACAGTAACGTAATCATTCACGTCATCGAAGGAGCTTGGGTTGAATTTGCTCTTATCCTGAATGGAGAACTTGTTTGTATATGCATTCCCCTTCACTATTTCTCTCAGAAATGATGATCGTGTTGGTAAGTGATCTGTGTATCCTTACATTTTTTTTACAACACTGGCAAAGATCGTTTACACTTATCTTTTTCTTCTAATGTTACTTATTCCAGCGTGCGTGCAGACAGGGTTGCCATGTTTTTTTGCAATGTCGCACAATTGCTACTCAAAACTATAGCCCAAAACAATAGCTTTCCAGGGGGGTTCTCTGGGGGCAAAATGTTATTTTGGCAAGGTTGCCTGCTAAAATTTGCATTCCTGGGTCTATAAATCACATAATTTGGGTCGCTTCAACCCGCGGACATGGAGAACACCCCGCGGGAAAAATACTAACTTGACAACACAGTGCAGTTGAGTTCTGTTGACATTTGACAACTAACGTTACGTGTCGCTCCGTTGCTCTGATTGGTTGTAGGTCTATCCAATTGAGGTCTTTCCTGGCTCGGTTGAAACACGGCCCATAATCAAAGCTCAATGGAGCGGTACCAGACTCATATTCTAACTAGAATTGAGTATGACCACGTCAGGCTACATTAATGTATTAAGTGTGTATATATAATAATAATAATAAATAATATGTTATTTATTCATTAATGGTACTGTAAACAATAAAAAAAAAAACGCTGTTGAAAGTGGATCAGACCGTGTACCGCACCAAACTTGTAATCAATCAGCAGTAACACTCATGATGTGGGAGGAGAGAGTGTGAGCAAGAGGGAGATTTGAAGAAAAAGAGATTGCTGAGAGGCATTACAAACAAGAAAATAAAATAAATCTAAATTGTGTTATTTCTTTGTTGTTTAGAGTAATTATTTTGTCTTTCATGAGTTTAATAAAGAACTCTGTCTAAAGAAGCAACTCATGCGACTGTAAAAACTTATATATATGGGAGTTTTTGTGAAATTGATGGGTTTCCATTGGCAGTATTTTCAATTCTACTCAAATGTGGGCAGTGAAAGTTTCAAATATATGAATATTCATGTTTGGTGTGAAAGTGTCTTAACAGTGGTCAACAAAGTGTAACTGCTCAAGAGTCCTTTCTTCTCAAAACTTCTGAAGACGTTACCCTCTATTGTTTTTTGGTATTGATCATCTCATTTGAACACCTGAGAGACATTTATCTCCAGAGTCCCAAAGCTTGTCAACAAAACCATCACGTTTGCCGCATCTTATCTGCCTTCCACAGCTTGATGGCACCAAAGAATCAAAGGGAACAAAATCCAGATCAAAACTTCCTTCCAATCCCTCGTCTGTTTGACATTTCACAAGAAAAGTGCTGGAGGGATTCCAGAAGTAATTGCACTTTTATTTGGTGTTCACTGGACGCCGTTGCCAGTTGTGCTTCGAGCCTGAGCTCTGGCATTCGGCCCGGTGCAACAAGGTGTAATGCCTCCACGGTTCTGACACGCAGTAGCGAAGTGACAGCAGATCCACCACATTGGCACAGTAGATGCTTCCCAGAATTATTATTAGAAAAAAAACAGACATCCCTGTTCTAATAAGACAGATGGATAAATTAAAAGTTACAATATTTCCTTGAGTTTGTAAAAGGACAGAGATGAGACCAGGGTAGTTGATATGGGTTCTGGGTGAGGTAGAGGAGAAATTGCTATCATTTTTAAGAACTGGGACAGAGGGAGAGAGACAAGACAAAATGGATGAATGAGTACGTGACAGAAAGAGGGGAATGAGATAACTGCCAGGAGGACGACAGCTCATAAATACCCCCACTGTGAAGGTTTTAATTGTCGCTACATAAATTTAATTTCACAATTGCTACACAAACAGATTAAAGTTTGCTTTACTCAAGTAAAAACACATTTGGGGGCTCATTTAAGCACGTCTGCATGCATTATTTTAAATGGAAAAAATATTTTTTTGCATTCACAAAGCACCTGCAAACCAGTTGAAAGAGTGCAAAAGTACTCAAAATAAGGAATGCCTTCTGAACTGTGCTAAAACAAAGGGTTTATATGGTTAGTTCAACCCAATCTCATGGCAAAATGCAATTATTTTATGAGGTGTTTACGTTTAATTCATACAATGTGATGAAAACTACAAAAAACCTTTGAATGAGACTGTACAACTTCATACAAATTAGCCACCAATTCACCAAAATGTAAAATAGTTACAAATTGCCATGAGATTGTGTTGTAAATTCACCCCAAAATGTATCAATTACTGACCCTCAAGTCATTCAAAACTCATTCGTTTCATTCATCTTCAAAACACAAATTTCGATTTTTCATGAAACCTGAGAGATTTCTGTCCTTCCATTGAAAACTGTTAAAAGTGTTCATGAAGACTTGTAAAAGTAATCCATATGAATGGAACGGTTAATCCAAGTCTTCTGAAGAGACACGATCACATGACCGTACTTGCTTGACGTGCAAGAACAAACCTCACTGGTTCTTGCGAAACCTCAAAAGTGCACGAATGACACTTGAGAACAACATTCATTGGTTCTTGCAAAACCTCAATCCTGCTTGCATGACATGCGAGAACAAAACTCTTGGGAGTTTGAGTTTCCCTTTACCATATTTGAAACCATTTAAGGTCTCACGTGACTGGCACAAAAACAAATGTTTGATTAAGTGCCCATGAGGAAAAGTGGCAGATTTCAAATGCATATTTCCCATTAAAATGAACCGGAATGCTAATGCATGGTTTTCTCCAGGTATTATAGACCTCACAGGTTCAGACCAGGTGTAAACAGGCCAGAGTGGCACAGTGAGCGTTCCAAAAAGTCATAGCTGTTGGAAAGCATTTTGAGGGTAAGCCCCCATAATGTGGAAAAACGCATAAATGCACCGCACCATGTACAGCTAGAGCGAGAGAGAGAGACTTTCAGATGTCTTTAATGCATCAAACGCACTTAAAGTTGTTTATGACCTCAAATTGAGTGGGAGAAAGAGAGATAAAGATACAGATATGACATGAAAGCATGAGGGGGTGGAGTGGAAACACTGACACCAAAACATTGACAGATCATTCATATTTTGTTTGGTTGAAGACCACTTTAGTGTTTGTGTGCTTACTGTATGCAAAGGGAACTCAAGTGGGAGGATGCTGTTTGAATGCTCAGAATATGTAAAAACTTTTAAAGGTTCTTCATTTTCATAATCATCTTTGATACGCAGCCTACAATAGATGATGGGAGCTCTCAAGGCCGATACAATAACCGCCCAACATCAATCAATCATAATCACATCTTCTATTGATGGTCCAAAATGTATTTCTGTTTACTCAGCTTCAAATATAATTGAAAAAGACTGTTTTGCTTTTTCAATACTTTCCAAGAGGGTCACTGATAAAACACTGACTAAATGAGACAAGTGCTTAGACTCAGTATTGTATTCTAGACATTAAACTCACCATAGAGGCCAAGATCTCACTGTTTTCCTTTCCACTTATTCATCAATCAATTCAGTACTACCGACGTTCATCTATCAACCTCACTTATTTATTGCTATCCAAGCCCAGGAAAATGCTAAAAATAAAAGACAAATAATACATAATAACTCACTTGAGAGTGACACAGCCACTGCCAGAATGTGGCGCTGTCCAGAAAACCTGGATCCTTGTGCGTCTTCTAGGAATGCTCTCTGTGACGGCCGGGGGGCAGTTAGTCATGAACTGCGTGTCACTTTCATCGATGATCTGTGGAACAAGGAACAGTGAAACCGCACATGAGGATGAGTAAATAATTAGAATTGTGTGGGTAGCTGTTCCTTTGGCAGCTAAGGAAATAATTAAAAACAAAAACAGCAAGAGTCTGACTGATTTCTGGGTCTTTTTAGACTAATGACGCAACAGTACCGTAAATGAGCGCAGGGTGACTATAGGATCATCTGTGGGTCAAGATGACTAACTGTACATGACAGCCCTTTGTGAGTGCAAAAGACAAATATTTGTAACTGATGGCTCTGTGCAACTTAAACCTGGAGCTTATATTAACCCATGAGGCAACATTTTGACATCTAGGATCACCAACTTTTAATTGAGAAAAACGCACCACTGCAATTCATACACATGAACTGGCTTTATAAAGCATTGAATATATGCCTGATTATAACGCTCTTCTGTGTCATTTGTTCATCATTTGATGAATTACTTTTTCCATGATAACTAAAAATGCAATTTAAACATCCATTTTTAATAAAATTGTTTAATTAACTGCTTTCCCCAGGCAGTAAAAGCGCAAAGTTAATTGCGCCAAGCAAATAGAGCTGAGTTTTGTGAGAAGAAGTGATATAATAAGCTCTAATTTAAAAAGAAAATGGTGAATGGTTTATGCTAAAAAGAATGACAGCAAATTTAAATACTTACAATGTGTGGTTAAATTAGATTTCGAGAGGTTAGTAAATAAGATGCAGGTTTTTGCACTGAAATATATAAATATTCAAAAAACAATGAAGACTTCTTTCTCCTCTTTTCAATATCTGTCACGTGTACTTTTGAACATGTTTATAGCTATAAGTAAAAAAACTATTTAAAAAAACACAATAGTACGTCTTGGCAAGTCCACATTTTGTTTATTGTAAAATTAATTAAATCCATTATTTTCCTCACATTTCTACAAACAATACCCCATAATGACAATGTGAAAGATCTTTGCAAAAAAAAAAAAAAAAAAAAATTATATATATATATATATATATATATATATATATATATATATATATATATATATATATATATATATATATATATATATATATATATAAAATAAAATAAATAATAATCTGTACAGTATACTATAAAGTATTCACAGCCTTTGCTCAATATTTTGTTGAAGCAGCTTTGGCACCAATTACAGCCTCAAGTCTTTTTGAGTATGATGCTGGAAGCTTGAAACACCTATTTTTGGGCATTTTCTCCCATTCTTCTTTGCAGGACCTCTCAAACTCTATCAGGTTGGATGGGGAGCGTCAGTGCACAGCCATTTTCAGATGTTCAATCGGGTTCAAGTCTGGGCTCTGTCTGGACCACTCAAGGACATTCACAGAGTTGTCCCGTAACCACTCCTTTGTTATCTTGCCTGTGTGCTTAGGTTGTTGTCCTATTGGAAGATGAACCTTGACCCCAGTCTGAAGTCTAGTGCACTCTGGAGCAGGTTTTCATGAAGCATGTTTTTGTACATTGCTGCATTCATCTTTCCCTGGATCCTGACTTCCTGTCTCCCAGTTCCTGCTGCTTAAAAACATCCCCACAGCATGATGCTGCCACCACCATGCGTCACTGTAGAGATGGTATTGGCCAGCTGATGAGCGGTGCCTGGTTCCCTCCAGACATGACGCTTGCCATTCAGGCCAAAGAGTTCGGTCTTGGTTTCATCAGACCAGAAAATTTTGTTTCTCGTGGTCTGAGAGTCCTTTTGGCAAACTCCAATGTTTATGTTGTTGCATTATGGGGTATTGTTTGTAGAATTTTGAGGAAAGGAAAATAATAAATTGTATCCATTTTGGAATAACGCTGTAACATAAAATGTATATATATATATATATATATATATATATATATATATATATATATATATATATATATATATATATATATATATATATATTGCTCCAAGTGATGGAAAATTCCACTGGGGATTGAAAAGTACAATTTTGTTGCATGTTTCAAAATGAAACCGCTGCCAAATGTCCATCGAAGAGTCAAATCCATGCTTGTGGTGCATTAAGTTCTTCCTCCCTCTTTCTCACTCTCCCTCATTCTCTCCATTTCCACTACCCACTCTTTCACACACACTCTCATGCAAACCCAAAGCTGGACACAGTATCCTCTGATTCTGTCCTTCATTTCCACAAAGTAAAAGCTGTAATTTTGGCATCTCAAGCAACCTTGCTGCAACCGTGTTCAGAAAAAGACAGTGAACCGGAAACTTCTGAATTTATAGGGAAACTAGGCTAAATTTTGTAAAGACATGCTTGAGCTGTAGGACTGTGCAACAGTCGCTCTCCAAGTGTTTATTTTAAAAGAGGCCATGCGGGCCAAGCAGCCGGGTGCATTGTTTCCTGGGTAAAAAGGGGCTGTAAGTGGCTGTCTCAGAAATGCTGCGAACCAGCTGGGAGAACGTTGTAGGAAACAGAGGAGAAGAGAGGCATTTGTTTTAATTGTGGCTCCTGGCGAGGCTGTGTGGCCCTGCTCCTGAGGGACAGAGAAAGCAGTTTTCTGTTTGCTCTTTTAAACTCTTCCTCTTTCAGTTTGTCTCTCTCGCACGCACAAAACTCTGTGGCCTGACTGAATAATCACGTCTCCTCAAGGAATGGAGGATGTTTCATCTTCCAGGGGGTTCCTTGGAGAGATTAAGCAAAATGAATGGCAAGATGTCACGATGTTTATTTCAACCACGCTGGTTTGGCTCGAGAGTTGTTTGTCAATTTGTGCTAGCAAAAGAAGTGCAACAGCATTGTATATTATGAACTGTCATGATGACTGATGAATATGAATATTTTGAAAGGCACAGTAAACAGACACGGGTAGCAAACATCTTGGAATGAAACTTTTCAGAGTTTAACATCTAAAAGTTACAAACTGCAATACAGCAAACACACAGAAATGTTTTATTCAGGAAAAACTGTAATAATGCAGGTCATGGTCAGGGTCTTTGATCAAATTACTGAAGTAGAATGAACTTCTTATAGATTTCACCCAGCAAATGTGTTTGCAATCATTTTCAGTGGGCAAAAATTACATTACACAAGAGCACCCTAATAAATGGGTCGAGCTCCCTGCGATGAACTCAGGCTCATAAAAATAGATTCCCATGTTACAAATGGTGTCATTATGCTAGAGAGGACAAGTTAATGTTTTTCTCAGACATTATATCACACAATATATTATTGTATAAATATTCGAAAACGGGCAAGGTCATTGAGATGAAGTTAATTTTTGATATATCACTCTTTCCCCGCCAGCGTTTTGATCATTTTCACAAAAATGTTCATGGCCCCCAGAATATTTTGTTGTATGAATATCTGAACATATTACTCTGCTTTTAAATTATAATTATAATTAAGTTTTATTCTAGCTTAACACATTATTTTTCCCCCCAACACTTTATATGGGTAAGTTTCATAAAAAAAGCAACATTTTGAGCAAAAGCTGAGAAAATATTTTTTTTGTCAAAGACTACATCTGTGCGGAGAAGCCTTAACTGTGAATTGAGCATCGTGCTTCACTCTATATTCATAAACTGTTAGTATTTTTTTAAGTTATTTTTTATTTTTGCAAGGTAAAACATGATAATAATTGATAAATGCATGATTCACAATATACGTGAGGTTAAAATAAAAAAAACAACCAAAAATACCAAGACCAATTTGATTGAATGCAACTTTTTAGATTCAATAGCATAAAATAAAATTTAAAAAAATAATTAAACCAAAAATTACATTTCTAAAAGCTCTGTATTTGCATTTTGAACTAGATTTGAAAGAAAAAAAACATCTCTGGCATCATTATTTGTCATTGCGTCATAAATGTTTAGGACGAAAGCACAGCTTTTTGTTATTTTGTCTCATCTTTTTGTAGTTGCTTTTATTGTGTTTTTTTTCCCTTCTTTCAATTTAGTCTGTCAAGACGAAAGAATCCCCAGTTAAAGACTTCAACAGAGGACGTCTGCTAACATCCGCCAGGCAATCTGAGCGCTGAAAAACACAGCGGTAAGGAGTGCAGAGCTGCAACCACAGTTAATGAGATCTGGGGGGAGAGATGCAGTGCTAACAGGCTTCCTGCTTCAGTTTGGGAAGCACTGCGGCTTGATGTGGAGAGCACTAAATGATAGGGGTCCTGTCTTTCAGAAAGGACACGGCTTTGAGACAGTCAGTGCGTTGCCAATGAGGAGCAGCATGTCTGAGACTACTTCAGCTTTGCTCTCTGGCAAAAGATGGATTTTATATCCTTAAAACACTAAGTGTGGTCACATTTACTTATGTTTTTCCTGCAACAGGTTCTAATGGGTCAGAGAGGATTCGCTGTGTTGACCACCAGAAAGTGATGTATTTTTAAGTGTTACTTAATACATCGCTTCATATAGACAGTAGATAATGTACCCTTTTGCCTATGAAAATGTTACCGTTAATGTGACATCCTCTGGTGTAGGACATCGCCTACAGCCGTTTTAAAAGTCTCCATGAAATCAAAATATTGCAGTATTTATTCTAAATGATTTATCTGTGCACATGATTCACGTGTCCTCATAATCTTTAAATAAAATAACTTCTTTCTCTTACAACGACATCTCTTCTCTGAGGATGTGTTTACTGGCACAAGGTTGGGACAACACGTCACTCATATGACATCACAGCAATAGCGAGCCACAACCCTCAGAGTCCCAAAATCAAGTCTCAACCTGCATTTTTTCTTGTTCGAGAAGCTGTTTCACTCTGACATACGTCACAATAGGGAAGAAAAGACTATCGCAACTTCAGTTTCATGCCGACTTTAACAAAGGGGTAATTACCTTTGACCTCTACCGATAATGACTTTCCTTTTATGTTAATGTTTTTTATTCATGACAACAGAAAATGTCATCTTCGACTGGATTTATTTCAAAATACATAATTATTTGGGGGTGGGTGTGTGTGAGGGGGGTTTGAGATTACATTCTTGTTTTGTAATCAAATGTGTTTTTTATGATTTAATATTTCATGAATCAAAGGGTTAATGGTCGTTTTCTTCCTAAAACGTACCACGTCTAAATACAGACATGCAGACGCAACCCGACATAAACTGCAAATCATTTTGCAGAGACTGCAATTAGACTGTCATCTTTGATTGCCACAGTTCAAGGCAGTTATACGGGGTCACTGCAATCCCTCACCTTGAAAGTGCCGGCGTAATCGTCAGGAGTGACGCCCTCCCTTCCTTCCTTCAGTGCAATGAGGGTAAAGCCACGAAAGTAAGATGGGCTGGAGGCATACAAGCTCACTGAAGAGAGACAGAGAGAGAGAACAAAATATAGGTCAGAGGTACCAGAAATGAGCTTAACTGTAGGTCAGATCTCAACAGTGTGCCAGGGCAAGTCACAAACTGCTCTCGCATTTGGCACGTACATTTGCGTGTAAGCGTGTGTGGGATGTGCGAGTGCTTTTCACATGGAGCGGTGAATACATATGCATGTACAAACACGCAGGGCATAAAACCCTCATAAAAAGGCATCTGCTGCTTAATGAAGGCCACTTACATGAATCCAAATGGCAGTGAATATCAGGTTATGGAGCATTTTGATGCTAAAACCAATATTAAACTTAACCTGACAGGTAAATTATTGTGGAAACATATACACCGAGTTATACTGCCAATATTTTTTTTCAAATGAGTCACAATGTAGTCTAACAGATCCTCACTTGTAGGGGAGATTGGGTAAGATTGGCCATAAATGGCCGCCATCCTCCTAAGGTGAAAGTTGTAAAGTGTGTAAAAACTAAGGATTTAAAGGACAAAATATTCTGAAATTATAATTTCTTGTCTATGTTCGAAATCATAATAAATGGCTGTTAAATTGCAGAATTGGCATCATCTGAATCAGCAGGATGTCTTAATTTGACATGACACAATTCATTATTTCCAGTAAAAAATAAATATACTGACTAAGCAAGGGAGGTTGTAACACACTTTTGTACTATTGGTCCCACAAGATGGGACAAAATAGACTACATTTGCAACAGTTGTTTGCTTAGTTATTATATATTTCCATATTTGTTACATAATTTTGAATAAAAATGTTAACTATATCAGTTAAATTAAAAATGTTTTAATTAAAGCAGAAGTGATACATACACAATAAATTCATGCTTATAATATCCACGTTGTCTAGTGTTAGGCTACAGTAAGGTAGTGTTGGTTGTAACCACAGCACTCTTTATACACAGATTTACACTGTACATGTCTAAACTATTTTAGTTTGTGGCAGAGATGTGAATATTAAATTTGAGACACCTAACACACACACACAAACACAAAGTTAGTGAAGTTTAAACAAAACGCGCTACTAAAAATCCCACTTTCCCTTTTCCAAATATCCTCTTTGTTAAACATTCCAGGTTTCAGTGCAAAAAAAGCATATTTTTAAACTCTTTTTCAATAACCATACATATTCACCACATTAAGCGTGTCAGCCAACTTGGTTTACCTGCACCGAAGACGACGCTTTACGCACCAATATTTACAAACTCCACAAATGCTGTTTTTGCACAGGGGTGAATTAAAAGCCTTCTAAATTGGACGTTAAAGCACAATTTGTGACCTCTAACCTCTGTAAGTGCTCCCGGGTTGGTAAGTTTCTGGGTCTCCTTCAACTCTGAGGCGAAACTCGTTCTGTCCTTCTCTCCGAGCGCCCCGCGTTTGCGACCGCAAGATCCGACAGAAACCACCCTCGGATCTCGACTGTCTCTCTGTGGTATCTCTTCTGAACGCATCCGTGTGGATCAAAAAAACATTTAAGAATACTAACAGCACAACCAGTCCGTCTTTGTCCATCATTTCCCCTTCTTTGCCTGTCCAAAACACAAGTTTGCAATCTAGTACCAGTAAGAAAACGCAGCCAAAGAACTGGAAAAGACGGTCAAAACAAACAGACGCATAAATCGACCCGACTTGTCTATTTTAGGGTCCATTCACGAATAAAAGAGCAAAGACGCCGTATCCATTCCCACTGAGATTGCGGACGGTTGAGATAGTCCCGTGCCCGCGGTGCGCGAGATTGATTGAAGGCGAGCGCGGAGACAGAAGACTCAGATGTTGACTTTACTCAAAGGATATTCACACTCAGAAATACCTATATGGTCTCCTTGATAACCGACCTCAAACTTAAAGAGAATAGATTCAGACTTTAAACAAAACCTAGACATAGACGGCTGACATTCTTGGTGAGACGCTCTGAGGAGAGAGAGCGAGATCGCGAATGTTTGAACAGCCGCGAGCCGCAGGAGAAAAGAATCACAGGGAGCTGCGCACTAAGGAGACATGGAGGATGATTTTGGGAACTCCTACGACTGTTATGTCTGTTTATGCAAGGGAATGATTTGGGGGCACATATTTTTAATGTGAGGAATTAACTGCAGGTTCATTTACGGTCCATTTTTTCCACACTTTGTTAATATACTAAATATCGTGCAATCACAACCGTGATACAACATATATTTAAACAGTTCTATAAAAGTCATTATTACAGGGTAACTTATTTTTCAGACAAAATTGGCCAACATGGGCTACAAGCTGAAAACCGGACTGAGAGTAAATATAGGCTATGAGTGGAAAAGAGTCCTGCTCAAAGCACTCTGTAATCAGCCCTGCTCCAGATCCATTTCGGGTTTTCCCTTTCACAACAGTGAGAGAAACCCGTTCCGAGCGATCCAGGATATGAAAAACTATATTTCAATGCTTTTGCATTCCAGAAATATTCGCATTTGCAGGAAAAACTTTTGTGTTCTTCGCAAAAGTGCAAGACATTACAAAGTTTCTCAGGGGAACGCAAAGTTTCTTGAGGAAATGCAAACCACTTTACAAGTGAACACAAAGTTTCTCAGGGGAACTCAAAGTTTCTTTAAGGAACTCAAAACAATTTTGCAAGTGAATGCAAAGTTTCTCCAGGGAATGTAAACATTTTGTGAGCAAATGCAAAGTTTTTTTGGGAAGGCAAACATTTTGTGAGGGAAGTGAACACAAAGTTTCTTGAGGGAACGTAAAACATTTTGCAAGTGAATGCAAAGTTCCTTGGGGGAACGCAAACCATTTTGTGAGCGAACGCAAAGTTCCTCAGGGAAGGCAAACCGTTTTGCAAGTGAATGCATCGTTTCTCGGAGGAACGGGAACATTTTGTGAGCAAACACAAAGTTCCTCACGGAACGGAAACATTTTGTGAGCAAACGCAAAGTTCCTCAAGGGAACGCAAACATTTTGTGAGGGAACGCAAAGTTCCTCAAGGGGTACGCAAACATTTTTTGAGCGAATGCAAAGTTTCTCAGAGGAACGCAAACATTTTGTGAGTGAACGCAAAGTTTCTTGAGGGAACGCGAAACATAATAGCAAGTGAATGCAAAATTCCTTAGGGGAACGCAAAACATTTAGCAAGCGACTGCAAAGTTCATTGGGATAGCGCAAACATTTTGTGAGGGAATGCAAAGTTTCTCGGAGGAACGCAAAACATTCGTGAGAGAAAGCAAAAGCATTGACATAATCCTTAACCATGTGCTTTTAGGGGCTTCATAGATTTCAAAGTAAAATTCAGAATAAATTTTTTTTTGTGTTAGAAATTAGTTACATTTTGTAAAATCCTTGCAATATTTTAGTGTTAATTGTAATACTGAATATTGTAATATTACATTTCTATGTATATTTACTTCATAATTCTTGACAGGAGAATTGCATTAGTGTTGAATGGGAGAATGGTGCTGTAACAGAAGTCTAACACTGATGTGGACTCAGATATCATTAGAAACTTGGTATAATTTGTAAATATGGTAATATATAAAAATAAAATAATTTTTTTACCAATTTGGTCATATTTTTATACAAGGCCAAGGCAGTCTAAAAAAATTAGCATATTTCATCCGACCAATAAAAGAAAAGTGTTTCAAATAATTATGTTCAGTTATGCACTCAATACTTGGTCGGGAATCCTTTTGCAGAAATGACTGCTTCAATGCGGCGTGGCATGGAGGCTATCAGCCTGTGGCACTGCTGAGGTGTTATGGAGGCCCGGATGCTTCGATTGCGGCCTTAAGCTCATAGCTCAAGTTAGAGTGTTGGGTCTTGCGTCTCTCAACTTTCTCTTCCCAATATCCTACAGATTCTCTATGGGATTCAGGTCAGGAGAGTTGGCAGGCCAATTGAGCACATTAATACCATGGTCAGTAAACCATTTACCAGTGGTTTTGGCACTGTGAGCAGGTGCCAGGTCATGCTGGAAAATGAAATCTTCATCTCCATAAAGCTTTTCAGCAGATGGAAGCATGAAGTGCTCCAAAATCTCCTGATAGCTAGCTGCATTGACCCTTCCCTTGATAAAACACAGTGGACCAACACCAGCAGCTGACATGGCACCCCAGACCATCACTGACTGTGGGTACTTGACACTGGACTTCAGGCATTTTGGCATTTCCTTCTCCCCAGTCTTCCTCCAGACTCTGGCACCTTGATTTCCGAATGACATGCAAAATTTGAGCGACAGTCCAGTGCTGCTTCTCTGTAGCCCAGGTCAGGCGCTTCTGCCGCTGTTTCTGGTTCAAAAGTGGCTTGACCTGGGGAATGCGGCACCTGTAGCCCATTTCCTGCACTCCCTTGTGCATGGTGGCTCTGGATGTTTCTACTCCAGACTCAGTCCACTGCTTCCGCAGGTCCCCCAAGGTCTGGAATCGGTCCTTCTCCACAATCTTCCTCAGGGTCCGGTCACCTCTTCTCCTTGTGCAGCGTTTTTTGCCACACTTTTTCCTTCCCACAGACTTCTCACTGAGGTGCCTTGATACAGCACTCTGGGAACAGCCTATTCGTTCAGAAATGTCTTTCTGTGTCTTACCCTCTCGCTTGAGGGTGTCAATGATGGCCTTCTGGACAGCAGTCAGGTCGGCAGTCTTACCCATGATTGCGGTTTTGAGTAATGAACCAGGCTGGGAGTTTTTAAAAGCCTCAGGAATCTTTTGCAGGTGTTTAGAGTTAATTAGTTGATTCAGATGATTAGGTTAATAGCTCGTTTAGAGAACCTTTTCATGATATGCTAATTTTTTGAGATAGGAATTTGGGGATTTCATGAGCTGTATGCCAAAATCATCAGTATTAAAACAATAAGACCTGAAATATTTCAGTTGGTGTGCAATGAATCTAAATATATGAAAGTTTAATTTTTATCATTACATTATGGAAAATAATGAACTTTTATCACAATATGCTAATTGTTTGAGAAGGACCTGTATGCTGTCTATCTGTCTGTTCAGAGGGAAGTTAGAGAAACACACCAGCAGATGTCATTAACGCATCCTGACTGACTGCACTGGAAATATGCCATAATAATTAATGAAAATGATTTCCATACACCATTCAATTAGCTTACAAATGCAGTTATTTTAATCTAAAGAGTCATCTTAAAATACACCATCTTTGCAACATTTATAATATCCATTTTTAAAAACCCTTTATTTAACTGTAGATTTCATAATAGAATATAGAAATACGAAATGTCCACCTAAATGGAACTTTTTAATTGTATTTTTTCTCTACCAAAAATCACCTTTTAATCTGTCTCACTGAAGATCAAAACAACATGCTTCACCAAAAGGGCAAACCTATAGTCACTTTCTAACAATACAAAGACCAAATCTGCCCATAAATGTCTATAGAAGACGACCTTCCAGGCTGAGTTGTTAGTTTGGCACCTCACACTTTCACTAACCTGTGTGTGATCTTGTCACCCGACCTATTGATCTGCCTGGGGTTGCGACAACTCAAGGGGCTGTGAAATATGGCAGAAGGTTTGTTGGGCTGTATTGCCCTAAAGCTCAGGGCTTGTGTGAGAGAAACACACCAGCAGCATTGGAGCTTGTTAATGCTTCAGTTCATCTTTGGCACAGGCTGTGCAACTCTGGAGAGAGATGAGAAAAGAAAGTTTAGAGGGGTATACGTATGGGGAATGGCAAGCGGACTGACATTTCTTTTCTGTTTTTTCCCCTGTTTCGTCCAGTTTTTCACCCACAGAATCCAAAGACAAAGTTCAGAAATGTAAAAGTAAGTTAAATATAGAGAAAGAGGTGAAACACTTCAGCTCAACCAGACAAATCATATACTTTGTCCTAGGTGTGACTGATTGCTGGCTGTTTAAATATGCAAGTCATCTTCAAGGGATAGTTCACAACAATTTTTTAAATGTTTGTATTATTTGGTCAATCTCATGTCGTTCCAAAATATTTGAATATGTATAGCTTAAAGACGCCATAATTTCTTTTGAATAAAAATGGCATTATATTTCAAGCATCCTGAACTCATATGACAGCATTGCGTAAGGAAATATATATTTCACAAAAAGGAGATATTTTGAGATATTTTACTCATTATGCTGCTCTTTTCCATATCGCATGGTTATGAGTGGGATATTGCGTTTATACAACCATTCGACGGCACAAGTGTGTAAATAAGAAACAACAACAAAGTATCTTTAAAAACTACTTCCTTCCGCCACAAATTCAAATCTCAAGTTGACAGTTTGACAGTTGTGACCAAGCCTCCGTTATTAATTCTAAAACTTCACTTTAGAACTAGCGACGAAAGAACACTTCATTGCTTTATTGAAGCTTATTTTATTATGTAGAGTGGAATATTATGAGAGAGAGAGAGAGAGAGAGAGAGAGAGAGAGAGAGAGAGAGAGAGAGAGAGAGAGAGATTGACAAAGTGAGTGCACTACCTGCATCTAGATGATATTCTTCAGGTCAATCTTATATTCATAATCACAAAATCAGTTTGAATGTCCGCTGAGAAAAGCGATATCTTTGTCTTTGTCCTTTTAACAATTAAGGCGATTTCCCATGACAGTGCTAGTCAGTGCATTTGAAGGTTGCATCTTATTGTTTAAAACCTTGTTTCAGTCCTTTTCAATAAAGTCTTTGCTACTTACTCACTCATAAAGACAGTCTTTGCTACCATCTGATGGCGCAATAAAGTAACTTCCACTTAAGTCGAAATCACAATCACAAACGGACCCTTTCTCAATACCACATACGGCATGTTATTTATTCAAATAATATTTAAATAAACAATATTAGCCATTATTAAAGTATATAAGTTTGTACAATAGAAATAAACACAAGCTAAAGCAGCGTTAGTTGTACAGGATTTCATTTAAATAAAAACATAGTTATGAAACTTAACTTTGCCCTTAGTCAAATCGATTTGCTCTAGAACTAGTTATAGATTAATAAGACAAAAGATTGCCCGTTTGAGTTACCCAAAGTAAATTATACCTAAGAGCCAGCAGCAAATTCCTGAAGGACTGGGATGAAGCTGTTCTCTGCGGGTACATGAGCGCTGAATGGCCGCTGGCGGACTGAAACTAAAACGTCTAAACAAATTGTCAAAAATTATGTTTATATCCAAGTTGCATATTTCAGGTCTAAGTAGCTACATTCTCGCCTAAAAAACTCTTAAAACTACATTCTGTGACAGAACAACAGTAGTATTTATAAAATTATGGTGTTTGCTTGTCTGCCATGACACTTGCTGTGAGAAAAATGCTGCAAGCGGAGCGTTACAAACGGTGAAACGATTCCTGTGGTGATACTGATAGAATATCGCATACATGGTTGGAAAAGGCTCTCAGCCAATCATAATCGAGAACCAGAACGAATTGTTGTATATATATTATATAAGGGCAGCGTAATGAGTCTTCAAAAATATCTCCTTTTGTCTTCCACAAAATTTTTTTAAATAAATAACAGCATACCGGTTTAGAAAGACAAGAGGATGAAAATTTATATTTTGGGGTGAACTATCCAATAACTATTGCAGTATGAAACTGCTTTGCGTCCAGATGTCATTTTGGTAACACTGACTTGAGTCAAACCTATCAGTGATTAAGCCAGATGGCAATTTAATGTCTCACAGAGACAGCATTTACTACTTAAGGAAATGGTTGAGGTTGCCAGGAATCTCTCTTTTAAGTGCTGAAAAAGTTCCATGACGGTCCTGATATCCAACGAGGTCATTGAGTACAACGGCAGTCGGTACACATCATATGATGTTTTTGTTTATCCCAAGACGTCGCAGTGAATTGTAAAGCTGCAACACTTATGGAAAATTTGTTTTGGCCACATGCGGCACAGAGAAATGCTGTTTAAAAGCTCAGGTGTGAAACACCTCTCATGTATATGTTAATCACATGCTGCGTCAGCAGACTTTAAGACAGCTGGAGACCAGGGCAGGAGTGGACCTGCAGAGCTAAAAGCCACTCAGTGCTTTTCAAGTCAAAGCGTTTTAGTCAGTTCTCAGCATTATGAATAACACATTATAAGGCTGTGGTGCTTGTTTTCATGTTGAAGCACTACTGTAATCCCAAATGATGCAGACCCAGGAGAAGTTTCTGCCTATGACTGACAGCTGTCTGAAAAGTGCTAAAAAAGATTTTAATTCTGTACTTTGTTGCTTATTTATGTTTATGCAAAATAACACTAAGCGCCTCATAATTAGTTTAAAATAAGAAGTAAAGTCACAATGATATAATTGCAAATACGAGATATAGAGCCACAGTTGGGAGAAATTGTGAGAAAAATTCACATTGTGAAATAGTCACACTTGTGAGAAACAGTCGCAAAATTTGAGTCGTAATTGGAAGAAATGAGAGATATAGTCACAATTTTATAAATAGTCACAAATGTGGAATATAAATTCGCAATTGGTAGAAATAGTTGCAATTTTGCAAATGTAAGAGTCGTTATTGTGAGAAATAGTCGCAAATGTGAGATACAGTCACAATTGGTAGAAATTGTTGCAAATGAGAGATATAGTCGTAATTGTGAGAAATAGTTGTGAGATATAAATATAATAGACAATGTGAGATATAAATTCATAATTTTGAGAAAGAGAGGCAAATGAGAATTACACTGTAGTCGTTTTAATTGTGAGGAAGTCGTATATGTAAGATATAAATTCACAATTGTGAGAAATAATTACAAATGAGATACATACTGTAGTCGCAAATATGATATATAAACTTGCAGTTAGTAGTTGCAAATGTAAGATATAAACTCGCAATTGAAAAACGTCACAAGAGCTATAAAGTTGCACTTTTGAGGGTCATTTTTGAAATAAATCTAAATTATGAGAAAGTCACATTTATGACAAATACACTTGGAATTGTGAATAAATATTACTTAAAAAAATCATGTTCTCAATGAATTTTTTATTCTGAAGCAGAAACATGCTTCCATCTTCCTATGTGAGATAAGACAAACATCTAACCAGCTCGCCTACTACTTAATGTTACTCTGCAAGATAGGAACATAATCAGGCTTTCATTGGCTTTAAAGTTTTCACTGCCTGCACTCGATGAGCACAGGGGTGGTTATGTCTACATACAACATTGTGCTTGGCCCCCAAAGTGGCAAGGACCATTATGCAGGCAAGCGCAGTGGCCTCTTGTCCTAAAGTGATAAATGTTCAAATCACTGGCGGCTAATGTACTGTGCTGGGGACTTTTTCTCTTAGTAGCATTCTAATTGACTTAGAGGCAAGTGATGCAAAGAAAGTCCATATGCCCATTTCCCCTGAAACACCCTCTATCCTCGAACCTTCCCTTGATAATTAGTTGCCGTGGCTGTGAAGAACGACCATGAGGTCTGCGTTCTCTCTTACCTTGGCATGGTTGTAGTTGATGGTTTCAGACTTTCATTGTAGCTGATTAACAAGGTGTTTTGTACATTCTGGCTTGAAATTTAAAGTCTGGCTCTACTCCTTTGATAAAGCCTTCATCTGGGAAATGGCACAGATGTAGCTCGGACAACTGGAACACATTTGAACACAGAACCTGGAGACAATATTTCAGTTAAGTAAAATGAACAGAAGAGTCTCATCTCACATTGTAATGACTTATTTCTCCTTGACCTTCTGAAGTCTTTCACAGTCTCAGAGCAAAAAGCAGCATTTCCTTTTGACAGGATTCACCGCCTATTTTATTTAAAATAAGAATTGCATAGAGTAATACATTTATGTAAGTTTTGTCTATTTTTAAGTGCCTTCAGTCTATTTAAATTTTTTTTTTTTTTGATGTCACGCAATTTTTTTCTAATTCTTTTTATTTATAAAATGAGCACCAGAACTGGACCACGGAGCAATGGGAGAAGGTGGCCTGGTCTGATGAATCATTTTTTCTTTTACAACATGTGGATGGCCCGGTGCGTGTGCATCTGGACCTGGGAA
Source organism: Gobiocypris rarus (assembly GCA_023029165.1). NCBI lineage: Eukaryota > Metazoa > Chordata > Actinopteri > Cypriniformes > Gobionidae > Gobiocypris > Gobiocypris rarus. The sequence goes on along the minus strand of CM040913.1, from coordinate 13,374,813 downwards.
ACACATGGCACCAGGATGCACTATGGAAAGAAGGCAAGCCAGCAGAGGCGGTGTGATGCTTTGGGCAATGTTCTTGGGAAACCTTGGGTCCTGCCATCCATGTGGATGTTACTTTGATACGTACCACCTACCTAATCATTGTTGCAGACCATGTACACCCTTTCATGGAAACGGTATTCCCTGGTGGCTGTGGCTTCATTCAGTAGGATAATGGGCCCTGCCACAAAGCAAAAATGGTTCAGGAATGGTTTGAGGAGCACAACAAGTTTGTGTCAACAAACTGATGTGTTGACTTGGCCTCCACATTCCCCAGATCTCAATCCAATCGAGAATCTGTGGGATGTGCGGAACAAACAAGTCTGATCCATGGGAGGCCCCACCTCACAACTTACAGGACTTAAAGGATCTGCTGCTAACATCTTGGTGCCAGATACCACAGCACACCTTCAGGGGTCTAGTGGAGTCCATGCCTTGACGGGTCAGGGCAAAAGGAGGACCAACACAATATTAGAAATTTTGTCAATGTCATGCCTGATCGGTGTGTAGGTGTGTGTATACACACACACACACACACGCATATGCAGACTTTTATGTTAGATGCGAATAATCGATTTGACACCACTACTTTTTGCAGAATTTTTTTAATCTCTCTCAAAAACAATACGCCATTAATGTTTACTTTGAAACAATTTTCACTCAGAAATTCTGAGTAACTGTCCAAGTAACACAATGAACGAAATACAAAATGTTATTGTAAAAAGTATTCCAATAATCTTTTATTTTTTTAATCCTTTAATATTTTGTTTTATTTACAATTTTGAAAAATAATTTTTACAGTTTAGAAAAAAAATTACAGTGATATGCTCATTTGTCTGGGCAAAAACTGTGAACTATGAAAAAGGAAGGTAGTTACCTTCACTGTAAAAAAAACATATGATCAATAAGGTATGACAACATGTTTTTACATTGCTTTAAAATCAAAATAAGCAATTTTCAAACTTTTTAATAGCTGTACAAGATTCAACCAATGTTTTAAGTCAGTTTAACTTAAACATCCAAGTTGATTGCAATTAAAAATTTAAGCCATTGTAATTATTTTTCTGTACAAAAGTATCCAAGCACGCTACTTTTTATTGGTTGAAAACTTTCCTGCTGTTATTCTGTGATGTATAACATGATAGTCATAGATTTTGTTAACTGTGAATTATAGATGTATGAAAATAGCTTTTGGGAAAAGGTTAGTGCAATTTGTGTCACAGATGGTGGCATTTGCCCTGACAAACAACATTAAAAAAGAAAAAAATAGAAGCATTATTTCCTCTTCCAGTGCAGTCAGATGGCCTTGTAAAACTGCAGTACAAGCATGCAACCATGCATGGCATAAATGTGCAGTGACAGATAGAGTCAATGTCTGCTGTTTCTCATCCAAATCATCATTTCAGACTGTCAACAACATGTACTGAGGTCAAAGAATGACAAAACGAATGTGGTTTGATAAATTCATCCATTATAGAAAAAGAGTCAGTATTTTACTTGACTCTGCCGACTTTCTTTTGATTTATCATGAATGGATGGAGCCTTCTCTAAACAGTCTTTAAAATACATTTCTTATTAAAGTTTGTCTAAAAGTCATTTCAGTACACTGTCTGCACTCATGAAAAATGTCATGAGAAATTAATGTCGTTTTTAAACTATAAGCAGCTTTTAATTCAAAGCAAAGTTTCCAACAAACAGTTTTGATGTAATTCTGACCCAGACGAAAAAGAATGTTAAATGATCGATCATCCAAAAATACAAAAGTTTCTGTGACTGTAAACATCTAAAAAGACCAAACAAAAACATTCTTTGTCTGAGAAACAGATTGAAATATAACTTATTCACTGCAAAACTTCCCCTCCAATGAGCTGTTAGACACTGCAACTTGATTCAGTGAGTTTGTAAATGAATCATTTGTGAAACTTTTATGAACTGAATCACCAATTCATTAAAAGCTCTGACTAAAAAGAATAAATCATGAATCAGACTACTTCTCTCATTTCAGTGTTTTTCTCACTATTGTATTCAGAAGACTTATATAATATAGTGCACAAGTCATAATGTATGAATCACTTTAATGGCGATTGAATTGAATCAACATTGATTTTAATTGAGCTGAATAATGACACTATTGTCTTTTCAGAGCTAATTGTATTTGTTTCATGATCAAGAACTTTGCAGCATATATTGTTATTTTCTTGTGTATTACTGTGACGCTGCTTTTAAACCATCTGTATTGTATAAAGTGCTATAAGTAATTTTGACTTTACTTGATTCATTCAAGGGGTAGTTCACCCAAAAATGTACTCGATTTATTAACGATTTACTCACTCTCAAGCCATCCTTGGTGTATATGGCTATCTTCTTTCAATTGAACACAATCTGAGTTATATAACAAAATATCATTGCTCTTCCAAGCTTTATAATGGGAGTGAATGGCGTAGTGAATGGCTTCCTGATTTTGAAGTCCAAAAAAAGTGCATCTATCCATCATAAAAGTAATCCATACGACTCCAGGGGATTAATAAAGGCCTTCTGAAGCAAAGCGATGTCTTTTGTAAGAAAAATATCCATAATTAAAACTTTTTGAACTAAAATAGCTTCCGGCAGACGGCCTACACAAGTCGACTTGCGCCAAAAGAGTAATGTATGATGTAGCTCCTCTTCTCTTATATCGAAATCCTCTGATATTTCTCTGTAAAAATTCTTGTTTTAGACTTCTAATTCATGACCGGTGTTTTGTTTTGCATTCCACTTCCGCGTTCATCAATGTGTCACGTGTCAGGTCACTCTTTCATTGTAAATGGTCTGTCGGAAGCTAGTTATTTTCGTTTATAAAGTTTTAAATATAGATATTTTTCCTCACACAAGCGCATCGCTTCGCTTTAGAAGGCCTTTATTAACCCCCTGGAGTCATATGGATTACTTTTTTATGATGGATGGATGTACTTTTTTGGGCTTCAAAACCTCAACCCTCATTCACTGCCATTATAAAGCTGGGAAGAGCCAGGACATTTTTTTTATATAACTCTGATTCATCTGAGAGAAGAAAGTCATATACACCTAGGATGGCTTGAGGGTGAGTAAATCATGGGTCATTTTCATTTTTGGGTGAACTATCCCTTTCACATCCATTACATGCAATAGAGCAGCCAGGATATTCCACGGAAGAAATAAAGTCAAACGACTTTGGAACGACATGAGAGCAAACTATTCTTTAAACACCAAACAACAAAAGGGTGAGAGGAAACTACTGTAACAAGCCAATAAAAACTTTAATACCACATTTCCCTGCCAAAGTTATTTTTTGTTATTTGCGAGAGTGCTTTTTATGGCGCTCCCAAAACATCTTTAAAAAGCTGCAAGCAATTTGAAGGCCCCATAAATCTAGTGTAATTGTTTTTAAATGGGCTGTAAATTCAAGCCTCTTTTGTTGAATTCTGATGTACAGAACAAATCGAGTCCAAATGATGTCATAGCGAACGACGCAAGATTTCGCCTTCCTGTTTTAATTGGAGCTTAATGTACTCATGCTATCACTGAGGAAATTCCCTTTTGATGCACCATGTGTCAGAATAATGAGCTCTGGATGTAATTTAAACATTGTAATAGTGCTTTAAAAGCTAATAAATATCGTTGCCTTCCAGAAAGCTGATTGTAAGAAAGGATGCAGCAGCTACCAAGCATTTAAAGGAACCAAAACAAGGGTTCTGAAACACAAAGTGCACCTAAAATTGATGATAAAAGTGAGAGAAGAGAAAAATGGGATGCAAGAATGCTCTTTCCACTGTCAGAATACTTCAGGAAACAATGCATCATCAAATAATGCGTTTATGCGCGGGACCACCTGTAATCTGAAATCCCAGTGGCGCTTTTGTGCATATTCTAATCTACCCGTTTTGTGCTCTCAATTTGTCGGACAGCACTGGCCTTGTCCAAACCACTGTAATTACCTCTCTTATCTGAAAAGAGAGGGCTTAGGCCATTTCCTTCTGCTAAAACAGCCACTTTGTATGTCACGTTACAAAAAAAACAGGGTCTGCAGACGGGTTTTGGTATTGTGTTCAGAAAAATTTAATATTCTGAATGAAACTAGACGTGCTGCCCCCGTTCGCCGGTTTGTGTTTGTGACTCCAAGCAGCAGGATACAATCAAAGTCCATTATGACTGGAACAGCAAATCGTATCTCTTGAATTTAAATGTGCTCTGGAGAGGAAATATGACTCTAAATAAACTTTTATTAATTCTAAGTAACTGCATAAGCCTGTGCAGATGAGACAAGAACAGAAAAAAAAATATTTTTACCAGATATATTAAGAGTGGTTAGTTTAACTGATTATTAGTCATACTTTTGCTTAGTAATAATACTGTAAGCTATAACTGAAGAGCTATTTTTAAATAGTAATAATAAAAAAAAACAATCAGCTAGGACTGGGAATCAATACAGAGTTTGCCCTGCATGCATTTAATTGACTACAAAGAACCAGCTCATAAGAGTCATTTGTCATTCTTGGATTGGTACTAAGATTTTTATACGCAGCCACTGAGAGTAAGAGTCAAGATTGTATTTGTATAATTGTAAAATTGTATAGGGTCGCTAATGACCCGAGGTGTGTAACAGTGCAAGTATTTTTTTTTCTGCACACCAATAACTGAATCTTTGATCACTAAATATGTGCAATTCACCTTTATTCCACAAGGTGGCACTGTCTGATACCCAATGATGAAGTGTCGTTTCACTCATAGTTACTGCAGGCAGAATACAAAAGAATAGGAAATATCATCAGCAGAGTTTTATATTATTGCGACAGGTAGAGGTCCATTCGTGTTAGATATAGATCTGGGAATAAAGACCCGATCATGTAATAATGACTGGCGAAACATTCATGCATTAAAGGGTTAAATTACATATAAGGACGATAGTAATGCAGAATTATGGTTCCAAGGTCAAACCTCTCATGGCTGCTTGAATCGTTATTAAATAAACAGCTTTCCAGAAAACACAGCTTTTCAACTCCTATGTACAGATTAGTTTCACTGAGACCGTTTCTTGTCATAGTCTAGACTCTAGACTCTAGATGACTCGAGGGTCAAACGACAAGGGAAAAGGGAAATTAAGGATCACTCAGCAGCTTGTGAAGTACACTTTGGTGCAGCCTTGATGCTGGACACACTTCTAACATGCAACCAGGGCCAAAGCTTAAGTGTTTATTCCATCAGACATCAGAGTGGATATTGACACCACAATAGAAACATGGAGTACCAGCCAGATAGGGTTGCCAGATCTTTACTCAATTTTCACCCTTTGAAAAAAAAGAGCTAGATATATATTATGTACTACTTGCAGGGGTTGACATTAACACCCGGCAAATGCGGGTGGATTTCAGCAGTGACATATAACATAGTCACTCATACTAGCCACTTTGGCAGATTTAATTACATTTTTCAATTGTGGTCTTTTAAAAGGTCATCTGAAATTGACTAATTGCGATGTAGTGTCAAAGATATAGATTTTTTTAATATATATCGATACTGAAATATCTGAAACGCTGCTGCGCTTTCCAGCTGCGCTTTCTCCCGGACAACACACAAACCAGCATCTCCTCACTCATGAATCTCCGGATGAATATTGTGTATTGAATATTTCTGTGTGGGATTGCGTGTATTGCACATAATTTTTGTGTTCACACCCAAATTTACCAACAGTACTAAATTTTGTTATTTTTCAATGATTATTGCGCTTAAACAGTAAAATACACATAAAATAATGTCAGAATGGCGTTCGTGGCAAGTATTCATGTTAACAGTCAGTTATGAACTGGAAAGAAAATGCGCATGTAACAGTATAAGGGGCAGCATGTCAGGTCTTAAAGTGACAGCTCAGCTGCATAATATGCCTGCTGCCAGATTATGAGATAATATAAAAAATGTCCATATGGAAGTTTTTCCCCATGGTATCAGTCAAAATTGTGGCCAGTGAAAATGCTGAGTGGCTAGTAACTTTGCAAAACCACTAATCACAGTGGCTGGTGAGCATGTCAAGCCTTGACTTTATGTATATATATATACACACACATAGTAATCTAATATGCACGTAGCACTTTGTGCGATGTGTACTGTCAGATAGAGTCAGTTTGCAAGTCTTTTGGCTCATACATCATTTTTCTAAATGGTCTGCCATCTAATGGCAGTCCAGGGTGAGATGGAAAGATTCTTCAGAGAAATGAAGCGTCAAGGCAGTAATGCAAGCGATGTATGGCATGTACAAATGGCACAAATTGTGTTTTGCAGATAAGTGCAAGGAAATCCACTGACAGCAGAAAATGCACATACTTTGAAGAGCACATCACCTCCATTAGTAAATCTGATGAATTTTCGTGCCAAGTTCCCTTGATTTTTCAGTAGACGTTCTTAGCAGTGCCCTATGAAAAAAAAAAAATGTAGTGTAATTTTTATTTAGAGAGACATTTTGCTCTTAAATTGCCTTTCCAAATTTGATGAATTAACTACATTTTTTAAAAGTCAACATGAAATATACCCTTCCTAAAGCAAATGTTTAAATGAGCTTAGAGGATGTTTTAACATTGTTATACTCAAAAAGCAAAACTAAAACATGCACACATACTTTATCATTTTAATCTAAATTCTGTAAGAGACAAAACAAAGTACGGGAACCTGAAGGAGCAGCAGAATGATCCATCTCAATGAAGCACTGACTGAAGAAACAGACAGAAAAAGACTGGATGGAAGACCAAATCAAACCTGCAAACCAAACAGACATGGTTAAATGTGTATTGGATATCAGATGGAGAATAGACTTTTAATTAAATCCAGATTGTGGGCGCTGGGCAGATTCCCAGAGGCACCACCTTGTCCCTAAAGACAAAAAAAAAATTAATTCAAATGTATTATGCTATTTAATTCGCATCAGTATTGGGTTGGCTCAGCGTCTGAATGTTATATGATAATATGTCATTGAATCTTTTTCAAGAATGCCAATGGTCCTCGTTTGCCAGAAAATTTCCATGGCAACCGGAGACAGTATCCTGATTAAGCTTTTGTGCATAAATCGACCAAATAATGATGCTAAAAAATACTTTGTCATAATTGGACAGTTTTGCGGGTTCATCCAATATATATGCAAATTCCATGGTGTTTAAGTGGATATTAATTTGGTCGAATGAAACAAAATATGTATTGCACTTCACAGCTAATGTATGCCAAATTGACTCTTGGCCTTTGATTTTTAACTTAGAAATGCAAGACAACTGTCACTTTCACAAATACTTAAAAAAACTTAAAACTTAAAATTAGCCTAAATCATGACAAGTAGCTAGTTTTACAGTAAACACATCAAATGTCTGTCTCCCTCCTTAAAATGGTGAATTTGGTCTGTTCCACCTCAGAGATTTTGACCTTCATGCCTGTCTCTATCAATTAAAAGCATAGTTTTGACAATCTTTTGTTTCAAGAACAACTAACATTACCTGGACTCTTTCCACAGCATGATGGAAGACAAGTAAACAATCAAAAAAGTCACCCCCCCCAAAAAAAAAAAAATCTATAGTGCTATAGTGTACACACATAAACGTTCACTTAAAACATTTACAGGCTGTAAATAAAATTCACACTCCCTGGTAGTTTTTATAAATGCTGAGACTGAAATATATGTCTCTAGTTTCAATGACTTTTGTAGCAAATTCCAATCATTTGGAGCTGCAAAACCAAAAGTGGAACGACCATAACGTTTTTTTTTTCTAGGGATAATCGAAAAAATATGATTAGATCTGAACAAAAAAGAAAAGTGGCTGTTCTATTACCAAATCTTGGTAAATCTATTACCATTACATGCTGAGGTTTAGACTCACAGAAAAGTGAAAATCTCATTCTAGGTGACTTGCTACATTGCACTCACTTATATAGGGTGACTCCTGTTAAACAAACACGTAGGTTTGTGAAGGAAGCCAACAATCATTACTCATTCGCTTCAGATATCTCCACCTGCCTTAAAAGGAGTAGGGAGGTTCTGGCAGACTTTTGGCTTGTACTTCATATTCGAGCAAATTTATTTTATTTTTTATTTTTTAGTCATGCAATTCTTTACTAATCACCTTGATTGTTCTTCCTTCCTGTTTGGATGTCTTATGAATGTATGATTATATATCTGGCCTCTTAAGTAAGACGTATTTGCACAGGCTCAACGAGGTCTGTGTGCTGTATCCTTTGTTTTCATTTAACTGTGTGCAGCAATAAAAGCAATTTCTCCCACCATAAATGATTAAATGTTTCCCTTTTATAATCTATTGAATTTGGCCTAATGCAGCCAAGGAACAATAAACAAACCCCAATGGAAGCCACTAAAGCACAAAAGTAAAGCAATTTTCCAATTGCATGAGGAACTCTTTTTCTATTTTTAACAGCAAATGAGAATGGTGTTTTGTTTGAGATTGATGCTGGCTTTTTTCTTTTTCTTTTTGATTCACACTAATACTCCCTAAATTGTTTTAGAAATAAAAACATTTTGTTATGTGGTCTATTATTCATAAGCTTGCCACAATGTTATGGCTCTCAATAAGGAAACATTTATGTGTGTTTCTCCAGCTTCAGTTTTATGGCAATATGTCCTAGCAGTGGATTTTTATTACAATTAGCAGATTTCAACATTTGTCTTTGCATTATAAGTCTTGCAAGTGGTTATTATTTTCTGTTACTTTTCAAACAACTTATAGACTATAATTTAGTTATCTCTCTAAAAACCCAATCATCTACCATGCAATATTAATGATAACACTTTAAAAACTATAATATATAGGCAAATAATGCATTTTTTTTTCCATTTTATGGCAGAGTGGCCTGATGGAATCCTCTCCTCAGTGCAAGACACATGAAAGTTTGCTAAAAAAACAACTGAAGGTCTCCAAGATGGTGAGAAATAAGATTCTGATCTGATGAGACCAAGATAGAACTTTTTGGCCTTAATTCTAAGCGGTATGTGTGGAGAAAACCAGGTACTGCTCATCACCTGTCCAATACAGTCCTAACAGTGAACTCATGGTGGTGGCAGCATCATGCTGTGGGGGTGTTTTTCAGCTGCAGGGACAGGACGACTGGTTGCAATCGTGCAATCGAGGGAAAGATGAATGCGGCCAAGTACAGGGATATCCTGGATGAGAACCTTCTCCAGAGTGCTCAATACCTCAGACTGGGCCAAAGGTTCACCTTCCAACAAGACAATGACCCTAAGCACACAGCTAAAATATCGAAGGAGTTTCACAACAGGCTTCACAACAACTTTGTGACTGTTCTTGAATGGCCCAGCCAGAGCCCTCACTTAAACTTAAATTGAGCATCCCTGGAGAGACCTGAAAATGGCTGTCCAGCAACGTTTACCATCCAACCTGACAGAACTGGAGAGGATCTGCAAGAAGGAATGGCAGAGGATCCCCAAATCCAGGTGTGAAAACTTGTTACATCTTTCCAAAAAAGACTCATGGCTATATTCGATCAAAAGGGTGCTTCTAATAAATACTGAGAAAAGGGTCTGAATACTTAGGACCATGTGATATTTCAGGTTTTCTTTTTTAATAAAACAATTATCTGTCAATATGGGGTGCTATGTGTACATTAATGAGAAAAAAATTAACTTAAATGATTTTAGCAAATGGCTGAAATATAACATATACAATTTCAACCAGTTTAAGAAAAGACTTACATGTTTGTGTCCAGGTAGTCATACAGTATGTAATATGGGAAAATCATTGAGTTTATAAATAAAACTGCTGCTTCTTTAGTCATGCTATTTCTAATTAATCTAAAATTTGCTAAACAAATTTTTTCACATTTTAAAAAGAAACCTGAGAATCCATTATTATTTCTAGATATTTAAATGCATGTCCTACCTCAAGTTTCTGTCACTGGACGAATAGTTCTGCTTTCACATCATGATCTGGCCTTTTAGTAAAAAACATACAAACAGTATTCTTGCCATTAAGATGTAAACATGATTTGCCATTGTGAAACCTGATTCATGTTATCAGTCATTTCTGTGCCGCCTGTTGTTGTCTTTTTGAGCGTCATTAGCATACATTTGACAAATAACATCCGGAGGACAGACATTTGGTAAATCATTTACATACGTACTGAACAACAATGGCCCGAAGACAGAACCTAGTGGAACGCCAATATTATAATCTAGATATTCTGATGTTGCATTTATAACTCTGACACATTGTTTTCTCGCCTTTGTTTGATTTTCCACTGTGTAAAAGTTGTACCTGTACCTTCTTCCAGATACTTTTTTTTGTATCGCTGAAGCGATACTAAAATGTGACATGAAAACACGGCAGACTGCTGATTGGTCAGAGAGACTCGTCACTATTCACTGCGTCATCATTGTACGCGACAGACGGATTATCCTTAGTATGAAAAGCGAGCCGAGACGAGTCGAGTCAAGTCCAGTTGAGCTTGTACTGATTTATAAAATGATTTAAAAGTGCCATTATATGCACCTTATATGAGTAAATAAAGTTACAAAGATGTCCTTTTAAGGGTACTGCCCCAGAGACAAACTGTTCTAAAGGTAAAAATTTTTTTTAAAAATTCGGAGTGCATAAATCCTTGAAATCAACTGTTCAATGATGCTTTGTGCGTTTCATTAAATTATGACATGATGTTGTGCTGCTTTCAATTCAATTGGCGGTATAGGTGCTTCATCATTGAGCAATGACACAAGAGGAAAGACTCTGTGCCCAGCACTCTTATGCATATACTATCTGTTAAGGAAAAACAATTTCAGGGAAGCACAAGTGTATTGATTCAAATTATGGAATGGAATGTTGCATCCAATAATTTTCCTTAATGCCATAACTAAATGCGTAATGTAAAATATGATAAATGACTGTGCAGTACAGGACATTTTGTTCTTTAAGGGTAATTCTGTAAAGAAACTCATAATTTGTTCCAATATGACTTATTTTACTTTCTGGAGGAAGTAAAAGCATCATAAAAACAGGTGCACTACCTTCAAAGTATTCTAAAGTGAGAAATCAACCAAAATTTACTCATTATACTTATTTACTTATGCCTCGATTATTAAAGATTAGTATGACTCATACAAATCATTCAGACCACCTTTATCAATGATTTAATGAAAGAAATGATTAATTCTTTGTCAAATCATGACGGTATTTATATTTTCGGGTGATTATTCCTTTGAGTTACCGAATGCTACACCGCATATCTTCTACAGCATCTTTGATAATGGCACTGAGTTCAAACTTTTGATTTAAAAGCTCAGTTGAGTTTCTTTTTGTAATTACTGCCAACTTATGTCATTTCCTTTGAACACAGCACTATTGTCTCTTTCTGTCTTTCATCACCAGAACAAATGTGTACAGCATTGGCTTGTTTGAACTTGTGTGAGCATAGAACTTCTATATAAGCTTATCCTCCGAGACCATTTGCTTAAATTAGAATAAAAGATCAAAGAAAATTACTCATAAAAACAGAAAATCTCTCTCTTGTCTCAGCAGCAAAGCTGAACGGTTAAATAAGAATGGTTAATCTGTCAAAAAGTGATTGTGAAACCAACTTTCAAACTTACATAAGTCCCCAACAGGGATGCCATTTTATCATTAAGATCACTTGTTTGCATTTGAATGGTGTTCAGGATATATTCAATGTAATGTTTAAGGCAATATAGAGACATAATCTGAAAAACAGATTATGTTGTACGTTGTAAAATATTGAATGATCAATAAATTGATATCATATGTTTTTATGCTTTAACATCCAAGTTGACTGTATATAAAAATGTAAGGTAGCATTTTTTTTTTTCAGTTTAGCATCTACAAAAGCATCTTTCTCCAATTACATTCTTACAATCTCTGAGGACACTCTGCTCTTTTAATATACTACAATGTATTTCATCTACAACAGGTGGTGAATAGCTGAGAAAATTGACAATGTTTTCTAAAGTTTTATTCAATAAATTCTGGCTCCAAATAACAGGCCTTTTATTTGTGAAAGCATACTGAAAAATGTTCAAATGTTACCAAATTGAGTTTAGACAAGACTTAATAAATCAATAAAATAATGTTACAGATGGCTCGTCGGTGTGTTTGGTGTAGGTTCAAATATCAAGCCATTTTTCATATCAAAAGTGTGCAGCCCAATAGAAAGATAGTTATATGAAGCTGTAATGACTAAATACATGTATTGAAAGGTTTTTTTATTAAAAGTAAGGCCTAATATTAAAAATAAATAAAGTAATAATGTAACAGCAGATTTGGGGAGAGCAGAGGGATCCATTGGCAGAGATATAATAGAAGCAATAGGGTAAATCACATCAGTAAGGCACAATGAGTTTACCTGCAGGGCAGTCAGTGGGAACCATGCTAGGTTGTTGGGCGTTCTCGATGTCCGTCATATCATCCCACCTAATTGTTGCAACAATAGGGGTATAGAATGTTAGAGTTGGAAAGGTTCACTTGATCTTTTTCATAGATATGTGATAGGGCGTCAGCCTTGATGTTCTTGCTTCCAGGTTGATATGTGACAGTAAAGTTGAATTTTGTGGAGAACAGTGGCCATCTTGCTTAACGAGGATTCAAACGTTTGTCGGACTTGATGTATTATAGATTCTTGTGATTCTGGGTTCTTGACCATTCGCCAAGGGATGTCAGGATTGTGGAAGGCTAACCAAGGATAGCCATAGGTTTCAAGGGGTCTTTGTGCAGTAGACCCACTTGCAGTTAAATGGCAGAGGTGATGGATTGCACTGTCATCAATAACGGCGATACGGATGGGGGGTGGACAGGCTTTCTAAGAGGGACAGTCTTTCTACGAGGCCGGCATCAATGAAGTTGGTAGCAGCTCCTGAGGCAGCAAAGAAGAAACATTTGTGGTTGGTATAGCTTCAAATATCAAGCCATATATATATATATATATATATATATATATATATATATATATATATATATATATATATATATATATATATATATATATATATATATATATATATATATATATGCATTTTGACAAATATTGTAGTTCTCTTAATTTAATTAAACACTGTGATTAAATAACCCCTGTGGTAAAACAAACTATCTTGTAACCAATCGTGTCAAGGTGCGGGCGGGCTTTATCATATTACTATGCTGTGAAGCAGTGGAGTCTCAAGGGAAACCAGGTTATCCCAGTATATTTTTATGTTGTTATGAAAAATCAGGTACATTTAGCAATATAGCAGGTGAAATATGTATATGATGTATATAACGATGTAAATTATGGTGAACTATAGGCCTATGCCTTTCTCCACTGATAGTCTAAGTTGTTCAAAGCGTTTCTAAGGATGTTGATTTTTAGAAGGCAGCCGTCTGACTCTGAGATAGCAAATGGGGAAACGTTTTGTGTAACATTAGCAACACATTATTACCTGTTTGATAACGTAGTCAAGCAAAAGGCTAATCATATTAATTACACACACATATATATATATGTGCCCGAAGCTGTAGAGATCGATACATTACCATTCGGATACATCAACTGGTATATGAATGAGCCTGTATAATTCACTCTACCACTTCTGAATCTATATGGCTGAATTAAACCAGTATTTTCACTTGCCACTGTATAGTATTTACAGTAAGGTTGACAGAGTGGATCTCTGAGCTGGTGTGAGTGAGTGAAGGTGGAGCTAATTTGCATTTTAATTTGCATATACTAAATGAAGCAAAGGTGCAGAGTTACATTCAAGCTATTTTAAGGCATGAATCATTTAATTCACAGAAAAAAAAAACGTTTAAATATGTCATTTTCAAAGGTGAGTTTTAAGGGATCAAATTATTGACTACAGGGGGACTTTAAAACTAGTTGGTGTGTGGAAATCGGATTTTATTATTGCTGTATTATTGATACTGTATGGGCCAAAATACATTAATAATCATCAATTTCAAAAAGCTGTCCCACAGTAGAGTCATTCGCTTCCTTTTGTTCAGATAACAATACCTAGGGCCTGATTTACTAAACAGGCAAATTAGCATGAGAGCGTAACCCCCCCCCCAAAAAAAAATCACATCTAGGAGTGGAAAGTTCTGTGCGTGATCTACTGACGTTGTGCAAATTAAACACAGGCGCAGAAATTAGCATCTGGTTTAAGACGTGCTTTTTTGGGTGTTAAATAATGGCGCAAACACCAGTAAATTGACAAGCGCAAACCTTACTAAAATCACCTTGCATGATTCATTTAAATACTCTCCTCCCATAAATTTTGCGTTTAAAAGGGAACCTCCTACAACAGCATGCAATAAGGTCAGCCGCAAAAATAACTCTGTACACACCTTTTCAGCGCTAATCTTTCACTGCGTGTCTTCAGTAAATCCTGACAGTGTTTTTTTAACACCAAAATCTGGCCCCTAGACTATTTCTAGAAACCACTGCTGTACACCTGGCTGTCTGACAGTCTGCCAGTAAACATCATGATTTTCCTCATCATTCGAGAAATCTCTAAGCTCCACATTCCCCTTTGAACATTTATTCTCATTCCTTCATTTAAATAATCAAAAAGCGATGGGTATTGTCTTCCACTTCCTCTTATCAGCTCAACCTTTTGCAGCATCCAAAAGAGGTCTTAAAATCTGTGGTTCTGAGAGGCCTGTGGAAATGGTTTCATCTTTGAAGCAAACAGCTCCTTCTGATAGAAAAGATGAAAGGTGCAGAGAGAGTGAGAGAGCGAGCGAGAGAGAGGACGAGTATCCAGTTTATCCACACAGCAAACACTGAGTTGCATGCTTTTCTGAGCATTTGCATGTGAATGTGAGAATCTGTTCCCATGGCTCTCTCAGGCACGAAAGGTAGGACGACAGCACAATAGCTAATGTTTAGCATTTGAAGATCGCAGTGACAAAACGCCTCTCTATTTAGCCTTCACAAACACTGGCGAGGGATGCACATACCAAACTGGGAGAAGGTGACAATGTATTAGACATAATAGAGTTCTTGCAGCGAATACAATCAGGTGACAAAGAGGCACAGTCTGTTCTACAGCATTGTGTGAAGTTAAATAAAGGTTTGCCGATGATTTAATTGCAGAATGCTGTGTTCTGCTCAAGCTGTTTATGTTTCACAGTGAGAAATTTAAATACGACTAGCTGGCAGTTCTGTCGGAATGTGCGCCTTACACCCTCACGCCGGTCTCAGAAGCCTCTGGGTTGACCACAAGCATATGTTGTGTCTAAACACATTTTGTCATCTTGGAGTTCAATTACTGAAATAACAGTCATTGCTTCTGTGGCCGTTGTGGATTGCACCTTCACAGATGCTCCATAAACCTAAACAATCAGACAAAGGCTTTATGGGCTGGTATACACATGTGGCACACTGGCAATTGCGGAAATTTCGTTTCTAGTGTCGGGACAGACGGATCCAGATAATGAACTCCCATTTCCCATAGTACACACTGGCACTCGGACAAAAGTGCACACTTGGGCCCAATAGCACATGAAGCTTGCCATGTGTTTTGATATAACAGCAATGCTTTTATTATTAAAGTTTGCAGCTTATTTTTTATTTTTTTTGTAGCTGTACTCATTTTAAAGTTTATGAGAAGAAGTTTTGAGCTGAGGATTTGATTTCTAGTGGATTATTTTAAGTAGTCGAAATGACATTTTCTCCAAGTCTATCTGCAGGGTAAAAAAACAAAATATAAAGTATAAATAAATATATAATATGTTTAGTCTTATGAGTAAGCGCAATGCTTTAGAAAAATGAATCATCACAAACAACACCGATTCATTCTTTGGCAGAGCTAAGTATTTGAATGTTGCGAATTAATATGCACAAAAAGGAAAATTCATAATTTAGTTGATTTTTGAAGAATATCCTGCATTCTTTTCAATACAACAAGAAGTTAATGAGGACTCGGGCTGTCAAGCTTCAAAAACAACAAAAACAAAAGTATCATACAAATTGTGCGTGACTTTCCATATCTTCTGAAACGTTATTCAGTCATAAAATTGAATTCAAAAATCGTTTCATAAACAAATCATTTCATTTTATGAACTAACAATTCAATGAAAGAACCAATTCATTCTATTCAATCATATTCCATCGAATATATGATACTTTAGGTTGCTTTTGTGTACTTTTGAATTGCTTTGAATAAAACCATCTGCCAAATACATAAACGTCACCATTATTGTGCAGTTCCAAGTCCAGATTCTGTTGCAAAAACGCAAATTCCACTACTTGACCTCACATAATAGTATTATTTTCCGAAACCTTTTCACTAGACATTTTAAATGCAGCCGCTGAAAATTTAGTTGGAGAGTGAATATTTGTGTTGCCCCTTCATTCACCTATAACATAAAGGCCCACCACATCCTTTCCGAGTTGCTTATGCTGCACTTCCTCCGCTCCTTTTCTATTGGTTGTGAGAAGGAGCCTGATTTGTTTACTCAGGGTCAATTTGCTCATCCCTCTATTGTGCTTCAGAATATTCATCACAGCTGTGTACACTTAATTGCCATGGAAACAATTAAAGCGCCTTCCAGTTAAGAATCTGCATCTGCCCAGCTGCAATAACAGAAAGGCTTGGAATTAAATTAGAAACGTCAGTCAAAAGGATGTAGGTGGAGGAAAGGTTTTAGGTCACTTCAGACAGCTTTTTCTACACACAGACAGGCATGCTAATGGAGCTGCATTTTCCTTTCTCGTATTATTATAGTGGGTTATCAAGGAAATGGACATCTTACAGTGGAAATGTCCTGCCCCAGGGCTCTGAATTGGCGGTAAACAAGAAATCCCCATGACCTGGATCTTTTTCCTCCCCATCTTCCGTTCTTTTCTCCGCCTCCTTTTTTGGCACGGCCAGTAATTTCCCAGTGGATGTTAGCACAGTAAAAGTCATTATCTTTTCAAACTGTGACAGTACAGCCTAAGGAATCACAAAGTGTCTGCTTCTTGGACACTAAACTTTGGACCCCCTGACATCCACCTTCCATTCTCTGGTCGGATTGATTGGCTTGGAATAGATAACTCTCAAACATCAAGCTGAGAAATGAGCCCACACTTAGAGACAGGTGGGGAGGCTAACTCACTCTCTCTCTCTCTCTCTCTCTCTCTCTCTCTCTCTCTCTCTCTCTCTCTCTCTCTCTCTCTCTCTCTCTCTCTCTCTCTCTCCCCTCTCCCCCTCTCTCTCTCTCTCTCCCCTCTCTCTCTCTCTCTCACACACCCTCTCTCTCTCTCTCTCTCTCTCTCACACACACACACACACACACACACACACACACACACACACACACACACACACAAACACACTCTATGGGTGATGTGTCAAGTCAACCTAATGCAGCACAGACACCATTAGAGGAGGAAATCGACTAAACAAGAAGAATGGGGTTTGTTCTTACCATCTCTTCACATGGAAATATGGACACATGGAAGAAAAAGGCTCCTTCTCCACCAAATTTGAGCTAATTTATTGGTCATGGCTTAATACTTTACATTCAAAAACATTTACTCACTATCATCTAATTTCACACACACACACACACACACACACACACACATTTCATTGATTATTTTTATTACATGGCTCTCTAGGAGTTTAACATCCGAATTCAGTGTGAAAAACTACATTACCCATGATTCTGCAGAGAATCTCTACCATTCAGAGATTCAGACCAAAAGAACCTGCCCACTCCCATAGATTTTATGCATATTTTGCAATAAATGTAAACTAGGTAGGACAAACATAGTGGGCAAAATATAGTTGTCCTTCTCCATGCGATACAATAATTGATACCCTGGTGCAAAATATCAATATTTTAATGAATAAAATAAGGCACTCTAAATAGATTTCCCTGCTCCCCGCATTACTTCATTGGCTCCAAGAGGTGGAGCTCAACACATGAATGAGGGAAACGTGAACATAAGTTTACTATAGCGCAAGTAAAAGAGGTATTTAATGGAATGGTGGACAGTAGTGTGAGTAAAATAATAGATGCCCCAGCAGCCCCTTTTAATATGAAAACTATGAAAAAGAATGTCAGTGTGCTACATTACAGTGCTGGCACCTGCAGTTAGGCATTTTCGCATTTTGTTTATAGGATTGTGATGTATCATTATAGGATTGTTTACAATTGTTTCTATAAAGACAATCTATATTTTTAAATGAATAGTTTTATATTTATCCATTGTTTTTCATTTGATTACATCATTTGCGCTGCATAACGCTGATAAGTACACAGTCTTGTAACTTTGTCTTTTTGTCCGATTTTCAAATACGTTTTTTTTGCTTCAAATCAAAGTTTGCAATGTTGTGATTCGTTGCTGGTTGGTTTGGTCTGTTTGGAAGACTTCTAAAATCTCTTTGTGAAAAATACTGACAGACACTGTTACACTCTCTCTCTCTCTCTCTCTCTCTCTCTCTCTCTCTCTCTCTCTCTCTCTCTCTCTCTCTCTCTCTCTCTCTCTCTCTCTCTCTCTCTCTCTCTCTCTCTCTCTCTCTCTCTCTCTCTCTCTCTCTCTCTCTCTCTCTCTCTCTCTCTCCTCTCTCTCTCTCTCTCTCTCTCTCTCTCTCTCTCTCTCTCTCTCTCTCTCTCTCTCTCTCTCTCTCTCTCTCTCTCTCTCTCTCTCTTCTGTCTTTTAATCCCCCTGTCCAGCAGACACATTCATTACAGAAGTATTTGCTGAGGAAGACAGTTTTCGCCTAAATATATATCTCTGCACAGTCTATACAAATCCTCCTCTGTGATATTTTCTTTCATTTAAAGAATAATGTATATGACGTTCTCTCTCTGAGTTGAAGTGCGAGGCTGTCTCTACTTGAGCGAAACAAACTTGCTTTGTTAAAAAAATGGTCAAATTTCACTCAACATCAGGACAGATGAAAGAAAACAACCACAGAAAGCCACAAATAATTTCCAATAGTACATTGTGAGTAGAGGGATCTAATTATGAATAATTGCTACCCGGCTTCTCGTCGTGACAGGCGTCCTGGCTTGGCTGTATGAAATCATTATATCCCTAATCGCAGAACGGACACGGCGCCCTTCATAAATCTGCATTAACGTGAATCTCACTTTGAAAGACTTGTGGGTACCACTGCTTAAATCACTATTACATTCACATTACTGTACTTGCTGAAGTTGTGACGCCTTGACAAATGGCTTACATTGCGTAAATGTCACTCGGAGTGCAACGGCGGATTTGCTGTAACACTGCAATTACATTTAACATACGTTTTGCACAATCAAATGAAGCTTTATTCAATTTGCACAAGATCTAGCATTGAATAAAGCCGATTTGCTAATTGTTGTAGGCACCGGACTCAACTGGGATCCTTATTCTTATGCACAATTTGATTACAGATAACCACATTAGGCCAACTGAGAAAATAATCAGACCGTTTTATAATAGCTTACTTTTAGCATCATTGGTTTTTCATAAAGATTATTACCACCTCAGAACTCGTCACTGTAAGTCAAAAGACGTCTTGTCCAAAGCTTAATAAACTAGATTTCAGTTCCTTCCCACAGATGAAAAAGATTTTCTTCTATTATCTCATTTTGAATCCACATCGCCAGCTTTCTTTCACCACTGACCTTTCCAAACCTTCAGATATCATGATTTTTGATAAGTCACAAAGACAGTTTAAATGTTATCACTTCACCCCTCTGATTAACATTTGTGTCCAAGATGGCTGTCTTTTATGAACTGTTTCTCTAGTCTAGAGATACTAGTCCAACTATGAGATTTCAAGGCATGTGACAGGTGCTTTATCCATGTCTAAACACATAAATAATAATTACTGATCAAAATCAGTGAACTTTTTATTGTCTGTTTCAAAAAAGTTATAATCCATTGGCTACCAAAAGCTATTTAAGCCACATATATGAAGCCCCTTTTCATATTAAAAGAAAGATTGATTACATCTTTTGCTATTTTGCCCCAAGAACGCACCAAAACATGTGCAAACATACATGCGCACAAACAAACGACCGCACATTAAGAGTAATTGAATGCAGCAGTTGAAGTCGTGTGAAGTTACGGGCTGAACTCCCGTCCCACATGCTGAGCATTTGTTTACATACCTCAGGGACACTAAACATTTAAAGTTGGGTCTGACTGAGGCAAACCAGACAAAACAATTCCATACACTGTTTTGAGAAAGAACTAGTTTTTAAAGAACCAGAAAAAGTTATTTCTGACGAGAGTCTAAATGCAATATTACTTCTCATATGATATTAACAAATCATCTTACTCTCTAATACAATTGACTCTTGAATCACTAGTAAGGATTATTCAATTTATCTAAGTACATTTTTAAAGTAAAAATTTACATGAATTGTGGAACATTTTAATATTTGGTACAATATGTTGCCCTTAAAATGTCCCCGTTTTCCAGCATGATTTGAGAATGATCCAAAGAGCATCTTAAAGGGTTAGTTCACCCAAAAATGAAAATTCTATCATTAATTATTTACCCTCATGTCGTTCCAAACCCGTAAGACCTTCATTCAGAACGCCGGTTCAGTATTGGTCACTGATTACACGCATGCGTCGGCCAATAGTGAGCCGGCATTCTGACGTGGAACACGGAAGCTCTGCACTGTTTACTACATGAACAGCATAGGAGACTGACATGGAAGAGAAGAAATTGTTGAATAAAGTTGTTATTTTTGTCTGTCGCTTCATAACATGGCTGAACCACTGGAGTCACATGGACTATTTCAAAAATGTCTTAACTACCTTTCTAGGCCTTGAAAGTGGTAATATATATAAAATATATATTACAGTCTAGGGGGTCAGAAAGCTCTCGGATTTTATCAAAATATCTTTATTTGTGTTCCAAAGATGAACAAAGGTCTTACGGGTTTGGAACGACATGAGGGTGAGTGATTAATGACAGCATTTTTATTTTGGGGTGAATGAAGCTTCATCTTCAATGAAATGACTGATTATTATTAATTATACATTTTAAATTATATTAGCCTATTATCCCCTGGTTTTACAGATAAAGCTTAAAGGAATAGTTCACCCAATGCAAATTCTGTCATCATTTACTCACCTTTATGTTGTTCCAAGTTTTTTTCTCCCGCTGAAAATACTGTAAAAAAAAAAATACTATGGAAGCCAATGGGGTCCATCAACTAACTGGTTACCAACATTCTTCAAAATATCTTCTTCTCTTCAACAGAAGAACGAAACTCATACAGGTTTAGAGGGTGGGTAATTGACAGAATTTTTATTTTTGGATGAACTAACCTTTAATGTCATAACTTTTTATGTGACTGAACTTTTTATGTGACCCACTGACTGAAACACGCAAAAATGACAGGAAAACATACACATTTAAATCTAATAATAAAAACGAATAACCATTGACAAAATATACATATGCTCATTCCAGTCAAACACATACTGGTAAAATATCACAAAAATAACCAAACACCAAATCCTATCTCCACATAAAAGCCATTTCACTTTAAACTGCCTCTGCTTTGCACCATTTATTCTGAATGACACTGAAAGACAATTTGTTTTAACACAAAGACATACGCTAGCTTCAAGCAAATGGAGATGAATTAAGCAAAGTTCGGTTAATTTCATTCACAAGGCTTTCCCCATTTCCACAGAAGGGGTTTAGCTTTAGGCTATTTCCTTTTCTCTGTTATTGTGTCTGTAGGTTAACGCACAAACACTTCCAAGGTCTTTATTTTCAACATATCCATCATCAAACAATTGAAAAACCTAACAAAGTACTTTACAGAGCTTATTTTTGATGACTTTGGAAGCTAGTTGCCAGATTCATGTTGAGCGTCTTCTATCATTTGCTGATGAACTGGCGGGTAATTTGTTTGTTGTTTATAGCTTACAAGCACAGATCTCATACTTAGGTGTCTATAAATCTCCAAAATCTACCAACAAGACTTTTCCGGAAGACAAACTGCAGGCTACAGACATCTGGCACGGGATATGAGTTTTGCAACGCT
Organism: Gobiocypris rarus; assembly: GCA_023029165.1. Taxonomy (NCBI): domain Eukaryota; kingdom Metazoa; phylum Chordata; class Actinopteri; order Cypriniformes; family Gobionidae; genus Gobiocypris; species Gobiocypris rarus. The sequence goes on along the minus strand of CM040913.1, from coordinate 13,352,779 downwards.
GCTGTGAAATATAATTTGGCACAATGTGTCATGAGTCACTTTTTTCTGTCTTTTTCTAACTATGTTTCACGCCGAGAGATTCTAACGCCGTCATTCGCCGAGCCCAGTCAAGCTGATGTTCTGCGTAGCCCTCGGCTTCTAACAAAATGAAACTTTATTGAACTGCACCTTGGAGATACCCAGGGAGTAGTAGTCTCTTTACTGATATTTCAAGTGCTTCACCTTGTAGACGGAATATTGGAGCGAGTAAGATTTAAAAAGAAAGAAAAAACAGAAGAAAAAAACAAAACAGCCTTGAAGCGATTTCAGTTTGCCCCTCATAACCTTCAATACATTCCTGCAGAATCCAATTTAACGGAAGATATGGAATAAAACTGTCACAGAATGGGAAATGTTATCTCCTACTGATATTTAAGACATAATGTGTGGTTTAAATTGAATATTTCTTTGAAACTTTGAGTTTTTCAGGATGTAATTCACTTGTTCTTGCCAATTATTTTATTTCCTGCTTCATAGTAATGTCATTGGTTGCAACTCTTGATATATTCAGCACACTTATTTCAATTTCACATTATGTGATTCAAGTTTAATGTGACGGCAGAATGAAAATGAGCTTATCTAACTCTGGATTGCAGTGCCTTCACTGTGATATCCATCATCATTTTAATGATCTGCAGCATCTAGAAGTTATTGGATGGTGCTGTGTCAGCTAATTCGCACCAGTACGTGTTGGCGATGAGTTCAGGACTTCTCGATTGCACACTGTTCCCATCAAGGGCCCGCAGGGACTTCAGGTGAGGCAGATATCAGCTATATTATATTAGATGTAATTTTGTGGGTTTTAGTAAAAATGGTCAAATGGAACGAGCTGTCCTTTGCAACCAAGGAGGATATTGTTAAAATGTCTAAATCTGGTCAATCAGTTTGGGATATTGCTCATGTGCAACAGTCACAATGTGCACAGAATTATTTCAAAGCACTGTGAGACCACTAGCAGCAGAGCGTAAAGTGCTGTGGCTGGTCAAGGAAGACTAGTGAGCATTTTGACAGGAGGATGAAAATCACCTGAATGTGGGACCACCTCAAAATAGCTTCTAAAGACCTGGATTACAGCTTGAACTGTATGCCAATGGCTGCAAAAGACTGGATTGTGAGGTTGTGTACCAGTAAAGAAACCAGTTTTATCAACAGCAAGAAACACCTATGGCACATTTGCCAAAGAAAATAAGGACTGGAGTGTGGAAGATTGGAGCCGTGTTCTACAGTCCGACAAGTCAAAATTAAACAACCTAGCATTGGATGGTGTCTCCTACTTTGTAGGAGATGACTGGAGTGTTTTAATACCAAATGCATGCATGACGCCATTAAGCACGGCAGGGGAAACATAATGGTATTGGGGATGCATGTCTGAAGCAGGTGTTGGAAGGAGTTGCTGGCACTTTGAAAATGGACAATGCTTTGGAATCATTTAGGCCTTCCAGAGTCTCCAAAGAGTTTGACTGCTACATATGCAGTATTCATCAGTAGTTGCGTTTCCATTACCCTTCAAATTGTGCTAATTACAATTGTGAATTGAAAATAGGCCTAATGCAGTTTGCAAAAACTCCCATATATTCGCAAAACAAGTTTTTACGCTCACATGGGGTGGATTTTCAGGCAATTTGAAAATGCAATATGTCACAAAACTGCAATGGAAAAAGTTTTTTTTCTGCATTTACAGGTCACTTGGTGTACATAAAAGTCGATCATTTTTTTAAAGAAGGCGCAGTATGTTTGGACACAAAGACGAGAGAGAATTCTTTATTAAAAGATAAAAGAATCAAGGGAATACTGGATTCTAAACAACAAAGAAATGTCATAATTTATCAAGACCTTGAAGCAGATATGAGTTTTCCTAGCCATGAATGCTTGGATAATACGCCTACGTCTCCTTCTATTAAAATAAATGATTAGCGCGGTAACTGCGAGATACCTAATCCTACTGACATCCGTTGCCATGAGCTTTGGAATGACTTATTGCTAGAGGAAAAAATTACGGTAATGGAAACGCCGTAATTTTGCATTCGTTTTTTGTAGACATTTAGGAAATATTGCAAAAGTTTTGAAACCCGGCTAGTAAAGCAGCATGACCAGGGCCAGCCTAAGCATGGGGCGGGGCCCAGTGCAAGGTAGTGAAAGTGCCCCACTCAGTCTGATAACATTCCGTTTGGTCCCCCTCAGTCCATTTGCGATAATAAAGCAATTATAAGATAATAAGGGCCGTCCTTGGGAAGGGGTAGGGGAATATGGTCCCTCTGTCCGTTCGCCCCTAAAGACATCCCTGAGCATGACCCCTTTAAATTAAATATGGAGTATACTTGGGTTTTTCACTAAAAATGTATTTTTACCCACTAGAAAAACTACCAAGGATAACCATAAAAATGTATGAGCTAAAACCCCCAGAATGTACCAATTTACACCGAGCATCTGGGAACTAGGATGATCTAGATAATGATCATCTCCCAGGGTGTTTTTCACACCCAGCTGACTGAATGCCGTATCTTTACTGATCCTCAGCTGAAGGAGAAGAGGTGTGGAACGAGGGATCCATTAGAGGGAAAGGAAACAGCAGTCAAGGCCTCTATGCTCTGATGATTTATGTGTTCAATATGAGGGCAAGGTGCATTTTTCTCCATTTTAGCGCTTTAGCCCTGACACTCGGAGCAAGGGGATGCAGGATGCCGTAAAAGTATTTGGTCTGGACTCAGAAAGACAAGATGTTACTCACAGACAACCTCTGAAAGAAGTACAGACCAGCTTCCTGCCAACACAGGATGTGAGAAATGGTAGGCGTCAATTGACACTAAAGAAAAAGCTAATTTAAAAACTGAATGAATGAATAAAAATGAATAAAAATAAAATGAATGAATAAAACACATTATTTAAACTAAAAAATAAATAAAACAATAAACAAACAAACGGAAAGTTATAATTTCAGTTGTCTCCTGAAATGGATCAGAACCTGTAAGTATGTATTATTTGTAGTTGTGTTTTCTATTAACAGTTCCAATGATAAGTTTTATGTTGTTTCTATGATGTAAACAAAGGGCAAAGCTGTTTAGCTATGTTCGCCTGCTAGCCAACATTAGTGTTGATGTAGTGTTTACTGCAGTGTTTGTAGGCTCTTGCTATTGTAAAGCTGTTCACCGCCCATTAGGAAAATTAACCATGGTTTTGTGATCGATTATTGTTTGTATTACCATAGTTTTCAGACAAGTATCATGATTAACCCTCATTTTGTAACAAATCCCTCCCTCGCGGGTCAAAATGACCCGAAGCCCTAAAATTATACTTTTTTTTGTCCAAAAAAAGCTAATTTCATTTTTTTGTGCAATTTTTTTGCTATTTTTACATTTTATTTATACCTTTAAATGACAAAATTTTATCAATAAATAAAACACACAATCATTTAAGCACATTCTTTCGACAAAAATTCAAAACAACGATTTCACGCATAACCCTTTTAATTCAGCCTTTTAAAAAAGCATCTAAAATAGATTTGTACCAGACATCAATCAAAACATAATAATATGTGATGTTCTATTCTGCAGTCTCAAAAGCATATAAACCTTGGTCTCCATAGCATAGAGATGTCATAACATGGTGATTTGTAGTGATCATCATCTAGGGCTGTTTTGTCCCAGGTACATGTTGTGGTTTTGATCATTACCGGCCCTCTCTCAGCTGAAACAACAATAATTTGGCTGCTTGGTATTCTTTACTTAAATTACAGTGAGACTGTCAGGAAATAGGGGCAATTTTGTGCTATTAGACTGTCATGCTCTCTCTTCATTTGCTAATTAGCCTACTAAATTGTAGCTTCAGAGCATGGATTGTAATCCTGGTTAAAAAAGCATTGCATCCCAGCGAATCACCCATTATCTGCATTCACAAATTAAAGAAGAAATGCATAGCCTATAGCGAGATATATATAAAGTGTAAATGTTGATCACATCTAGAACTACATAATAACACCTGTCATTGTTTTAAAGCTTAGTTGTAGCTTCCACTTGTTTTTTTTTTAACTAGCATTTTCGAAACGGTAATGGTTTAATGCATTTGTCCCATGATGCAGAACCTTGCTGACGTTTGAATGCAACACCACAAAAGACCTGCCAGTTGCATCAGTTTTCGTCTGCTGCTTTAATGAGGTTGTTTTTGTGTGGAAAATTTCAAATGTGCACAAGGGAGCCAAAGCACCACACAAACAACTCTTAGTGTTTCTATAAACATTGGATTACTGTCCACATCCTTTTTCCTCCCAACCAAAATGAACTAAACACGATAGACGAGTAAGACGCTGTGTTTTATTTTTACATCCATCTGCCAAAATAAACTTTCTCACGTATTGAAGAAGTCCTGCTGTGGATCTGGCAGTCAGAGTTTTCAGAATGTAATCGGACAGCCCTGTTTGATATCGTGACAATCAGCCAACATGATATTTAGTCCTTCCAAGCAATCAGTTTCAAAATGATCTCGGGAATGAATCTTATGGCAATAACCTAATAGTAATGTTTTATGAATTGGTGGCTTATTTGAATGAATGAGATCGGACACGTTTTCGTACATCTGCTTATGTCACAATGACATTGTGGTTTTAGGGTTGGGGTGAGAACCTTCATTCTTCCTTTTTTCCAAATATCATACGTTTTTGTGCAAATCACATTTTGCACCTGAGTTATGAATACAAAATAAAGGTTTATGGCTCTCTCTTTTTTTTAAATTGTGGGCATTAATGCTCACTAATTTGCCCATTGTCTGTCTGTCTGTCTGCCTGCACAGTATTCAGACAGACAGACAGATTTTATCAAACCTCCGACTGTCACTGGAAATCTGGAGATAGAAACAGAGGATGTCTTTATTCAACCCTGAAACATTATTTGTGTTACCGTGACCCCTGTACGCTAGCAGAAGGACACAGATCTAGCACCTCACAGCAAAACATTGTAAATCAACCTTGCTCTATTTTTCTCTTGTCAGACTGAGCTGAAGTGTTAACAGAGTATGACTTTTCTCACATAGATTCAACTGGAACTTATATACAGTAGCATGTTGGTTAAATGTTAGAGACTACGGCCCTGTTTAAACTTGTTATTAAGATGCATTTACCAAACTTGGGTCTTTTCACAAGTGGACAGGCTAAATACAGGTGAAAACAGGGTTTAAAACGTTTTGAGTTTGTCCACTTTCAGAGTCGCATTCGACCAATTTGCTTTCGTAGTGTAGACGCTCATTTGGTCGAACGCGTTCAAACAGCCACAAAAGATTCTCTGCATACTGACCAAATGCGTAAACATTACGGGAAATGCACTAGCCAGACAGGAATTAAACTTTATCGGCTGAAGACCCAAGTTTGGTTTGAAGACGAAAAACATACCAAGCACTCACCATTCCTGATTTCTAACAGTCTTGCGGCAATCAGAGCAGAAATGAAAGCTGCTGCTCTCCGTTTGTTTTTCTGTCGTCTCTGTGCATATGTAAATTGCACAAGCTTATTTTGTCCATTAGATTGAAAGATCTAAAAAAAGACCATACTTTTATATAGACCATTCCCTCGAAGAAATCAGGGCAGAAGTGGTCTAAACTGGACAAAAGTGTTTTGGTCGATCGGATCACAAGTAGACGAGCAAGTTTTTGCACCTGTTTTTTAATCCATCTCTTTTGTCTGCTTTCAACCACTTCTGTCCTGATTACTTTGAGGGAAGGGTTTTTTCAGATCTTTCAAACTAATTGACAAAATAAGCTTGTGCAATTTACATAACATGTCTGGAGACGACGGAAAAACGGAGAATGGAAAAGGGCAGAATTTGCTTTTGTTTCTGCTCTGATTCCCGCAAGACCACGCTGTGTGTGTGCGTTAGAAATCAGGAATGGTGAGAGAACATTGTTCTTGGGACGTCAACTGACAAAGTTTAAATCCTGTCTGGCTAGCAGCGCTTCCCGTAATGTTTATACATTAAGTCAGTAGCAGGCGGTCTTTTGTGGCTGTTCGAACACATTCCACCACATGAGCATTAACACTTTGAAAGCTATCCGGTCAAATGCGTTTTCGATTTTAAACAAAGTGGAAGCAATTAGGAACAACAGCAACTCAGCCACGAAGTAGTAGCCCACATAAAATCATAGAGCAGTGTCAGCGCATGCTGAGGCACAGAGTGCGCAGAAGTCACCAACTTTCTGTAGAGTCAATAGCTCCCGACCTCCAAACTTCACGTGGCCTTCAGATTAGCTCAAGAACAGTGCGTAGAGAGCTTCATGGAATGGGTTTCCATGGCCGAGCTGCATCCAAGCCTTACATCACAAAGTGCAATGCAAAGTGTCGGATGCAGTGGTGTAAAACACGCCGGCACTGGACTCTAGAGCAGTGGAGACGTGTTCTCTAGTGTCAAATCACGCTTCTCTGTCTGGCAATCCAATGGACGAGTCTGGGTTTGGCATTTGCCAGGAGAACGGTACTTGCCTGACTACATTGTGTCAAGTGTAAAGTTTGGTGGAGTGGGGTTGTTTTTCAGGGGTTGGGTTTGGCCCTTAATTTCCAGTGAAAGGAACTCTTAATGTTTCAGCATACCAAGACATTTTAGACAATTTCATGCTCCCAACTTTGTGGGAACAGTTTGGGGATGGCTCCTTCCTGTTCCAACATGACTGCACACAAGTGCACAAAGACATGGATGAGGAATCATGACTGGCCTGCACAGAGCCCTGACCTCAACCTGATAGAACACCTTTGGGATGAATTAGAGCGGAGATTGCGAGCCAGGCCTTCTCTTCCAACTTCATTGTCTGACCTCACAAATGTGCTTCTAGAAGAATGGTCAAAAATCCGATAAACACACTCCTAAACCATGTGAAAAGCCTTCCCAGAAGAGTTCCAACTCCATATTTTTCCCCAATTAATTTCACTTTGTTGCAACATACAGAGAGAGCAAATGAGGGTGAAGAGAAAGAAAGACAGAAATACAGGTTTAAGACCATTTTAGGCCTTAATTTACCTTTTTTTTTTAAATTCTCCATTGCCCACTTGAGGTTGTTCCCATTACCGCTTCCCTGTGGTTACATCTAGTGTAAGCAGTTTTTGTCCAGTAAGTGTTATTAGCACTCTGTCAAGAAAACCCATCACTCAGCTCCCTGCCCAGCCACACTGGCAAAATCAACCACACCGAGTTTAAAGTGACTTGAGAACAGAGGGGGATGGGGCACAGTGGTCATACCACACGAGAACGGCGAGGAACAGAGGTCGCAGAGATACAGAACTTGTCCAGATCCCTGTGGACAGCCATGATGGAGGCTTGATTGCCCTGTCACATGATTCAAGACCGAAACCTAATGAGAAACATGCCTGGAAATGCCAGCGACCCGTGACAAGTGTTCCTGGATGAAAAGGCAGTTTACAATAATGTAAGTCAAGGGACCATGACCACAAATTCTTTGAGAAGGTGGAAATGACATAGGAGGACGCAGACGGCTGATGAGAATGAACGGGACGAAATGAAAGGGAAAACGTTTCTAAATTAATTATCGGTTGAAACATAAAGACAAAATTATGTTGATAAACCATTTCAAGAGACCTAAATAAAAATAAAATAAAAAATGAACATAAAATATCTGGTAGATTTAATCAGTTGAGTTCACCAAAAAAATTAAGATTCAGTCACTGATTTGTTCACAGACTCTACCTCCACTGTAAAAAATGTTGCTGCAATTAGTTATAACAACTTAAAATTTGTTGAGATAACTTAAATATCCAACTTAACTAAACTAACTAAAAGTTAACTAAACTTACTATTTTTTTTTTTAAGTTGAAACAACATTCTTATTCTAATTGTGATAAATAATCACAGCAACCAACAAAAAAACATTAGGTATGTTTACATGAAAACAATGAACTAAAAATGGAAAAGTTTTCCCTTTGCGTTTTCACGTACAGACAAAATTTTTGTCAAAGCGATCCCCGTTCACGCAAAAACGCTGTATTATTCATGCCAGGCCAGTAGTTGGCGATGTAAAGAAATTTGTAAAGAAACACCATATGCCTATAGACTTCACACTTATACCAAGTAGCAACCTCCCCAGTTTCTCTTGAAGCCAATACGGAAGTAACTTAAACTGCAGTTCATCGAGGCTCCAGAAGGGAGCAGAATCTCATTGAGCCCCGTGTTAAAATGTCCAACTTTACAGCAGAAAAAAAAAAACATGTTTCAGTAAATTACAGCCTGGTACAAATTGTGGTTTTGGTCTATATATCTCATTTTGCCCTTCATGACAACTGTGAGGGGGGTGAATTTTTTATTCATTTACATTATTATAAAGCCTTAAAGTTCTGCATAATTAAGGGCCTGGCCACTTTGAGTGACAGGTGGATAGCTTTTTGTCTGCTGTCTCTTAGTCATCACGTCACCATAGCTCCAGCCACGTCCCGCCTCTTTGCCCATTTTCTGTTATCTGGGAGTGACACGCTGCCAAGATGACAACAGCCCGCTCGACCCTACTTTACGCTTCAAAACTGCTCTTCAGAATCCTATGAGTGACGTCACAGACATTATGCCCATATTTTTATACAGTCTATGACTAATACACATGCAGATGACGTCATCGTTTTCACAAATTTGAGTTTTGGTAGTTTACACGGAGACAACCCGTTTTTAAATGTTTGCTTTTCAGGTCATAGCTTTCACGTATAAAAAGTTTCCCCAAAAAACGTACAATTCATTTTGTGCCAAAGCGGTCACACACTTCACAAGACAAGACAAGATTTCTGTGAATGAAAAAATGAGCCAGCACAAGGAATTGAGGATTCATTAACTTGAAATTTTTGTTCAAAACTCTAATTCATTCAGTGCTCATTCCCACCTGATCTAACCCTTCGACTTTGATTTAAAGTTTAATAATTTTTCTGAATCAAATAAAACCAGTTCATTCAGATGAAGCATATTGAAAAAATATTGTACATATGAAGCACAATTTTTGGTTAGTACCTGACAAAGGCACAAAGGATTTTTATAGTGCAACTGATAGCCATACAATTAGGTTCAGCAAAGGTTAATGAGCATTTAGTGCACAATATAAAAAAATGGTAACACTTTATTTTAAGGTGACGTAGTTACACGTCACTACTTACTATAGTAATAACAGTCAATTATGCATAATTACAAGTAGCTATCCCTAAACCAAACCCTAACCAAAACTCTATATTAAGTACATTTATAATTAATGTTACTCCGTACTTATTTGATTAAGTAAAATGTAACTACATCACCTAAAAATATATATTGTTTTATTGGCACCTACGTATAAAGTCCTGTTAACATCCAAGGGAACGGTGTTCTATAAATCAGTCAGGGAAAAGTTTTCAGTTGCCTGGTGAAAAACTCAGTGTGGGGCTCAAAATATGTGCAAGATAAGAGACAAGGACAAGAATAGCACAAAACATTCAGACTCAGAAAAGCCTGACAGTGGAGGAGGTTGCAGCTGGTCATGAGGTGGTGAGCCTACAACACACACGCACACACTATCCCACTGGCAGTCACAGTCGATAGATGGACCGAGAGATAGATGAAGAGGTAAGAAAATGTAGTGACAGATGGAGAGAAAATGTGTGTGGGCAGGGGACAGTCAGCCGCAGGGACATGCAGTGAATCTATTGTTTCCTAAAGGTGAGAGAGAGAGAGAGAGAATAAGAGAGAAAGGAAGACAGAATAAGAGGACGGGAGAGAGGCTGATAAACGACATTCACTAGCCCTGAAAGACACAATACATTCAGCTATCAGGCTCATTGTGAAAACTCTCCCTTTCACAATAGTATTAAAAGAGAGACAGCACCAAAAGAGACACGGCGCTTTTATTTAACTCCTCAAAGAAGAGGAGACGCACAGAAAATGGAAAATGTGACAGAATTACAGTCACAGAAAATAGCCCCCACTGAAAATCGATTCACACTTGACAATCAGCCAGATAAGGCAAAAACGGCTTTCATGCTGGATCATTCAGAAGGGTAGAAAAGGAAATTTGGTACCATGATGCATCATGGGAGGGAAAAGTGGATCTGCAAGTCTTTCTAAACTACTTCATCTTCACAAGCTCTCTCTCCTAAAATCAAATGATACACAGCGCCCCCTATTGGGAATGAGACGTAATCTCAGATTAATCACACAATCAAGAACTATGTTATGAAAAGAATACTAGCATACGGTTCAGTTCAGTTTAGTATGTACTGTATCATGCCGCACTGTTGTTATGTGCATGTCAGTGAGTGCTGACCAGTTAAAACCAGTCCAACCAAATAATGAGTAAAGAAAGAGATGTTAAAGGTCAAGAGCATTACATTGTGGGATATATTACACAATCCAGTGTGCCTTTTTATACTGTACCTTCTGGGAAATGTAGTAGTTCATCCAGGTTTTACATGAATAGAAATAAATTGCATACCAGTGTTGTTATTGTTAACTAAAACTAAAATAAAATTTTTTAAAAAAAATCACTAATTGAAATAAAATAAAAATACTATATATTAGCATAGGTGCCATATGCGTCTTAAAATGGGCCTTTCTGTACTTCTAGGTTTAACTCTATTAAGTAATAAATTTAATTAACATAGGTAATTATTGCTACTATGTCTAAGAAGCAAAATCTCAAAGGGTAAGGATAAATATTTTCCAAATAAATTAGTGAAACCTAAAAGCATCACAATTATTTCCACAAATAACCCTGCAATAATTCTTTTAACTTAATACACAGCTGTCCTGGAAGAAAAGAACATGGGCCGGTTGCATAAACTGCTAAGACTAGTCTTAGTCATCTTCGTCTAGTCTTAGTTCATTACTTTTATAAGTCAGTTACATAAAAATGTAGATTGGTCTAAATTAATAATGAAAAGTAAGACTGATCACCCTAACTAACTGCTAGTTGATACTAGTTCTAGTTCTCAAAGGCAGGGTAGACGTTTGTTCCAGATTTTTTTTTTTGTTATGCTCGATGAACATTTCATTCACGCTCTAACTACTGTCATTTGGAAAAGATGGAAACCTGTGATGTTATACTCGGAGCGGTTTGAGACTCAAATGTATGCGTTTCAGTGGTAACACTATCAACAGCAAAATTAATCTGCCGCAGTCAGGCGGTACAGGTCAGTGCTCTTTAAGTTGTTTATGTTCATTATTAATGTAATGTTATGTGCTTTGAGACATGAGGTATTTAACGCCGTCTCTCATAATGCTTTTGTTTGTTCCTTGCTGTGTGTGTTTATGTGTTTTGAAGGCTTTGGAGACACTCTGAAGGGAGGGGGGGTTCTTGTCCTTTCAAATCTAGCTCGCTATTGCTAGCCTCTCTGAAAATTGCCAACCCTACCTTTAAAGGGGACTAGGGATGTGATAGTGAGGTAATTTTCCCACCGGTTAATCGACATGTGACAACATCGGTAATACCAGCAATCACCTACAAAAGTAAAATGCGGCTGCTCGGGCATTCATTACGGAGCGGAGCAAAATGAGTGTTTTCAGTGAATTCCTATTAAGCTTCCATAGGAATGATCTGAAAACGTGCCAGTGGACACACCGTGAATGACTGTGTGGCTATAAATGAGTTTGCACTGTGCGGCCTTGAATGAATAACAGTGCGGCTGTGCTAAGTGATGTAACCGGTGATGTGCCTGAACACCGGTAACACCAGAAACACCGACTATCGCAGCAAGCCAAAAGGGGACCTATTATGCCCCTTTTCACAAGATGTAATACAAGTTTCAGGTGTCCCCAGAATGTGTCTGTGAAGTTTCAGCTCAAAATACCCCAAATGTAATTTACCATGTTGTAAATACCCATTTTTGAGTGGAAGTTAATGTATCTTTAAATGCAAATTAGCTGCTGCTCCCCACCCTGCTTTGCAGAAGAGGACGGAGCCTTTATAGCTCGTGCCTCAGATACTCTGCCAAAAACTAAAACATCTGTTTGATTTTGATTATCATCTCTGTCGTGGTCATGCTCACGTGACATTGCAGTTCATCATCATGAAAGTTTATTATCTGCATGCATTTTAAAGGCATTTCAGTCTAAACTGATATATGTTTTTTAAGCGCACACACCCAAAGCACGCGCACAGAAATCTGTCAGACGGTGCGTCCCATGAGTATTAGACTAAGTTCTCTTTCACGTCTTATTGCGCTTAAACGTCAAATACACACAAGGTTATGACAAAAACACACAAAGTTCACATAAACACAGTCGGTTATGTCTGTGAACGTAAACAGCAAGTAAAGAAACCAGGTGTGTATATTATATCTGTGTATTAAAGTGAAAGCAGCGTAATATACAGAACCTACTGTTAAATATGCTGTTAATATGAATCAAACAACAAAAGATAAACAGAAAATCACTCACTGCTCTAGACTAAATAACTTTAGCTTTAATAAGAATACATTTCTTACTTGAAAGCTGCTGTTAAATGCTCTGGCGAGGAGATAAAGATGGCGGACTTTGTACAGCTCACTGAGGGCGAGGTCAGCAGTCGTGGGCGGGGCCTGTGCAGTGTGACATCACATTGCATAGAAACTGGGTGGATTTTTACCATCATAGGGTGGTTGTGTACACACACTGCCGACACACATTTATGCTCAAACCATGTAAAAGTTAATTTTGCATAATAGGTCCCCTTTAAGACACATAATGAATATGTTTATGCAACTGGCCCCAGAAAACAAAAGTAGCCTACTCTGTGTGGGCTGCTGTCTCCCCATTATTGTAGGGTAATCGTACTTAAATGTGTACCTGCATTGCTTCTGGGGTGTTCAGGACAGTGTGAGGAAACAGATAAAGAGAAAACAGCACACTGTGCGTCTATAGCTGTCAGACTGCTGATGCTGCACTAGTGTCCCGTACAGCATTCTGCAACCCTGACACTTCCCTAGCACTCATTTGCATAAGACTCGGCCAATCAGTAACGGGCATGCTAATGACTGGGGTCATTTCTCTGTTGCACTTCCAAATATAACTGCTATCCTGTATGTTTTGTCAGAAGAATATTCGGACAGAAAAATGTAAACTGTAAATGTTTTGCTTTAGTTTACTACCTACATTCCCCCTGATTTATTTAGATGTCACATGGTTACTATGACATGCATAATGCTGCACAAGCAAAGATTTATGCAAATTATAGAAAGCGCAAAATCACATGTTGCGGTGATAAAGCTGCATTTCGAAGATTAGGTGATTTGATCCCAGAGTAAGACAAGAGCTAGTCAAAATCAACTACGATAACTATCTTCTAAGAGCAAACAAAAATACACATCTAATCAAATGCAAAGTAAAAATCGCTCCCCACAGGACACAAAAGCAATTCCTAATTGGTTGTCAATCAGAATAAGAAAATTCAGCTTAGGGAACAGTGTATGCACATTTTTATCATTTGAAAAAAAATTTCCCCTCTAGTTCCTCCATCTCCCACAATGTCATTTCTCTACCTCATTCCTTCTCTCAGGCCCTCATTTTGCCCTTCAACAATTTAATCAGAGCCATAGCTCTGCCAGGTATATTGAGCTATAATTATAGCCTTGCCTTCTTATTAGTAGATGAGACTTTGATAATGAGCCCTCGGAGAGAATCCAAATGGAATTGCTTCTGGCCAAACAAGGCATCTATATGAGCTTGGAGCTCATGTTGCCGTGTTTAAAATGGGGAGATAACGGTGTAGATGCCGAATGGAGATCTGACAGAAATTACAGCACACCAACAGCTTCATTAATTCAAGATTTGTTCCATTTCCACCCCGCTAATGAGACATTCTACCGCCCTGACTCAACCAAGTGCACTTACTCAGCGTCCTTGGCGTTCAAATCCAAAATACTGCTTCATTAAGTTTGACTCACAAACATTCTGCTAATTTCTTAGTCATCGAGATACTCATTGCCTCAGCTGACATTTCGCTTTTTCGAGCCCAACGCTAGAAAATGATTCACCCAGAACACCTACATGACAAAAACGGCGTCTATTGAGAGCAGTGTTTACCTCACTTGGGAGACTTTAAATAGCATGTAACATTTATGATTGTTGTCTGGTAGATGTCATACTTTTTAGTTGGCGTTTTTGTTGTTGTTGTTGTTGTTGTGCATTTGTATTTTGTACGGCAACTTCTGAAAAGACAGGGCACCACTAGTGGCCACAAATGGAATTGCAATGTTTGTCTGCTGGCCTGATTGGGCAGGGCATAGCTTCAGGCTCAACTCTGGGTTCAACCAAAGGTGTGAATATAGGGGTGGGGCTAACTGTTTTTTGACCAATAAAAAAGGAGGGCATGCTTGAAAGACTTTATTAATTTTATAATCATGGTTTTTGCAATTCTGTTGGGTGTCACTAAAGAATGAAACAATAGTTCACCAAAAAGAAATTGGATAGTTCTACATCGAACGTTCAAGTCCTTCTGGGATGTTCGTATTTACGAGGTAGGAAGTTGTGTTTACGACGTCATGTGCGCTCAAGTCACTTTCGTAGGAGTAAGATTGCGGAGTACTTCCTCTTAATTAATTACACAAAAATACAGCAAGGTTCTTAAAATCTGCTTCCGGAAAATGAAGAACGAGGAATGTGTATCAGGTGTTTTTTGCTTTTTTGTGTTTTTAATTAATTTATGAAGCCACTGTAAACTTTATCGTTATATATTATATTCTTATATTATAATGCTATCTTAATTATCATATGCTATCACTGTAAATATAAAAAAGCCTGACAATATCACTGCTAAACACCTTTAAGTATTGTGGTATTCCACCATGTTTCTCACCATGTTTCAAGCCCCAACTCGTGAACATCGGGGCTTCAAGAAAATCAGAGTTTCCCACTGGTATTTACGACTTTATGGTGGCGTTCAACTTGTAAATACGATCATTACGACATGACTTGAACACCCCACTTGACCAACAGAGTGGTGCAGGTATGACATCACTTTGTAGGCCAAAACGCGGAAACGAGTTAGCATTTTAGTATTTCCGGTTCCCTTTTTAAATGGGGTTTTGGTTAAATGGCTGAAATAAAGTCTGTGGTGAACACAAGCTTAAGACACTTTCACGTTTTAGTCTAAGACAGAAAATACATCAGTATTACCTCTCTTGTGATTTTTAAGCTGTTACGCGTCTTGAAAAAGGCGGTTGATAACAAGAGGCTAAATGGGACTAAAGAGGATGTTGGGGAGATTAAACGTCATCACGCCGAACAGGTAAACTCAGTCCGCTTTTACAGCCTCATTATGCTCATAGTTGTGCTCTTATAAACTATTCTAACTCAGACTTTCTGGGAAAATGTTATTAGATAAAAACTGAAAGGGAGCTTGGTGAAGTTTAAGTCATGGGCCTGTGATGTACTTTGTTTATAGCCTACCTTTAGCATTTTACTTCTGGCGTCTGCATTTAGGCTTCAAAATTCATAAAAGTTGTGATTATCTGTGAAAATTATCTTGATGGACAAAACGTGCAAGTATCATAAACTTTTGTTGATCACACAGCTTGTGTGATTTGCGATAAATCAAAAGTCGAGGGAACCAGTTGCCGATTAGCTTACAAAGTGACAACGGTGCAGGTATGACATCAGAACCAGGAAGTCTGATTCGCCGTTGGTTCCTTTAAGATTTTCATATGGTGTCTTATAATGGGGTTTTCCGATTTATGTGTAAAATAAAGCCTGTGGTAAACATAACTTGAAAATACTTTGATGTTTTGTATACTACAACATAAATTACACACACCCATAGTGAAAAACACGAATTTTAAAGCAGTTGTGTTCATTTTTTAAAACATAGGCCTACATCTTTAATAAGTAACTAGATAAGAGTGTGTGCAGTTTGTAGAAAAAACATCAAAGTATCGTCAAGTTATGTTTACCACAGGCTTTATTTTACTCATCAATTGAAAATCCCCTTTATAAAACCCCATAGGAAAATCTCAAAGGAATCAGCGAATTAAACATCCGGGTTCTAGTGTCATACCTGCACCCCTCTGAGGCATGTTGTCACACAATAAAAGCTAAGTTGTATTAGCTTTTAATAGTAGTTATTTTTTTTACAGTATGTGCAATTCAGATATTGCAGCAGAGCATAGTTAGCTCATCTCAGGATAGCTAATGGTAACAATGTTGCATTCAGTATATTTATAGAATGGTTGTCAAGCACACAGTTCAATATTGCAAAGGATACAAAGAACTTAGAGGGTGTTGCAGCAGCCTTCTGTCTTACTGAGAAGGCGTTTGGGTGGTGAGGGTCATTGTTCTTAGTCTACAAAGCGCCGGCGCGGGGCAGTTGAAACATAGATTCACCCTATCCAACTATTAATTACTCAGGCAGTCATCCAGTAAGCTCCTTATCTCACACAGTTGCCACCAGGGCTGTGTATCAGAGCCCGCCTGGGGTAGCATTAGCCTCACTGCTGGATTGTGACTGTCGAGTCCTTGAGTTTGTCATAGTGTTCGCAAGAGAGTTTATGCTTGCTTTTGAGCAAATCAGGAACAATGTAAAATTCATCTATTTCAAATTAATGCTGAATGAATTCTTCAAAGAATCCTGTGGTGATGAAACCCTTCCTTATACGCAGGATTTTTTAAGGTTACGTAACACAAGTCACATGCTCTATATGTGAAATCTAACATTGATTTAGTTAGTGAATATTTGCATATCCCATAGCAGCTCTGGGGAGATTGATTTTTTAGAAAAATAAGTCTGGCTTTATAGAAAAATAAGCAAATTCGACTGGAAAGTGAATAGATTATAAGCTTCTAAAATAGCGCAATGATTATGAAATATTCAGAAGAGCTGTAATAAACCACAGAGATCACAACACAAATGAGCATGTGCTGTTGTGGTTTAACCAGTGTAAGAGTTTCTGCTATGCAGGAAATACAAGGACTGTGCAAAATTAAGCCGCTTGAGATAAATATGCAAATATCCTCCTGGCATATTTAAAATGTAAACATCTTCGGTTAATAATATCACAGCTTCGCCTACCTACATTCCCTCTGTAATCCAAGAGCCACGTGATGCCTCGGGGACCCACATTTTTACCATTTTTTACTTTACCCAACTTGTTAAAAATGCATGCTTGCATTCGCATTATGTCACTTTATGGCTTTCTTAAATGAGAATCACTTTAGCTTTAACCATATTTAGTTCACCTAAACTGCGTTTTCTCTCTCTCTCAGTGGAAACGTAAATCCTCCTAGTGGCTGATACCCTCCACTCTGATCATTTGCTGAGTGCTGTGCAATTCCCATTTGTTTGCCTTTCAGTGATTGCACATTAATTACTGAAAGAGGCGATTAAACATCTCTTATTACACCAGGCCTCCCAGGCAGTCCACACGAGCTGAGCCAGCAGAGCTCCAAAGGGCTCCAGACACTTATTTACATCCTTGACAGCAGTGCAAGTAGCCCAAGCCTGATGTAAAGTTTCTGCCCTGGCTTTAAAGGGTTAGTTCACCCCAAAAATTTGTTCCTGAACCCGTAAGACCTGCGTTCATCTTTGAAGCATGAATAAAGATATTTTTGTTGAAATCTGAGAGCTTTCTGACCCCACATAGGCGGCAACGTTATTACCACTTTCGAGGCCTAGAAAGGTAAAGCTTCAAGGCTTTCCAGGTTTTACATCAGAATGCCGGCTCAGTATTGGCCAGTTCCTGCGTCATCACCACACACGCGAGTCCTGGCGCTCATGTGAACAGCGTCGGCCAATACAGAAACATTTTTTAAAATATCTTAACTTGTGTTCGAAGATGAACGAAGGACTTACGGGTTCGGAACGATAATTTTGGGTGAACTATCCCTTTAAGGTCAAACATCTGTGACTAGCCAAAGGATCAGTAAGTACGAGAAAGATGAAGTAACTGTAAATTGCATAAGGGTCAATGACATACACAACAGTCCACAATAAAGGACAAATATTTTCAAAGTTTTAATTCCTAGAAATGTACTCTTTGTATTGATGTTAGTTTAATAAGGTTTTGAAAAACATGTATACCATTTGCAATACATATTTAAAGGAACAGTTCACCCTAATTTGTTTGGACAGTTCAACTTATTTTTGTATTTACTCACCCTCAAGCTATCCCAGCTGTATATGACTTTCTTCTTTCAGCCGAACACAATCTGAGTTATATTAGATCATATCCTGGCTCTTCCCAGGTTTATAATGGCATTGACTAGCGCCCGAGGTTTTGAAGCTCCATTATAAAAGTAATCCAGAAGGCATTTACTAATCCAGTGGGTTAGTAAATGCCTTCTGAAGTGAAGCGATGGGTTTTTATTTTAAAAAAATCCATATTTAAAACTTATAATCACTGACTTCCAGCAACTGGTATTCACAAGATAGTCGAGTTCTTGCAGAAGGGTGACCTCTAACCTGATAAATGACAGCATATTTTTCTTTTCCTTTTTTTGCTTAAATTTTTCTTTAAAACCACACATTTTAGACTTTTAATTCGTGGCCGGCGTTTTGTTTTGCTCTATCCCCTTTAAGTTTGGTTTCATGCAAACCGCCGCAGTACTCACACAGTCATATCGCGACCACAAAACATATCGGCCCCATTTGAATTCTTCACATAATGCTATATATGAAAGCGATATGGAGGAGATTAGGAGAAAGGGTTAGAGATTAGGTGGAAACAGCGGCTAAACTCTATTGAACGCTAGAACGCTACAGAACGCTATTGGCTGTTTGAAAAAGGAGGAGGAGCTGGTCAATATGTCCCGCCCTGTCTTCCTGTTTCAGTGGAAATTACATCAACACATTGAATTTGCGTCTTTAAATATGAATATCTTTACAAAAACCCGTCGCTTAGAAGGTATAATTTTATTTTAAAGATATTTATTTTAAGAAATCGTCACATGTTGCTTCACAGTCTGAACCACTTCATAAAAAGGGTGTTGATTTACTATGCAAAAATATAAGGATACTTAGCCTACACTGTAAAAAAAAAATTGTTGGTTTAACTTAAAAAAGCAAGTAGCCTGGTTGCCTTAAAATTCATTTAAATAAAAAATTTGAGTTAATTCAATGAAGGAAATTGATTTAATAAATAGAAACTCAAAATATTATTGTATCTCAACCTCATAAATTAAAAAAAGTTGTGATAAATCATGAAAATAGCACAATTTGGCATGTTTCACTGCATTATAACAAATAAAACCCACAATTACACAATATGTTTACAAAATCTTTTAATAATATTTGAATAAAGGTTGATGTTGATTCTGAAAAATTTTCATTGTATTAACTCAAATTCTTTATTTCAATTAACTCAAAATGTTAAGGCAACCAGGTAACTTACTTTTAAAATATTTGTTTACAGTATACCACTGACATTTTAACTTTATATTTAAAAAATGTAATAAAAAAATAAAAGCATGCTCATCATATAATAGGTGTAGTCATTGTAGCGTATATATTATGACCTGTACGTTTAATGTATTCTTGAATAAATTAATTGGGGTGGGGGGCTGACTCGTGTTGGGGTGACAATAAATTGCAGTTCGAAAGTGCAAAAGTGTCCTCATTCGCCCTATTTAGCAATATCCGCTAATTAGTAGCTTTTGCTAACCGAACGAGAGTGTTCTTTAGTCACCATCAAACTAAATGATTGCCACTCTTGTAGCTTATAGTCATAATGGAAGTCGTTTCGCGTGAATTATGACCAAAAATCCATTTACTCCATGTAGCATTACCTGCAGTAAGGTGAACAGTGATTAGAGCTTTAAATGCAACCAGACATTTGGGAAAGACAGAAGCCTCGTCCCTGCAGTGATTGATGTGACTCATGTGGCTTTGCTGTCACAGATAAAGGGGCAGAGATGAGATCGAAGTGGACAGGCCGCCTTTACCCTCCGGCAGCATCCTGTGTAGTTAGAGAAACTCACCTCAGCCGGTCTGACAGCCACCCCTCCCGGCCAGTCCACAAGTTAGCCCGATGAAATACACCTTGGCAAGGTAACGTTAGATGGATCCCCTTAAGGGAAGGGGATAGACGGCACCTTAATATCCAAAGCAGGGCCAGATAGAAAATACGGCTCTAAATGTGCTTAAACTAGAGTTAGAGGACATAATGGATTTTACAAAGTGAATAAAAGCCGCTCCATCAATGCCAGGAATGATTTTGTAGCGGAGGAAGTTTTTGTTGCCGTGGAGAATTGAAATAAAGGGGAAGTGCTGCTCTCTAGTGGACAGGAAATTAAAAGCTAAGCAAAGCTAGGCTAGCAAGGCCAAGACATTGTTTACGAACGCTAAAAATGCACAACAAAGCAGTTGATAAAACATTAAACACAACATGAAGTCTTTTAAAATCATTTTTAAATGATCAAATGTATTTTTATTAGATTTGATTCAGTGTGTAACCCACAAAAATGAGTCCTTCAAAGTGTTAAACCATTGTAATGATGGTTATTTTACATTATGCTAAATAAAATAATGAAGAAGAAAAGAAAATAACAAGTAGAACGTTTAAGCGAAGTTTTTTTTTTTACAATAACGAAGGAAAATATACAGTACTGTCAAATATGTTGTCGTTTAGTGTCATATAAGTAGGAAAAGAAGTCAACATCTTATTTGTTATGATGATGTACACATTATGAATATTACACACTTTTTTTCACATAGGTTCACAACGAGGCATTTTTTTGTAGTTTTTTTGTTGTTGTTGTTGTTGTTGTTTTTTACATTTGAAGCACAATATTTTACACTGTTAACAATTTTTAGCCGAATGTCCTCTGTTGTTGGCCAAAAAAGGGTGATTCAATTGATATAAAAATATTAAAAGAAAAAACTTTAAAAAGGAACAATTACATGATAGATATTTGCACATCCCCTGCACCACCGAAGTTAAACAGAAAGGACAACGTTCATTTCAACACAAATCATACAGTAGTGGCATTTGTAATAATTTACACAACACATTATGTAATTTTCATAATCCGATTATGTAATTGTATCTTGATTCATTCTGCAAATGGCAAAAAAAAAAAAAGTTTGTAAAGTACATTGACAGGTAGCATGTATTTAATGGGATAATTAATGTCGTGTATGTTTCTTTTTACAGTAGATTTCCGTCCTATAACTGCCCAAATAAAATATGGGACTTGCTTGACATACAAAGCCCTTATGATTCATATGTCCAGACTACATGCATTAGACTCATTCTCTTAAGAACACATGCCCAATGTTACTTCTGTAACACCGTACTTGCTTAATTCTAGCAAATTTATATCATATTAAGATATTATGCTACAGTTTTAATTTGATTTCATGTGATCAATATATTCTAAATCAGATTTCAAGTCAATTTTGGTGTATGCTGCATATTTTATCTCATAAATATCTATGTTTTGGTACCTTTTAAAAGGCAATAAAATATGTAGTTTTCGTTATTCTTCCAGTACTTACAAAATGGCTAGTAAAAATATGAATCCCTCCATCCATTCATCATTTATCAATCTCTTTATCCACTAAACCTTTATGGCTATCTTCCCATGTCACACGTAAACTCTCAAAACACGATTCATGTCTTTCATGAACGCTTTTGCATCGTGAAACACTTTAATACAGCATAAGCTATGGCATTTTTGAGAGAAAAAAAAAGCATATACTATATTTTTTTTGCATTGTGACTACAGTAGATACAGTACAGGATGTCAAATCCCTCCAAATGTTCGATTTCTTTTATATCATTCACCGTCATCATTGTTTTTTTTCACACAAGCCATACGGAGTGCACAAAAAGAATCACCTGCAATAACTGTTTCTTTTAAAAAGATGCATGAATGAGAGCAAAAGACACAGATAGGCATCGATGAAGCAAGGAAAGCCCAAGACGGAAAAAAAAAGTTTTAGTTTTTTGTTATTAGTAACTTGGGTGTTTAAAACGCACATAAAACCACCTGCATAAGATACAACACTTCTTAATTTGAAAAAGCTTTAAGAAAAACACAGTTTTGGCCAGTGAGGCAACCTGTTGCTTGTTCAACGTGGTTGTCGTGGTTATTTACCCTCACTGCAGACGTTGGTTAAATGTGGGTGCTGCATCTCACTTAGGCTGGCAGGTGAGTTTGTGGCTTATGGGTCTGGGTGGCTGTTCGGCCGAGCGTCGTGGTTGGTTGGGGCTGCTGAATCCAAAATTTCAGGGTAGACGACAATTATTTTTGGTGGTACACAACCTGAAGATACAATCACATAGCTTCTTAAAGAAACAGTTCACCCTCATGTCATCCCAAACCTGTTCCAAAACTACATTTAAACTAACTCTCATTAGAGTAGTAGTTGAGTATTAGGGCCAGATTTACTAAACAAGGCATATTAGCGTGAGAGCGCAATTCCAAAAAAGCGCGATGGGAGTGGAAAGTTCTGCGTTTGATCTACTGACAATGTGGCAAATTAAAGAAAACAGATGCAGCTGGATCATTTCCATAATGACCAACGCAATCTTCCAGTTAGCATCTGGTTTTAAGACGTGTTTTTGGGGGTGGTGAATAATGGCGCAAACGCCAGTGAATTGACAAGCGCAAACCTTTGTAAATCACCTCGCGTGATTCATTTAAATGCTCTCCTCCCATAAATGTTGCGCCTAAAAAGGGAACCTCCTACAAACGCATATGCAATAAGGTCAGCCGCAAAAATAACTCTGTACACACCTTTTCAGCGCTAATCTTTCACTGCGTGTCTTTAGTAAATCCTGACAGTTGTTTTTTTTAAAACCAAAAGAGGTTTTGCGCTGGTGCAAGCTTATAATTCTTATAATCTTATAATTAAAGGGATAGTTCACCCAAAACGTTTGTCATTTACTCACCCTCAAGTTGTTCCAAACCTGTATGAATTTCTTCAAAATATCTTCTTTTGTCTTCAACAGAAGAAAGACATTCATACAGGTTTGGAACAACTTGAGGGCGACTAAATGATGACAGGGAATTCATTTCGTATATATTAGCATTCAAATATATATGTTTCCTCCCATGTCATATTTTTTTCCATCACCATGGTTCTTTAGGGGCTCCATAGAATCAAGCAGAATTGTATTAATTCATAATCAGTGTAATAATGTAAATGGCTTGTAATCTAAAGCTCAATTGTACCCTGGTAAATTTCCGTGTCTGCTCAACATCAGAAAAGACTCCAATTCAGCAGATGGTCTCCAGGTGACACTGGTTCTGTAAGAAATTTTCAGAAGAAAAAAAAATGACATTTCCATTTCAGATGACACAACAGAGACACTCCAGATGAACAAAGGTTCTTTGAGGATAATAACAAGATGTGAATGTAATAAGGTCACAATACCAGATGTGGTAGGAGTCATCGGGGAGAGTTACGTTGGCGGTACTGTATATAGAAACAGAGCTTGCCTTTACCGTGTCATTCCACTGATGTGGAAGGTCCTCTGGCTCTGGAGGGTAGGACATCCAAGACGGGCTCCGGTAGGAGGACGGTGGAGACAAGACGAAGTAGTCCGAGTAGCCGGGGCGGTTGGCAGATATGGCATATACTGCTGTCATTGGGTTTCCTGCAAAACATTGGAAGGCAGATTTTTTTATGCGTTTGATAACCCAAAATATAAAAAATTGATCCAAAATGTTGTATTATAATGGAACATGTCCAAAAAGCCTCAGTACTGTTTTAGTCTGTGCTTAAGCCTCGTCTGTGAAAATGGGGACTAGTGTTTACGATTTAAAACACCACGTTTACCAAACACACTGACCTGAGTAGCTTGTCATAGACTCGTCGACAGTAACAGCAGGGAAAGGAGCTCGGTTGATTGGCAGGTAGGGGGTGCCATTGTGCTGACTCATCTCAGAGGCCTCAGGCACCCGAGGCTTCAGACTCATGTCTGGTGTGGAGCTACAATAAGAGATGAAGAAGTTTTGTTATACTGTGATCAAACCACCAGGGGGCAACGCTGGGCAGCATCGCTATAGAGCCGCATAACAAACCTCAATGCAGTCAGCAGCACTGACAACCATGCAAAGCACCTTTAACGCATGCCAGCCACAGATTCTCAGAGGAAAAATCTTATATAAATATACATGAGGCTCTATACAGCTCGCAATGTGATGCTGTAATGCTATGTACTATGACACTAGCTACGTTTACATGAACACATTTTGTTTCAATCGGAATGAATTCAGTGTTTACATGAATGCTTAATAAAGTGATCAGGTTGATGTGCACACTTTTATGTCACAAGCTTCAAATCGGAATTGATTTTTTGACACGCGCACACTGCACACTTTCCCGCTGTTTGCACAAACTAATCTACTAAATTGCTTCTTTTCTGTTTTAAAGAGATTTATTATTTATCTATTTCGGGTCCCAATTAGGAGACGACTAGCACATGAACCGTTGCGAGCAAAACAAGCCGTCTTTGGATGAGAGTCATTAACGAGGACTGGTGGGACATTGTACTGCTCCACTTCACAGACGATGTTACAGAATTTAACAATTGTCAAATTCGCTCAAATCCTTACTCTTGCCCATTTTTCCTGCTTTTAACACATCAACTTTGAGGACAAAATGTTCACTTGCTGCCTAATATATCCCACCCACTAACAGGAGCCATGATGAAGAGATAATCAGTAATTCACTTCACCTGTCAGTGGTCATAATGTTATGCCTGATCGGTGTATAATATAATAAAATATAGTATAAATATCATATAATATAACGCATGAACCAAATATGAGTATGAATGAGTATTTTAAGGTTTCTCTCACCGTCTCAATGAAGTTCCAGGTGGGGCTCCGCCTCTTGGAGGAATGAGGGGTGGTGGGGAACCCAAACCCATATCAGGCAGCTGGGTAAACCTGAATCCCTGCAGAACCAAGCACAAAGCAACTTTACTTACATGATGACTTATATCAACATATGACTGAGTTTGGGAAGAAACTAGAGGATGTGGTGTACATATGTTTGCATTAATTTAACAATCGCGTCAAAGCTCTGAACTCACTGGTTTGGGGAGGCTACACTGGTGCATTTCCGGCCCAAAGGATGTGCCGCGCTGTAGAGCTCCATTGGGGTGGTTCATAGTCCCAGGTGCACTGGTAACTCCATCCAGGTAAGGGCTACCATGGCTGGGGTTGTACGAACTGTGAGGGTGGTGGTGATGGTGGTGGTGGTTTCCCGGGGTTGGCTCGGCAGAGGCCAAACCAAAGGCGTTGTCCAAGAGGAGGTGCATCTGCTGCCTCACTTCATCAATGGAAGGCTGCGAGCTCAGGGTGGACGAGTCGGAGTGACCTTTGACCTGGTGGCTACCGCCGAAACCCAGGGAACTCAGAAGGCGGTCCACATCTGTCTCCTCAAATGGTTCAGGCTCACCCTGAGGTGGATTCAATGAGTAGACACAATTAAATGACATTTTAAATATTTCTTCTCTTTACAAGGTTCCAAAACGTTCTTTTCATTTAAGGTTTTTTAAAATCACACATTTTTCCAAAATGATGTAAAGTATATTTAGTCACGCAAACAGACTTTTCACGTTTGAAATAGTTAAGCCTGGGTCATTTTAAACACTGGGTAAACGGAACTATAAATTCTTAAACCTGGTTTAATATTCTTATTTGCAAATTTGCAGTAACACGATTGGCTGTATGTTGCTAAGCAACATATATTCTGTGCTAACCCTGCGTCTAAATTACAAGTGTTAAATGTTCCTTTACCCAAGGTTAAAAGCAGGGTTTAGAACAATGATAACCCGGGTTAAACACAGTTTAAAAGCCCTGATCTCACTTCTAAAAGCTCTTGAATCGAGTTTCCAATCTAAACCACTGAAAACACCATCATTATATTCAGTTCAATTACGTTCTGCTGTTTCATGATGACGTGGGTTATTAAAACTCAGGGTTAGGGCATCAGCTAGGCTACCTTCATTCTCAGGCTTTCTTCTGTAATAAACCAGGTTTAAAGCTAAAGGTAATTGTCTTCATTTAAGCCGGGAAGGAAACTTGAGCTGATAGTCATTATTAAAGCAAAAAGAATCTCTGCCGGCTCCCTGAACTGTGAATGACACGCGCCGTGCGCAAAGACTTCAGCAGAAGACTTTAAATCGGGGATTTGGGGTCCCATGATGCAAGAGGCTGGCAGCACTTACATCGTAGCCGCTGTTGCGGATGCCCCTCCTAGATCTCTCCCTCATGACCAGCATGTCCATCTCAGTCTCTACAGGGCTCGGGTGTTCAGAGACTGCCTGCTCCAATACGCAGGTTCCCTGTGGGAGTCACTGGAGAGGGAATGTATGAAAAATTCAGTATTGTGGTCTTATGAACCAAAATATGATTATGGAAGTCATGGTTAATTTTACATTATGATTTATTTTTATACACACTGAAATATTGATGTCCAAACAGTAAGTGCTCTCTGTTTTGGAGAAGAGCATTATAGAGATCTTCATTCATGCCACAAGGAGAATTTACAAAGAATTAATAGTGTTGTGTATTTGCATCATCTGTGTTGTTTTAGCACACAATTCAATAAAAGGAGTTATGCAACAATTATGCAATGGTACAAACATAACTTATACTGTATATACACTACCATTCAAAAGCCATTCATTTTTTAAATGGTATTGTGTTGCATAGGAATTAATAAATTGTTAAATATATCAGATAGATAGTATGCAAGTACGCAAAATGTAATTCATAAAATGTTATAAAATAATTATTTGAACAAGGTATGTAAATAAACAATGCTATCAATAATATTAGTACAAAAGTGCCTTACCATTTGGTAAATTCACCCCTATGATTTTAGCACATATCCTGTATCTAGGAACACGCAACTGGCTTCATTTTCTCTAAATATTTTGGGATGAGTAATAGCAGGGATTTAATCTCCGCCTACCTCCTGCGGTACTTTACGTAAGTGGAGGGTTTCCTGTCCTCTTTCGGCCCCCTCAGATCTTCCAAATCCAAGGAAGCATTCTCACGTCTCATCCTGTCTCGATGGCTGTACATGTGGCCGCTGCCGCTCCCGCTGCTGCTAGTGACCGGCCCATCACTGTAACCTTTCCTTTTAGCTTTTAACCTCAGCTTATTCCGATAATGCTCAATGTCCGACTTCTGCTTTAGCCCCATGTTGACCTGCGGGTGAAAAGCTGATGTTATTATTTGCTCCCATTTTGTGCAACTCCGCTACTTATAAATGCTGATCTTGCCCCAGACACGGTAAGTTACTTTTTTGTTGACAAGCACTCAACACAGGTAAATATAAATCAACAATAAATGCCTCCTAATGAGGTGGCCCCATCTCTATGGTGACAGCAAGCTCACCTCTCCGTTCAGGATGACAGAGTCTTGGCTGTGATTGGAGGAGTTTGGATAAGAATAGTTGAGTGTGGCAGGCATAGGCTTGATGGTGATGAGGCGTAGAGAGCCAGTTAGAGAGTCATAATGGTCTGCAAAAAGTCACAGGAGACCAATGCAATCATAAAATTACAGTAGGAGGGTAAAAGGGGGATCTTTTGACAGTTTCCTTGCAACTAATGTTAAATTATGATCATAAAGACCTGTTATTAAATTATAGTTTACCGATACGGTCAGCTTTGTTAGCAAAGACTAGAACTGAAC
Organism: Gobiocypris rarus; assembly: GCA_023029165.1. Lineage (NCBI taxonomy): Eukaryota > Metazoa > Chordata > Actinopteri > Cypriniformes > Gobionidae > Gobiocypris > Gobiocypris rarus. The sequence continues at coordinate 13,325,183 of CM040913.1, read as the reverse complement.
ATAATTATTTGAAGGTTGACTTTTTTTGTATTAAAAACACTTTTCTTTTATTGGTCGGATGAAATAAGCTAATTTTTTGAGATAGGAATTTGGGGTTTTCATGAGCTGTATGCCAAAATCATCAGTATTAAAACAATAAAAGACCTGAAATATTTCAGTTGGTGTGCAATGAATCTAAAATATATTAAATTTTAATTTTTATCATTACATTATGGAAAATAATGAACTTTTATCACAATATGCTAATTTTTTGAGAAGGACCTGTAAATCATTACTCCGCCCCCTTTGCCATGACCACGGTCACGCCTGTAGATGTTATAACCAGGAATATAAACAGCACTATTTGAAATGGTAGGTTTTAGCCAAGTCTCAGAAAGACACAAAAAGTCAAGATTGGAATGTGTTTGCAGCTGTTCAAGTTGTTCTGATTGATTTTGGTACAGCGCTTCTTATATTTAGGTGTCCCCCAAATACACCTTTAGGTTTAACCTTTGGGTCCGTTTGGATCTCACTGGTTCTTGCGGATGCTCAACCATGCTGCGTAACACAAGAATGGATCTCATTGGTTCTTGCAGAAGGTCAAACATGCTGCGTAACACAAGAATGGATCTCATTGGTTCTTGCAGAAGGTCAAACATGCTGCCTAACACAAGAATGGACCTCATTGGTTCTTGCGGAAGCTCAAACGTGCTGCGTAACACAAGAATGGATCTCACTGGTTCTTGCAGAAGGTCAAACATGCTGCGTAACACAAGAATTAACCTCATTGGTTCTTGCGGATGCTAAAATGTGCTACAAAACTCGAGAATAAACCTCATTGGTTCTTGCGGAAGCTCAAGCATGCTGAGTAACACAAGAATGGATCTCATTGGTTCTTGCGGAAGCTCAAGCATGCTGAGTAACACAAGAATGGATCTCATTGGTTCTTGCAGAAGCTCAAACATGCTGCGTAACACAAGAATGAACCTCACTGGTTCTTGCGGATGCTAAAACGTGCTACAAAACTCGAGAATAAACCTAATTGGTTCTTGCAGTAGTTCAAACATGCTGCGTAACACAAGAATGGATCTCACTGGTTCTTGCAGAAGCTCAAACATGCTGTGTAACACAATAATGGATCTCATTGGTTCTTGCAGAAGCTCAAACGTGCTGCGTAACACAAGAATGGATCTCATTGGTTCTTGCGGAAGCTCAAACATGCTGCGTAACACAAGAATGGATCTCACTGGTTCTTGCAGAAGCTCAAACATGCTGTGTAACACAATAATGGATCTCATTGGTTCTTGCAGAATGGATCTCACTGGTTCTTGCAGAAGCTCAAACATGCTGCGTAACACAAGAATGGATCTCACTGGTTCTTGCAGAAGCTCAAACATGCTGTGTAACACAATAATGGATCTCATTGGTTCTTGCAGAATGGATCTCATTGGTTCTTGCAGAAGCTCAAACATGCTGTGTAACACAAGAATGGATCTCATTGGTTCTTGCAGAAGCTCAAACATAGTGCGTAACACAAGAATGGATCTCATTGGTTCTTGCAGAAGCTCAAACATGCTGCGTAACACAAGAATGGATCTCATTGGTTCTTGCAGAAGCTCAAACATGCTGCGTAACACAAGAATGGATCTCATTGGTTCTTGCAGAAGCTCAAACATGCTGTAACACAAGAATGGATCTCATTAGTTCTTGCAGAAGCTCAAACATGCTGCGTAACACAAGAATGGATCTCATTGGTTCTTGCAGAAGCTCAAACATGCTGCGTAACACAAGAATGGATCTCACTGGTTCTTGCAGAAGCTCAAACATGCTGTGTAACACAATAATGGATCTCATTGGTTCTTGCAGAATGGATCTCATTGGTTCTTGCAGAAGCTCAAACATGCTGCGTAACACAAGAATGGATCTCATTGGTTCTTGCAGAAGCTCAAACATGCTGTAACACAATAATGGATCTCATTGGTTCTTGCAGAATGGATCTCATTGGTTCTTGCAGAAGCTCAAACATGCTGCGTAACACAAGAATGGATCTCATTGGTTCTTGCAGAAGCTCAAACGTGCTGCGTAACACAAGAATGGATCTCATTGGTTCTTGCAGAAGCTCAAACATGCTGTGTAACACAATAATGGATCTCATTGGTTCTTGCAGAATGGATCTCATTGGTTCTTGCAGAAGCTCAAACATGCTGCGTAACACAAGAATGGATCTCATTGGTTCTTGCAGAAGCTCAAACATGCTGTGTAACACAATAATGGATCTCATTGGTTCTTGCAGAAGCTCAACCATGCTGCGTAACACAAGAATGGATCTCATTGGTTCTTGCGGAAGCTCAAACATGCTGCGTAACAAAAGAATGGATCTCACTGGTTCTTGCGGAAGCTCAAACGTGCTGCGTAACACAAGAATGGATCTCATAGGTTCTTGCGGAAGCTCAAACGTGCTGCGTAACACAAGAATGGACTTCATTGGTTCTTGCGGAAGCTCAAACATGCTGCGTAACACAAGAATGGATCTCATTGGTTCTTGCAGAAGCTCAAACATAGTGCGTAACACAAGAATGGATCTCATTGGTTCTTGCAGAAGCTCAAACGTATGCGTAACACAAGAATGGATCTCATTAGTTCTTGCAGAAGCTCAAACATGCTGCGTAACACAAGAATGGATCTCATTGGTTCTTGCAGTAGTTCAAACATGCTGCGTAACACAAGAATGGATCTCACTGGTTCTTGCAGAAGCTCAAACATGCGTAACACAAGAATGGATCTCATTGGTTCTTGCAGAAGCTCAAACATGCTGTGTAACACAATAATGTATCTCATTGGTTCTTGCAGAATGGATCTCATTGGTTCTTGCAGAAGCTCAAACGTGCTGCGTAACACAAGAATGGATCTCATTGGTTCTTGCAGAAGCTCAAACATAGTGCGTAACACAAGAATGGATCTCATTGGTTCTTGCAGAAGCTCAAACGTGCTGCGTAACACAAGAATGGATCTCATTAGTTCTTGCAGAAGCTCAAACGTGCTGCGTAACACAAGAATGGATCTCATTGGTTCTTGCAGTAGTTCAAACATGCTGCGTAACACAAGAATGGATCTCACTGGTTCTTGCAGAAGCTCAAACATGCTGCGTAACACAAGAATGGATCTCATTGGTTCTTGCAGAAGCTCAAACATGCTGTGTAACACAATAATGTATCTCATTGGTTCTTGCAGAATGGATCTCATTGGTTCTTGCAGAAGCTCAAACGTGCTGCGTAACACAAGAATGGATCTCATTGGTTCTTGCAGAAGCTCAAACATGCTGTGTAACACAATAATGGATCTCATTGGTTCTTGCAGAAGCTCAAGCGTGCTGCGTAACACAAGAATGGATCTCATTGGTTCTTGCAGAAGCTCAAACATGCTGTAACACAAGAATGGATCTCATTGGTTCTTGCGGAAGCTCAAGCGTGCTACGTAACACAAGAATGGATCTCACTGGTTCTTGCGGAAGCTCAAACGTGCTGCGTAACACAAGAATGGATCTCACTGGTTCTTGCAGAAGCTGAAACGTGATGCGTAACAAAAGAATGGATCTCACTGGTTCTTGCAGAAGCTCAAACATGCTGTGTAACACAAGAATGGATCTCATTGGTTCTTGCGGAAGCTCAAACGTGCTGCGTAACAAAAGAATGGATCTCACTGGTTCTTGCAGAAGCTCAAACATGCTGCGTAACACAAGAATGGATCTCATTGGTTCTTGCGGAAGCTCAAACGTGCTGCGTAACACAAGAATTGATCTCATTTGGTTCTTGCAGAAGCTCAAACATGCTGTGTAACACAATAATGGATCTCATTGGTTCTTGCAGAAGCTCAAACGTGCTGCGTAACAAAAGAATGGATCTCATTGGTTCTTGCAGAAGCTCAAACGTGCTGCGTAACAAAAGAATGGATCTCATTGGTTCTTGCAGAAGCTCAAACATGCTGCGTAACACAAGAATGGATCTCATTGGTTCTTGCGGAAGCTCAAACGTGCTGCGTAACACAAGAATGGATCTCATTGGTTCTTGCAGAAGCTCAAACATGCTGTGTAACACAATAATGGATCTCATTGGTTCTTGCAGAAGCTCAAACATGCTGCGTAACAAAGAATGGATCTCATTGGTTCTTGCAGTTCTTGCAGAATGGATCTCATTGGTTCTTGCAGAAGCTCAAACATGCGCGTAACACAAGAATGGATCTCATTGGTTCTTGCAGAAGCTCAAACATACTGTGTAACACAATAATGGATCTCATTGGTTCTTGCAGAATGGATCTCATTGGTTCTTGCAGAAGCTCAAACATGCTGCGTAACACAAGAATGGATCTCATTGGTTCTTGCAGAAGCTCAAACGTGCTGCGTAACAAAAGAATGGATCTCACTGGTTCTTGCGGAAGCTCAAACGTGCTGCGTAACAAAAGAATGGATCTCACTGGTTCTTGCGGAAGCTCAAACGTGCTGCGTAACACAAGAATGGATCTCATTGGTTCTTGCTGAAGCTCAAACGTGCTGCGTAACAAAAGAATGGATCTCACTGTTTCTTGCTGAAGCTCAAACGTGCTGCGTAACACAAGAATGGATCTCACTGTTTCTTGCTGATGCTCAAACATGCTACATAACTCGAGAATGAACCTCATTGGTTCTTGTGGAAGCTCTAATGTGCTGTGTAACACGAGAATGAACCTCATTGGTTCTAATGTTTTAAGAGAAAATGTTTGAACTTCTGTTTTAAGTTGATGAATGTTTATATGTGAATAAAAGCCTAAATTCAATATGTTCATCATTTAAAGCGATCGTGTCTCTTCAAAACATTTGGACTAAACCGCTCAATTCATATGGATTAGTGTTACCATCTATTTATGCACTTTTTGAAGTGTCAAAGTGGTAGTTGCATAGCTGTCAATAAATCTCTCAGATTTCATCAAAAATATCTTCATTTGTGTCCCAAAGATGAACTAAGGTTTTATGGGTATGGAACGACTTGAGGGTGAGTGATTTATGACAGAATAAAACTAACCCTTTATAATTTAATTTCATATTACAACATCCATAAAGTTCAAGGAACCTTAAAAGCAATAAACTATAATTACAGAAACAAGCCAGTTACAGAAAGTATGTTTGTTGACATTTTGTTATTTAAGGGTTTCAACACTAGATTTTTAAACCAAAGCATGACCAAAGAAAAACAGCATTTTTGTTCAGCAAAAACATTGATATAAAAAAGTTTTGTTTTTAGTAAAAAAAACCCTGCAATTTAGTGTAATAATACAATGTAATATATTTATTATTTATAAATGTTTGTAATTTTATAAATGTTTAGTATTTAAGATCTCATGAATGTTAAAAATATATAGAATATACAATATTTCTTCTTTAGAATATTTTTTCTTTGAACAGCGAAGCAATTTTACTTTTACAGTAATTTATATTTTTTTAAACCATTATGGGTTTCATAAATGGGCTATGAACCTAATAAAGGAATTAGAATGTTTTGTTGCTCCTTTTACTTACTCACCATTTCTCGTGTGCTGCTCTTCTTTGGGCGCTTTCTGTGCCGTGGATCTCCGAGCCGTGGAGCTTCTGCCTGTGTTCAGCTTCCCAGATTCATTGCTCGAAACAGAGCCGTCTTCGCTTGGCAACCTGCTGGGGGTAGCCATGGCAACAGAGGCAATGGTTAGTTTGCTGCATGCAGTGTGAGGCAGGGTTAACAGTTGCCTTGCAGGGCCCTCTGGCCTGTGTTAACCTGCGTTAAATTGGAGTGGTGTCATTTAGCAGACATCACCGTAGGGTTAGCATCCACTCATCATGTTTTGTGTCATTTAACAAATTCGAACATTAACAAATGTTCAACAACAGGACAAATCCTGGTCTGGAAAAACAACCACAATGACAACCTATCAGAATGCATATCATGTGCCGAGAGTTGTAAGGCATCACTGCTAGAAATGATTTTGGCAAACATTGACTTGCTAGAATGAAGAAAATTCGAAATGTGGATTTGTTTATGGTATATATGATGAAGAAACTGAACAGGTCCCAAGAGTTCCATATCTGATGAAATGCATATATATATATATATATATATATATATATATATATATATATATATATATATATATATATATATATAGATATATATATATATATATATATATATATATATATATATATATATAAAAAAAAATAAATAATACATTCTCAATAAATAATATGGTTTTACTCAGAAATACAGACATAAAGTGCTTTGAAACACACATTGATTTTATAATTTAATTTCATATCACAACATCCATAAAGTTCAAGGAACCTTAAAAGCAATGAACTATAATTACAGAAACAAGGAATATTTCATTTTCACATCACGAAACAAATGCTTCAACCGAAACCCATCTCTCTCCAAGAAGAAGGTAATGAAGCACAGTCAACAAAATATGAATATTACATTAAATCTGCTAATCTCTTAGGCTTGCGTGCCAACAATCTGCCAAGCACATAACACCCAGCCCCGCTGGACTCGCAGCCGCCCGAACACACTCACGCACGTCTTCTAGGTCTGACACAGTCGGGCAGAGGAGAGCGTGGATGCGTTGCCCAAGCTGCCTATGGGCACACTGAATCATACATGATTCGGGAGCTGTGAGTATACTTATCTTCCCTGCATGCATCTCTGTCCATCTCTGCCAGGTTTAAATGCTTGTGAATTCACCACACTTGCTTTTCCAAATTATTACTTCCCCAGCCCTGCTCTCTGCAGGCTCATTTCCCTTTAATCGTGCCACTCAGGAGAGATAACAAACGGCAGAATACATTTGTATTCCGGCTAATAAGCACGGAGGCTAATAGAGAAAGAGCAAGAGAAGGAGACGGGAAAAAGAGGAGAAGCCACACTGCAACAATTTCAAGGATAGGTGCTCTTTACTCTGTCGCATTGTCCCACGTCCGACGTAAAGGCATATTTACGATCCCACGGCCCGCAGAGAGTGGCTAAGTAAGCCTGGAGATGTGGGAGATGCGTGCTGGTGGGTTTTAATGACCTTGAAGGGCTGCTTTTGCAACAAGACCGTCGTGCGAGCTGAACGCTGATAAATTTGTTTATGAACGCTGATCTACAATCTGTCATTTGCATTATTATTATGCAGGATGAGAAAAGGACCTTGGGAGCTTTCGCTCTTAGTCTTTGTGAAGAAAGAAAGACATTTCTCTGAAGCATCGAGGACAAAGAAAAGCACACATAAAATTAATCTGAAGAATCAAGTGCTTTAACTCTGGTGCCCACTGTACGATTTGATCTGTCCTTTACGTTTTCTGGACTCTAGAGCAGTGGAGACGTGTTCTCTGGAGTGATGAATCACGCTTCTCTGTCTGGCAATCCAATGGACGAGTCTGGGTTTGGCGGTTGCCAGGAGAACGGTACTTGCCTGACTACATTGTGTCAAGTATAAAGTTTGGTGGAGGAGGGTTTATAGTGTGTGGTTGTTTTTCAGGGTTGGGCTTGGCCCCTTAGTTCCAGTGAAAGGAACTCTTAATGCTTCAGCATACCAAGACATTTTGGACAATTTCATGCTCCCAACTTTGTGGGCACAGTTTGGGGATGGCCCCTTCATGTTCCAACATGACTGAGCACAAAGCAAGGTCCATAAAGACATGGATGAGTGAGTTTGGTGTGGAGGAACTTGACTGGCCTGCACAGAGTCCTGACCTCAACCCGACAGAACACCTTTGGGATGAATTAGAGCGGAGACTGCGAGCCAGGCCTTCTCTTCCAACATCAGTGCCTGACCTCACAAATGAGCTTCTAGAAGAATGGTCAAATAAACACACTCTGTTCACCAGCAGATGTTGGCATTGAGGATATTTTTGTGCCACGTCTGTCTTTCTTGATTTAGATTCTATAAATATATGTCAAAAGAACCACGTCTTTGTTCCTTAGCACACAGTGTACTTTGTTCTTCCCTCCACTGTTCTCAATGTCCCTGCCGCGTCTTAAAGTCAAGAGCTCAATCCGCTTAGTAATTATACGTCATACTCAAGCCGTACTTGATTTTTCAGCAGAAGAAGATAAAAATTGCAACTCAGAAAGAACTTTGTGGTCATATCGGGTAGGATGGCTTTTAAAACATTTATGACTTTCAGGCTTTAAAGCCTAGTGTTCTATAGAGAGTTGAGCGATATACTATCATACTAGCTTATTCCATTTGGTATGCCTAAAAATATGCACATACTTCCACAGTGCTTCTTTGTTCTATAATTAAAGCACTCACCTGAGATGCATCTCAGTCGACTGGGGTCTTTTTGAGGCTGTACCATCTTGTAACACCGCCACCCTGTCTTGTGTAAGAGGGGCATCCCGTACTGGGAGGGACAGGACAAGTGTTTCCTTGGTGACAGTGAGGGCCTCCTCACCTGGCTGGCCCATGTGCTGCTTGGCGTAGTCGAAACCCTGCACAGGCTGGACAGGAGAAGATGCGCCATGATTGGACGGTGGAGAAGAAAGTAAGAGTTACACAATGCCACATCCAAGCGTTTCATTTCAATCAGCAAAGGAATGCTGGCCATCCTAATTTATTCATGGGCTGAAGGTACTTTGAGTCTAACTATATTTTATGGAGCCCGCATACAACGCATCAAGTTGCCATGGGATATTTAATATGGAAGAGCTATGGAGCCCCTCGTTATAATGAATTATGGATCAATCTCCTGCAGAACAGGGCGCACGGAGGCAGGGTGCCTTTTGGATCTTAAAAAGGTGTCACAGGGTGTTGCTGTTATGATGTAAATGGAGAAAATGTGTGATTCATTTGATTAATAATTCATGTGACGCTGCACTTTGCACATGCAGCTGTCACATCTACAAGATCCTTTAGTGAGGTACATAATTTCTAAACCATCATCAGAATCGTAAAAGAAATAATTATAAATGCACAATATTCAAATTCTGGCCGGTGTGACAAGCCGTTAGTTATTTTCATGTTATGGCTGATAACCAATACATATATATATGATGAACTTCGATGTAATACAAAACACATTTTTTAAAGTTAAGTTTATAAGTTACATATAAAAACTACATATTATTTAAACACAAACTTATATTTTGGATGCAATTAATCATTTTGACAGCAGTAATATACAATATATATACTTAATTTAATATAATAATATATAAATATTGCATGTTTATATATATATATGTAACGGAGGCCAGCTAGTAGTTGCTGTGCGAGTAAACCTCACTCCTCTGATCTCAAGAGACGCTCTAGCGACTGAAGCTAGAGGTTGCAGCCTTTAGCCTCCTTGTTTAAGCATCTGGCTCCCATGCCGGCAGACCAGGGTTCAATTCCCGCTTGGAGCGGGTGGTTCGAACGGGAGGGGTTATATATATATATATATATATATATATATATATATATATATATATATATATATATATATATATATATATATATATATATATATCATCTTTTTAATGAATAATTAATAAATCAATTCAATTAATAAATTAATGTTTTTTGTACAAATTGGCAAAATGAGCGTGCACAACTAAATATCAACAGATACAGATAAATTAAAAATACACTGTAATATAGGTAGATACCGATTTGTCTTGCATGCCTATCTAAAATGTGTTGAAAGTAGCAAAGAGCAACAGTGTTTACACACAATCTTTTCATTTTAAGATAATCTTACTGCATGTTCTGCATTGGACGTTGACCTTGAGTGAGGTCAAATCCCACTCAAATATAATTCACATGCTCAGCTCAACTATAATTCACTTGTACTTCATCCGATTGTATTTGAGAGAAGCAGGACGTGGATCATGACAGTCCACAAACCCCTTATATAAATCTTTTTTTAATCCAGGTTCAATTTGATTTAAGGGTAGAGTCTTGATTGTAAGTCTTACACAGGATGTGAGCTGATCTTCCTCACACATACGTGCTGTTGTGCAAACAAGCAGGGAAAACACTTAAGGGCTGTTCAAACACATCGACAGGTAGAAGCAAAGAGCATGCAAGAAGACACACATGCAATTGATCACGTCTGAGCCTGACGAATCATCAGTGCCGGTATCTGTGTCCTTATGCGACTTTATTCTCTTTAAGATCATCCAGTGAACATTCACACACCTCCTCTTATTCCCCTGCGCTAACACTCTTGCGTGAAACCGGAACGTTTTATACACTGATCCACAAATTACCGTGCATAAGCAAAATCATGTTCCTGAAAGGACATCTTAATTGGACGGAGCAGGGAATGTTTTCAGATCAGAGAACACGGCTAAGAGGGAGTATGATCAAAAGAGACGATTATCATAATAACAATTGATTTGCATATTGTTATATTCCATTACTAAAAACAATACAGTTATACTACAGGGATAGATCACCCAAAAAGGAAAATACCCTCATTGTTTACTCGCCCATATGATTTTTTTCTTCTTCAGTGGAACACAAAAATAGACGTTTTCCAGAATGTCGGAGCTGTTCTTTTACATACAATGAAAGTGGAAGGTGACCACGGGCTGTCAAGCTCCAAAAAGGATATAGGAACATCATAATTAGTTTATTATGAATTGTGCATTGCATTCCAAGTCTTCTGAAGCCCTTTGATAACTTGGTGTTAGGCACAGACTTCATTTAATTTTTGGTCACCATTCACTTTCATTGTACAGAAAAACTTCTCTTCTTACGTTCTATGGAAGAAAGTAAAACATTTACGTCTTTTTTTTATTTTTACGCTCAACAAGGCTGCATTTATTTGATCAAAAATATTGTGAAATATTATTTTATTATATAAATACATTTTCAAATGTAATTTATTCCTGAATCTTCAGCATCATTACTTCAGTCTTCACTGTCACATGATACTTCAGAAATCAGTAAAATTAGCTGATATGCCTCTCAAGAAACATTTCTTATTATTATCATCAATGTTGAAAACAGTTGTGTTGCATACAATGTGAGAATGTGATAAAAAATTTTTGGGAATATAACATTATAAATGTCGTTACTCTCACTTTTGATCAATTTAATACATCCTTGCTGAATAGAAGTATTAATTTCTTTGAAAATTAAGACTTTTGAACGGTATAATACCGTAGTAATAATAATAATAATATGTGTATAATATACACATTTGCTATAAATACATCCATATACACACATAGATCCTATAGCTCATTCCTGTTAGGTAATTTATTGTATCCCGTTTTAGATGGAAAAGTCCTGGTAATCTATTTAAACTTCACCCAATTATTCACATATGTAACCTTGGCAAGTCTCTCAGCTTGGGGTGGCCTAATTTATTACCCTGTATTTGGTTTGTATCTATTTAAAAGCCTCATAATCCAACCACAACCAAGAAATCATAATTACAGTAATACTGTGGTAATACTTCAAATCCTTCCCATTCTGTTATTAGTCATCGTCCTACAATCTCAAACGGAGGCACACGAGAGGAGATATTTGTGCTGTGCAGATCAAAGATATCCTCAATGCACTATATCTTACTGAACAATTCATCGATTGCGCGGTGGATAGATAACCTTCCGTTTCCCCTTGCCCCTGCGGACTGATTTCCCACAAGCACAGTCAACAAGAAGAATGTCTGGACTGTAAACATGCAGCCAAGCACCATGAACAAGCCAGAAAATACCTGGTGGTGATAACTCCCATCTCTTCGATATGAGGTCTGGACAGGAAAAGTAGAAGACACAATTGGAAGGATATTTTACGGGCCGCCAAAGTGAAATGTGTCATTCCAGTGTTTTAAACAGCATGTCTCGTGTGTGGTAACAACACAACGTGTTTGAGGAACAATCAACCATTTTAAAAATGTATGTCTAGCAGCATATTCAGATATTCGATAAAAACAAAGGTGTTTTGTGATTAGTGTGAAGGAAAGCAGGATATTTTAAGCCTGTTAGTAGTCATGAGATGACATCATCGGTGTGACATCACAATGGATCTCATTCCCTCATTTAAACCATCCTGATTTATTAATATTGAGAATAAAAACAAAGCCACACGAACCAGAAAGGGGACCTTTTTTGCACATAAGAACACAAAGTTCTTAAAATCTAATATTACATATTTTTTATATATAAAAATATACTTTATTGATGTAAAATTATTTTATATATCTATTTTATATATCTAGATATTATATTATCTATAAATATCTAAAATTAATGAATGCAATCAATATACTGAATAATATTAATCAATAATTTAATTAACAAAATTAATAAATTGTTATACTGTATATAGAAAATAAATATTTACACTAAAAATGATTAAATATACAAACATTTCTATTAAATTGTTTGTGTATAAAATATATATATATATTTATATATAAAATGAATAAATATAATCAATATTAAATAATTTTAATATAAACTTTCAAAATTAATAAGTTGTTATATATAGAATATAAAGATAATAAAATAATTAATTAGAATTCAATTAAAAATAATTATATATTTTTATACATAAACAATTTGATTAAAAGTGTCATATATATATATATATATATATATATATATATATATATATATATATATATATATATATATATATTATATATATGTATATATTATACATACATTAAAATTAATGAATGCAATTCATATAATTAATAATAATAATAAAGAACATTATATTTAAAAATATATATATATGATAAATATTGAATCTAAAATTAATTAATATAATAAATAATTTAATTAACAAATTAATAAACTGTTAAATATATACATTTTATACATACAGTATGTGAAATTGATTGTTATATTTGCACACACACACACACACACATATATTGTATTGTTTGAATCATTTTTATTTTAAAAAAATATTGTCGTTTTTTTGTGTTTTATTTTTAATCTATTTAAAAATAAATAGTACATAATTTTTATATATCAACCATTCATCAGTTATAAACAATAAAATGAAAACAATTATCAGTTTTTCCATGTCAGACAGAATTTTAGATTGGTGTATTAGTGAATGAGATCCCTTGTTAAATTAACATTTTAATAAACATTAATAAACATTAAATGGATTATTTAATATGATGCTGACATAAAGGGCCCCGTTTTGACAAGACAGTGATGATTTGAAGAGTCTTGGTCTGTAAGAGCCTACCTTAGTTCGGGAATGGAAATTGCGAAATGCACTGGTCTTGAAGACGGTTCGGTTTCTCCTGCATATGATCGCAACCGCCATGAACACCACGACCGTCACCAGCGATACGGGTATCAGGACTGCCAGTATCCAGAGGTTACTAGGCAGACTCTTCACCACCGCTGTTTACACACAAACACCAACACAGACATACATTGGAAATCAATAGACTCATTCACAATGTTTGCACACGATTTCTGCCACTTGCGTCTACAGCACACACTCTTACAGTAATCCAACTCCCCTCTGTCTCCTACTGTCTATGGTTAGCTCCTAATGAGCTGAATCTGTCTTTCGGATGTAGCTCTTATCTGGGTGATTAAACCCCCACTGCTGGGTCTGATTGTGTTTTATTCATACAAAACTGGGGCTTTGCTCTTCTCCGGCAGACAAACTGGGCTTGATGCCCCAGTTGAGAGCTCAGTAAACTTGTGTAAACTCTACACCCAAATCCCCTGCGGTTTCTCTAGTGTGGTGTGAGATAACTATAGACCTCATTTGGAAAAAATAAGTCAGCATTATCATGCTTGCTTTTTTTGGTTCCTTATCAAGTCAAAGTAGAATTGTCAGTTCATTTTTGGTTCATTAGTGCTGATTTTTTACTAATAAAAAAATCTCTGTTGGCTGTTCTTGCAAAATTAATGTAACAACATTTTTTCTGTCACATATGTCATGCTAAGATGCAAGACAAGATCGCTAGCTGGGTACTTATTTGCCATGTCTGATATTCTGGTTTCTAAAAAATAAAGTATACCTAAATTTTGATGTGAATGCATACAGTTGAACGTCCAGCCTTTCAAAGTCTATCCCAACTGATAGTGTGCACACAGGCGGTCCAGTGTATGTTCTATTTCTCTCCAGAAGTTATGAAGCGTCTTTGCACTTGTTTAAATTAGAGTAGTGGGTATCTCTAAACACCTTTCTCAATGTGGGCATATGTTGCCATCTCCAGTAGTTTGTTGTTGTCATTCATTTTGTATTTTCCTATTTATTTTTTACAGTGAAACAATGCTCAGGCTAGTGTCACTATCTTGTGGACAAACAATCAGGTTGCATGCATACTATGCTGATGACAAAATTTACGTCACGCACTGTTCGCATACCCTAGCGTACTTATACAAACCAAGGTATACTTTAATCTATGGCTTTATCCTGCTTAATTTAATCGCCCGGCAGATGAAAATTATATGTTTTCGCAAAAAAAATTATAAATAAAATTGCTGATTTGAGATATCGCTCGTGTCAGTACACGACCAAGTTACACACAAACTTTAATAGGTATAATTATGGGTTTGTTCAAATTGTTTAAATATTAAAGGGATAATTCAAACAAAAATTTAAATTATCTCATGATTTATTCACCCTCAAGCCATCCTAGGTGTACAGGTGCTGGTCATATAATTAGAATATCATCAAAAAGTTGATTTTTTCACTAATTCCATTCAAAAAGTGAAACTTGTTTATTATAGTCATTCATTACACACAGACTGATATATTTCTAATGTTAATATTGTAAAAAGGTTCAATATTGAAGACACCTAGTCCCACACTCTAATCAGCTAATTAACTCAAAACACCCGCAAAGGCTTTTAAATGGTCTAGTTCTGTAGGCTACACAATCATGGGGAAGACTGCTGACTTGACAGTTGTCCAAAAGATGACCATTGACACCTTGCACAAGGAGGGCAAGACACAAAAGGTCATTGCAAAAGAGGCTGGCTGTTCACAGAGCTCTGTGTCCAAGCACATTAATAGAGAGGCGAAGGGAAGGAAAAGATGTGGTAGAAAAAAGTGTACAAGCAATAGGGATAACCGCACCCTGGAGAGGATTGTGAAACAAAACCCATTCAAAAATGTGGGGGAGATTCACAAAGACTGGACTGCAGCTGGAGTCAGTGCTTCAAGAACCACTACGCACAGATGTATGCAAGACATGGATTTCAGCTGCCGCATTCCATGTGTCAAGCCACTCTTGAACAACAGACAGCATCAGAATCGTCTCGTTTGGGCTAAAGGCAAAAAGGACAAAAAGTGGTCCAAAGTTATGTTCTCTGATCAAAGTAAATTTTGCATTTCCTTTGGAAATCAGGGTCCCAGAGTCTGGAGGAAGAGAGGAGAGGCACACAATCCACGTTGCTTGAGGTCCAGTGTAAAGTTTCCACAGTCAGTGATGGTTTGGGGTGCCATGTCATCTGCTGGTGTTGGTCCACTGTGTTTTCTGAGGTCCAAGGTCAACGCAGCCGTATACCAGGAAGTTTTAGAGCACTTCATGCTTCCTGCTGCTAACAAACTTTATGGAGATTAAGATTTCATTTTCCAACAGGACTTGGCACCTGCACACAGTGCCAAAGAAACCAGTACCTGGTTTAAGGCCCATGGTATCCCTGTTCTTAATTGACCAGCAAACTCGCCTGACCTTAACCCCATAGAAAATCTATGGGGTATTGTGAAGAGGAAGATATGATATGCCAGACCCAACAATGCAGAAGAGCTGAAGGCCACTATCAGAGCAACCTGGGCTCTCATAACACCTGAGCAGTGCCACAGACTGATCGACTCCATGCCACGCTGCCGCATTGCTGCAGTAATTCAGGCAAAAGGAGCCCCAACTAAGTATTGAGTGCTGTTCATGCTCATACTTTTCATGTTCATACTTTTCAGTTGGCCAAGATTTCTAAAAATCCTTTCTTTGTATTGGTCTTAAGTAATATTTTAATTTTCCGAGATACTGAATATGGGATTTTCCTAAGTTGTCAGTTATAATCATCAAAATTAAAAGAAATAAACATTTGAAATATATCAGTCTGTGTAAAGAATGAATATAATATACAAGTTTCACTTTTTGAATGGAATTAGTGAAATAAATCAACTTTTGGATGATATTCTAATTATATGACCAGCATCTGTATATGGCATTCTTCTTTCAGACGAATAAAATTGGAGTTGTATTCAAACATGTCCTCTGGCTCTTTC
The DNA here is from genome assembly GCA_023029165.1 of Gobiocypris rarus. Classification (NCBI taxonomy): domain Eukaryota; kingdom Metazoa; phylum Chordata; class Actinopteri; order Cypriniformes; family Gobionidae; genus Gobiocypris; species Gobiocypris rarus. The sequence continues at coordinate 13,309,007 of CM040913.1, read as the reverse complement.
AAGCTTTATAATGGCAGTGAATGGCAGCCCAAAATTATAAGCCCAAAAAAGTGCATCCATCCATTATAAAAGTAATCCACACGGCTCTGGGGGGTTAATAAAGGCCTTCTGAAGCTTATCGATGGGTTTGTGTAAGAAAAATATACATATTTAACACGTTATAAAGTAAAATATCTAACCACCTTCTGTATTCTACTTACAGAAAAAGCATAACTGGCGCGACGATGACATTGCATAAGCATTTTGAAAAGCGAGAGGCGCTACACTTTTTCCGTAAGTTGAATATGGAAGGCGGTCCGACGGAAGCTAGCGTGTTAACGTGTTAAATATGGATATTTTTCCTACAGAAACCCATCGGTTCGCTTCAGAAGAACTTTATTAACCGTGAGGAGTACTTTTATAATGGATGGATACACTTTTTTGGTCTTCAAATTTTGGACTGCCATTTAATAATATTAAATATTTTTCATTTTTGGATAAACTATCCCTTTAAGTATGAGCATTTGCAAGCATGTGTAATGTAAACTATAATGTACTGGTCACTTTTGACACTTCAAACATATAGTTATAGATACAATATTCAGTAAACACTCCAAAAGTTTTCCTGCATATAAAAATAAGCTAATAGATGGTTTGAAAAGAAACTGGGCTAGATGAGTGAAATATATACATACGCTCTGCTTGAATATGGACAAAGTATCCTAGGGTTAGAGCCATTGTTTGAGAGTCCACCGTGTTCAGGGTCTTGGCCGCAGTAGTGCCAGTTATGGGAGAACCATCTACTTGCACATAGTAGGTCATTTCAGCTGTGTTTTTAGGGCCAGGCAGTCGTCGGATACTGACCATCTGTATGAGGAAAAAACTTTGAGTTCATGTTTGATGTTTCCAACACAAACTTCAGCAACTAACCCTCAATCTAAACGCCCTTACTTTACACTTTTGTAAAAAAAAATTCCCCTTTGAATTCCATATAACATTAGTATATTTCCTTGCACAAAATAGAGGTCTATATGCAGATGATCTCATTATGATTAGCTAACCTCTTTACATGCAAAATAAGTAGGGTTTGATTGGACAAAAACCTGTGTAGTGCAGGATCACATCAATATATTAAATTGTAAATGCTAAAATTACAAACAAATTGACGGCAAACCTGCACGGTGTAATCGCCTACAGTCGTAGCTCTCCTAAAGCGAAGGCCGTGTCGACTGGCAACCAGAAAGAGCTCTGCCAGCCGCTGCTCCATTAGACTCGCAAAGCTCTGATAACTCCCCTCAAGAGAAGAGCTGTCAACATCCTGAATTACTGGAGAGAGAAAGAGAGAAATGAAGCAAGGTGAAAAAGACAACTTACCTTTCTTAAACTTTGAATCTAAAAAAACTGCAATTACTATAGAATTGACCTTGGTAAAAATGATTCATTCTCCTGACAGTGATAAAAAGGGGAGAACGGGTAGGGGAGGAAGAGCTAGCTAAGGCCACAGAGAGAACATTGAGTGCAAGAACTGAAAACTAGAAATAGCTTTTTTCACGCTCAATATTCTGATCAAATGTGATCTCTCCAAATCAGTTGATGAGGGAAGCTAAATAATACATCAGTAGCTCTCCTCAAAAAAAGAAGGCTCTCTGGGTTTAAAAGGAGGGTGGGGAACATTAGCCAGACTTACTCACATAACATGCTGGCAGATAGCTGTCTGGGTGATGGTTAGCAGCTGAAATGTTAAGGTAATTACCTGTGATTACCCAGTAATCTCGGGTTGCTACTGAAGTGTTAAGATTGTGGTACTCTAGAGCTGTGAACAGAGAGGTATAGACAGATGGATGTTTACTTGAAAACCATTCTGGAAAAAAAGACAATTCAGTCATTTACAATCTTGTGCTATATTTGTAATTTAATATTATCATATCAGTCAATACAATTTTTAAAGGGGTGATGAACTGCATTGTTATATTGGTTTATAATGTTTCCTGGGGTGCACTTAGTATGATTTTTACATGAAAAATGTTCCTGTATTTAGAAATAAAAGGCATTTTTCCTACCCTGATTTTAGCCTCTGAATTGAACCCTCTGTTTAAAGGGGCGTGTCTGCTGTGAGACTTCAGTGTAAACGCCCACTGCTGTGATTGGCTGACATCTTTGCATATGAAATAGCCTAGCTAAGTATTACATGTAGAACTCTCTTGAAAACTTTTAGCACGTTTTTACTATTAGCATATTATTTTCATCCTACTAAGAGAAACAAGGTGAGGATGACCGTTTAGTCACTGGTTTGATTGACTGACTGACACACAGACAAAGAACATCTGACTGTACATGAATCAGTATATATCAGAAATCACTGGTCACAGATCAGTCTTTAGAATTAACTCAGTTACTTACATTTGTCGCATTACTGTCAAGTCCATATCGTAAAAGTCTGTTTGCAAAGCCTTTGCCGAAATTGTGACTGATTTACTAAAGAATCCATAGTGAAATGTACCGAATACAAATAAATAATGCTCAACTGAGACATTCACATTGTTGGAAATAAATAATCACATTCCTAGTATTAGGATCCTTTGAAAGGTAATGTTATTTAATCCAGTGATCCTGTATTGGTCTTCTCTCCTCGTCATCTCACTAACACGTCAGTGAGCGGGGCCAAAGTTGCAATGATGAAGTAGGCGTTGAAATTCTTCTGCAGGGATGGTCTTTTACCTATCTATTAATAGGTAAAAGTTGTTCCCTTTGCTTGGATACAATAAAAGCTGTTTTTAGACTAACAAGCCTTCCGAAACATACAGGATATTCTTATAGTAGCTCTGAAGCTCAAAGACAATTTGATTTCTCAGTTCATGACCCCTTTAATATTGAATAAAAATATAATATCTTTTAAATTCATACATATTTAATTGTGAATAACTAAAGATCTTTGCCTTAAGGAAAACATAAACTCACAGATTCAAACAGAAATAAACATGAACCACCGTTTCAATGTTCATTGACACGTAACATCAAATGGTAAACACAAGCTGGAACTTACGCTCAGCGATGATCAGAGGGGGGTAGAAGAGAAAGTAGCCCACCAGCTCGGCAGTGAGCTGGTTAAGGAGTCCACTGGACACAGTACCGTTCAACGGAGTGCTACCGTTCCACACCACATACACCAGAGTGACTCCCAATGAATTCCCTGTTTGATAAGCATTCAGAATCTGTCCCGAAAACACAAAGAAACTGTAAATCCAAATTCAACAGAGGCATGGCGTTATCAGGCCTTTGAAGATAAGCCATTTATCAAACTTGGTTTTCAAGTTCAATTGAAAGAATACCTCAACAGAAAGAGTCCCATAAGAGTCCTCCACTTTCTCCTGCGCCTCAGCAAACACATTTTCCAATCGTTGCTCCATCATTTGAATGAAAACGCAAGACTTGATGTCATCCGCTGGCCCAACAAACCTGAGAACTATATGTAGGAGAAAAAAAACAGACCAGTTTCCATGCTAGTTTCTCATGAGTATGAAAAAGGTTAATCTAATAGGCTCATGTTTAAAAATTCTTAAAGACCTCTTGTGGTGATAATCAAGTTTTGAATGCTGTTTATATGTCTGTGGTGTTTTTAATATGCTTTCAGACAAACCATGTACAAATTCACCAGTGAAAAAAACTGCGGTTTGAAATCGCACTTACTACCATGTAACCAATCATGTTTTTTTCCAAAACAGGTAATTACGACTATTTATCTCACAATTCCGACTTTTTATCTGCAATTTATCACACAATCCTGACTTTATAACTCACAATCCTGACTTTATATCACGCAGTCCTGACTTTATATCACAATTCTGACTTTATATCTCATAATTCTGACTTTATATCATGCAGTCCAGACTTTATATCACAATTCTGACTTTATATCTCATTATTCTGACTTTATACCACACAATCCTGACTTTCTATCTCACAATCCTGACTTTCTATCTCACAATCCTGACTTTCTATCTCACAATCCTGACTTTCTATCTCACAATCCTGACTATATCACACAATCCTGACTTTATATCTCATAATTCTGACTTTATATCACACAGTCCTGACTTTACATCTCACAATCCTGACTTTATATCTCATAATCCTGACTTTATATCTCACAATTCTGACTTTATATCTCACAATCCTGACTTTATATCTCATAATTCTGACTTTATATCTCACAATTCTGACTATATATAACACAATCCTGACTTTATATCTCATAATCCTGACTTTATATCTCACAATCCTGACTTTATATCTCATAATCCTGACTTTATATCTCACAATTCTGACTTTATATCTCACAATCCTGACTTTATATCTCACAATCCTGACTTTATATCTCATAATTCTGACTTTATATCTCACAATCCTGACTTTATATCTCATAATCCTGACTTTATATCTCACAATCCTGACTTTATATCTCATAATCCTGACTTTATATCTCACAATTCTGACTTTATATCTCACAATCCTGACTTTATATCTCATAATCCTGACTTTATATCTCACAATCCTGACTTTATATCTCATAATCCTGACTTTATATCTCATAATTCCTGACTTTATATCTCACAATTCTGACTTTATATCTCACAATCCTGACTTTATATCTCACAATCCTGACTTTATTTTCATAATTCTGACTTTATATCTCACAATTCTGACTTTATATCTCTAAATTCTGACTTTTTATCTCACAATTCTGACTATATATAAACACAATCCTGACTTTCTATCTCACAATCCTGACTTTATATCTCATAATTCTGACTTTATATCTCACAATTCTGACTTTATATCTCACAATCCTGACTTTATATCTCACAATCCTGACTTTATATTTCATAATTCTGACTTTATATCTCACAATTCTGACTTTATATCTCTAAATTCTGACTTTTTATCTCACAATTCTGACTATATATAAACACAATCCTGACTTTCTATCTCACAATCCTGACTTTATATCTCATAATCCTGACTTTATATCTCACAATTCTGACTTTATATCTCACAATCCTGACTTTATATCTCACAATCCTGACTTTATATTTCATAATTCTGACTTTATATCTCACAATTCTGACTTTATATCTCTAAATTCTGACTTTTATCTCACAATTCTGACTATATATAAACACAATCCTGACTTTATATCTCACAATTCTGACTTTATATCTCACAATTCTGACTTTATATCTCATAATTCTGACTTTTTATCTCACAATTCTGACTATATATAACACAATCCTGACTTTATATCTCATAATCCTGACTTTATATCTCACAATTCTGACTTTATATCTCACAATCCTGACTTTATATCTCATAATTCTGACTTTATATCACGCAGTCCTGACTTTGTATCACAATTCTGACTTTATATCTCATAATTCTGACTTTATATCACACAATCCTGACTTTATATCACACAATCCTGACTTTCTATCTCACAATTCTGACTTTATATCTCATAATTCTGACTTTATATCACACAATCCTGACTTTCTGTCTCACAATCCTGACTTTATATCACACAATCCTGACTTTCTATCTCACAATTCTGACTTTATATCTCACAATTCTGACTTTATATCAAGCAATTCTGACTTTATATCACACAATCCTGACTTTCTATCTCACAATTCTGACTTTATATCTCATAATTCTGACTTTATATCACACAATCCTGACTTTATATCACACAATCCTGACTTTATATCACACAATCCTGACTTTCAATCTCATAATTCCGACTTTCTATCTCACAATTCTGACTCTCTATCTTGCAATTCTGACTTTATATCAAGCAATTCTGATTTTATATCAAGCAATTCTGATTTTATATCAAGCAATAGCGAGTTTATATCTAATAATTCTGAGAAAAAAAGTCAGAATTGCAAGAAGTAAACAAAGAAAACGCAATTATCTTTTAAAATGTTGTATTCTGTGGCGGAAACAGGCTTCCATAGTTTGATATTGTAGTCAAGCAAAAGGCTAATCATATTAATTATCGTTATGTATCTGACATTGTAAAGAGCGATACCATCGTGCAGCGTACCTCAGTAAAGCTGACCGAGTGAATCTCTGAGCTGGTTTGAGTGAGTGGAGGCGGGCTCATTTGGATATTCATGACACAAATGACAGATAATAAGTCCGATTTCCCAACAAACTCCAGATGGAAAAGAATCTCACCCGTTTTGAGCTGCAGGTGGATGCCAAGGCTGGGCAGCCAGGGGGCCACTGGATTGGGGACGGCCAACAACACAGGAACATACTCTCTGATGTCAATCAAAAGCTTGTCAAAGCCATAGGAAGCTAAGGTGTCCATTACAACAGGGGCCACCAACACGGTCTTCCCTCTTGAGACGTAGTAGCCCACAGTCACATTAGAAGGCGTGCAGATATCTCTTTCCAACTAGAGAGAACACAGGTAATGTAAAATGACATAAATAGCGTGCATGAAGCATGTATGCTTGTGGATAGTGAGCAATTTGAAACTAGCGAGTGTATGAAAAGTGTACACAATGTCAATATTTTATGAGTTTTTAGTTGTTTACATATGCCTCTCTGAATTCATATTAAAGTGCTATATTCACACAAATGCTCTTACTGGCTTTGTTTATTGTTAAGCGCTTGAGGCAAATGCTAATACAAATCCCACATGAATAAATTTCATCATATTGAGCCAAGCTGACTGACCATCTCTCTCTTTTTACTCCAACATAAACACAAACTCTCATTCTGTGTTTGTGTGATTGTGTCGTCTCCTGCTGATCACCTCCAGGGTGATCTGATGGACAGTTGAGGAGGAGGAGGAGAAAGAGGAGGAAAACATCACACAGAGAGCAAAATGGACATATATAGAGAAAGGTCTTCAAGAGAACACATTGAGTCACTCAGTACAGAGCATAATAGACAAACGGTTGCATTTCAAATGCTAATAACAACCTTTTCGGTGGTCATTCATCATTAAAGGGATAGTACACCCAAAAATAAAAAGTCATTATTTACTCACCCTCATTACAAACCCATATGACTAGCACCTTAAACATAATAGAGTCATACCGGTTTGGGACGACATGAGGCTGAGGCTAAACGATGACAGAATGTAAATTTTTGGTTGAACCATTCCTTTAAATACTCTATTTAATCGGCTGCGCTCCCTTCAGCACATTGTCTCTGCTGTTACCAGGATATTGATTCTTTATTTGCAGCATATGAGGTACCAGCGCTGTGCTATTTATGAACGTGCAGTTCTGACGGACAGACGTGTGAATGCTCCTTAGGCTTCAAACCAAGTGTTTCATAAGATAGTCCTTTCTCTGTTCTTGAAAACAGGGAGATGTTCTACACAATCACACTCAATGAGCTGCACACTGATCATACACAGGAAACACCTCCCACGCAACCTCCCACCACATTGTCCTCTGCTAAACTACAATTCCCATGATGCAACTGTGATAAGATCCTAGATGACTGTGGTCAAAGCACTCATGGTTGCTGCTGAATATTCTACTGCATAAGGCATATTTTACTGTGTTTCCAATGGCAACAAACTATTCAGATGTGTTCTTTTCATTATTTATTTAGCATTTCTCATTTCATGTACTTGCAGTGGAGGAGAAAGAAAAAGGTTTGGACAAGCATACAACTGCACCACATGAAATACTTTTCTTTTAAATACAAGATGCCACTTGACAAAATATGCGTGAAATGTGATGAGGTCATGTGATAACATGATATAACGCATTGTCGTAGGCAGTATACACTTACTGGCCACTTATTAGGTACACTTGTTCAACTGCACATTAATGCAAATATCTAATCAGCCAATCATATGGCAGCAAATCAATGCATTTAGGCATTTAGACATAAATGCATCAAGACACGTCCAAATCAATGTTAGTTTCACCTCCTGTCTCCTGAGAGACCTTCAATCTGAGTTTTTTGAAGGCAGCATAGATGTATCCTTCACTGTATTTTAAATCCCACAATCCTATGCGATCTAATTCGGTGACAGTTGAGCTAGAAAAAGAAAGATGGCGTCTGAAAGTTGCGGTTGCTGGTCAGTTTGTGTATATGTAGGTTTTTGACCCACGTTTTCCACTTATGACGGCATTTCTAGCGATAAATTATTACTGTAGTAATTAAATATCGGTTTAGTTCTCACCAAAGCTCTCTTTATTTTGCTATAAATCATTAAACTGTTACGCTCGCTGTCTCAGAAGTCTGTTCGAAATCGCTGTAATTTGCCTGATAGAGAACAAGTCAGCTGCCAAGGTTTTCAGATGCAGCCATGGTCGATCATGGACGATCAGCTGAAGTTCAAAATGAGCATCAGAATGGGGAAGAACGGTGATTTAAATGACTTTGAACATGACATGGTTGTTTATGCCAGACAGGCTGGTCTGAGTATTTCAGAAACAGCTGATCTACTGGGATTTTCACACACACACCTATCTCTAGGGTTCACAGGGAATGGTCCAAAAAAGTGAAAATATTCAAAATATCCAGTGAGCGACAGTTCTTTGAGAGAAAATCACTTATTGATACCAGAGGTCAGAGGAGAATGGCCAGGCTGGTTCGAGCTGATAGAAAGGCAACAGTAACTCAAATATCCACTCATTATAACTGATGTCTGAAAAAGAGCATCTCTGAATGCACAAAACGTCAATCCTTGAAGCAGATCTGATGGGCTACAGCAGCAGAAGAACACAATGGGTGTCACTCCTGTCAGCTAAGAACAGGAAACTGAGGCTACAATTCACACATGCTCACAAAAATTGGACAATAGAAGACTGGAAAACCGGTGCCTGGTCTGATAAGTCTCGATTTCTGCTGTGATATTCAGATGGCTATTTCAACAGGATAACTCACCATGTAACAAAGCTCAAATCATCTCAAACTGGTTTCTTGAACATGACTGAGTTCACTAAACTCAAATGGCCTCCACAGTCACCAGATCTCAATCCAGTAGAGCACCTAATATGGACCAAAATCTCTGAGGAATGTTTTCAGCACCTTGTTGAATCTATGTCACAAAGAATTAAGACAGTTCTAAAAGCAAAAGAGGGTCCAACCCGGTACTAGCAATGTGTATCTAATAAAGTGGCCATTGAGTGTATATTGCACAGTATTCAGTAAGTAGCAAGCTACAATTTAATAAAAAAAGATAAGCTAACGTTCAAAAGTTTGAGGTAAGTTTCTTTCCCCCTAAAGAAATTAATACTTTTATTCAGCAAGGACACATTAAATGTATCAAAATAGTAGAGACATTTATGAAGATTTCTATTTTAAAAAAAATTTATTTTTAACAATAGTCCTGAAAACAATGTATCATGGTTTTCAATATCCAATGCTGATAAAAATTAATGTTTCTTTAGCAGCAAATCAGCATATTAGAATGATTTCTGAAGGATCACTGAAAACTAAAGTAATGATGCTGAAAAATCTGTTTTGCCATCACAGGAATAAATAACTTTTACAAAACTGTATTATATTAGAAAACAGTTATTGTAAATTGTAATAATATTTCACAAATTAATGTATTTTTGATCAAATAAATACAACCTTGGTGAGCATATTCTTTCAAAAACATTAAAAACATTACCGATCCCATACTTTTGAACTTTTATAAAAGGTGTTTTCCTTACTCCCTAACAGCGCAAAGCTACCGACCTGAACATGGATGCTGCTGTCGTTGAATGCTTTCTGCAGTGCCTGCGTGAATCCTTTAGACAGGTTCTGTCTCATTCCAGCTTCGAGGCGATTTCGCCGCATCTGGATGGACAGCACTGGAGGAGATAAATGATACAACACTGGTGAAAATCATGATTTTCTTAGCATATCAAAGCAGCCCAGATCCCAAGGGAGACAGACATTCCTGTGAACATGTCTGTATACAATGAACATATGTTGGTTTCACTGCAGTGCATATGCTATCACTGTAGAATGTAGGAGAGAAGGAGTGAAATTACTGCATACTATTATTTGCATAATAAAGCCTCTTATAAGATATGTGCACTAGTACATTGGTCTTGTCATTTGGCTGCCAAAAGTATTGGGAGGATCCTCCAAATCATTGAATATATACACTCACCTAAAGAATTATTAGGAACACCTGTTCAATTTCTCTTTAATGCAATTATCTAATCAACCAATCACAGCAGTTGCGTCAATGCATTTAGGGGTGTGGTCCTGGTCAAGACAATCTCCTGAACTCCAAACTGAATGTCAGAATGGGAAAGAAAGGTGATTTAAGCAATATTGAGCGTGGCATGGTTGTTGGTGCCAGGTGGGCCGGTCTGAGTATTTCACAATCTGCTCAGTTACTGGAGGCTACAATTTCCACGAGCTCAACAAAATTGGACAGTTGAAGACTGGAAGAATGATGCCTGGTCTGATGAATCTCGATTTCTGTTGAGACATTCAGATGGTAGAGTCAGAATTTGGCGTAAACAGAATGAGAACATGGATCCATCATGCCTTGCTACCACTATGCAGGCTGGTGGTGGTGGTGTAATGGTGTGGGGGATGTTTTCTTGGCACACTTTAGGCCTCTTAGTGCCAATTGGGCATCGTTTAAATGCCACGGCCTCCCTGAGCATTGTTTCTGATAGTGTTGTCAAAAGTACCGACCCCAATCCCAAATCGGTACTGAAATTTTAAAAGTGCGACGCTTTGAGCACTGTTGAGTGGAATCATAAACACCTCTGACTGGCCATTGCACTCACGCGCTCATCAAACATGTCTGTGATTGGCTACAATGATCAGCGCTTCACAAATACGTTATAAATATACATCAATGACGCTTTTCACAGAGCGCTTACACAGATACACACAGAGCTTTTTAATGCAGGCGTCTGTCAGCCTACCAGTCCACTGGTTGATGCCTGCTTGTGCTTTCAAATGCTCCCGCTCCCGCTTTCAAAACATTTTCAAACACTTCCGTGTGCTTTCAAACGCTGCCATGCGTTGATCATTGTAGCCAACCACAGCCACATCCGATGAGCGTGAGAGCACAATGGCCAGTCAAAGGTGTTTATGATTACAGCTCAACAGTGCTCAAAGCGTCACATTTTTTAAATTTCAGAACCGATTTGGTATCGCGGTTGGTACTTTTGACAACACTAGTTTCTGACCATGTCCATTCCTTTAAGACCACCATGCACCCATCGTCTGATGGCTACTTCCAGCAGGATAATGCACCATGTCACAAAGCTCGAATCATTTCAAATTGGTTTCTTGAACATGACAATGAGTTCACTGTACTAAAATGGCCCCCACAGTCACCAGATCTCAACCCAACAGAGCATCTTTGGGATGTGGTGGAACGGGAGCTTCATGCCCTGGATGTGCATCCCACAAATCTCCATCAACTGCAAGATCCTATCCTATCAATATGGGCCAACATTTCTAAAGAATGCTTTCAGCACCTTGTTGAATCAATGCCACATAGAATTAAGGCAGCTCTGAAGGCGAAAGGGGGTCAAACACAGTATTAGTATGGTGTTCCTAATAATCCTTTAGGTGAGTGTGTATATATATATATATATATATATATATATATATATATATATATATATATATATATATATATATATATATATATATATATATGTATATATATATATATATATATATATATAACATTTTTATATTACATTTTAATATATATTAACATTTTAATATATTAAAGAATAAATCACAGTATAAAATCTCACCTGTTTTCACCCATAACCTTTCAGTCACATTACAGGTCAACGGAGCACTCTCAGTAGGAGGGATGTTTCGTTCAGTCATGGTACTTCCAGAGGTAGATACAGCTATGGTTTGAGGAGGAGTTGTCATTGTCGTAGTTGCTAAAGTGGTTGTAGGTGTTTTTGTGGTCGTTGGTGCTACTTTTGTGGTGGTGGTAGTAGTTGTCGTAGTGGTTGTGGTGGTGGTTGTTGTTGTCGGCGGTTCCGTCTCAGTTGTTGTGGTTTGGGCGGCTGTTGTGGTCGGCATGGTGGTCACGACCTCTTTCGCCACAACGACCGCAGTGGGCGGAGTCACAGTCATGGACGTCACAGTTAAGGGCGTGACAGTCGTGGTGGTCACTGTGGTGAGTTGGAGACTGTCGCTGGTCACAGTGTGGGAGTTGCTGCGCGCTGAAGTGCCGGACGAAGCGTTTTCAGCCCTTTCAGGCGAGGTGGCGTTAAAAGCGGAAATGGAGACCGAAATTGTCACGTTGTCAGTGAGGGTGTCGTCTGCCACAGTGGCGTCTGCCACAGTCATGAAAGAGGAACCCGGGGCGGTGGGTAGATCAGGGTTCCTGGGGAATTCACTGAGAGTCTCATCTGAAAGCAGAGAACGTTTGAGTGAACCACCTCAGGAGCAGGAAGTGAGATTGAGGACACATATGAATGCTCGCTGATGGTGAAGAATGACACATAGGACATGTCAGAGAGAACACACGTAGCTCTGGGGGATTATTCAGCAGCAGGAGTTGTTGAAGTGTGTCATTTTTGTGCCACTAAGCGTCAATAACCAAATAGAAGATTTTATTTTCCATTGATCAGATAAACAGATTCAGCGAGAGTCAATTTTGTGGTGTTGAGCTAGTTGTTATGCACAAAAGTTACATACTTTGGCTGAAATCAACATGAAATCAATATTGACTCAATACACTACAATTTGAAAGTTTGGGGTCAGAGCCTCTTATGCAAGGCAAGGCATTAATGTCATAATGAAAAATATATTTACAATTTAATAAATTTTTAATTGCTATTTATTTCTGTATTGGCAAATCTGAATTTTCAGCATCATTACTCCAGTCTTGAGTGTCACATGATTCTTCAGAAATCATTATAATATGCTCATTTGCTGATCCAAAAACATTTTTCATTATTATTTAACATTAGTTAACAACAATTCTGCTGCTTAATATTTCTGTGGAAACCGTGATACATTTGATTGATGAATAGAAAGATCAAAAGAACATTCTTTTGTAACATTATAAATGTCTTTACTGAGTGTTTAATGCACCCTTGCTGAATAAAAGTATTAATATTAATATTTCTCGATCCAATCCATTCCTGATGAAGTCCTACATTTTTTGACTCAAATACAGAAATATCACGTTGCGAAAGTAAAATGGGAGGTAAATGCAATTTCATGTTGATTTTAAAGGGATTCTTGTAAAAAATAAAAAAAGTTTGATGATGATGACCATAACAGCAAACACAATGACCTTGAAAATGATGATGACGTTGATGATAATGATGAACAAATGATGAAGGAGGGATGGCGACAACATCAAATCAGCAAAGTCCCTGAAAAGAGACACCTTTAAATATATCACTTGATTTTTGTACACAACATAAATTCGGCACCTCACAATCGAGAGGTACCTGAGCTAGTGGTCAAGACACTGTTGATTTTCTGTGCCGGGGACGGTGGATTTGGCACTCTGACGGCCAGCTCCCCAGGGGACTTTTGATTGGTGCGATTGTCACTGTTGCCGGGTGGGGAGGGCAGAGAATGCACCAGCGCCTGAGGCTCCGTCTCTGCAACCTGCAGGGTCTGCACCGAGGCGAACACAGGCTGCTCCCTTGTGCTTTCTGCCCTCGCTGGTGGGGAGTGGAACTGCGAGGCAAAGTCTTCGTCCTCCAGTAGTGACGATGAGACTGTGATGTCTGGGGCTCCGGTTGGATCCTTGGAAGGATTGAAAGCTTGTCCTGATGCCTCCAGCTTTGCTTCATCTGGTAATGAAATAAAAGGAGATGTTATGGTGCAAAATAATAAACATCCCTCTCATTGAAGGAAATTAAAATCTTAAAAATATGATTTCATTTGTCGAGCCAAGATTCTAAATACTTGACGGCATTAGAGACAGCTGCATTAAGATTGTGAACCAAATTACACACACTGATGTTTAATCAGAATTAATGATAATGCGCTGCATTAAAATGCTCTCAAGGTATTTGAGACAGAGAAAAAATTGAGAGGGAAAAATGAGGGAGAAACAAGCCTAGCTGCCTACATAAGCTGTCTTCTAAGGGAGCATCTTAACTGTTGTGGTACTTTGGCACACTTCGCACCAAAGACTCGATTCATAATTTATTTCAATAGAGTTCACTGTTAGCATATTGCTAAGCTAACACTGCAACACTTTTATAATATGAGTAAAATTGTATTGTACACTGAACTATTTTAGTGTTAATTTGGATAACACTTTATTTTACAGTCCTTGTTACACATGTAGGCCAACTACATGTTACATGTACTTACCATAGTAATAACAGTAAATTATGCATAATTACATGCAACTAACCCTCAACCTAATCCTACCCTAACCCTATAGCAAGTTTATGTCGTTAATTAATATTACTCAGTACTTAAATATATAATTACACTGTAACAATGACACCTTTAAATAGAGTGTAACCATAATTTGTTATATTTATAATCAACATTTCTGGTATCCATCTTGGATGGTTCTATCATATATTTAATATGTTTGTTTGTTTAACACACATGCATTGATGTTTCTCGTTTTTTTAGATTTGAGAAAAAACTGAACTTAAATTTTTCAGTAATGATAATAGTGAAACAATCGGCCTAATGGTCCATAAAATGCGCCAAATTGTATGAAAGCTTGTTTCCGCCAAGGACTAAAAAGGCATAAAAAGAGATAAAAAGGCAATTGTGACCTTTTTATCTCGCAATTCTGGCTTTGTTCTCGTAGTTTATATCCAGCAATTCTGAGCTTTTTTATAAACTCGCAGTTGTGTTATAAAGTCCCATTTTGAGAAAAAAACTCACAATTCTGACATTTGCAATTGCAGTTTATATCTCTCAATTCTGATTAGATATTTTATTATAAAAAAAAGACAAAAATGCTAATTAAGAAAAATATTTGTTTCATGTATAGTGAAGGTAAGTAAAGTTTTTTTTTTTTTAAACACACTTAAAGTCCCTCTACAATAACATTACTCTCTTGGGTGTCTTTGAATTATTTAGCTTGCTTAACGTCTCAGAAAAGAAAATCGACTACCATCCCTGACTGCTGGCGAGTCCTTTTGAGATGATTAATATCGTGATTAATCGACCTTTACAGGTCTTTACTTTATTTTTATCTTGGGGAACATAACGTGGACGGAGTCATACAATATAGTGACTTGTGGACATTAATCATAAATCCTTTAGCCGGAGGACCAAATTAGAAATGTGCAGGGTTTACTTGGGTGCTGCGAGCTCTCACTCTCTGTGCTCCCAATGAACAACCTAAAGCTTGAGTGATTTTTAATAGATTAATTAACTCACCCAATCACATCCTATTAGTCAAGATATATATAGCCTACACACAACATAAACGTAATATTACAATTTACATCTGCAGAAAATGATGCAAAAGCACAAGTGAATGTGAACTAATTTACACACTAATCAGAATGTATAATGTTGTGACACTCTTTCCATAACAGCACACTAAAACATGTACAATAAATAAAGCATCCACAAAATTCTTCTACAATAGTTTACTCAATGTTATTTCAGTATTCCAGTATGACCATGTGTGTGTGTGTGTGTGTGTGTGTGTGTGTGTGTGTGTGTGTGTGTGTGTGTGTGTGTGTGTGTGTGTGTGTGTGTGTATGCTGATAAAATGAATTGCAATGAGCAGATTTTCAAATATGAATCATTGTTATTTTCACATTCTCTAATAAACCCCCCCTTTCAAAATAATATATTTGTTGGAATCAAAAAATTACTGAGCTACACCTGTTTGAAGTCGATGGAGTCAGCACAGTAAATTTTGAGAAAAATCGAGTTAAGTTTTCTGAAGGTTCCAAAACAAAATCCCCTAGCAACCACACCTCAACCATACACCACATTTGGCACACACCAAGTCAAAACCCAAATCTATAAAAATGTAGAAAACCTCAAATTCGACCAAAATGTACTTTTTTTTTGCCTATAACTGAAAATTTACCAGAGCACATTCCACTCATAGATAGATAGATAGATTGAGTGTGCAGGTTTTGTAAGCGGTCACATCGCATTCCTATCCTCCAACAGATAGCCACCTGCTCTGACAGTTAGAACATATGGGATTGTCCTGATTAACAGGCAGCTTGAGAGAGGATGAGATGTCGTGTGAAGGGGGCTCTGGGTGTACATCCAACCCATCATCCTAATGACTGCACTTCCTGTGAACAGGATAGCAATGAACTCTGAAAGCTCTAGACACTTAAGTACGCTTGCAGCCGGCCTGAGATTTACGTACCCCGTAATGCGTTACATGACTTGGGTCAGTGAGCTGAGCCAATCAAACTCTACTGCTAGGCAGAACGGAGTGAGTTGATTGTAAGAAAGGATGGTAAATGCCAAAAAGGATTCATCCATCACAGCCCCCAAGTGCGTGGCCTGGTCTCAAACGGGTCCCACTGCATATGTGGGAGCTTTCTAATCAATAACGTCAAGCGTTAAAAATAAATGTCATGTTTTCTATACAAGGACAGAGCCACTGCATATTGTAGACATCAGTGGGCTAGAAAGACATGGACATTCTCCATTATGAGGACAGGTGGTGAAGGGGGCTGATGGGTAACAGGCCAAAGCCACTGAAGCCCATGAGGGAGTATATGAGGAATCAAAGCATGGAGTCACACCATTCCAGCAGGACAGAGCCGCATCCGTAGTCTATTCATAGATACCATCTGCTTTTGTTGCATCTTGTTGTGGCATTGCGAAGGTAACAGCATTACATCTGTTTGTCAAACAAGTAAATAAGATTTAAAGGGATAGTGCACGCAAAAAAAGAAAATGTCATCATTTCAAACCATTTGAACACAACAGGTGAATTTTTGTACGATATCCTGGCCATTTTTCCCCCAACACAATGAAAGGAATGAGCTTCCAAGCTCTGAAATGACAAAAATGAACCACATATATCATAAAAGTTATATATATGTATATATACCAGTTCTTCTAAAACCATTTTTATATGTTTGTGTGACAAACAGACTGAAATATAAGTCAATATTCTTTTTAAATCTGTAAAGTGAAAGTGTTAATGTCGGTTAAATCAGTTAAAAGTGGAAAAAGCAATTTGTGAATGAATTGTTTTTTTTTTTGAGTCAGATCTTTTGAATGAATCTATTGATCTGCTTCACAAATACGATATGATTGATTCATTAACGAATCAGACTGATATATAGCCTCAGAAGACTTAAAATATGACATTGACTACCTTTGTATGACTTTTTATGATACTTTTATGCTCCTTTTGTGTCCTTTTCAAGCTTGAATAATCCAGTCTCCATTCTCCAGGTTTGGGCAGTAATTAATGAAAGAATTCAAAATATTTGGATAAAATATTCCTTAATCAGGGGAGTTTGTTATTTAAAAATCACATTTCTATAAACCTGTGGCATATCTCATCTTTCCAACATCATAAAATTATACAGCAAAGCAGATTAGGGCATCTATGTGCAATGAAGCAGATTAAATGCTTTGACATGGAATGGGATGTCGTCCAAACGAACACCCATCAACCCTCAGGAGAGAAAGCACTTTGAGTGTCGCATATCAAAATGATTCCACACTGACCACAGATGCTGCACAGAAGTCTCAGCTGTGGAGACATGTCTGCATTAGTATCATGTACAATTCAAAAATATTTATATAATGGCTCAAAAAATCCCTATGTCCTATTAATTACTGAAAAAACAAAAGAAAAAAACATTTTCACATTTGCATTCTAAAGCTCCGTTAATAAAACCATATATGTATGGCTTTTTTGACATAGTAAACTTGCTTTGTAGCTCAAGTGGTACAGCAGTGCACTTGCGATGTGGCACTCTCAGGTACAAGTCCCGTGATACACAAGTCAAGATAAAAAAAAGCTTAAAGACTGGTAGAAGCAAGCTAAAATGGTATGGTTGCTTTTGCAAATTTTAGTATACTTTTACTTTTGTTAACACTATTGGTTAGGTTGGTAGGAACATTATTCTTAAATTGCAATAGAGCATTGACCTTTTAGCACTACTCACTGAACATTTTGTTTCCCAACTGCCGCGATACAACCAACATAATAAAACATTGCCAGTTGCCTGTTTTAAATAAAACTAAACAAGCTTTGAGAGGCACTCAGCGGACAATTAATTTTAAAGTGTGGCGAAACACAGTGTAAACACTAAGTTTGCAAGCAAGGCCTTCTATCTTTCTTTGAAAACACATGGGCTGCATCCAAAATCGCATTCTACTCCACTATATAGTACGTGAAAAACAGTACGTGACAAAAGAAGCATGTCCGAATTCACAGTCCTCATAAAAGTGTAGGCAAAAAGTAATCGGAAGACCTACTTCTTCCGGCGATATTCTGAAGTGTGCATATGATGGACACTTTACTATCCCATGAGGCCACGGGAGAGGATTTATGAATGGCAGTGAAGCGACGCAACTGATGCTGGTAGGTCACATGATAATGACAACATGGCGAATGTAATACGTCCCGATTCGTTTCATCTTACCCACATTTACACTATATAGAACATTACTTTTTTAGTGGTTGTGGAGTAATTACTTATTTAAAATAAGTACCTACTACTCAAGAGAGTATGCGATTTCAGACGCAGCCCTAATTTCTGTTTTTCAACTTCCAAAATGGCGGTGCCTTGGTGCAGTGATGATATCCAATGGTAAAGCCATGGCACTGAATGATTACCTGATATTCCATTGGTACTCCAAGGTATTTCAAAGAAAGTGAAAAAGTGACATGTGAAGGCCACGTAAGGTAACCCATACTAGTAATTTGTCCTCTGCATTTAACCCATTCAAGTTAGTGCACACATTAGCAGTAGTGAGTAGTGAACACACACACACACAGCAAAACCATGGACACACACCAGTGGGCAGTGGGCAGCACAAATTCTCCATTATGAGGACAGGTGGTGAAGGGGGCTACCGATCGAGTTAAAGTTTTCTGAAGTCTGACTCTCTAATCATTAGGCCACAACTTCCCTAATACCAGGGTATATGCCTCAAAACATATATTATCATGATGGCACTTTTTTTGTTGTTGTGAAGATGAAGGTCTGTTATTCTGAAGCAGTTTAAGACTGTTCATTAAACAAAATGTATGCCACTCAATAATGGTAAATTAATTACGTACAGGGCACAGCTCATACTGTACCTCCTTAAAAATTGGCTTATAGCTACTAGACAACAGAGAGCTGCCAGCAAGACAATAAAAAAAGAAACAATTGACTCCAATTTCAACAAAGTGCTCCCAGCAGGGCAGGGTTGGATAAGGCCAGACTAAATTAAGACAACACAGCACATTTGCTTTGGGTATTCTTGTTTACATTCAGATTCTATTCCTGGAAGTTCTTGCTTAGACACCTGACAGCATTCAAATGGGTTCGAGGTTCATTAACAACAGCAGAATTTTCATTTTTGGTTGAACCATCCCATTTTTGGTTAAACCAACCAAGCTTAAAATCCCTGTTCTGTCTCCTTTTTTTCATAAAGCAAAGGAAATGGATGCATCATAATATATGAACAGCCGGTGCAAAAACAACACCTTAGGGCCTCCCTTGAACTAAGCAACAACCCACATCCTTCAGTGTATTTTAAAATGCTGTGAGCAAGGAAATTAGGGGCATGGCGGACACGCACATCCCACACACTCCAACACCATCACTGTTTTTAGATGAGGCAGGGGATAAATCTGAGAGACAGGGCACAGTGTGCTCTTGGCGGAGAGCTGAGGTAACAGCAGTGGCAAGCAGATTTGAGATTTGAGCTGTATTAAAGTTTATCCCTCTGCTGATGGCTATATGTGTTTTAGAGTTGATATACCGTGGCACACCTGCTGAGAACACTGGGATGGGTAAGTACTGCAGAGCACAGCCCATCTTTGAATAATTCAAGTGCTGGCTAAGCATCAGAGCTCTACGTCTAAAAGCAACATGACATGGCCAAATTGTGCATCAATGTCCGAGTTGAACATCACTATCTTTAAAAAAAATATATTTAACATGTTTATCTCCAGATTTTGCATTTATAGTAAAAGAATCATACAATATTTACCCTAACCCTCATGTAATTTCAGACCCATTTGCTATTTTTTTTCAGGGTTGGAGAAAAAATAGAACCTGAAAAAAGTTTTACAGGTTCCCAAAAAATATAAGCATAACTGTTTCCAACATTGATAATAACAGAGTATCAAATCAGCGTATTAGAATGATTTCTGAAGGATCATGTGACACTGAAAGAAATAGCACATGCATAACAATTGCTGCAGTACAATTATATGTATTTGACATATTTACTAAATTAGAAGTAATTGGAAAATATATCAATATGCAAAATAAATGAACTAACATGTCCACTTACGACCAAACAAAATGTTTATAGGCCTACATGTTTGTATATGATCCAGTTTATATAAATTTCCCCAAATTTCCAATTAATTCCCATAAATTTGTTTCCGAAATTGGAATATTTCCAAAATTCCCCAGATTAGGGTTTCCGTGGAAAATGTTCAGAATATTTTCCGCCCCTTTGCAACCCTAGGACTAAATCATTTTGACAAAGCTATCACATGGCTTCAGAAGACTTTGTATAGAGTATAATGCACTAGCCGTATGGATCACTTTTCTTATAACTTCTAACGTTAAGTGCTTTTTTGGGTTTATATCAGTTCTTCAAAAAGCACAATGGAAAGACATGAGGGCAGGGCTGGGCTCACACAGAACGCGTTTTGGCAGTTAAAAACGTGAGGCAAAGGTCAGAGGAACAACAAAAACAACTACAAAACGCAAGCTCTTGAGACACTTTTTATAAGTTGAACTCTAGCATGTTTACATAGAAAAACAATTGAAAAGCAGCATAGTGGAATGAAAAAAAAACATTCTGGTGGGAAATGCAACAAACCTAGCCTGGCGTGGTCATACTCAATTCTAGTCAGAATATGAGTCTGGTACCGCTCCATTGAGCTTTGATTATGGGCCGTGTTTCAACCGAGCCAGGAAAGACCTCAATTGGATAGACCCACAACCAATCAGAGCAACGGAGCGACGCGTAACGTTAGTTGTCAAATGTCAACAGAACTCGTCCGTGTTTTTCTCCATGTCCGCGGGTTGAAGCGACCCCAATTATGTGATTATATAAACCCAGGAATGTGAATTTTAGTAGGCAACCTTGCCAAAATAACATATTTTGCCAACCAAACGCCGGAAAGTTATTTTTTTGGGCTATAGTTTTGAGTAGCAATTATGCGCGACATTGCAAAAAAACGTGGCAACCCTGTCTGCATGCGCGCTGGATTAAGCAATGTTAGAAGAAAAAGATGAGTGTAAACGATCTTTGCCAGTGTTGTAATAAAATAATTAAAGTATACACAGAGTACTTACCAACACGATCAGCGTTTCTAAGAGAAATAGTGAAGGTGAATGCATATACGAACAGCAAATTCAACCCAAGCGCCTTTGATGACGTAGATGATTACGTTACTGTTGATCATCTGTCCATCATCGTCTAAAGCCCGCCCTGACAATTTCATTGGTCCGAACAGTTTCTGTCCGGGCATAATAACTCCTCTATGGAGCGAGGCCAGACCGAATTGCCCGAGCAAAAAATTTTGTGGGCGGGGCTAAATTCGGCTGGCATCCAGGCTACAACAAACCTTCTCCATCACCTGAAAATGTCCATCCCAGCGGAATCACAGAGAATACGAAAATGTGGTCTCATGCTAATCTGTGTAGCATAATGACTGGTTTACAATGTTTACTTTTTACTCAAATTTCTACCTCTAAATTGTTTCATAGATGTAAAACCAGTGCATTAACTATATTTTATCTGACAGTGAACTTTTTTGAGATATTTGCTGCTGGGCTTTAGCCTGATGTCGTCATGCTCAATTCTAGTCAGAATGTGAACTGCCTGAGCTCAAATGTTGTGGGCGGGGCTGAGTTCGGCTGGCATCCAGGCTAGCTAGGCCTACTATTGTAAAACTTTACAAGGCAACCTAACATCTATTGTTTTAAAGCAGGAAAGCATGTTTTCAGTTAAAAATCTACAATATATTATTCTATTTTGTTAATAAACTATATTCTTAAATGTATTTAATGAGCACTTGGTTTCTCCAAGCTTCAGTCATTGTCGGGATACTCTTCAAACTGGCAGAATTATCAAAATATATATCATGATAAATGCTTCAGATGCTTTGGGATGAAAGTTTGAATCTTGCTTGTGACATTTTCTGGTTTCTCCCATCATTTCCTGTATTTTATCCAGTCATATTGAAAAAAGTAGCAAAATGGCCAAAGTATAAGTAGATAATATTAAATTGTATTTTCAGCATAATCTATGGGAAAGATATGAGATGCCAAACAAATTTTCATCTTTCTCTTGAGCAGAAGTCATCAATCCATTCCTATCCATCATCAGTTATTTTCAGAAGGAAGTTATGTGGATTTAACATAAATACAAATATATTTTCATCCAAATAGTATCCATCAAATAAACAAATTAACAATAAATAATGTTTTTCTAGACAGAATTGAATGAATTGTGGAAAAATTACTGTAATAGGATTTTTACATTTAAATCAGCATATATTGAAACAATTTTTTCCCCCATTACATTAATGAAAATACGATTTTTCCATCACAGTAATGAGAATGTAAACTGGGGAAGGAAATGTACTTCCAATATGTCACCGGTTTCCTGAGACTCCCCCGTTTATATCACAATCCTGAGAAGTGAGCCATTGAGCTGCTATAATCATAAAAGCTGTGGCTCCGTTTAGCTGAAAGGATGATGACATGAATTATTGACGAAGATACAAACACAGATCTGATTAAAATAACAGCCTGTACCCCTCCGGCCTCTCTAACTGATGAGGCAAACACCATCACACATCTGTGTAAGCATCACCGAGCAGCGCCTGATTGGATAAAGGGGGTCATGTGACTTCTTGGGCACTGGGTAGGTCATCTTGTCCCAGTCGAGTCTGGGAAAAATGGTGTGTATGTGACTAACTCACACTAATCATGCTCTCCGGCGAAGGTTTAATAAAAGACTGATGATGCAGTCAAAAATATTACATAATCTAGCATTTAAAAATTCAAACACAAATGGAGAGTGCAACAACAGGAAGCAAAACAATAAGCATGCAATGACTGATTTATTTTGACTCAAGATGAAATTAGCAATCAGATGCCGAGTGCTCAACAAGCCAACGCAGCAAAAGTGAAATTCCGCAAGCCCTCACGCTACCTTCCCATCAATCCTCATAATGGCATGCGTCTCCTGAGCCTCCTGCAGGCTCGACTGATGCTTTTCCATGTTTGTTTTACTTTTCCCAGCCTCTTACTGCATTACACAACTGTCAGACCTGGTTAGTTTCAGCTCTGGCATTGACTGGAAGTGATATAAATTTTTACACAGAGCGGAAAAGATTCCATATTCCCTTCTGGAGTATGTTGGAATATTCAGGAGCTCGAGCAGGACACCTTTGACGCACTTGACTCAAGAGTCTCATGGGCAAGGAAGTTTATTGCAAACCCCATTAAAACTGAATGAGTGTCTCACTCTCTCTGGTTCGCTAAGAAAAAAATACTGCTAGTGTCATTGTTAACACTTTAGTTTAGGCTCCAATTCTCACTATTAACTCATTGCTTTTTAGAATGCAAATTACTAGTATTTTGGCTTTTTATTAGTACGTATAACGCACATATTAATGGCCTATTCTGCATCACCATATTCTGCATCCCTTAATCCTACCAATACCTAAACTTACCCAATCCTTAAACAACTACCGTACTAATGATTAATAAGCATAAGTATTAATAATTAATAAGTAATTAAGAGTTTATTGGGGCAAAAGTTATAGTTAATAGCTAAGTTAATAGTGGAAAATTGGACCCTAAACTAAAGTGTGACCATGTTATTTTGCACTAAAAAAGAACTACAAAAGAACTACAACCTCTTTGAGAATGTAAGTTTACTTACTTAATGAACTGGACTACTGTGTTCATGTGGCAACAAATTTACTTATAAAACCATGTTGTTAAACAAACCGAGAAAGTCTCTTTACAATGCTAACCAAAGATCTTATTTTACTCATAACTTAAAAACAAGTTGCAAATTAATACATGGCCAGTATTAATCTCGCCATTTAAATTACTGATAAAATTGTTAACATATTTCTTTGGTTAGGTCAACAAATAACATGAGACAAAAAAAAAAACTGCACTATTAAAATATTTTGATTTAAACACTGTAGCTTATTTGTTTGATCGGCCCACAAGGGCCAGCCTTCGCTCCCCACGTGCATCAATGAGCCTTGGCCGCCCATGACCCTGTCGCCGGGTTCGCCACTGATACTTTCCTTGGACCACTTTTGATAGATACTGACCACAGCAGACCGTGAACACCCCACAAGAGCTACAGTTTTGGAGATGCTAGCCATTGTCTAGCCATCACAATTTGTCCCCTGTCAAACTCGCTCAAATCCTTACTTTTGCCCATTTTTCTTGCTTCTAACTCATAGAAACCTTTCAATTAGAAACCTGTAAATAGAAACCTTTGATGCTCAAACAAAAACGTTTGAATGCAGCATCTATCAGCGGGTACCATATATATCAGGGAGTTTCGGTACTCGCTACTACTGGTACTGCAGAAATGCCGTTATAATCAACTTTTTGTACCAACTGGTACAGGTAGTACCAGTGCCTTTGACGGCCCTAAACTGCACAAAATGACAAATGCACAAGTGAACTATGTGCTAGTCATGTTGTGAAAATGCTATTTCCGTAACAAAGAAGAACAAGAACAAGAAAATTATTACACTCTCTTCGACTAAAATGTTATTTCCGTCAACTAAAATCAGATGTAATTTAAGTTTGAATAATACTGACTAAATTTAATTGACTACACTCACGCCAAAGCATTATTTCAGTGCATTTATAGCCTGGTTAAACTGGATTGCGGCTGGTACAGCACAAAAAAAAAGTAGCGCAGCTGTTTAGTGAATTGGCCCCTCAGTCTCTTTCCCAGTTTTCCAGACCATCTCTTATGTTCAAGCCAATCTGACCCCCAGGGAACAGAGCAGAGCAACCGAGAGTCCTCGAAATATGCATTCTGCACACGAATTACACTGAATATTATGGGCTTTAGTATAGCAAACATGACATGGCCACATAACATTAGCCTTCTCTGAAGACAAAAATAGATAATCCCATTCCTTTTACATGGCATAATTTTCCCCAAGGGATTTTTTTTGGGTAAAGCTGATGACGTCTGAAGTTCACCAAGGACAGAGCTCATTATGCAAAAAGCTATTTTTTTCCATTTTCTCATCTAATGAGCACTGTCATGTGTGAAATTCCAGGTGTGAACATGAAGCGGAGTACTTTTATTTCAAGATAGGAAAGCAACAGTTAAGTGATTAAATAAATCCAAGGGTAGGACCAAAAATCGAACGTCAACAAGAACAAAGACCACCGCCTGATTTAATTACACAAGTGATTCCACAAGCACAAAGAGTATTATGCGAATGCACATGCCTAATTAACTCAGAATATTTGCACTCCGGTTTTCCAGCATATTTGCTGGGACAACGCTTTGACTAGATTTCAAACACCTCTAGAGTCAAATAAGGCCACAGTTATGAGTTCTCTGTAAATTAACAGTGGCTGAGTAAAATGAGGACGCAGATTTTGATCAGGCCCAAAAGACAGACAGACATCAGACACTGAAATGCACACAGCTGAGCCTGTCTGGAGCTTTGAAGTA
This sequence comes from Gobiocypris rarus, assembly GCA_023029165.1. Taxonomy (NCBI): domain Eukaryota; kingdom Metazoa; phylum Chordata; class Actinopteri; order Cypriniformes; family Gobionidae; genus Gobiocypris; species Gobiocypris rarus. The sequence goes on along the minus strand of CM040913.1, from coordinate 13,283,198 downwards.
GGATAAATACCTCAGAAAAAAATGGGTGTGCTATAAAAGCTACAAAACACCCTGTACGAAAAGCTCCATAAAACAAGTATGTCTCTTTTAATGCATCTATTGACGCTTTAATGCCCCTTCTTCTTGCTCGCAAACCAGATTAGCCCCTCCCCACCATAAACCTTGTTTCATAAGCCTGAGGAGATTTTCAGGTGTGAGCTGGCACTCAATTTCATTACCGTTTCCCTGAATTGTGCATTAATCTGGCAGGAGTCAGCATCAATCCCTTGATCTAAGTAAAATAGATAAAAGTGAGGGAGCAAAACGGAGCAAAATGATAACACTTTGGTTTATGGCATGGATAGTGGACATCATAATCTGTTCATTCATTAACAAAACCGATTAAATAAAACATATTTGTTTGTCATCGCTCCTGGCAAAGGAACACTTTTAGGGAGACGACTGGCATCAGATGGTTGGATCTAAGTATTAGCTTGATGCACGTGACATGAAAATGACTGGCTTGTGTTACAGCAGATGTCCTCATAGGCAAGTGACAAACAAGAGAGCTGTTATATAGCAATAAATGACCAAGAAGCTGTATAATAAATTCAAAACATTAGGGATCGCTATTAATATCATCAATAAGATGATATTTGCATGTTATGGCTGCTATTAAAAAAATTATATATATTTATATACGCACACAAAAATATCCTATAATTTCGATTAGGGCTGCAACTAATGATTATTTTGATAATCGATTAATCTGTTGATTATTTTTTTGATTAATCGGATAAAAATCTAGAAATTAATCTTTTTTTTAATTTTATTCCACATCCTACCCAATGATGTCATCCAAACAAGGTGTAATATGAAAGCATATAAAAACAAATAAAGTGAATGAATCTATGAAGGCTATGCTGTACATTATTAGCAAAAAGGGTTAAAAAAACAAACATTCTACTAAACCAAAAAAAAAAAAAAACATCTGATTGCTTACTATTTTCAAAGCAGAAATTAAAAGGAAAAATAAAAAATTACAAAAACAAAAGCACAAAATGTTAACTTGTAAGAGGTGTAAAGACCACACATTTAACATAATATTACATTAATGGGCAATTCAAACAATTATAGTGGTTTTACAGTTTTTGCTCTCATAAATATGATTACTTGTTTTACATGTAGAAATTTAAACCTACACTTAATTTAACAACAAATAGTTTTTCAAAATGTGTATTATTCAGAATTATTGTTCTTCTCTTCTACTGCGCTCCGGCTGTTTGACGCGCATGCGCTCAAAGGCGCTCGTTCATTCAAGTCAGTGAGAGTCCCAAGAAGACTCGCTTGCTGTCAGAATTTTGCAAAATGGAAGACTTTCTAACATTTACAGAAAAGGAAATAACCATAAAATGTTAAGTTATGCGCTGAGGTCAGAGGCAGTAAACAGCACACGCGTCAGTCAAAGCACGGTAAACGCTTTTGTTTGACGCGCTTATAAATATAAAGCATTCTCATGTTTCGACAGCGTGAATCAAGTACGTTACCTTTCCCGCAGCAGCTTGCTTTGTGTCCTCCGCTATTTTCCATATAGTTTTGTCCATTAGAAATGTGTTATTTACGACTGTAAAGCGTAGCCTACGTGACTGGTAACGTTAATGGTTCCCGGGAACAGCGACAGACGTGACTAATCATTATTCAAATTCAATCATAATCGATTTTATCGATTAGTTGTTGCAGCACTAATTTTGATATTTAATTAAAATGGCATTTAACAGTGTTATTATATTACTAACATTTTAGAGATTAACTTAATGTTAAATTAAATAACTAATATTGCTCAATAACCAAGTTTTAACCAATATATCGTCCATAGGCCTACTAACAAATGTTATGCAACAGCCTATGCAATTAATGTCTTCAGATCCAATGCAGCGAGTTTAAATTCCAAATCCTATTCCTTATTAAAGTTACAAAAGTCCTAAATATCAGAATATCATATTATACTGATACATACCAATAAATCCAGAAGCTGCAAAGAATGAATACTGTCAGATTTTTCATATCTTCTTTAAGAGTTATCCTCAAAGAGAATTCAAAATAAAGTTCTATTTATGGAAAGTCCAGGCCTCTAAGCAATCACCAAAAAAACTAAGTATGACCACATTATCAAGTGATCTGGATACTTTTATAGTTCATATTATAAAGAATAAACCAATAAACTGTCAAGAAAAGCAATTTCTTCCTTCAAACCTCCTGAATCCACAGGCCAAATCATAAGATGGAAGAGATGGTGGGCAACCTGATTGAAGTCATTCATCTCTGGAGACGAGCTGTTTGCAAACGGCTTGTCAAAGCTCTGTACTGATCATCCATCATGACACGGTCACTGTTGTCGCTGTTGAACTCCTAACTGCAATGTGGTAATAGTTATTTCATAAAATTACCCCCCAAAAAAATCAGCATTTGATGCGTAAGTTTGTCCAAGGCAAGGGCCAAAAACCACCTTTGGGTATATAGTGTTATATAGAAGAACATAATTAGGCTACTATAGATTTGTTATAACGACAGACTAATGTTGAGTATGGGGGTATGGATTTTAAGCACCCTCATGAATTTGCTCGGGCCCTGCAGCAAGGCTACTTGCGAACTGAGCCAAAAAAAGTATAGCCTTTTGTATAAATGGAAACAGAGTGAGCGCCTCAGACTGAACATAATCAACTTTCACATGGACTGTTTCACTAATGAAGCATGGAATTGTCGGAAATGAGAACATGTCAACTGTGAAAACGGTCAGTCAGGGAAGCAGATCGGCTGCTTTGGTCATAGCTGACATCAGCAGATAATTAACTGGTTCAGGACTCTAGTGGCAGTAATTAGACTGAGAGAAATACGCATTACGAAGACTGAATTCCGTCCTACTGGAAACTGTAATTGTGCTTCTGTTTGAGACGCAACACATCTACTTGTTAAAATGTGATATTTCAGCATTTCAACACTTGTTGTGGTGTGCAGCATCTTTTTCCTGGCAGGCGCTGATCCTCTGGAAAGAATCCTGGTGCTAACAAAGCCGGCTCTAATGTAATTCTATGGAGTGTGTAAAGACTAACAAAATGGATGGTCAAAAGACAAGCCAAAAGGCTTAAAAGGGCTTAGAGTAATAAAATCATGCTCTTTGTGTAGGGTTTTCACCTTCACTGATGCAATTCACTGACCACAAATAATATTTGACATCTGTGTGGAAATTAACAAGCCATTATGAGAAATAATGCCAAAACAGGACTGTATTGATAATCCTTCAACAAGATTTCAACAATCCTTTGTCAAGGGGTTTATTCAAATTGTGAATTATTATTTATGAATAATTAGTATTTTATATAATCAATAGTACTAAATCAAAGCTTCATTGTTATTATTAGTATTGTTATTTAAAATAAATAACATTTATATTAATATTTATAAAAGCATTAAACTTCTGCAATTAAGTCAACCTAAATAGCTTAACATACTCTCTTGTCACATGTCTGTCTGTTTAGTTGATCTTTCAGTTGTTTTCATCCTGTCACTTTGTCTCAGTTCCCGCCACTTGTTTGTTACCATGGTTACCCTCATTAGTTAATTTGTCCCAGCCCCTTGTTAATCATCTCATATCTGTTCACTTAAGTTACACCCTCACCTTCAGTCTTTGGCCCTGTCCACACAGAGATGTGGTTAGCTGTATACGGATACGTATACATTTTTTACTGTATCAGCATTTCGGGATCATGGAATTTTTTTAAAACCGGGTCGCAGAGTGGATAAATCTGAAAACGACACCCTTACGTTTTCGTGTGTACAGCCAATCCGTATATTTTAAGAAACGGCCGGTGATGTCATCACACTGCGTCCCGCACGCAAAAGACTACAGCTATGGCACTGGGTATGCACACATCAATATTGCGTCATTTAATTTCTGTACTTGTATTATTGTAAAGGTATGTTTAGTTTTGGGGTAGGTGTTAATAAAACACATCTGGTGAGTATCAAATTTATTTGTTATTTTTGTGCTTTTTTTTTGCCTCACCTTCTATCATTGCTGCACCTCCTCTAGTAAAAACTCTTCTCTGTTTTTAGTGTATTTCTGTGGCAAAATTACAGTGTCACACACTGGCCTGGCATGTATACCTTTAGCGACTTTTTTTTCAAAAAAGCGACTAGCGACAAATCTAGCTTTTTCCCTGCCGTCACACCTCTCTCTGCGTCTGCCCTGTTCAGTGAATGGCTGAGAGGAGCACAGGAGGTGCAGTTTCCTCCTCTCCTCTTAATGTCCTCCATGTTGCTTTAAAATATAGCATTCTGTGCAGATTTCAAATGGGTCTAATACGTTTTGTGGTCTGCGCCGACTCACATATGATCAGCTCTGTGCTATCGTGTCTCTGGACCGGAGCAGACTGTGCTGGGACTGTGGTGGTTCGCGTGACATGTGAAACCAGACTTCATTCGCCCCAATGGAAAGTATATTTACACTGTCTGAATCGTTTCCTATCCCCTATATAGTGCACTGTGCCATTCTCCATGTTGAAAATAGTAAATGTGTGAACAAGTGACTGATTTTAGCCGCAGAGGTTTATAATTAAGGGGGTGAGATGCTTTAGATTCTAGAGAGCATTTGATTGGACACAATCTGATGAGAAGCTGAAGTGCAGAGTGATGTCATCAAAATCATTAATCCATATTGGTGGAAGTGAGAGACTGTAAGTTTTGAATGCTTAAATCTCATAAATGTGAATTTTGTCTTTGTTTTAGAGCAGACTTATAGACAAGAGTAAGACTAACATATTCATACTAAATTTGATTTCATGGGGTCTGTCGTTCCAAACCCATAAGGAGCTGTTCGCACAGAACGTGTTTTTCCAATTCCAACGCCATACTTTTCCATTATTTTCAACGTCAGATGGACGTCTTTAACCATTGCCCTTGCATCTCACGCATGACACCGCATTCTAAAAACACAGCACTCAGTTTTAAACAAGTTTAACTTTTAAGCGTCTCTTGCACTTTTTTTCATTTTACTGACCTAAATCTCGCGTTTCTAACAACAAAAACATGTTCTGTGTGAACCAGCCCTAAGACTTTTGAGAATTTTTATTTTATTTTTATGAAATCTGAGATTTCTGTCCCTCATTGACAGTTCATACAACTACTTTAATGCTTCAAAAAGTTAATAAAGAGATTATAAAACGAATCCATATGTATTGAGCGGTTTAATCCAAATTTTCTGAAGAGACTTGATCGCTATATATGATGAACAGATTAATTTAGGCTTTTATTCACATTATCAGCAAGAATGAACAGAAGCTCATCCGTACTTGCTTTGACGAGCAATAACAAACCTCATTGGTTCTTGCGGAAGCTCAAACATGCAGCGTAGCACGAGAATGAACCTCACTGGTTCTTGCGGAAGCTCATCAACACATCATATGTTGATGAATGTTTCTATATGAACACAAGCCTAAATTAATCTTCATCTTACAAAGCGATCGAGTCTCTTCAGAAAATTCAGACTAAACCACTCAATTCATATGGATTAGTTTTACCATATCTTTATGAATTTTTTGAAGTGCCAAAGGGGTAGTTGCGTAGGCCGTCAGAAAGCTCTCAGATTTAATTTAAAATATATCTTCATTTGTTTTTCAAAGATGAATGAAAGTCGGATATGGGTTTGGAAACGACATGAGGGTGAGTAATTAATGACAGAAATTTCATTTTTGGGGGAACTAACCTTTAATATAACCCAAATATCTTAACATACTCTTCATTCTTTTGTAAATAATTATAGCTATAGCCAGGAAAATGCATTGCATGACAAAAATAAACAATATATTGATTTCTAAAGCCATTTTTTGCAATGTAATGTTTTACTCAATACCACTCAATGTCTTTAAATTATCTTCACGAGGGCTTTTCCTATAGCAAATATTGCTATGCAATTAATTTGATTAATTAATCAGTATCTAACTAATCCGATAAAACATTTTTACACGATTGACAGCCCTAGTAAATAGGTAATAATATTATTCCAACCTCGTCTTTAACCTTATCCATTTTTCACAGTGATGTCATAATTTTTTTTGAACCTAAAGTCTTTTATGTTGTAAATCATTTTAATGGCAGTATTAACAATGTAAAAAGCTCTCCCTTTGTTCTCAGTCATTTCAACAGTACATGGCTGTGAATCAAAGACTCCCGCTGTTGTCATCATTGCATGTTTTTTTTAAATGCAGCTCCCCTCTTGAGGATGAACAGATGGGTTTTGCAATGATGCTTTGAACGTTCTGATGGGATCAGATTGACTGGTCCAGGTTTTATAACATGTGAGTTACAGAACGAAACCACCACAGATTTCTTAAAGAGCACTGAGAGACCTGCTTCTCCAGTTATAATAATTACACACACACACCACAGGGGGAAAAACACAATGCCTACTCCATTAAAACTTGGCTTTGGTTCCCTGTTACACACAACCTTCCTACTGACAAGTGCAAAACATCTCCATAAAATAGTAAATTAATGCATGAATCCAGTCTCTAGTTTTGTTCAACTAATTGCTAAATCCAGTCACTGCAGGTCTGAGGCCACAAAAAGGTCTTTGAAAATCAAACGGAGCAGTTCATCACTGTCATTCTGGTAATACACTCACTCTTTCCACTCTGGTCAAAAAAACTAGATCAGTTCCCATGGCAACATAGCACAGCAGGCTCCTGTTGACTAGCAGGAGCATCACTGTAGGGGCATTGAGGAGAGATGCCTCATCCTCAGCAAGCCACAAGTGTGTCTGGCCATGCGCCATAGACCCAGCTCAAAGCCAAGGACAATAGCGGTTTTATGAATGAGAAGGCATAGGCTCTTTACCTCTGTGTATTAAGCCTATGGTCCATGTCTGCGTGCCCACATAAAACTAATCTGGTGTAATTCTAGCTTTAGAAATGTATTTATCTTGTAATTCTAGCTTTAGAAAATCGAGTTGCTTTTTTGATATCTGTATTTTAGATGTTTAAGAAGGGCCATCATGCCTGGGGTTAGTTCACATCATCAACGCTGAACTTGTTTGCACAAATTAAATCATTTTTTGTTTAAATGCTCTTCTGGTCCTCAGGCAAAGGCTACTGATATATTGCAGCATGAATAGAGAACACAGTGGAGTTGAAAGTGCCATATTGATGTACCGCTAAAAAATTTCTACCCTCGAGTATCATTTTCAGAAGGCAAACATCTGCGGTGTGATGGGGTCAAAGGTAAAAAATATTAGGGATACAACAAAGATATTTTAAAAGACAACCTACACAAAAAAAATGGTTCCTTAAAGATTCTTTACACATAGTAACAGTTCTATTTAGAACCGTGTTGTCCTGAAGAAGCCTTTGTATGCTGAAATGGTTCTTTGTGTAAGGGTTTTTTTCCCGCCTTTTTGATTTTCAAATCTGTAACTGTCGAAGGCCCCTTATTTAAAGAATTTCTGGAGCTCCGCTATACATCTCAGTCTGTCAACACACTCTCAACAGGCCTAAATGATTTCTTTATTTAAATATCTATCATTTTTTACTTTAAATATTATAACTGGTTTCCTACCAATCATCTTTTTCTCTTTTTAGTTTAACAGAAAATGTAAGTGTGAACCGCTCTGTTCAGTTAAGGGTAATCGTCTTATCTACACAAAGGAGATATTGAATTTATAATCCATATTGTTGTGTTATAGATTTAATTATTACTTTATGCTTAAACATACCCAGTTATACCTAGTCACAAACAACATTAAGGCTATCACATGAATTTATACCACTTTTTCATTTTTTACACAGTAAAGGAAAATTAACATACTGTTCATTTTGGCCTTCATAAACACATTTGTTTTTGCATAATCAAATGTACAAACAAACTATAACTTTAAACTCAATTGTGTACCATAACTACTTCATCTGCCACTCAGAATACACACATAAAGATGGATGTAAAGACATCATAGAGGATTAAAGTCCTCATGAAATCAAAATTGAACCCATTTACCTTGTTAGCACATATTAGAGGTCTTAGGGTGAATAATTAATCCATGCAAGTTAATACACAGAAAAAAAATGTTTGACGCTGTAATCTTTAATCAAAGTCTGAAAAGTTACTTCCGGTCTGGAAATGGCAGATTCCTTGTCAGATGATGTCAGTTTGACGGCTTAGGTTTGAAAATGCGTAACCACTCCCTTCCAACCGTTAGTCTGCTATGAGCGAGAGATGTAGAGGAGGAGCGCTGAAGTAAAACTCTGCCTACTATTCAATATACTTGGAAATACGTCACAGCACTGAAGAAAACTCACTTGCAACTTCCGGTTCAGTGGTACTTTAAGATATTTCCCTAGAACTTGGACTTCATTACATCTATATCATGTTCAAAGTCAATTTATATTTATTAATGTATTCATCTAACAACTGTTAGAGCACTGTAATTTTGCTACAGTTTGCCATGTTGATAAAAAATAAATGTACCTAATTGACACAACATGCTGGGGTTTATTTTTATAAATAAAATATAAGACCATGCAGATAAAGGACAAAAAAAAAGCAAATAAATTATATATAAAATAACAATAACTATGCTAACATTAATAATATGAATATACTAATATAAATTAAATATACTATTATTTAAAAGGTTATTTATAACAACATTAAGGCCCTTTATAGCACTTTTTTAAAGCATGGTTCTTTATGGAACCTTATAAAAAATGTGGTACTGTTAAGAACAATTTTTCTTACTTTGCTACTGTCACTGATATGGACTGAAAATCAAGTAGGCCTATCTGGCTCTCTAGAATAACGTATTTGGTAGATAGCCATTTGATAACGTTAACGTATGTAATTATCACAAAATAAACCAGTTCAGGGTGACACAGCACCCCTTCCTATGTGTTTTTTTGCCACATTTAACCATTATTGGTTCCCGCAACGTTCTGATTTTATGATTAAAAAAGTTATTGTATATGGATTTAAAAATGTTCTCATAGCGCACTAGCAGTTTTAGAGTCTGTTTGATGTTCTGTCATTTGGTGTTCTTGGGTATGGTTCGCATTTTGTATTTAGCCACATTTCCACCACAATAACTTTCTCCAGGAACTAGGGAATTTGGGGTGGTAGTCTGTGTGTTTCGACCGCAGGGACCAGGGTCTAAATGAAGTTCCGGGTAAAAATGTCGCCTTAGAAAGTCCCTGCTCACGAGGTAGTGCTTTTTCAAAGTTCAACTGTCAGGGGTGGGGCTTGGGGGCTGAACATGCTGATGGGTTGAGTTCACACTGCATTTTGATTGGTTGACTCCATGGAGCATTATATTTCTACCACCATTTTTAAAAGTCTGTTGCAGTGTGTGCAGTAGAGTTGTTTGCTATTTGAATCAACAATGGAGTTTTAAAAATGGAACCAAAAGAACAGCGAGAACTGGAAAGTCGTGAACAGTCATACGTCACTGGACTAATATGACTCTTCACTGTACTTTAGACCGCGATGGAAACGCAGACAGCAGCAGGTCTGGGGAAAAAGGTTCCTGGGAGTAATTTAAGAGAGAATGCTGCTTTTTTAGAACTGTGTAGTTCTGAGCAACAAAAACATAACCGCTGGTACTCACTGTACTTACGTTGATATTCACCTTCAGTGGTTAGACCCAGAAATGCAAATAACAATAACATTTTGAAAAGGAGGTAGAATTGAACCCAGGTTCAGACCAAAAACAACCGAACAAGTGCCAAGAGTCGTTTCCAACTTTAAAGCATGTGACTGTTTACCTCATTTTTAACGCAGAAGTAATGTGTTTTCTGTGAATGTGTGAGACTTCCAATTTATTAGCCACTATAGGGAAATAACAAGAATATATATCAAAGTAAAACGGTTTGCGCTATAAACCAGTGTAAAACAATATGGTAAGAAACACTAGTTTACAATATCAAGCAGCATGAACAAGCTGTTTTGTAATAACTGAAAGCGAATGACACTGACCGGAAGCCAGACACATTCAAATTACAAATGGCCGTGCCCGCATTTACCTGAAATATAAGGTGGATAGCAATAACCATAGAATTCGAGTGCGGGCTGTTTAGGTGCATTTCATTGGCTAATGAATAAAAAGGCCTACCTCTTCACTGTAACATCTAGTTTGTGAACAAATTAAAGGAACAAAACATCCGAAGGCATAGCCTATCATGTTTGTGAATGATCTTATTGTTCTTGAACTATTAGCAAATTTGTTGTATGAATGAATTAAAGGTGAATTAAAGGGATAGTTGGCCCAAAAATTAAAATTCTGTCATTAATTACTCACCCTTAAGTCGTTCCAAAGACCTTCGTTCATCTTCGTAACACAAATGAAGATATGTTTGATGAACTTCGAGTGCTCTCTCCCGCCATAGACAGCAATTTAACACTTTCAAGGTCCAGAAAGTTTGACGTTGTTAAAACAGTCCACGTGACTCCAGTGGTTCAACCTTAATTTTATGAAGCATGAGAATACTTTTTGTGCGCAAAAACAAACAAAAATACTCATGACTCGTGGTGCTCACTTGAAGAGCATCGACTGCCATGGAACTCTAAAACGATACAATGTAAACTGTAGGAGACTAACACAAGCTAGAGCGAAATTGTTGAATAAAGTCGTTATTTTTTTGTTTTTGCGCACAAAAATCGCTTCATAAAATTAAGGTTGAACCACTGGATTCACATGGATTATTTTAACGATGTCTACCTTTCTGGGCCTTGAAAGTGTTAAATTGCTGTCTATGGCGGCTCAGAGAACTCTCGGATTTAATCAAAAATATCTTAATTTGTGTTCAGAAGAACAACGAATGTCTTACAGATTTGGAACGACATGATGGTGAGAAAATAATGACAGAATTTACATTTTTAGGTCAACTATACCTTTAATCTTTGTTTCGTACGATTCGAAATGAATCACAATTTCCAAATTCCTTTACCTCAGCCACAATCACTCGCGATGTTTGCGAGTGAGCAAAATCACCAAGAACTGAAAATTAATAAAAAAATGTCTGAGGAGCGACCACAAAGCGCCCAGCACTGCAGCACCGAATGCCCTGGTCAGACGTCACATGCTGTTTATACACAAGCGCTTGAGAGTGATGTAGGGCTACCTGCATCATGTTTTTGTCTGAGAGGTTCTGCTGTGTCCGTTTGTTTCGGCTGCTTTGTTTGCAAACGGCCACAGGAAACCAAACAATTCTCAGACTAATCAAACACACAAGTGAAGATCTAAACAGACATATGAGCTGTCTTTTAATCTGATAACGTTTTCATAAAAGGGACAGTTTAATTCCGCATTGCGTTTAACTAATAGAACCTCCAAACAATATAGTTCGTTTGAACTGATTCAAAATTCAAACGTGCCGTTTCAGAACATTCAAATTAAACATTTAAAAAAGAATTTAAAAGGTTTTGAACCTGGGCACTCAAACAGGTTGCCCTCAAAATAACCCAAAATATATCTCACCGTCTATGGCAAATATGGACGGAACCAGGAGCAATGTAATTCCAACAGATATCAGACACTTGGTCCACACTCCGTCCAGGTCAACATATTTTCGGCACAAGGACAAGCCTATCCATTCCGACATGCCTTGGGTTCCAGCGTTGCCATTCCCGCTATTGGAGCCCAAAGTGTAGAAATCGTTACGCGCATTTCTTGGGGCCATCGGGCTAGAGATAAATACAGCAATAGGCCGAAAGGTCCCGAAAAAGACATTTGATCTATCCTTTCCAGTTCCTTAGACTGAGGTCTTCTCTCCACTGTTTTTCTGCTCTATGTCAGCATTGAAACTTTAAGGCGATGCGTCTGCAAAGCGCATTCAGAAGCATCCGTGACCATCACATCAATCACGCGCGCGTTATTAGAGCAGGTTCTCTAACGCGCTTCATGAAACGCATATTCAGCATAGGAATCCAGCAGCGTCAATCCTATAATCCCACTATTATATCAATGATGCTGCGACGGAAAATCGTCTGCTTTTGATTGGGAAAAAATAGCACGTCTCCAAGCGAGCGTATGCAGGCAAACTGGCGATGAGGCGCGTTATGAGCACTGATGTACAAGAGGAAGACGACCTCTGCTGGCATACATGAGGATGGCTCATGACCATGAATACACCAATGTTCATCGACATCATGCTGCCTGTCATTATGGGTCACTCCACGAAATTCTTTATGGTTTTATATATTATCAGACTTTTTATACTGCCTTTACGCGGTTAATAAATAGCACAATAGGCTAACCTAAAGAATATAATAATCTCATCATATTCCTAAATACCTATAACTTGGTTTTTCGGTTTCAAAGTTTATTTTGCATAAAGGAGTTTGAGTGAATTCAATGCGATACTTAAAATACCTAGTTTTTAACAATCTGTTAAATTACACGTTACCGTTCAAATATAGCCAACATGTTTTACTCAACTAAAAAGTGGAAAATGTACAACAATATTTAGATTTTTAAATAAATAACCGGGTGTTAAAATACGCGTAGCCTACGCTTAAAAAGTAGAATATATTTTTAGCAGAATAAATGTCCTTGTTTTCTTTTTATATGGTAAGTGTCTGTTACATAACAACCGGAAGCACCAATATCTAACGTCATAAAAATAAATATCCATCCGCATGATGGCGCAATTTCGTCAGTTTCAATTTAAACGTTTTTCTTTTTGGCCTAGTACATTATATTTTTGTAATATAATACAATTCAATATAGGGCTGGAACAAGATTAAATTTTTTCTGTACAACATTTAAGATAACAATTTATGTTATAATATAGGACCTGGTACAAGATCATTTTTGTGTATACTATAATTCATATAATATACAATTATGGGCTTGGTACAAAATTATAATTTTGTTTATAATATAATTAATATAAAATGATTGGCTCTGCTACAAGATTATGTTTTTGTATAGAAGTAAATTTAAGATAATTTATGATCTAATATAGGGCCTGGTACAACAAAATAATTTTGTTTATAATAAAATTATTATAATATACAATTATGGGCCTGGTACAAAATTATAATTTTGTTTATAATATAGTCTTGTACCAGGCTCAAAATTAAATTATATTATTTTATAAAAAAACTTCTTACCAGGCCCATTATATTATAAATAACAGATTTAAAACAAATATCTGATGTAATTAGAAAAAAAACTAAAATATAATCTTCAGAAGGCAATCTTATTTGTGATGAGAAATGTTAAATAAATGAAGAACTTCCATCAAGCTGGAACATCCCACGTTCTTCATGTTCTCAGTTGTCTTAAAGATTTCTTTAAATAAAGACAAACAAACATTGTGTGCCCGCAGCAATATATATTTTAATTCAAAGTGAATTTTGACAATACACCATAATTTCTTTAATTTGACACTCACCAATAGTCACCAGGAAAACCCGCTTTCTGTGACAAAGTACATAAGGCTTGGTCACATATAAATCACTGAGAACTAGAGAGAAATACGACCGCAAACTGTAAGAGACATTACATCCAAAATAAAGGAGAAAAAAAAAAGGTTCCCAGTCCTCATATAGTGAATATTGCACAGTGCAGTGGCTACATGGCAAACTAATGTAGCATAGAAATCAAAAGCAAACAAATCAGAAAGCCACAAAAAAAGTACAAATATGAAAACAGTAACAGTTCAGATTTAGTAAATCAAGTCTGTTTGCTCTTAAGTCTAAATATTATCCGATAACTTGCAGTGAGATTTAACTTTTACTAAAATATAATCTGCAGAAGAGTTAAAAATAGATCTAAAGCAATCCAACCCAAATCTTACGGCAAGTGTTACACAGTAGCACATATGACAAATACAAGGACCCTGAATTAACTGTACAAGAAGTTTAAAAGAAAAACATGAATCAAAGAAAACTAAAAAAAAAAACTGTTTGGTTTGGGAGTTTCAAAGACATTTCAACTTTAGTTTCGTTTGCAGATCCCTCCGTCCTCTTATTAGGTTGGGTTTGGTAGACCTTGTTAGAAGGAAAACATTTCCGAAATGTTTACTTGCAGTGAATTAATGAAAAGAACTCATATAATGTGCGCATGAGTAGCGATTTAGTACTCATCTCTAGTGCTACGTGCTAAATAGAAAATATAGGGTCATAATGCGAGGAACCATATCACATCTCCATGAAGTCGGCTATGCTAAAGCAATAAACTCTGATAACGTCCTGTGAAACAAAGGGCAATGTTCATTCGACTTTACAAATGGTGGTTTACATTCACAGTGTATCATGTAAAGCTTCCCAAAATACAAGAAAACCGTGTCTTGGGTGTTTAGTCAGCATAATTATAATAATAATAATAATAATAATAACAACAACAATCCCTGATATCATTTCATTATTGTTTTTGTTGTTGTTGTTGTTGTTGGTCATAAAAATATAAATGAATCAAGCATGATTGGATTCTTTCCACGATTTTGAGAAACAAACATCCATTTTTTTTCACCTTACAGGTGATTACTGCATTGCATGAGTACCAAGTTACACTCGCTATTGGTTATCGGGTTATCAACATCCGACGGGAAGCCTACCGTGGATTACGATCTACTTTTAAGCAGAGCACTTCAGTTACGACTATCAAACACTGCAGTTACGCTTTCATTCCTCGATCAAGCACGAGGAGGCTGGCAGGCAGTGTTTGTAAAGGGGATATAAAGGTCTGAAGCACATTTCAAAGGCACTAACGCAGTGTCGCACGCTTTTAAGAGCAGGGGCCGACGCGAGGATGAACGCACCCGTGTATAAATCGGCCACGAAATGAGAACGGGTGCTCCTGGTTTTCAGAGCTAGCCAACAGTCCGCCTTAAAACATAAGCAAAACGTGCATTCTGTATCGTTTTTTCTTTTCATTTCTTAATACATGAATATACCTGATACAACGTTGTGTGCATTTAAATGTAAAATGATAATAAGGGGGTTAAATAAAAGTTCTAAGCACTGAGACGCTCAATTGTGATTTCTTTTGCCCAACCCTAAATTTAGTCTAGCTTATCAAACGTATCAAGTGCTGAAATTAATATTCTGAAATGGTGAGATGTGTGGGTCACTGAATAGAGTTTATATTGATACTTGAAACAAAAAAAAAGTTAAATCTATCCTGCAAGCTATGCTTTAACATAATGCAAATATACGTACTAAGATAGATATACACCAATATGCATCTAATACGTAAGATTAGCCCCAAGATAACAACACTGATGCAAACGAAACGTAAAAGAATACAAAACCCACGCACACAAAAACCCAAAAATCTCCATTACTTGCAATACAGTAGTTACAATGACACTTCAAAAAAAGAAAGCAAAACAGAGAGAGGCATTAAAAATGCTTCCGATGCCAATCAGTACGGTAAAACCCAAAACAAACAAACAAACAAAAAAAATCATCATCTCACTTCTATTTCAAGGTAATTAGACATATATAAAAATAAGAAGGCTAAGAACAAAGTTAATCATCTAATTTCACAGCTATTATGAAGTGGCAATCAGTATATAGCAGCTTATCTATGATACATTCAAGAATAAATGAAACAAAGTCATAACTTGCCCGAAAAAGCTAAACATCAACCTCAACATTTTTACATAGATTTTTCTGTTAAATACGGCCTCAACTACACTACGTTCGAGGTCTACGCTAAAACAGTAGCTACTCTGCTTAAGAAATGAATTACTGTCTTTGGTGTAGCGAAAGCATAATAATGAATGCACCTAATGAATAAACTCAAAGAAAAAGACAAAAATTCACACAGAAAAAAGCTATTTCTCCCTGACGGAATGTATGAAATAAACAGCCAGCGTCAAAAAAAAGCAATTAAATGTTGAGCGAGGGAATACAAAATCCAATCTTTTCACATGCATCTATGGAGAAAATTGCACACGATCAACTCTCGCCTTATAAAGCACTGAATACTCCAGCAATGATAGACTTTACAGTTGGATACTCAATACTGAATAATTCTGCACAAAGCAAACATGAAACCATACAATATCATCAAAGAGCTATCTGCTGATACAAGTCCAACACCGATAACACTTCTAACTCTAAAACTGAACGTAGAACTGATGGAAAGAAAACGAAAAACACACCCCGAAAACTATGGATTGTATTGCAGTTTCATTAAACAGTGTAAATACTATTAGAGTAGAAACAGATTATCAAATATGAAAGTACTCAAACGTTTCTATACATAGTTCATCGGCCTCTGCTACGGCGAAGCACGTTATACTCGAAAACTCGAACTCTGCTACCACTCAGCGTTAATACATCCACCTGTAAATACCACACGCAAAGGACTGTTTCGCGAATCATCAAAGGCGTTGACCAACACATTTCGCCTGTACAAAAGGTCAAATGTGAGCCTCGTCGTGCACTCGGCAGGCGTAAATAACCCACATTCGGGTGAGATTATTGTCCCATTAGGGCGTGTTTGGATCGACGCCCAAGCCGCTTTCCGAAACAAAAACTCCTGTCGAGAGCCTAAGAGATGAATTAAATAATGATAAATGACACCGAAGTAGAGATTATGTAAGCCAACGAATACGCAAATGCACCAAGCACGAAAAAAACAAAAAGATCTATGAAACAGCCCTAATATAAAAATCACAAATAACGATTGAAAATGTTTCAAGTGCTGCAGTCCGGTACACGCATGACTGCACGTAGGACTCGGGGTAACTTGCAACAACATGTATTTTAAGGCACTGTTTATTGAACCCCAAGGATTCAATGCAGCAAGTCTTACAACATATACACAGAGGGTGAAAAGCGACGGTTTGCAGCCCCCCCTCCCTCCTTCCCTCCCCCTTTTGAAGTCCAACATTGGTTTTTGCCCATGCAGAGACATGCAGCGAGACAGAATCTTTTCAACACCGGTCTAAGAGAGAGACTTAACACTGAGGATCATGGGGCTACTACGGAAAAATACGGACAGTTAACACCGGGTCGCCACAAGGGGGACTCGCACGCACACTGGAGACAGGGATGGCTTGAACGAGAGTCACTGTGTCTAATACACACGTCAGAAGGCAATATCGAAAAATAGCATAGGGGAACTGCTGCAGTCCTCTGCCGCGGGGTCTCGCGACTAGGGATTTTGTTGTATCAAATGTGCAAAAACACATTAAAAGTGAGTTTTTGTGTTCAATCCACTCACTCGTTTGCTCACACATCCATTTGTTTGTTTTATTCTCCATGATATCTGTAAAGCTCAATTTGCATCATCATCGTCAAAATTTATAAGAAAAGGAAATGAAAAGAAAAAGATGTCGTGGCTCAGTGCCGGCTGCGTGCGCGTGGCTGCCGCGGGCTCCAGGTCAGATGTATGGGTACTGACTGAGTTTGCTGGGGCTGAGGGGGAAGCCTGCGTAGACGGGCGACGCCACATAGGAGTGCGGGGGAAAGAGGGCTTTGAACTGTCCCTGCGGGAGCAGGGTGGGGGAGGGCAGCAGCCTGTGGTTGATGCCCACGCTGATGCCCTGGTGGTGCACCAGGCTGTAGGTGGGCTGCAAGACGGGCCGAGGGCCCGGCGGGCACGGCGAAGGCAAGAGGTGGGCCACGGGCGCGGAAGGTGGATAGGAGAGGAGGGCGGGAGGTGGTGGGTGGCCGGCCGAGTGTGTGGGGCTGCCGTGGGGAAGCGGGAAGGTGTGGCCGTGCACCATGGGTGGGATGAAGGCCTGCGGTCGGCGCGGCTGCCGGTAGTTGCCGTTCCACTCCTTGTGGCAAGAGCCGTAATGCTGGACCTGAGTGGGGAAGAAACAAAACAATGTAAATTTTCTTCCAACATTTCTAATATCAATTTAAAGACTTCAAGAAACTGCCCAATATCCCTATTAAAGTCACTATGAAATGAGACTAGCGACAGATCTTTTATTTTGTATCGTGACATACATCCAAGTATAACGGATTATCGAAGAAAAAAAGGGGTGGAAGCCCAAATAAGTGCAAAGGCTCCAGGAGGTTAATAATGGCCTTCTGATGCAATGCGATGGTTTTATATACAGTATTGTTCAAAATAATAGCAGTACAATGTGACTAACCAGAATAATCAAGGTTTTTAGTATATTTTTTATTGCTACGTGGCAAACAAGTTATCAGTAAGTTCAGTAGATTCTCAGAAAACAAACAAGACCCAGCATTCATGATATGCACGCTCTTAAGGCTGTGCAATTGGGGTATTAGTTGAAAGGGGTGTGTTCAAAAAAATAGCAGTGTCTACCTTTGACTGTACAAACTCAAAACTATTTTGTACAAACATTTTTTTTTTCTGGGATTTAGCAATCCTGTGAATCACTAATCTAATATTTAGTTGTATGACCACAGTTTTTTAAAACTGCTTGACATCTGTGTGGCATGGAGTCAACCAACTTGTGGCACCTCTCAGCTGTTATTCCACTCCATGATTCTTTAACAACATTCCACAATTCATTCACATTTCTTGGTTTTGCTTCAGAAACAGCATTTTTGATATCACCCCACAAGTTCTCAATTGGATTAAGGTCTGGAGATTGGGCTGGCCACTCCATAACATTAATTTAGTTGGTTTGGAACCAAGACTTTGCCCGTTTACTAGTGTGTTTTGGGTCATTGTCTTGTTGAAACAACCATTTCAAGGGCATGACCTCTTCAGCATAGGGCAACATGACCTCTTCAAGTATTTTAACATATGCAAACTGATCCATGATCCCTGGTATGCGATAAATAGGCCCAACACCATAGTAGGAGAAACATGCCCATATCATGATGCTTGCACCTCCATGCTTCACTGTCTTCACTGTGTACTGTGGCTTGAATTCAGAGTTTGGGGGTCGTCTCACAAACTGCCTGTGGCCCTTGGACCCAAAAAGAACAATTTTACTCTCATCAGTCCACAAAATGTTCCTCCATTTCTCTTTAGGCCAGTTGATGTGTTCTTTGGCAAATTGTAACCTCTTCTGCACATGCCTTTTTTTTAACAGAGTGACTTATGCGGGATTCTTGAAAATAGATTAGCTTCACACAGACGCTCTTCTAACTGTCACAGTACTTACAGGTAACTCCAGACTGTCTTTGATCATCCTGGAGGTGATCATTGGCTGAGCCTTTGCCATTCTGGTTATTCTTCTATCCATTTTGATGGTTGTCTTCCGTTTTCTTCCACGTCTCTCTGGTTTTGCTCTCCATTTTAAGGCATTGGAGATCATTTTAGCTGAACAGCCTATCAGATTTTGCACCTCTTTATAGGTTTTCCCTCTCCAATCAACTTTTTAATCAAAGTACGCTGTTCTTCTGAACAATGTCTTGAACGACCCATTTTCCTCAGCTTTCAACAAGTGTTGGCTTCATCCTTAAATAGGGGCCACCTGATTCACACCTGTTTCTTCACAAAATTGATGACCTCAGTGATTGAATGCCACACTGCTATTTTTTGAACACACCCCTTTCAACTAATTCAACTAATTGCCCAATTGCACAGCCTTAAGAGCGTGCATATCATGAATGCTGGGTCTCATTTGTTTTCTGAGAATCTACTGAACCTACTGGTAACTTGTTTGCCACGTAGCAATAAAAAAAAATACTAAAAACCTTGATTATTCTGGTTAGTCACATTGTACTGCTATTATTTTGAACAATACTGTATATATATAATTTTTGGGCAAACTATCCCTATACTAATTCTTAAGCAAAATATTTGAATCCATGTGCTGTTTGGGATCTAAAAAGTAGCTTTGGAATTCCTTCAACATCAGCATTCACTGTTTATTTTAGTAAAATTATTAAATTAAGTATGAACTAACAGTGTGTTTTTCTGCGTTTTCAATTTGCACAGCATTACCGAGAGAAGTCAGAGAGAGAGTTAAAATCGACAGACCTGGCCAAAGCCTGGCGGCTGTGGCTGGAATGAAGAGCTCAGTTTCTGCTGGCGGGACAGCGTGGGCGTGGAAAGGTGGCTCAGTCGTCCTGGGCCGCAACGACCTCTGGACTGGCAGGAGGATTCTAAGACTACAGAAAGCAGAAAAGACCAAAAAAATTTGTGATCAACAGACAAAAGGGATGGGAGGAAAGAAGGATAATTAAACTTAAATGCAAAACTTCAGCTAATATAAATGAACGTTTGCAGTTTGGCACAAGAACTGTAACTTGCACGAACTGAATCGGCTGCCAGTGTTCACTGACGTTCTGTTCACATGAAAGTGATTTAAACATCAAAAACAACAAGTACGAACTGCAAGGTTGAAAAACATAAAAACTGAGGGCCTACCAACTTATAAACAAACTTAGATAGCAATGTATCTAAAACATAAACTCTCCTCAAACTTTCCATGGACACCCCAAAACAAACATGTTCATGTTGCCAGGGTAACGTGCCATGAGAAGCCTCTGAAAGAGTTTACCGCTCCAGCAATATTTCTTTCATAGCATGCGTCAAAAAACAAAGCATTGGCTCCATGTAGGAAGCAGGACAGATATGCTTTGATACGAAAGGGGGAGCCGGGAAAATATTTTTCCAAAAATAAAGTAAATCAATTTAGGGCAGTCAACACGCAGAGTAAAAATGAATACAGCAGTGAAAAAAAGATCACAGGTATGGGAGAGGAAGCTCAAACCGAAAGGGTCTCACTCAACACTGGGATGTCGCGCACAAGACACAGGGTCGCAGTGCACGTTATACCCATAATCACCTGCGATAGCCTCTGTGACAACTTCCTGTTTCTCTCCTATGACCTGTAAAGTAGACATTTGCTGTGACCACACTAAAAAACTGGTTGTGCAGAAGGAACTTTGTAATAATAGCCTAATTTTAGACTGAAAAAAAAGTCAGAGAAACCAGTCTGTAAACCACACAAAAAAAGCTACTGTTCAACGTTACGACTTGAAGCATGTCAGTTTATATATTTAATACGCAGCTATGTAAAATCTGAGCTGTGGATGTAAATGGAATGCAAACAGAACTTGAACAAACAGTTGTACATTAACCTGCACAAGACAAAGGACCATTAAGTCTGACAGAAGTTGAGCTCTTTATGGCACAGAAAATTATTTTGACCATCCTTAAAGGAACACTCCACCGTTTTTAGAAATAGGGCTTATTCAACTTCTTTCCTACATTTAGATATGTGGTCAAATGCATTTTTGTCACTTTTGTTGGAGACATAGTGCATGCATTATTTTAGTTTGGCAGGGTCGCCGCTAGCTTAGCTTAGCATAATGAATGGAATCCTATGTTGCCAGCTAGCATGTCCCGAGTAAAATTGATCCAAAAAAAACAAACCTAATTATTATAAATTTGTATTAGTTGTGAATACGCAGGCCACAAGAAGTAATTAGGTGGGGGTTTGGATCACTTTTACTCGGGACATGCTAGCTGGCAACATTGGATTCCATTCATTATGCTAAGCTAGCGGCGACCCTGCCAAACTAAAACAATGCATGCACTGACATAAAAATGCATTTGCCCACATATCTAAATGAAGGAAAGATGTTGAATAAGCCCTATTTCTAAAAACGGTGGAGTGTTCCTTTAACTCTTCCCCCATCAAACACAGAATTTTCTGTAATTTGTGAGAAAACGCTTCCATGCCAAACACAGAATTTTCCGTGTTTCCACTGTTACACGCTAGGGGGCGCTATTACGCATCTTCTGAATGAGTACAGAATCTCCTGATCAAACACACGAGAGGAAGATGCAGTAAAACAAACGATCGAATGTAAGCAGATGCATATTTAAAATAATGTGATAATCAACTTTAAACATCATATAAATCAAAAACTATGTAATGTTACTGCATGAAATGCGGACCCAGGACGAGCTACAGGACTTTGCAAGCATTAGGGGTGTTGATGGACTCGATCTAATGCATCTTTTTGATCATTGTTCTGAATCAGATCTGGATGTAGTCTTTCAGAAAAATGCGATTTTCTCAGCTTTTTGTTCAAAATGTTGCTTTTTTTATGAAACTTACCCACCATATTCAAGAGTTGATAAAAAGGAATGCATGTTTTGTTGGGTCAGCTCTTTCTTTTGATATGTTGCATGCTCATATTCATAAAACAATGGTCAAAAACCCTGGCGGTGGCTGGCAACTTTTTTTTTTTTTTTTTAAACTGTGGTGGGGAAAGAGTTAATTATATTAAAAACGTTATTTGTTGTAATGCACGTACAACGGAACTCTATTTAGCATAGCATTGCACTAGGATACAAGTTAAAATACAAAATGACATATAAACCGGTTTTATCACAAAAAAAAGGTAAGAAAGTGCTTGTGCAAAGTTATAATCCAAACTCATGCAATGTTAACTTTCGCACAATACACAATACAAAGTGAGATGAGATATACTACCGTTGAATGTTTTTTTACTTTTTAAATTAGTATTTACTTTTATTCAGCAAGGACGCATTCAATTAACCAAAAGTGACCACAGACAGGACATTTATAATGCTATAAAAATAAATGCTGCTCTCTTAAACTTTCAATTCATCTAAGAAAGCAACTGGAAAAAAAGCATCAAGATTTACACAAAAATATGAAGCTGCACAACTGTTTTTAATCAGCATTGCAGAATGATTTCTGAAGGATCATGTGACACTGAAGACTGAAATTCAACTTTGCATCACAGGAATAAATTACATTTTAAAATATATTCAAATAGAAAACTGTGCATGTTTTTAAATTGTAATATTTCACAGTATGACTGTTTATATTGTATTTTTGATAAATAATACAGATGGCAAGCGTGAGAGACTTCTAAACTTTTGTATGGTAGTGTAGCTTTTGTATTGTTTCCATGAAGCAAACTCCACAGACAGGAATGACATCTTTTAGACCATGGAAAGATAAAAGGTTGATTTAGATGACGCTTTAGCTCAAATGAATTCATTGCCTCATAGACTTCCATAATAACGGTTCCATTGTTGGTTGGTTTTTACAATCTGAAGGACAAGTTGAAATTATTTTCTGTAATAATCGACAGCCTATATCAAACCTAAAATTGTTTCTAGAAAACATAGGCACTAATTTTCCTTTCATTAAATTTTTTTAAACTTTACATGTTCCTGAAGACCTACAACTTGAGTTATTCTTTGACATATGGGCAGTCCATACATACCTGTGCCAGCTGTGTAGTGCTCACTACTGGGATGATGGTTATTGTTCAGCACTCTCATGGGCGGCACCACCACGGTCCTCACTGGAGGTTTATTCAGCCTTGTGTTGGGGTGTCCACGCCTGGCCTGGGGTTCCTGGTTCTGGTTCTGATTGGTCAGGAAATGTCTTTCAGGGAAGGGGCTGTCGTGGGGCCCTAGGGAGGAGTCTGAAGGGGGCGAGCCGTCTACTGTTTCACACCCACTTTCATGGCCGTCATCTTCTGATATACTGCAGTAAGAAAAGAAAAAAACATCAAAATACATGCAGACTCAACCTTATATCACAGTTCTACTGGTGTTGAGTATAAAATGCCATACCTGCTGGGCCTTTTGCATGGAGAGGGGCTGGATTGTGCCGAGGCTGAGGAGCTGGTGCTGAGACTGCTATCCGGACTGCTGAGGGAACACACTCGCCCCATGTTCAGAGAGCCTGTGCATGCTTCACACTCTGGACTGCCCTTACACCTGTCATAGACCACATGCCACTCAATTTAGTTACAAGAGCCACGTGTATGCAGGCTAAACAGAATTAAATGCATGTTTGTCCACAACTGACAGCATTTTATTTCCTGTAATCTACCATTTAAAACATCTCACTGACACTCTGAATTAAAGAGGGTGTATTTGCTAATGCACCTTTAAGAGCTCTATATGCAAATGACATGTTATGATTGATTCATCTATTTGAGAGTAAAATAAGTCACACCACCTCCCTGAATACTTGAACACTTTTTTGTTGGAAAGAATTGAATAGTTTTATTTAGCATGGATTCATTAAATTTATCAAACATGACAGAAAAGACATTTATAATGTTACAAAACACTTCCATTTCTATATAAATGACAAAAAAAAACATAACCCTAAAATGTATTTTGATTTGAAATTGACTGCATATTGAGGGTTAAACTCACTTGTTAAGAGAGCACCTCTGTGCTTGATCCTCTTCATCCGTGCCGCTGCTTATGCTAATGACGCTAACCACCGGACTGGGCGACTCTCTGATAATGATAGACTCTCGCTGCTGATTGGCCACTGCCGCCTTGCAGCAGCCCTCTTCCTCCACCTGCTCAGGTTCCTGCTTCACTTGGGCCTGCACCTCTCTGCCAGGAGAACTCTGCTGTTGCTCCACGCTCACCAACCTGTCCGCCATCTTTGGTGACGGACACACTGAGGGCTGTGTGTCCGTGAAGTGTGAGACATTCATACTCCTAAAAAGCAGAAAGAGTGAATATATCCATCTCCGCTCTGCCTTTCATCTAAATGTTATGGATCCTTTCTAGGGTTCTCAGAAGCAGAAGTCACCATATTAATATTACTAACAGTTATTTATATTTATGTTTGTGTGTTAAGATCTGCGGAAGTGCTTCACTATCTGTAAAAAGGATCCATTGAATCAAAACCAAATTAGTAGTCTCTAACAAGAGTATCATAAGGTTCAAATTGCCAATGACTCTAGGCTGTTGCTCACCTGTTCTGGCTGGGTTTGTTCCTCTTGTTAGATGCAGGCTGAGGCCAGACCACATGAGCGATGCCAATGTTTATAGGCTGATGGGCTGACACAGCCATTTGGTTGGGAACAATAGCCTGGGGCATCACCGAACTGTAATGGCTGCTGTGTGGCCGCACTTTCCTTTAACAAAGAAAATAACGGTCACCGAAATGCTCAAGAGGTCATGTCAGCGCATGATATTCAAGGTGCGGCTCCTTCTTGATCTTCTTACCCCCACTCTCCTCGCCTCTGCGGTCCAACGACTGTATCGGATGCCAAGCTCGTAGCAGGTGGTGGGACCTGCTGCCAAGCTGGCACCAGGATCTGTGGAGTTCTGTTGGACCACGGCTGCTGAAAGGTCAAAAAAGGACAATGCTGAAGCTTTGTAATGTATCTGGCTTCGAGTTTAATATCGAAACTGGTGCATCAAGATGGATAACAACCCTTTGGCTGTTTTCCATTATTTTTCCACATTATCTTGTGAAATTGGAATTTACTTGTGCTATAACTCCTGGTCTCATGGGTAAGGGCTGGATAGCTGGGGCTTGGGTCACCAGAGGAAGAGTGTTCTCCATTCTAACTGAATATCCTGCCGGCTGATTTGGGTTTGAAGGGATTCCTGTAGAGTCAAACAACCAAATTAAGGTCTCCATGTTGTTTCTGCCAAAATAAAACCCTGATGGTTTTAAAATGAAAAATATTAAGACAGCCATAAATATAAGAAATGCCACTTTTGTTTGTTTGTTTATTACGTTTTCAGCAAACACAATGTCAATATCACAATCCATAAAATGTTAATTATATAAAATATTTCTGCTTTACAAAAGAGAAAATCTAAAATACATTCGGGTGATACAAATTACCATTTTTACTGTTGTACTGTAAAACATTATTATTATTAAATTATATTTATTTTACAGTGAAATATTTCTTATAACTAAATAATGGACATATATTTTGCTTAATATTTAAATTTAGTAGTAATAATAACAATAGTAAATTAATTTTAGCGTTCAATTATAATTCATCATTTTATAGTCATATTGATATTTAATTATAGACATTTTTGCCCTACAATCAAGCACTTCAAACCTAGATGTTACATTTAAAAAAAAAAATTTTTGTGCATTCCTAGTTCACATTATTATGCGCATGTCACTATAATATGAAATCCAGTACCTTGAAGAGCAGGAGGGCATAGAATGAGCGCCTGCTGAAAGGAATCGTTACACCCAAACTGGGCGCTTCCTGTCTGGATGGGAATTCCAGGGTGCACCACAGGTGGAGCAGAAGGCGGCAGAGTCTAAATGGAAAGGTAAATAGATCAGTCTCAGGAACAATCTGTCGTCTTCTTGCTCGCACTTAAACCCTGAGACTTTTCAGAGTGTGCGGTTTTACCTGAGAGTGGACAGATGGCATTTTGTTGAAGGCGACAGTGATATTTGGAGCACTTGGAAGCGTCACAGGCTTCATGAGTGGGGGTACTTTGTTGCGGTTGAGAGTATCGTAAATGCTTCTTGAGTGACACGCGTCCATGATGTGGAAACAAGACTGGACACTGTTGGAGACATGCAACCGATTTCTCGAGAATGACCACACAAAATAGACAACAGTCATTGAAATTGGCATTGGCAGTGGCAGTGAAATCTGGACATACTGGTTGCAATGGGGGAAATCCATCAGGTGCTGCATAGTGACAAAAGGGTGAGTAAGTGCATCTGAAGGGGCGATTCTCTGATCGGCATCAATCATCAGCATCATCTTCAGCAGGTCCACGAATTCTCTCCTGTCAGCTTTCTCCGCCAACTGGTCACAGCCCTCCATGTTGAGCATTAGATTCACCTGATAAATGAATAGAAAAAAATAATAATAATTGAATGCATTGAAATAACAGTTATTATTATAACTACTACCACATAATTTTTTTTATTATTGTTGTCATGCGATTAATAACTCATTATTATCATTAACAAATCTAATATTATGTTATGAAAATCTTATCATCATTGTCATATCACTTTTCATGATTTATGACAAGCATATGCAAGCAAAAAGCTCCATAAGCTAAACAGGATTGAGGTCTTACATGTCCAATGTCATCCAGAGAGCTAAAAATGTACTTCCTCGCCTCCTTGGACTTCAGTCCCGTTTCGGTCTCATGTTCTTCAGTCGTCTGCAGAAACAGGAAGTCATTACATAAGAAATTCACATCAAAACGTTACGTTGAGCATACAGTAACTCAATCCAGAGAGCTATGCTGTTTATATCAGCAATGTATTGTCTGGTTAGGAGGATGAGAAATGGACCCTTGCCTTCAATCTCCAGGTGGCGTACGGTGAATCGGACTCCTTGCAGAAGAACCGGGCTGTCTTTGTCCCCACATTCAGAAGCTGCTCTCCTGGCAACCCTTGAGTTTGAGAAATGTAACGAATCTGCAGAGATGTTTTCACTGTTAGTGGATCTCAACAGTCTCATTTCTGATGTAACAAGTAAATCTAAATCCATCTGAAAATCCCACTTGACAAAGCATGACAAGATGTTGATGGTACTTTTCCACTATTCCAAGAGGAAGTAATTCGAGATAAGACTGGTCAGGAATAGGCAGGTCCCTATGAGTGGTATGCTGCAGGGGAACCGTGTGCCAAAATACCAATGAACCATTCAGAATGGTATTTTGTCTTGACAAGTATATTTGTATCACAACCCTAGTGCTTACTAAAGATAAATATGATTGTGCATGCTCAGGATGAAAAAAAGAAAGGATTAAGAAGTTACAAAGCACACAGTGATATCAATCGACATGACCCAGCAAAACCAGCTCTGATATGCACAACAAAAGAGACAAATATAAGCAAGTAACTTCTTCAGTTGTTATTTCAAGCTCTGAGTTCAGCTTCATGAAGGCTAAGCTCGGTAAGCTCAGTGTTTAACTCTCAATACAGAGCGCAGTATGGGGTCTGCTGCTACCCAAGGCTTTATTAAGATGCCAAGTCAAGATGCTGGCCACTCTTTCTGCCCATAACAGATGTCAATCCTCTCACACCGCACAGGCTTAAGGCAAGCCAACGCAAGGCAATGTGTCCTTTACCAGACCTACAGTATAGTAGATGGGCAGTCCCCATTAAAGAAGGGTAAATGTCTCGCTCAAGGGGCAGGAATGAAAATGCGCGAGGGGTAAAAAAGGTGAGAACATTGCGTGAATAGAGAAAACGTTCTCAGAGATCTTTTAATTATTATTTTTTTATATATACATTTACTTTTCATGCTCATTTCTAGACACTATTAAGTATCTTTGCAGTAATTCTAACAGGTAAGAGGTAAAAAAGTGTCTTGTGTAGGGCAAAACAACCTTTTATAAAACACACAAAAAAAATTCAACAGATGTGGGAGCTGAATACATAAACATTACAAAAACAAGAAGGCGACAACCAGATAAAATGTATGTTGGAAATCGTCTTAGCTTTATTAACACTCAAAACTGAAGATCCCACTGGTTACAAATGCATCAATACTTTGTACACCACCTCGTAAGTTAAACCTTATTTCTTCTGATGCAGAATTTCAAGGGCCCGCTTCCTTTGTTTTGCTGCGTGCCTCAGCCTTGCCCGTTTTTTAACGCATTCATTTTCATTTTTTTTTATTACCTTGTAATATCACTTCACAAAACGAGAAAAAAAGATCAGAATGTGTATATATATATATATATATCTCAAAGCAGCGCAATGATTTTCAAAACTGATACATTCAGACATTTCATGTGGTTTTTCAGCATTTTAAACTTCCTAATTAATCAAAGAATCTAAAAAATATTAAACAGCAGAACTGTTTTTAAAATTGACAATAATATTAAAAAAAAGTTTCTTTAGCAGCAAATCAGCACATTAGAATAATTTCTGAAGGTGACACTGAAGACTAGCTAAAAATTCAGCTTTGCCATCACAGGAATGATATTTTAATGAAATTAAATATATTGAAATTATTCATTTTAATTAAGAATATTTCACAATATTACTGTTTTTAAATCAAATACATGCAGCATTGGTAAGCATAAGAGACTGTGTATGTTCATACAGAGATTGTGTTTCAAATAATTAACTGAAATTGTGTTTAAAGTTCGATTTTTTTATTAAACTGCCTATGAAAATCAATTCCAGGGGCAAACATTCATCATTCATTCAACAAAGCACTGAAAACGCGTTTCCAGACATGACCAATGACCTTAAAACAGCTTTGTTTTTCATTTGAATAGGTTTAAAGTTGTCTAACTGGATTAAGGTTTGTAATAATAGTCACCTTAGAACTTTGAACATTATGCTACATGACTCCCTTTTAACTACCTAGTTATATAAATCAATGCTTTAGTGTTGTTTGCTGTAGCACGCTTTTATAAATCTATGACAGTAACGAGCGATGACTTCATAACGCAAATAACATCACAAAGGCATTAACAGTGTTTGGCTAACCACAGCGCTGTCTTTTTAGGAAAGGCAGGGAGCAGTTCGACCCCACCAATGCATGAGTCTCCGTGTAAAAACACCATTGTTCTTGTGTTGCCTTGGGAAACCGAGTATTACTGGTCAGTGAACTCTGCTGAAGTTCGCCTTCAAGCGTGCATCTGTTGCTTCTCAGAAAGACTGTGTCATAGTGGGCCTCTACCAGTGAAAACAAGCCACTACAAAGCCCTCTTTGGCTGCTCGCTCTCATTCCTTTCCGTCCCTTCCTCTCTCGACTATGACGCCACCTCTCCTTTTACAAGCGCTGAGGCTCAA
This sequence comes from Gobiocypris rarus, assembly GCA_023029165.1. Lineage (NCBI taxonomy): Eukaryota > Metazoa > Chordata > Actinopteri > Cypriniformes > Gobionidae > Gobiocypris > Gobiocypris rarus. Next base: position 13,253,772 of record CM040913.1, on the reverse strand, counting down.
CACCGCCGTGTTAAACAAGCAGTGTTTATGGCATCTTAGGGGTGTTATAGTGACATGATCGGGTTGCCAAAGCGCTGCACAAACACAGAGCGCGCTGAAGTGAGAACCTGCTGATAGTGCAGAGAGAGAGGGTGTGTGTGTGCGATTGGGGCTTTCGGTTATAAATACATTCTGCTGTGTGGAGTGGAACTGGACCCATTGCTGGCATGGACAGGCGGCCCGGGGGTTTGTGGTCAGCAAACCCAGACCAGACTTTTGCTACTGTCATATGTGCCATTTACACCACCTCCGACATCTGGTTTATCTGCAGCACTGGTCTATGGTGACGATAAACACACTCACACATTTTAATGTGTGTAAGTCTTTCAGGTTGTGTTGACATTCGCTTTAAATACTGAGCCAACAAACCTGGTCATTTCATATAAATAAATCAAATATAAACTAGTCCATGACCAAATCTGCATGCATTTTTGTTGGGTTTTCTGCACTTTTTTTTGTGGAAAAATGATAAATTCTGCAGAATGGATTTGAATACTACACTTTTAAATAGCACACTACACTGTTATTGGTGGGTGGAAACATCTTGACTAATCTTATTATGTATTACATTTTTATGTAATAAAAAATTGCCTTTAGAGTAAACTGAATTTGTTCTCTACCTCCAAAGATTCACAATGGTTGGACAAGTATATTTAAATTGAAATATCTATTGTATTAATTACTAAATAAAAATCATTCAAAATGGGGACCATGTTTGTGCCGCCACAGAACCATAACCCAGGATGATCTCTAAAATAAAAAAAAGATTATTTTTTAATATTATTATTAGATAATATTTTTATTAGGAAAAATCTCAGGATGATTTCTTAATTTAAAATATTTTTTATATAAAATATATATACACACAAAATATTTCATTTTATTATGGCAAGCTAAAGATGATTTCTTAAAGGGCTTACCCTATAAAAAAATAATAATTTAAATAGGGTAAGCCCAGGAAGATTTCTAAAATAAAAATATGGACTAACCCTGCAGTTGGGTTGTTTTAACCCTGTGGTTGGGTTAAATGTTTGCTTAAGACAACCCAATACTGGGTTAAGACAACCCAACTGCAGGGTTAGTCCATATTTAACCCAACATTGGGTTGTTTTTTACCAAGCATTTTTTAGAGTGTAGTTTTGCAAAACCCTGCTGCTAATAACAATAATTTTCCTTTTTTTGTAAAGATCGTTATCACAAAGACTTAGATAAACACCAAATGATGTCATTCTGTGCCGCACATTAGCATGGCCCCGACGCACCAAAGTGGGTCATTATCCGAGATCACTGCCTTATCTTACCTGGTCATACTCCAGCGCTCCGGGATAAAGCGGCCAGCCCAAGAAGAGCTCAGCGATGACGCAGCCCAGTGACCACATGTCTATGGCTTCACAGAAGGGTAAGCCCAGGATGATCTCTGGAGCCCTGGAACACATTATCAGGAAAGAATGAGAATTAATGGAGTGGTTACCTTGACAACAGGCTGTTGATTGAAAAGCAGTGGGACGCTTTATTACATAAACTCTGGAGAAGAATTAAGATGCATTTGTTTGGATGCTACAAATTGAATCATTAAAATCATTATGATAATTTCAAGATGATTTATACAAATCTAATGTTAAACATGTAGCGTGATGTAATGACACAGACTCAGTGGGTTGGGTTTGAGATCCATGCAAGTCACATCTCCTGCTCTTTAAGCTCAAGAGTCATGTTGTGTGTCCATATTGATATGATCTTGAGTCTAATGACGCAGCGCTCCTGTTCTGATGCAGCGAGAGTCTGCCTGTTGGATCAGGGTTTTGACGTCAACGGGCCCATACACATCTGCTACCGTGACAACCGGAGGGAAAATGCTGGCTGCCTAGCGACAGACGAGGACGGATCTAAACACCAAAACTGGATGATGACAGAGGAGGAGTCTGATGACACAATTAACCCTGGTCACCATTAATAATCAACTACAGAGCAAACTCCTTGTGCACAGTTGCTAACAAGCTATCCTGTTTGTCCAAGCCTGTTGCTTTGCAGTCTGTCCAAGAATACACACTACATTTAAAAAAACAGTAACTGTTGCTACAGCTCTTGATACCGAAATATGTCATGCTAGGTCACTAGTAAGTGACTGTAACTACCAGCAGGGCCCTACTTATGCAGTAACAAAAGCCACTATGAATAATTCACCAGTGGCTTCGCAATGTGAGACTACCTTTTTAAATTCTAAGCTTTGAAATTAAGTTACAGTTAAGGTTTCCATTATTGCCTGTACAATTTGGCCGTCTTCATAGTCAAAGGTGTTTCAGAAGCACATGCTGTGATTCATTTTAAACTGCACTGCACAACCCATTATTTGCACACACAGAATGACGCATTCTAACAAAGTAATCACAGAGTGAAACAAACACAACTGGGCTGGGATGGTCTACACAGTGACATGCTAGATATATTGGGCTGCTATCAGTGAACAGGACTGCTTTACGTTATTTACATTCAAGAATTGAGGGGGAAAAAAAACGCAAAAATAGATGCAGCCAGACATTCTTGTTAAGTGTGAAGCCATATTCAACGGTTTACAGTTTGGGGTATCCAGTAAAGATCAAGTAACTTTTCATGTGTGTTCCTGGAATATCCAACCAATAAGCATGATGACATTAAATAATAATAAAATAAATTATATATATTAAATAAATAATTAGTGATGCATAGTGAATGGGACACTTTTACAAGTCATCTCAATGGCAAAAGTGTCCCATTCACCCTGAATTCACCCTATATATATAACAAATGTGAGAGAACGGCTGCCTCTCCTTTATTATAAGCGCCACCCCATGGGTGAGAGAGAGAGAGAGAGAGAGAGAGAGAGAGAGAGAGAGAGAGAGAGAGAGAGAGAGAGAGAGAGAGAGAGAGAGAGAGAGAGAGAGAGAGAGAGAGAGAGAGAGAGAGAGAGAGAGAGAGAGAGAGAGAGAGAGAGAGAGAGAGAGAGAGAGAGAGAGAGAGAGAGAGAGAGAGAGAGAGAGAGAGAGAGAGAGAGAGAGAGAGAGAGAGGCACTGAAATTATGATATGAGCTCAGTTACTGCAGCTAAAGATGACGACCCGCCGTGTCAAAGCCACCGCCCCTCATGTCAACAGCTTGACCGTGAGTGAAACCCAAGCACTTGCGCAGGGATGGGAGGGCGTCACATTTTTTGCCTATTTTTATTTTATTTTATTATTTCGGCCCGAAACCGATAATGCCATTTTCCGCCGAATATTTTCAGCGGACGAAATTTCAATGCATCTCTATCAATAATTTAATTAATTTAATTTAGCTGAGCCCAGGCAAAAACTGCAGTGTAATAATAATTATTATTAACTAGTAATAATATTGTTTTTATTATTAAAATGTTATTATTTTAATATTTAAATATAATAATTAAACTACTACTTAGTAGACATGTGCCAGTATATGGTAATAATTAATTAATCATTTAATATAGCTAGTCCACAGGGGGTTTCCTTTACATTTTCTGCACTGGTTATAAAAGTTAGGAAAGTACTAAAAACTCTTGATTATTCTTAAAGCTACTAAAAAGTGGGCAAACTTTTAAACAAACTAGCATGTATACAAATCAGCCTGCATAGATTACATGTGGTCTTTAAAATAAGCCATTTTTCACAAAACGTCCAGCAAAAAACATGATATAATATAGCAAATCATAATATGAAATTACCCAAGCCATAAGATTTTGGTCGTACAGCACAAAATAAGAATACAGTTGTTAAATACAACTCTGACAGCTGTTGTTTCAACAGAACTGATACAGTTTCAAGCACGAGAGGCTATTTTCTGCCCTGGTAACAGTATGGCTTAGCTGACACGACAGTACAAACATGAGTATGTTTGGCTCGGTGACAACAAATAGAGTGCTCTATATTCTGCTCTATAAGATCTTATGCCCTAAACCCCAATAAACCTCCAGCATAGTGATGTGCAAAGCAACTAAATTCAAAGCCTAACATAAGTTAAACCTGATAATACCACACGCTCCAGCTACAGGGAGAGAAATCCAATAGCAAGGGTCATTGAAGGACGAGTATTAAGCCAGCTAACAGACCCTAAACGCCAAGTAACATCGTAATATTCATACTGCCAAATTAAATTGCAAAATAGGTTTTAAGACTACTTAGTAGTATCAATGTGGTTTTGCAGATCTTTAAAAAAAAAAAAATTCCCAGCAGCCCACACTCAGCAGGAAGTCGCATTTTAGGTGAAAGAATCAGGGGAAGTTACAGAAATCAGGTAAAAAAAAGAATGATGACATAACAGCAGGTCTGGACTTCCCAACTCAAACAAAGAGTTACTGTTAAGACTATTTAGAGGATGCTTTTGCACCCATGTTATGTTTGCTTCAGTCCAGTCCAGACTTCAAATGTTCAAGCTCTTTCCTCTGGAGCAAGATTAGATTTCATAGTGGTAATCTTTGCAAAGCTCAATTTGTGAACAGCGTGGACTAAAAACAACCTAATAAACAATGTAATGTTATTCTAACATACAAATTTCAACTAGCACATTCAAATATTTGGTAACATGAGTTGAGTAAATGGCGAGATGGTGTAATTTCACTAAATACAGACATCCCTGAAAACACGACAATGATAAATGCCCACTACGATGAATTCGGAAAATCATTTTAATTTCAGACCTGGCCATGTGAGAAACACTGTTGCATTAGCCATGATACTGTTGGATATGGGGTTATTTTGAAAGAAATACAGATTTGGCTACTTTACACTTCCACAAAAACAGATTCTGAATGTATGATCAGTGTGCAAATGGATCAGATTCAGATGGATGCTTTTGTTTATATATATATATATATATATATATATATATATATATATATATATATATATATATATATTTTTTCATATTTATGCACACTACTGTTCAGAAGTTTGGGGTCAGTGCATTTGTTTTTAAGTTTTATTCAGCAAGGACACAATAAATTGTAAAGTGACAGTAAAAGACATGTACTATGTTACAAAATATTTCAAATAAATGTTCAATGTTGAACTTTCTATTCATCAAAGAATCCTGAAAAAAATGACTACAAATTACATTAACATACATAAATAGAAACAGTTATTTTAAATTGAAATAATTTTTACATTATATACAATAATTTTTTTACTAGGGATGCATGATATATCGGCCACCATATGCTATAGTTATCGGCCCAATAAGAAAATTTGGCTGATATATTAAAGCAGATAAATAATGGATTATTTCCTTCATCTAAGACACTTCAGATACGCACATATTTGCCATGATAGTTTTAAACTGCTTGACATATGATTGGAATCACTTGCTGTTAAATTATAATGAGAACATTATAATCTTGTACTTTGGACATGGATTTTAATGGTGAGACTTGTTTTTGTAATCAGGCTCTCAAATTATATAAAAAAATGGATTTTGATTTACCGGCCAGGCGGCCAATATATTGGTTATAGGCTTTCCGTATAAAGAATTATCGGTTATCAGCCAAAATCAATATCGGTGTATCAAATAAATGCAGCCTTGGTGCCTCCAAACATTTGAATGGTAGCATGTTTACTCTAAAGAATGTGTGATTTGAAAACAAAAATATTATTGGGTAAACAAATCAGATTATTAAAAAAAAAAAGCGTTATAACCTAAATGTCATGTAAAAGGATACCAAGATAAGAATTTTTCACCATTACTGTGCCAACTTTACCAAAAGTGTTTTTAAAAGGTGCTGCTGTGTATCAATCAGTCCACTGTTCCCTGCTGTGCAACCTGACCCCACACAGATCATGTTTTAAAGAACCAAAAGAACGACTAAAACATGGAATTTACCAACAGTGCTTATGGTGGCCACATGCTAAAAAAGACCATTTTCTGAGTCGGTACAAACCAATAAGTCAGTGTTCGTCAACCAAAGCCATTCTAAATTTTAACCCCTGTCCAGCACAGTTATTTCCTGTGAGGTCAATGGGGTGGGAGGGAGGGGGTCCGAGTCATCTGGTTCAAGCTGCAACCGGAAAGCCTGGAGCGACCACAGTCTAAAGCGGCTACTGGGACAGAAAGCCCTGACCACACAATTACCTCTCTGAAGGCCGATGGAGCTCTGCAGCTGTTCAGAAAGCAAGCTTACGGCACGTCGTCTAGAGAGAGCGCAGAGCGGGTGGGATTTCAGCTGGGGATGTAAAAAAAAACAAAGGCGGCAAAACATGTCAGGGGACGTGAGATTTGGGAGATCAGCTGTGTCAAAACCGCTGTCAGCAGCCTCTCACCAAAAACAGGCAGCGTGAGGGTGTGGGAGTTTCAGAAATCCACCCCCAGCTGATCGTCAAAGCATAACCCCCGGGTTTCAACGTCTTGTGCTGCTCACAAAAGGGGGGGAGGACGTCAGCCTCCCTCTGGCACTCAGTCAAATGCCTGCAAAGAGCCAAATATGAACACGCACCCACAGCAGATGATCCGCACGTGCCTGCCAGGAACAAAACAGCATTAAAGCCTTTCATTAACAGCAGCTTCTGTGAACGAGAATGAGAAGACAGGGGTCACTGGGTTTTTTTCCTCCCCTCCTGCTCAGCGGCCAGTCTGAGAGCTCTCTGTAAACAAATCCCACCCAAACACTGCTTATCTAATCTCCTACAGCAGAGAGCAGTTATTCGGACTTCCCCTTCAAGTCATCCAAAACTTTTCCGTGAGCACCGCGGGTCGCTTTGCATAAAGGAACATATATCACTGGGTTTTCTCTCCTAATCTGAAAGGAAATTTAAGTTGAGTAACACAACCCGAGCTGTTGTGACATTCTGTACCAGACTGAACTTTCTATAACACGCACAGAAACACAAAACAAAAACAGATTTCCATGAGGTTTTGAATCCATTTTTCACTGGAGAAATAAACAAAACTGAATATATAAATTAATAAAACTAAAAAAAATGTGCTGTTTCACCACTCCTTTATTCATGATGACAAACAGCAGATTAAGAAACGAATCTACTGACATGATCTGAGGGAAACTTAATAGACAATCAAGTCATAATATTGGTTAATTTTATATTGTCCAAAAAAAAAATTGGACTTCCCCTTCAAGTCATCCAAAACTTTTCCGTGAGAGCCACGGGTACCTTTGCATAAAGGAACATGTACCACAGGGTTTTCTCTACATATCTAAAAGGATTTAGGTTGAGTACGGTAACACAACCCGAGCCATTACAACATCCTGTACTGGATTGGAATTTTAAACATGCACAGTAACACAAAACAACTGTCGGCTGTAAACTGACACCCCTTTATTGAGCTTGATCAAACACGCAGTTTATTGCACAATTTTTGGAGAATGCATACTAAAAAAACATCTTGATCTAGCTACAAGTAGAGCTGCAGTATTCTGGATAAATTTAGAATTTTTGGAGAAGATACAGATTTTTGTAAAAAAATCAGTTGAATGAAGGATTCAATGATTCGCTCAAAGACTTCACTTGTTTCATTGATATTATTAAACCTCATTTCTTGAATGAATGATCCAATGAGATACATGGTGTAAAAAATGTAACTGACAATCATTATTTGCAGCATCAAGTTACATTCAAAAGGTGATTTACTCCATTTTGATCACTACCATAGACATCAGTGTTTATATAACTATAAACTTTTATCCCAGTACCTCGGTTATAAGTTGACGTGTGGGTGTTGAATCGCAATCACGATCTTTTAACGATTAATCATGCGGCTCTAGCTACTTGTTGTTCTGTATTGAAAGTGGTTAGCAATAAAACAATTCCCTCAATTCCCCATTTCCAACCATAACACTGTCAATTATTGCAAAACATGCAGACAAGCTAATGTTTTTCTCCAGCTAACGCCCAAAGAGTAAAGCATACCACTCATAGCTGCAGACTGGCTCGTGCGCCGCCCCGTAGTTTTAGAAACAGAGCGTACAATGAGAACCCACTGGCTAGAAAAATCACATTCTGTGCGACCACTCAAACAGGGCTATTCTAGAAAAGAGTTTTATTACCAAACCAAACCTATTTTAATGGCTAGGCATTCCTGAGGTCACAAAACAGATTCTCATCAGAGGGTTTAGGTTAGAAATGAAATGATCAGGTATGTATTTTTGTAGGACAAAACCCAGAAATGAGTTAAGATTTTAGCACTTCCGGTTCCATCGTCCTGAAATCAATGGGGGTTTTTTTTAATGGGTTTTTGGTTAAATTCCTGAAATAAGTACTGTGGTTCATACGAGATTTGAGAGTGTGGTTCAAACACACTGTTTATAGCTTAGGTTAATTTTGAAGATTATCATGATTAACCAAACGGTAAGAACAATCCATTTTTGTTGGGTCACAGAGCTTATTTTATATAACAATCCAAAAGCAAAATGGAAATATATATGTATATTTTTTTTTTTGTCGAGGGAATCAGGGTTATGCCAACTACATAAAGTTCAAATGTTGAATATTCGTTGAATTTAAAACAAAGATCCACATTCTAACGCAAAAATGATGCATTTGAATTCATCAGGCAGATTTATCAGTGTTGTTGCATTTTAATGTTTTTGTTAGCCTATCCAGTTGAACCCACTAGATGTGGCGCTGTTGCGTTGTTCATTCCAAACACTGCAGAAATAGAGCAACTCAATGCGGAGATGATCTCGGTTACATCAAGCTGTTCACACAGAATGCAGACATCTTTGTGCGGACATCTTTGAAATTCCAATACAAATTTTTTCAGCCATTTTGACAGGCCTTAATGCCAACTTCCGGTTGGCCAACAAAAATGTGTTCCCACAGTAGCACTTGATTAGATAATTTTATATTGCCAAAATAAATAATATAGTTGTACGCATTTGATATATCACTCAATCAGATTTAGGTGGCCCAGCCAACACTAGCTACGTTTGCATGGACGCTTTTTGCTTCAATCTGAATGAATTCTTGATTGATGAACCTGAATGTAGTGTTTACATGAACGCTGAACAAAGTGATGGGGTAGACGTGTGCGTTTATGTCACAAGCTTTTGATCGAATTTAATCTTTTGACATGCACACACTGCATGAATATACAGTTTGCTGCTGTTGTTGCATATCAACCTTTTCTTAGTTTTAAAAAAGCAGACCTAATATTTTTCTATTTCGGCTCCAAATTAGGCAACGATGAGCACATGAAGCATTAAGCCGTGCTGCTTATATTTATCAAACAGTAAAAGTCCATTCCCACACCTAAAACAAGGCGTCTGAGGATAAGAGTCCAAAACAAGGCCTGGTGGGACCATAGACTGTAAAAAGCACGTCATCGCGTGTCACTCCCATGTAACAGAAAATGGGCAGAGGCGGGACGTGGGCGGAGCTGAGGTGACGCGATGACTAACAGACAGCAGATAAATGGCTACCCACCTGTCACTCAAGGTGGCCACGCCCTTAATTATGCAGAACTTTAAGCCTTTATATAATGTAAACGAATGAGTTATAAAAAAAAATTCACCCCACTCACAGTTGTCAGAAAGGGCAAAATTAGCCGTTTAGACCAAAACTAGAATTTGTACCAGGCTGTAAACATGCTTTTTTCTGCTGTAAAGTTGGGCATTTTGACACGGGACTCAATGAGATTCTGCTCCCTTCTGGAGCCTGTCGATGAACTGCAGTTTAAGTTACTTCCGTATTGGCTTCAAGGGAGAACGTGGGAGGTTGCCGCTAGGGTGGGACGTTGTCCTGCTCCACCTCACAGACAATGAGTGGAAAGCAAATTTTAGAATGACATGACAATCATTTATCACACTTTATTCAACAGGAAGAACAGCTCGTTTCACACGTCATACGTCACCATGCTACTTCTACGTCACTGCACATGCGCAGTACTTTCCAGTTCCGGTTCAATCCGATCTAGTGTTTACATGTCCTCTCGATCGGATTACAAAATGAATAAACCACCCCTTACAATCCGAATGAAATAGCTAACGGTACCAGATTTTTCAAAAATACAAAAAAAGAACTGACATTTAGCCCAGTTCCATCAAGCTCTGGAGAGACGGAAGTGTTGTTTGCCTGGAGTGTTATGAGGCAGAGGCACCAGAGCAATAAACAAAGCCTTTTCAACCCTGCATCATTTCGGCTCCCATCGGAAATGCTGAGAAATGCAGACAGTCTGGCCGGCCTCAATGGAATCAATGTACATTAGACGGAGCTGAAAATAATCCTCTATAAAGGCCTGATGATCTCAGGAAGCAATAGCACGAACAGCTATGAGGTATTGATTTGGTTAAGATGTTCTTGAGAAGACTGAGTTAAGGAATGAGGCTAGATTAGGGTTAACATCTAATTATTCCATTAAGAATCTGTGGAGTTTTTTATCTATGTATCAGTCCTGTTTGAGAGTGCTGGGCATTTATTGGGAGCTGAAAGCATTTTCAAATTAGTAAAAATATTTTACAAGAGATCATGGAAGGAGAAAAGGACTTGTATGAAGATTGAGTAATACTGGATCTACAAGTGACTAAGGTGATATGAGAGAGCGTGCAATCGCTCACATAAACTTTTAATGTTAGGTGCCATAAGCCCTTAAATTTGGGAAGCAAGCCAGGAGCTTCTACAGATGAAATGGGAACCTTACACCAGATGGCATGTAAAACAAACTCCAGGTTCTAAGGAAGGTATAAGGCTTCACACCTGTAACCTACCCTGTCCCAATTTAAAATGTCGAACAGAAACGGCGAGCTGTTACAGGAAGCTGCGTGCGATCAGGTTTCATCCTCAAGTGGATGAAATATACAGACCATGACATATCAAGATGGACTGACAAATGGATCAAAGTGCAGAAACTGATACCAGGTTCTTAAAACACAGCTGACAAGCACAAATCATAAACCTTCTTGATCTGATTTCAATTTCAACCCCATGTGCTGTGCTGAACTAATCAAAACCAGCAGTTTCTGGACAATTTGCATGAAGTTTCACTGTGAACGGAGCAAAAACATCTTTGAGTTTGACAGAATGTTCAAGACATGCTATTCAGAAAAAAAATTATGCATGGCAGAAATACAGCCTAGATGGGACTACCTTATAAAATCTCAAGGGGGTACAATATGTCACTACCATAGCGGTTACAGGCCGATATTTGAAATTTCTTAATTTATAATGAGTGATATTGGATATTTAATTGTGCAATTCCCTATTTTTACATGTAGACTTTGCAGACTTTTAATGATCAAATAAAGTTAAAGTTACTAAATTGAATAACATTGTTAAATGTAATAGTTAGCAAATCTCAAAATACCAATTATTCACATTGTAAATTATAACGAGCTAAATAAAAGCTTTTATTTTGATATACATTTAATTTACATATTGGCCATATACATATTGGAAAAAAATTCTATATTAAAATCAGTGCATTCCCTAAAGAAAATAGATCATTTAAAAAATAAAAAGGGGAACAAAAGTTATGCCATCTCCAACGCTTGTCATTCGGAGGTCAAAGTGGCACATGATGCTTGTTTTGAGGGCTGTTCTGAAGTCCTGTTGCAAGTCATGTGAAAGGGTCAAAAACGGACTATCAAGCTTTCTGCAAGCGACTACACAACCTGAATGAACACAAAGGCTGAAAACGCTCAGTCTGCATGGTGCACCTATTCATGACCGACATGTTAAGGTTCAGTAACTACCATCTGGTTGGAGGTCAAATAGCGTTCTAAACCTAGTCAACCAAGCCTGACTGACCCGCTAACGCTGCAAGGAGTTTGTGATGCATGAACGCTGCATCGAAGGGCATGGGATGCACAAACAACTAGATGTGGGCTCTCTTTCCAAGTGAATCATACCACCAAACCCTTCAGGCTGCTCATTAGTCTAGGAATCTGGCCAATTAGGTCTTCATCTGCAGAAAGAGCAACTCCACTCCAAATGAGGGTCAGGCATTCGCATCTAAAACACACTGACAGAAAGCAGACATTCACACTTATGGTCATTCCTCAGGCCACAGATGAACGCAGGGCTCGGTCGAGGTTTATTATACATATGAACTCATGAAGACTTATGGAAAAAAATCATCACAACTGCAGCTACTAGCGATGCTACATTGGCCCACTTATGCTTTTAGATGCTGCGCAAGAGGTCGCACTTAGCTGTGCATTATTTGCGAACCATTAGTCTTGTTTACTGGGAAGGCATTATAGAGGGTTCAAGGGAGCTAAGTGGAAAATGTGCAAAAAAAGTGATGGCATAAGAATAAATGGTTGACATTGGGCAAAGTCAAGGTCTCCATTTTGATCGTTCTACACGGGTTTGCAACACACTTCGTGAATTAATGAATGCTTCACTCAACATTTTCCTGAAGCCAAAACAGATTTATTAAAGCAGAGGAGAGGGCAGTGTGTTAGGACTTTAAACTTTATGACCCATAAGAGGGAAGAAAAGAAATAAGAAAAACAGTTGCATAATGCTTATTATGGGCTGGTGGCAAAACCTGTCATTTGGTTTCTATGGGTGTGCCTGCAGATATGATAGTGTCTGCATTTTAAAATAAGGATGATCTCTATCACACTTGTCTAGGTATGAAATGAACAGCTAAGAGCTGTTCTAACAGCTAACAGCTAACAACATATTACAGGATATGAAAAACCTCCAAAATGGCTAAAATTAGGCTCAGCTACCGTTTTATTTATTTATGTTGCAGTTGTGTTTCAACTAAAGGCAACAGATCCAGGAAAAACTATTTGACATTTACAGGCTGTCCCGAAAATGTTCCTTTTGCACAAAAAAAAAAGGTACCAAAAGGAAAATTAGCATTCGAAAATTATGCAAATTCAGCAAAACCAAGGACCCTGAAACTGCATGGATCTTTCACTTGCCTAACTTTTTTTGTTTACAGTGCAGGACTCAGAGTACAGACTACTGGTTATTTGAACAGCACACACACAGACACACACACACACACACACACACAATCCATTGAGGCCAGACTCGGTCCCCGTCACTCGGCCTTCTTTTAATCCTTGTTATGCAACTGCCCCGTGTATATCAGTTTTCCTGGGGTTTTAACACTGTTTCCAAAGTTCTGATACCATTATCCTTCTGGTGGTTAAGGAGCCGGTTTCGAAAACCAAAGCTTAATGAAGAAACCTGGAGCTGATTTGGGCGCAATCAATTTTGCAACTCTACACATTTATTTTCGGCACTCAAAAGGACTGTGTTAGTTCACTTAAAGCTGACTAAAATTAAGGGCTTTCTCGGAGCATCACAAGTGTGCATTGCCTCCTCCAGTTCATGATTTGTTGCAATCTCCCACGATCTGTGAGAGAGAGAAAACTCTGGCTAACTAGAATATGGATAATATGGACATTTAAGCGGCCACTATTGGCAATTTCAAACCACTTTTAAGTTGAGGTGGAAGAATCCCATGATTCAGCCAAACAAAGACAGTATGAGTGTCAAGGATACAACAGGATGAGTCACTTCAGGAGGCCATAAGAAACAAAACCCCATGGCACCTAATGACCCATTCCTATAGAAACTTGAAACTCAAGCAAGCACCTCACTTTATGTGGAACCCAACACACACTGATCTAAGCAACACAGTGAATTATTAATGGGCCACAGTGGTTACTTTAACAAAGGGCCAGACGTTACCAGACTTACAACTAGGGATAAGACTATTACAACTATTAATTCATGACATTATTTCTGCAACATTATCCAGTAGTGATGTACTAAAATGCTCATAAGAATGAACCGGTTGAAAAAATTAAAATGACTGAACCAGTGATGTTTAATCTCAGATTAAGCTTTCTTTTGTCTATTTCAAGCACACAACAAATCTACAAGAGTGCTGATGCACTTCACTGCAAGCAAAAATGATGCTAGAGTAACAATATGTCAAATTTGGCTGTGATATCAAGAGCTGACTTGTTGCAGAGAAACTCTACCATGACTGGTTTAATGTATCACCTGGATTCATTTATCACCAACAGAAAATAAGGTTCAATTACTCAGTTACCCAAATTTAATTACTACTAAATGTACATTCTAAATGTACACTTTAACTTACATAATCCAGTTATTCATAACCTTAATCCAGTGACAAACTTGTCTAATGTCTAAGATACATTAGCATTCTTTCATAAGCTTCTAAACAATAAGTAGGAAGAAAAATAAGCTTTATTATAAATAGGGTTGGGTAACCCAACTACAATAATTTAACAATAGCAAAGTAGTCAGTATTCTTGGTATGCTACTGAAACCAGCTTCCATTTTCAGCTATTTTTGCAGATATATGACCACATTGCCTTCTCTGGCAAAGTATTTTACAAGGCATCGCCTTATTTCCATGGCAACGTGTCATGCTTCTCAAGCGACACCGCAGCCACAATAGTGCTGTATGATAGATGCGTCGCTTTTTTATTCAAAATATTCACAAACTTGTTAACTATGTCAAACTATTCTGATTTTCAAATATGTGTAACTAAGTGAATGTGTTTTGTCATTTAAAAACCCTTTATAATGGTCATGCCTATGGGTGCCGCCATCGCAATTCAGAGAATCATCATGTAAATACATCCACGTTACCCGAAACACATGAAAGTAGGTGACCGGTGAACTGGGTGAAGAATAGAGTAAACTTTAAAGTTAACTATACAATGTGTATCTGATATAAATAAAACATATGGTCAAATTATAATTGAAAGGGTTGTTATTGCCGCTTCCATAGACATCAGTGTGTATTTAACAAACTATAAATGTATTGTTTGCTAGTACTTATGTGCATTTAAATGTCTGGAACCTTAAATAACCATTATGTGGTTGAAAACACAGAAGAGTTGTGATATGTGACAAGTGCTGAGGGCGTCTGTCTCTGGCTCGGCGCCAGGCAAAGCACGAAAGAACGTTTGAATTTAAGTGGCATCGAAATGAGGCACCGAAATCGGCGTTCTGATTACATGCTGGTAATATAGGCCACCGGGTTTCGGTACACAACCCAAATTATAAATCAAACCAACTTAAAATGTTTAATGAGAATGAAAAAGATCCTTCTGAGCTACTGAACTGAAAACATAAACATTGCATCATGGTACAAAAACAGTCTGAACTCAATCATTAAAGGTTCTTCTCAAAACATCTATTCTAATGAAAAAAATAGGTGAACTATCCCTTAAATATGTGACAAACAAACTAAAGTCTACAAGTCTAAAACTGTGTGAAATATAAAAACAGCTCTGCTATTTGACAACACCTGCAAAAATGTCACTTCCTGGCACATGGGTACGTGCTCTACGCCTGCTCTTATACGAAAAACAAATACTTGTCATGACAACCTCGCATACCACAGTGACTATAAACACAACGAGATCCACCCTAAATTTAGGTGAGCCAGTTTTGTGCTGGGAACAAGCTATGGATTCTTGCGACATCGATCACGCCGACAGAAACATGGGACAAATGGAAAACAGAAGCACATGCTGCCCTTTTCTCTCACTTTGGAAATGCACACGTTCTGAACACAGGCCCATCCACAATATGGGGCTTTTATCTGCTGTGCAAATACCAGTAATACATGGTAATCTTTAACATTTGATGAAATCTAATAATTAGCTTTAACAAAATACTTAAACACTGATTCAGATAAAATCATCATAAGCACTTCAAGTGTTTATAGAACAAAATGTGCACTTTATAAAACAAAAGCACAAAAAAAAGAGAAGGGGACACTTTAGATTACAATGCTAATGTTAAAAATATGACTTGTAACTAATTCACTACGACAGCGAAAATGTGCAATTATATACCACTCAAAATAATTGCACATTAAGTACATGTTGTTCATTAGAATTACTCAGTACTGTAATGATTTAACACGAACACCATGTAAAGAGTGACGTACAAAAAAACGTACAAAAGAAAAACAAGCGAGAGAGAATGATTATTCATAACGTTCTATAAAAACATCTGTTTTCACACTTCTTTTGAGCTCAACGCCAGCAGCACCAACAGACACGTACTCGATGCATCTCATTTTCATGCAAAAGCGACACATTCACACGTGCCACCTGCGCGAGGCAGGAGTTCATGCAGTTGCAGGCATCAAACTGTGGCAGTGCCAAAGTACAAAGACTTCAAATGCCCTATTTAAACTAGTGCCTAGTTCCTCTTTATCTTGTTCACTGATAGCTTCCCCACAAACCAAACACATGTACAAAGACAGCCTGTACTTGGCACTGCAATGTCACATTATGTTCGAAACCATCATTTGTATAACTTTCAGTGGCACATAAACTCTTAAAGGGATAGTTCACCCAAAAATAAAAAGTCACATTAATGTCTTTCTAAACCTGCACTAATTAATTATTTAAGATGTCTGTCTAACCCCACTGACAGGCAAATAGAAGAAACATTCTTGAAAAGTTTGGGGTCGGCAGTCTCTTAAGGCCCCGATATACTTCAAGCAAACAAAATTAGGCCAAAATGGAGTTCGAAACAGCTTGCCAAAGCAAACTTTCTGTACGGCCGGTAAACACATTTGTACTATCATTGGTCCATGATTATGTAATGGAAGGTGTGTGCAGAGGCTCCGCCTTTTTCACACAGAAATCTTTCCGTTTGTTCCTCCTGTTGAGTCCGTCGAGATACACAAGTGAAAACATGAACACACTGGAGAGCCACTTTATAGCAGAAAATGAAGTTATACTTCTGATGAAACAAGACACACTGTTTTTCATGTTTAATACGGTAAAGCTGCTTGATTTTAAAGCAATCTATAATATAAAAGTGCTTTGTTAATAAACGTGACTTTACTCGAGTGCCGAAGCTCTGCAAACATAACCACGTTGCAATGATAAGATGCTTTTCTTAAAATGCTTGCCGTTTTCTGAATTTTGTTGTGTTTTTGTTATTGAGAGGACATTTACATATTCATCTAAACGCAGCTCTCAGAAGAGTGGGTGGAGTCGGATATTTGCTAACAGTAGTCACGTTTACATGCACACTTTTGTCATTCCAATCGAAAGATTCAGAAAAATTAACTTTCCTCTCATCAACATTATAGCCTGGTGTGAGCGCTCTTCAGTTGTGGAGGTGCGCGCTGTATATCGCGCCACAGAATGACGTACATTAAAAAGAAATCGGGTCTGGTCGTTTACATTGTGGAATTTTCCGTTTGATCGGTTCATGAAAATGTTTATCCCACCCCTCTCAAACCGATTACAATTTCATTCAGTTTGGGCATATTTAGTCCGATTGAGGTGTTTATATAAACCATGTTCATTCAGATTGGACTTTTAAACTGATTACCGTGCTCCATGTTAACGCTCCTATTGTATCTCTGCTCACGTATTTCTAAACAAAGATCGAAAAAGAACTTAGCCGTGAGTATATCGGGGCCTTTGTGCTCACCAAGGCTGCATTTATTTGATCAAAAATACAGTAAAAATAGCAATATTGTGAAATATTATTACAGTTTAAAACACCTTTCCAATTTGAATACACAGTTAAATTTGATTTATTCCATTCAGCATCATTACTCCAGTCTTCAGTGTCACATGATCCTTCAGAAATCATTCTAATATGCTGATTTGCTGCTCAAGAAAGCTGTTTTCAACTAATACATTTGTCCTGCTTAATATTTTTGAGGGAAAAGTTACTTATTTTTGTTGGATTCTTTAATGAATAGAATTTAAAAGAACAGCATTTATTTAAAATATAAATCTTTTGTAACATAACTTTACTGTCACTTTTGCTCTATTTAATGCATTCTTGCTGAATAAAAGTACATTTATTTTAAAAAATAAGTAGAAAACAAAATATTAAATCTGAACGGTATGATACTTTTGTGTTCTTTAGAATGACATAAGGGTGACAAAATAAATGACAATTTTCATTTTGGGTGAACTATCCATTTTACAGGAAGGGAGAGTAAAAAACAGATTTCTGTAGTTTTAAGCTTGACATCGAACTTGAAACGCAAACATCTGGAATGTTCTAATTTAAGAGTCTTTCTGTTCTTCCACATCCCATGAATCACTTTAGCAAACCACATTCTTCCTAAAGAACTGCCAACCACAAAACACAAAGTACAGCCATCACGGTCAGAATTGACCCCATTAGAGAAAAAGCACACAGGATGCAACCAAACTAGTCGATGGAGAATATCAGTGCATCGTGTGTTTTTGTTTTTTGAGTTGCATCATTAAGTTGGTATGGGTGTAGCTCCATGGCAGTTAGTGCGGACGCAATTGAACAAAGAATTATTGCCATCAAACTTCAACAAAAGCTATAGACAGAATTACATAACTGTTCTGGCAGGAAGTGTGGCTTAAGTAAACGTTCCTCAGATCAACTTCCTCAAAACGAATGCTACAAATGATATCGTCACACTTACCACAAATACAAACACGAGCTGAAACATTCACCAAAAGTCTATTGATGATTAAACGGAGATATGACAACCAGTAGCAAGCCTGCTAGAAGAAAGAAAAAAAATTTGTAACAAAACAAAAACACTGCTTACCTGTAGTAGCGAGACTGCAGGTATGTCGAACACACAGCTTTGGAGACGTGGCTGGCAGAGCCAAAGTCAATCACTTTCACACGGAAGGGTTGTCTCACAGGATCTACCAGCATAATGTTCTCCGGTTTAAGATCGGCATGGATCAGGCCCAAGCTTCTGAGCTTCTTCAGCGCTGTGGCCACCTGTTGCAGCACGGGCCTTATCACCTTCAGCGGCAAAGGACTGAACTTGTTTTGTTTGAGGAAGTCATACAGGTTCTGCTCCAGCATCTCGAACACCAGACACGTGTGGCTTCTGTGCTGGAAACACTCGAAAGCCCGCACCAGGTTATGCTCCTCTGCGTTCTCCCCGCTCAGTCGGGCTAGGATGCTCACCTCGATCTGGCCCTGGCGTGCGTACGACGGGTGGTTCTTCAGTATCTTCACCGCCACGATCTCATTGGTGCCTCGTTTCCAACATTTGACCACCTGACCGAACGTACCACGACCCAAGAACTCCAACACTTCGTAGGTGTGCTTCATGGAGCACAGCACTTCGTGTTGGACCAACTGATAGTCGCCGTCACCTGTCCCGCTCACGGCTCCCGTCCCGGTTCTGTTCTGCTCGGGCGGGGCAACACCTACTGCGTTCGTGTTCCCAACGTTTGTTTGCATCATGGCAGGTAGAGTCGAATGCTCCTCCACTATCTGCATGATGCCCTTGCCCTTCTCAAGCTCCTCCCCTTTGCATTTAAACCCACATCTTTGGGTTCCGTCGACCAAATTCAAACCACCGTTACTTTCGATTCTCTCCGTCCCTTCCGGAGAGCCACTACTATTACTACCACTACTACTACTTTGCCTGTTCTGGACACTGTCTCCACTTTCTTCAGCTGCCCCAGCCGCTCTGGAGAAATACTGAAGGTCACCCTCCGATGCCACACGCTTGTATGGTGAGGAAGCCCTTCTGAGAAGCTCCTGTGGAGCTGATTCAGTCTGTATTGAGAAGTCCCGTGCGGAGCAGGGTTTCTCGCTAGTCAAAGCTTCGATTCTCGACAAAGGTATAATATCCGTAGGGTGCGCAATGCCTAGATTCACACCGACCACGTAAGTGCGAGGGATCTTCTCATGGTAAACACAGCTGATGGGATCGATTTTCTGCGCTCTGCAAAAGGCACTTGTCTGGGGTTGATAAACATGTGGTGGGCAGACCGTAACCTGTGAGGCCATACCTATAAAGGACAAAGGGAAGAAAACTGTTAGTCATTTCACAGATGCTGTTTACATGAATCAAAACCTCCTGCTATATTAAGAGGTTTATTAAGATGAATTACATGAAAAATGGTGCAATTTTTGAATGCCCATGCTTTAGGAATGCTGTGCTTGTTTGTACTGGATATATCAGTATGACAATAAATTGCTATTATTAAAAAAATAATAATCATAAGAAATATTACTGTAAGACTCACTGTAAAATAAAAAGTGTAAGAAAATTGTAATTTTTATACAGTACAACTGTAAAATTACTAGGAGTCTAACGAGTGCATTCGATACAAATCCCGATACTGAACTCATGATACGACACACATCACAATAGTTTAATAAAGAAGAGTTTTTTTTTTTTTTTTACATTTTTGGGTGACTTATATCTTATAAATTCAGTAAGCTGAGCATTGGATAAAACTAACTCTATAACGCGAAACATATTTACATCTATGATACATATCGTAGCATTTTTATATTGCGATATAACTAAGTATTGCAATACTAATATTTGTGCATTAATTTCTTCCCTGTTAAACATTAAACAACAACAGGTTTAGAAACTCTTCTCATTATAAATCTGGTGAAATGTTTGGCGAGCATTGCGTTTTCAAATACACATTACAAGTGACGCAAACTCACAGCACTGGCAGAGATGGAGATTGTGTGAAGTAGCATTTACTGTGAACTGAGAAACTAAAAACACGTATCAGATGCAACCGTGCAAATGACCAATGCGGAGCTTCCCTATGAAATCAATTTAAGTAATTTGCAGTTATTGCGATTTGATGAACAAAATAAGCGTTGAATCGATTAATCGATCAGCCCTAGTATGCCATAGTGTGTGTGTGTGTGTGTGTGTGTGTGTGTGTGTGTGTGTGTGTGTGTGTGTGTAATATGTTAGCAGATCCAGACAGACAATTGACCAATGGGGATTAGCTGTCTTAGTTTTAATGGAAGACAGGCTACTTATACTGGCACAACATATGGCACAAGTTCAGACACGAGGACAGGTGTGGCTCTAACACACCCACATACTAACTCTCTCACACACTTATAAACCAGCTAGCACTCTAGCAGACTAGGAAGGATTTCATAATGGCAAATATTGAGGTTAGAAAACATAAAAAGGATGCAAACTTGTCACGTTGTTTCTTGTGGAATGCATATCTGATGCATTTCCCTTCAAGAACAGTTATAAAAGGCCTCATTCATTCACACTACCATGCCAAAATCCATCCATTTCTGTTGCGATTAAATCCATACTTGCTCCTGAATGTGCAAACAATTAGGTTTGCAGAGTAAGATATTCACTCAACAGCTTTAAAAGGACAGTCCCATCTGGAGGATTGTTTTTATGAGGTCTGTCCTGTAGTAGAGTAAGCCTTGAGTAACTAGGAGTGGCCAAGGTTTTGGGTTACAGGTCTCTACTGTTTTCCAACGTGCTGCCTTCTGCTATAAGCAGGTGGAAACTGACCTTTCACATGTCGAGACCTAATGGGGGTGGGCGAGATGGCACAGGGAAAACACCTGTTGATTCGGCAACTGCTCAGGCTATAAAAGTTTAATGGCAGGAAATGATTGGGAAGTAAACTTTACTTTATTGACTTTACTGATTTTCCCAGTGATGTAAAGTGATAGTAATAACAATGAGGAATTTATAATCTATGACATAAAATGACTACCGACTTCATTATATTGAAATACACTTGTATTTGTGAAAATGCAAGAACGTTTGGTTACACTTTATTTTAAGGCGCCTTTGTTACACTGCAATTAATTCTACATTTAAGTAACGAGTAATATTAAGTAACTACATGTACTTACTATAGGGTTAGGATTAGGTTGGTTTAGTTGCATGTCATTATGCATAATTTATAGTTATTACTATAGTAACTACATGTAACATATGCAACAATGACACTGTCAAATATAAAGCGATATAGTCAAATATAAATTAATGTTAAAAAACGTTTTTATGGCATAACCATGAATTTTGTGCATGTGTGTATAATATAAGGTTGAAATACATTTTCATACTTTTCCGTCATTTACAAGTAATGAAAAACATCAAATAAAATAGTATATACTTATACACTAGAATAAGAAAAAATATGAAATAAATAATATAAATGTGCACTAGAATAAGAAAATGTTCAAACCAATAAAATATTTTACAGCTGAGGCTAACTAGAAGGGGAGTTGGGGGAATCTATATTTCACTTCCAGCTCTGGAAATTTCCTTAAAATTTTCCATAAACTTTATTTCTAGTTTTTCCACTCAACGAAGTACTGGAAAAGATACATTAAATAAACATTGTTAAATATAGGTTAAATATAAAAGATTTGTTTAAAAAGTATTGCCTGGGTTACTGACCAAATATAGTAAATGCATTGGGGATCTTTCAACAAGTAGACAGGAAATGCAACATTTTACATAAAGTTTTTTTTAGGCTTTTGCTATCTTGCTAGCATACTCTCAAGTTACAGAAAAAAAGGAGAAGTCAGATACTAACAGATAACCAGGCCTGTGCATTTTGGGAGGGTTGAGCAACATGTTACTTGATTATAGTACAAGATCAGCTGGCAAGCTTATAGGGAAAACTCACTTTAAAACCTACAATTCATATGCACTAATGCTTAAATGATTGATGCTTTAAGATTAAATACAGCAACTGAACTTCTTTACGTCATGGTTTTAAGCAGCAGGATTTAGGTAAACATTATGGGTTTGGCTGGTGACCAGCAAGTCTTCGCGAACATTTAAAGATTTAAAGTTATCAGACAAAAATAAAGTTTATTTTATTAAAACTAGACACTCAACAGTTACCAAAACACATCACCAAAGCCTGCGAAACATTGCTTTCAAGTTTTTGGTGTGGCGTGGCAACTTTTTCGCAACAACTACGAGGTCGCGATCACTCCTCCGAAGTCAAGTCCGATTTAATATCTTAACTACTGAGCATCAGACACCTATTTACGCCTTTTAAACTCGTTTAAACCTTCCTTACCTTCACAGACAGCAGCTGTGGTCGGAACGCGGGTCTTTAGTGAACATGTTCGGGTTTAATTCGCACCCACTGCATGCTCGACGCGCTCGCGCTGCCATCTTGTCCTCTCGCTGGACGACGAGGGAGAAAAAAATACAAGCTCCCTCATTTCAACTGCGCACAACTCGCATACGAAGCCATCCACGGGAACCGAACAGGGTCCAGCGTAGAGTTAAGGATATCCGTTTCGTTCAGGGCAGGTTTTTGTCGTCATGTCGAGGACGTTTAAGCCCCCCTTGTTTGTTTCCTCCTGACGGCGACGGACAAACTCTGTCAGCTCAACTCGCTCGAGATCTCTCAGCTGAGCGCTCGAGTCGCACTGCTTCTTCTTGCGCGTGTGAAGTGATTCAGAACTGTGGCGAAGCTTTACTGCCATGAACAGGGCTGGAGAGTCAACACACAAAACATGAAACGCCCTCGGAAGTAGGGCACAGTTCTGCTGTATAGTGACCCCGTCTGGTGGAATCTGAAATAAGGTGTTTTGGCCAATGCATACTAATAAATGGGCACAACAATACACACTATTGCCAAAAGTTTTGGGACCTCTTGCCTTTTACATGCACATGAACTTTAATGACATCCCGTTCTTAATCTGTAGGGTTTTAACATGGAGTTGGCCCACACTTTGCAGCTATAACAGCTTAAACTCTTCTGGGAAGGCTTTCCACAAGCTTTAGGAGTGTGTTTATGGGAATTTTTAACCATTCTTCTAGAAGCGCATTTGTGAGGTCAGGCACTGATGTTTGACGAGAAGGCCTGACTCGCAGTCTCCGCTCTAATTCATCTCAAAGGTGTTCTATCGTGTTGAGGTCAGGACTCTGTGCCCAAACATCCCCACACCATAATCCCCCCTCCACCAAACTGTACACTTGACACAGTACAGTCAGGCAAGTATTGTTCTCCTGGCAAACACCAAATACAGACTCTTCCTTTGGATTGCCAGACAGAGAAAGGTCACTCCAGAGAACACGTCTCCACTGCTCTATAGTCCAGTGGCAGTGTGCATTATATTTGTTACTGTGTTTATTCATCTTTGTAAACATTAGTTAATAAAAACACAACTGTTCATTGTCCAGTCACGTTGAGGTCCATTAAATAATATGAACTTTTGATTTTAATAATGTATTTGTAAATGTTTAATATTAACTAAGATTATTAAATTCTTTAGAATTATTTGCTGTCAGTTCATGTTAGCTAATGTAGTAAACTAATCTTAACAAATGTAACCTTATTGTACAGCGTTCACAAATAGTATAAAGTAATATACAACAATGCAATAAATGAACCTTTTATATAATAAAATGTGCAATGTGAATTACATAAATGGGAGAAGAAAACAATGTTTTACTACACACCTCAAATATTTTTATTGACAGCCAGCATTCAGTTTTAAATAACCATTAGTAATACTGCATTGCTAAGACACACCTTAGAAGTTTATGAAGATATGAAGAAGACATAGAGAAGTGCAGTTGGGGAACACATTTGCTTGTGAGGTGAAGGTGTCTTCTGTGAAACATGCTCAATGTTGATAGAAACATTGTTATTTTAAATAAATAAATTAAAAATCAAGAACTCTTTAAAAAAAAGAACATGCTTGGTATTCCAGGTTTATCATGACCGTGGGAACACAATGGGGATAATCTGTAGGTTACAATGAGCATTATAGAGAAAATTGTGCACATAAACATGGGTGGCACTTCACAAACTAAGGCACCAGTCAAATATCCATCCTTTACCTCAAATGTATCCAAACAACGAGCCAGAAACCTCAATAACACCTTTTTGGAAGGGTTCAGGCTACAACAGCAAATGTTTGAAACTAGTCAATTGTAGTGACAATTCACAAAAGTGGATCTTTTGTAAAATGCAAGTATTGTTTTTTATATTTTGTTACACACAATAACAGTATTCGCAACGTTCTCCTCTATTGCATTTCAGTACACTATTCTACCAGTTATCAGTCATTGCCTAAAGTAATCAAAGCTTTAGGTAAATCAAAAATCTTGATACATTCACAAATATTCCCTGATATTAAATGCAAAGAGGAGACCTTAGGAATGATAATCCTTAAATATCCATGAGTGCTAGCATGTGAGCTTTGAGGGGTTTATTAGCTAGTTCATAGACACTATAATCCATATATATAGCTACAGAATGTGAAAGCCAGGATGACTAGTGGTACCTTAAGTATTTCATGTGTTTTGTTTACACGTCTAAACCTTCCCCTTGTTTCAGAATGTCTTGGAGGATCTTCTGGTAGAACGGAGAGTAAACTAGCTTGTTGAAGGTCACCAAACGTTCCAGCTTGACGGCAGTCTCCTCTAACTCTTTGCTGATGGGTGTCAGACCGCCAGGGAGAGCTGGGGCACTCCGGTTGGTGCTTGATTCCAGGAAGCCAAGAAGGTACATCTGGATGCGGGAGTCTAATAGACAAAATACAGTTTTCGATTTGACTTCACTTCTAAATGGAATTCAAACTGTTTTTGGGTCATCAAAGTACTCCATAAAGGACTGCGCTTACCAATGACCTTGCGGATGGGGTTGTCCGCAGATTTTGCTGCTACAATTTGGCCTTTCAATGTGTTCTCTCTGTCTGAGGGAAATGGGGAAAAGCCATGCTGAGACAAGCATCCCCTAAGCTCTAAACACATTTTCTCTGCAACAGCAGCAAAGGTTTCATCTGCTTTGAAGGACCTACAAGAGAAAAGTACAACAGTTTTGCTTATACAAGTGAAGCATTAGAAAAAGCGTTGTAATAGAAAGTCACCGTGAAAACAAAAAACAATATTTCAATTCATGTGAACTCACATGACATGACAGCAATCGCAAAACACAACCATCCAAACAATTCCAGATGAACACACACAAGTCCCGTCTTACATTTTTCTTGTTCGAGAAGCTTCACTTGGATACACACGTCACAGGTAAGAAAAGACTATCGCAACTTCCATTTCATGCCAACCATAAACTTACAGTGTGTGCATCTCTGCTAACAGAATCTTAATGGTTTTCTTCAGTCTTTCACTGAGTCCCGGGAGTCCAGAAATGGCTTCCCCAGCACTGTTATACACTATGAGCAGGATTGATGCCACCAGTGCCAGCTGCTCCAGCTCCTGTTGCATCTCCTGAAATCTGCACTGGTCCAAGAGAAGAGTCTGTTTGATCACAGGAGGGAGAAAAGGGCAACAAGTTTTGGTGTCAATGACAAAGAGTGTACACGATGTAGAAAAATAGTTTCAAGCAAGTTCATGTACATTTTGTGTTTTTGTTTTAGTTTCATATCATTTGTGAATCCATTTTAAACAAAAAATATAAATTCAATGACTCTTAAATGTAAAGTATATAAATAAAATATAATTAATATATAAATATATATAATGGGCCCTATTTTAACGATCTGAGCACGTGGTCTGAACTGCATGGCGCAGGTGCACTTAGGGCGTGTCTGAATCCACTTTTGCTAGTATAAAGACGGAAAAAATGGTTGGTGTGCCAGGCGTATGGTCCAAAAGGGTTGTACCTAGTCACTGAATGAACAATGGGTGTGTTTTGGGCGTGACGTGCAATAAACCAATCAGAGTATCATCTCCGTTCCTTTAAAAGCCAGGTGCACTTGCACCATGGCGGATTATATACACCCTCAACCTAATGAGTCAGTAAATGTGTTTATTGCCACGATTGTCAAATAATTAGCCAGTTTCATTCGTCATTACTACAAATAGATAATTCTGATACATGCAACGTCTATCCATTATGACATGTGGGCATTTTTATCTTTATGTACACAATAATACTATTTTACATTGTAATAATTGTATTTTTTAATTTTGGCATGTTTGTGTGTTGCTACGCGTTCCTGTGTAAAAACAAGCAGTGTACACGCGGTGTGCACCGGCCTATAGGCGCATATTACTAACGCGACCCCTCACAATACACCTGAACACTCTTCGTTTTCAGACCTGCACACCCATGGGCAAACAGATAGGAACATGTGCATTTGCTATTTAAACAACATGCCATAGCATTGCGCCGGGTGTATGATAGGGCCCAATATGTTCAAATGTTTGGGGTTTGTAAAATTCTGTTTTTAAAAGTCTCTTATGCTAACCAAGGCTGCATTTATTTAATCCAAAATAAAGTAAAAACAGTAATATTGTGTTAAAAGCCTTTTTGTATAAATATCATGAATTATTACAATTCTCTGTTATATCAGAACAGTTGTATCATCCATTTATGCCCTCCCAAAAAAAATATCAAAATACAAAACTACAAAATTAATTTTAATTCAGAAATTAAAACCATGCTCATCATAGAAGAGGTGTATTACTGTATGTATGAATTGCAGTTTCTTTTGTTTTTTTCAGTGATATCCAATGACTCATTACCTCTGGGAAAGACTCAGCCTCATGGTCCCATTTTAACAGGCGTAAATAGGCAAGATTGTGGAGTTGAGCAGAAATTGTTGTGGATGTTGCTCCACCACCCTCCATTTCTCCACCGGTTACATAATCTGCTGTGTCCTGGAGCCATTTCTTTGTGAAATCCAAAGCATCTGCAAACATGAATACATAACTAAATTAAAGAGATTAGCATTTGCTAAAGTGCATAGCATGCATAGCATAACATTAATTGATTATGTACATTATACAAGTAATTGATATTCCTCCTTACTGGGTTGTTTTTCGAGGAACTCGTGAAATTTCTTCCGCTCATATTCCACCGACTGCTGTAAGAGGTGAGGTCGCAGGCTGCTCACAGCAAAGTTGGCCATGTCGATCTTCATTTTGTCTAGCACTGCAAATATAGACCTGCAGATGTGTACAAATAAACATGATTATATGATTTGGAGTTATGTGACCTTCATCTTGATCGGTTAAGTGACTCACTTAAAAAGGGGCACGATGTCAGTGATTTTACGCAGCTGTCTAATGTCTTCATCACGGCAGGGTGCGCAAAAGGTGCCCATCATGTCAATTATGAACCTGGCTACTTTACTGATGTCTAGAGCTTCGTTTTCAGCCTCCTGCTGGATCAATGAGAGGTCCAGAGTCTCTTCAATTTGCCCTCTCAATCGGCTCTGTCCTGGCAACAGAAAAGACAGCAGGGTCTGGAAAAACAGGGAGACAGGGAACTAATGAACACCTTCATTAAAACATTTTCTTTGCTTAACGTGCACAGATATGTTGAGATATTAAAATACATATACAAAACAATAACACGCATATCATATATATATATATATACACACACACATACACACACACATACAATACCGGTCAAAAGTTTGGAAACATTATGAAAATGCATTTATAAAAATGACCCTGTTTAAAAGTTTACATACCCTTGATTCTTAATACTGTTTGTTGTTACCTAGATGAGCCACAGCTGCTTTTTTGTTTTTGGTCCCTTGTTTGTCCTGAGCAGTTAAACTGCTCAACGTTCTTCAGAAAAATCCTCCAGGCCCAGCAAATTCTTTGGTTTTCCAGCATCTTTTGCATATTTGAACCCTCTCCAGCAATGACTATATGATTTTGAGATCCATTTTTTCACACTGAGGACAATTGAGGGACTCATATGCAACTATTACAAAAAGTGAACACATTCTAAGATGTTGCAGAAGCTTCTATTGTCCAATTTTGGTGAGCCCATGCAAATTGCAGCCTCAGTTTCTTGTTCTTAGCTGACATCGGTGACACCCGGTGTGTTCTTCTGATGCTGTAGTCTATCTGCGTCAAGGTTTGACGTGTTGTGCATTCAGACTTGCTTTTCTGCAGATAAGTTGAGTTACCATTGCCTTTCTATCAGCTTTAACCAGTCTGGCCATTCTCCTCTGACCTCTGGCATGAACAAGGCATTTTCCCTCACAGAGCTGCCGCTCACTGGATATTTTCACTGACCATTCTCTGTGAACCCTAGAGATGGTTGTGCGTGAAAATCCCAGTAGATCAGCAGTTTCTGAAATACCAACAACCATGCCATGCTCAATGTCACTTAAATCACCTTTCTTCCCCATTCTGATGCTCAGTTTGAACTTCAGTAGATCATCTTGACCATGTCTACATGCCTAAACTGAGTTGCTGCCATATGATTGGCTGATTTGATATTTGCGTTAAGTTGAATAGTGTACCTAATAAAGTGGCCGGTGAATATATATAGACGTATATGTATGTATACATATACATATACATGTGTATATATATATATATATATATATATATATATATATATATATATATATATATATATATATATATAAACACTTTTATTCAAACCAAAAATGAGGAAAGCAATAGAAGCAAAAAAGCCAACAATAGGTCAACAATATACAAGTGCTGTGTCAAGTCCCAGTTATTCTTGCACAGTACACATAGCAAAATGATGCGTCTTCAGCAGTTTCGAAAAAGACACGTCTTCAGCAGTTTCTTGAAAATGTCTAAAGACTCAGCAGATTGGGTTGAGATAGGCAGGTCATTCCACCAGGTTGGAACAGTCAAGGTACAGGTCAGTGAAAGTGATTTTGTGCCTCTTTGGGATTGCGCTATCAGGCGCCGTTCACTTGCAGAATGCAAGCTTCTAGAGGGCACGAAGGTCTGAAGTAGTGAGTTTAGGTATAAAGATGCAGAGCCAGTGGTTGCTCTGTAGGCAAACACCAGTGCCTTGAATTTGATGCGAGCGGCAATCAGCAAGCAGTGCAATTTTATGAGGAGATGTGTGATACACATGGTGAGGTATACATAATATGATTTTCTTTACCTCTTTAATTTCACCAACCAGTGTGACAGCATGGCTGTAAGATGGTGGGTCCTCTTTCAGCTGTGACTCAAGGCAATCCCAGAAGGCTCTGTGCATAATTTCCTTGACCTGTTTCTCCAAACTAAGTATATAGGACAGATATGTTCAAAATGTTAAAAAAGTTTCAAATCAAAGCAATATTGGACCGCAAAATGTATCCCTTTAGAATAATTGCATTGCAATACGATGATTTGTATTTAAGAAACCAAATGGACGTACGTACTAACATTTCAACTATATCATTAGCACATTGAGAACACTGTGATTATCATGATAAAAAGTCAATTACCTTCCCTCTTCTGGCTCATAAGGCTTGACTTGAAAACCACTGTTCATCACTATCTCATGGGCCAGTGCCAGATTAGTGACTCCTTTGGCTGTCTCCATTAGCTCTTCCACTGAGACAAATCTGGATGGACTGGCTGTGAGTGTTTGAATGCAACATTAACATTGTTAAAGTGTGATTTGCCACGTTTTTAAGTTAATAAATATTTCTCTCCTTACACTGGGGGGTGAGTCTGTGAGGACTGGGAGTATTTCTTCTGATCCTCTTCCGGATCATCTCTTCTGATGGTTCCACAGTGTTCTCTTTCTCATCCTTGTCAATCTTGGTCTGCTCCTCTTTGGAGGACTCATCAGATTCCTTAGGCATCTTCAGCTGAAAACAAAGAAGCTGAAAAATTAAATTGATCTTTACACAGACTATAACATCAGCTGCTCTAGCCAATTCCACACTAAAACGACAACACTCATTTTTTGTCTGGAAACAGTGTGACAGCGAGCTGAGTCTGAAGTTGTTTTGTTTTGATTATAAAAGAGAAGGAAAATACTAGTGCCTTTACAATTAATAAACAATTGCTCTCTAGTACTGTCACCCCTCTACTAGTCACATTGAAATATTTTTCATTTCTATAAACTCGCTAGCGTATCTATATTTATTTGTTTATCATAACCAACCAGCCTGATCCCATTACTAAAATCTCTGAGATGCAATGTCGCATGTCTGCACTCTAACATCCGGTCATTCATGATTCAGATTTCTCTTTTACAGTTTACCTGGATTCGTTAAAGCACCAAGCGACCGCTTACACTTTATTTTCATGCAGTTGCAATTCGCCACATATAATCAAAATAGCAGCCCGAGCGTTTTGTTCTGGATGAATCAATACAACCTGATGCGTGTATTTACGGAAGTACGATTCCGAAGGTTACTTTGTAGTTTTTGAGATGTGATTTTGAATGGGAATGAATCTTTGTAAATGAAACATAGAACTACATTCCCCATTAGAAACAAAAACTTCGGCCGCCCCCTAGCGCATGTGCTTCGAACAGGGAGGATTGAGAGCTATAAAATCACAATTCTGATTAAAAGTGAATCAAATCAATGTGATTTCTTCTAGGAATTCTAAATTAAATCCGACTCAAATTCATAAATGTAAATATTACGCATAAAAAAGGTACAGAATAAATCTCTTAAAAAAATTAAATACTTGGCCCAGCAATTTTAGAAAAAAAATAATTCGCTTATTTTATAATGCCATGACATATTAAAAATATACACATACAAAAGTAAAAAAAAAAGAAAAAAAGAAAAGGGTAACTGAGATACAGAGGGATAAGCTTTCTCGGTTCGTTACCCCAGTGTACACTAGGTGGCAGCAAAGGCAACTTTTCTTTTACCGCCTGAGAGAGGACACGGGTAGAGCGAGTGGATTTACAGAGTGACGTGATTTAAAACATTTCGGAAAAATAACAAATAGATCAGCAGTATTTGCTGTTAAACATTCAGTGATGGTGTTTGAGAGGAAAGTGCACAGATTTCCCACAATTTATTACTGTAAGATATAACGTTAGCTCAACCATAGCCCAAACCTCAACCACATCAAATCCAGTCAGAGCGGCTACAACGGAGTCATCGAGGTCTGTTTAAACTTAAGTATTAATTGAATAAATGTATGCTTATTAAAACAACTGTTCATGTTCTTTTAACAAGTTGCAGCTCTTGTCATTGACTGATTAGTCACTTATGAGGAGAAATAACTAATAAATAAATGTGATAGTTTAGCTTGTGCTTAGCCAAAACACCTGTAAAGTGCACAAATACGCTATTTAGCATTTCAAAAAATTGCTTTTTTATTTTATATAGGCACAAAAATCATGTTTATAGTGTGTTCAGCCTATAAAAATAATTTCCCACGGTAACTAAAATAGTTTATGCAGGAATAGTAATTTTCGCGTTAGAAATTAAAGAGTTGTTTATAAAAAAAAATGAATACTATTAATAAAATGACTTAAAAATCGCGAAAAGCTACACTGTTAGAAGAAAATCTGTTTTAATTTACTATGATTTAATGTAGTAAATTAAAATATACATTTGCCCATAACTGTGGTAACTAACCATTGTAACAGAATATTGCTTAAAGTCGTCATTTACTCACCCTCAAGTTGTTCCAAACCTGTATGGATTTCTTTCTTCTGCTGAACCCAAAGAAACATGCCAGTTACTGAAGCGGTTGATGGACCCCATTGACTTCCATAGTTTTTTTCTTTTTCCATAACTATGGAAGTCAATGGGGTCCATCAACTATTAAGTTACTGGCATTTTTCTAAATATCTTCCTTTGGGTTAGCAGAGAAAGAAATTCATACAGGTTTGGAACAACATAAGGGTGCGTGATTGATGACAGAATTACATTTTTTGGGTGAACTATCCCTTTAATAACCTATATAACGAAAACAATGTTATACTAGGTTTATTTTGGGGTTAAAAGTCTTCTCAGACATTAAATCCAGTTTTCTCTCTTCTAAGTTTGATCGGCTGAGGTCAAAGGTTAAATCTGACCGCTGCAGATTTTCACCTGAAGTCCCGACCACTGCCATTCACGTTTACAGATCAGTGGCTGTGCGAGTCAGTTTACAGACAGTAATATGGACATCACACTACAGACAGGGAATTATCCCATTTTATGGATGGTGTCCTTTTAATTTTGCCTTTCATGGCTTATAAAGTTGTTTAATATCTGCTGAGGTGAATCAGCGGAGGAAGCGAATAAAGACATTGGCCCTCCAGGTCATTTGTGATAGTAGCAAATTCTAACAGGATCATTTAATTCCTGCACATGATTGATATATCAGCAGCGACTAAATGGACGAAAGCCTTTCTTCTATTAAAACACCAGGCAGAATGAAGCCCTCCCACTTTACAAGTCAGTCATGATGATGGCGATACAGTGGACCAAGCACAGATCAAATTAAATATCTTATATAATTCCCTCTGAATGACAGTGCCATCTGTCCATCCGGTGTTATGGCCCTGACCCCTATTAGCCTACACTCTTACCATGGCGCCATTTCACCTTGATAGGTTCGAGATGGGATTTAAAACGCTTATTTTGGCATGAACTTTGTCTAGCAGCGCTTTATATATTCTTATGAGGCAAAATTTATGTAGTGGCAGTTGCTTTTGTCATATGCCGTACGATAAAACCAATAGTTCCAGCTCTAAATTCTGATTGGATCATGCCTGGATGAATCCCAACTGCAAACAGCCTACAATTGAGCTAAAATACTGTATTTTTTGCCAGATGAAATGTTTATTTTGATCATTATTATTTCATTTTTTTATTAAACATAGTGTTGCTGCTGTATAAAGCAAAAACACTGTATTTGATCTGTTTAGGTGCTTAAAGTGTTTTTCCAAGCGCAATGGAGTTGAGCGTAGAGTTCGAAACAGAGCTTTTCTCCTTGGTAAGTGGAAATATTCCAAAGCAGAATGATGTGTTTTAAATTATACACAAATAAAACCTCCCAAGATTTACACACAATCCTGCTGTTTTTGTCTGTAGATGGAAGATAAAGGTGCTCTCGGTCAACCGAAGACCCCAAACATTGCCGTGGAGAATGATGGTCGTACCATCTCTGTGCAAGTACTGGAATTTAAAACAAGTCTCCTGGAGGCGGTCGAGGAGTTGCATATTCACAGGGTATGGTGTCTTACTTTTGTCTCTGCTTTCTGGTGATAACATAACATTTGTGGTCACA
Organism: Gobiocypris rarus; assembly: GCA_023029165.1. Lineage (NCBI taxonomy): Eukaryota > Metazoa > Chordata > Actinopteri > Cypriniformes > Gobionidae > Gobiocypris > Gobiocypris rarus. Next base: position 13,220,095 of record CM040913.1, on the reverse strand, counting down.
CTTAAAATTGGGTTCCAATTCTCACTATCAACTACGACTTTTGCCTCAATAAACTCCTAATTATGGCTTATTAATAGTAAGATAATTGTTAGGTTTAGGTATTGGGTAGGATTAAGGGATGTAGTATATGATCATGCAGAATAAGGCAATAATATGTGCTTTATAAGTGGGTCATTGACAAGTAAAGCTTCAAAAAAGGTGTTTTTTATATATTTTCAAAACTGATGTAATGCATATTTTTGAACAATGTGTATTTAATGTGTTAAATAACATTTAAAAGAGTTTAAATTAATTTTCTGACTGTTTATATGTCAGGTGGTATAACCATATAGTTGTAGTTGTACCACCTGACATGGAAAGTGTACCAACCTACCCATACTTGAAATTAGCAGTTTTTACCAGTATTTGAGAGAGATCTAGAACCTTTTCACTCTGCCACAGGGATCAGTTGGAGTCCTCTGGATGATGCATTATCATATTTACTGTTAATTTATAATAAAAGAGCCATGTTTGCAGTTGTGCCACCCTGACATTTGAGAATATACAAATTAAATATCCAAATGATCTCAACAGCTTTAAAACTAAGATGATGCCATAGTATTTTGTTTTACATTTTTTATTATTAAGACACCATTTTAATTTGTTTTCTTAGTCTGTTCATTTGTTTGGACAGATGCACCACCTGACATTGTGGGGGTTTAAGATAACAAAAATAAAGGTTTTATAGAATAAAGTAATATACACTATATTTAGCCAAAAGTTTTGGGACGCCTGCCTTTACATGCACATGAACTTTAATGACATCTCATTCTTAATCCGTAGGGTTTCATATGGAGTTGATCCACCCTTTGCAGCTACAACAGCTTCAACTCTTCTGAGAAGGCTTTTCACAAAGTTTAGGAGTTTATTTATGGAAATTGTTGACCGTTCTTCTAGAAGAGCATTTGTGAGGTCAGGCAATGATGTTGGAATAGGCTCGCAATCTCCGCACTTATTCATCCCAAAGGTGTTCTATCGGGTTGAGGTCAGGACTCTGTGCAGGCCAGTCAAGTTCCTCCAAACCAAACTCGCTCATCCATGTCCTTATGGACCTTGCTTTGTGCACTGGTGCGCAGTCATGTTGGGACAGGAGGGGGCCATCCCCAAACGGTTCCCACAAAGTTGGGAGCATAAAATTGTCCAAAATGTCTTGGTGTGCTGAAGCATTAAGAGGTATTTTTAGTGACTCACAAACAGAGAAGCGTGACAGAGAAGAGAAGTGTGATTCGTCCCTCCAGAGAACATGTCTCCACTGCTCTATAGTCCAGTGGTGACGTGCTTTACAGCAACTGCCACCGCTTTGCATTGCACTTAGTGATGTAAGGCTTGGATGCAGCTGCTCAGCCATGGAAGCCCATTCCATTAAGCTCTCTACACACTGTTCTTGAGCTAATCTGAAGGCCACACAAAGTTTGGAGGTCTGTAGCTATTGACTCTGCAGAAAGTTGGCGACTTCTTCGCACTGTGCGCCTCAGCATGTGCTGACCCCGCTCTGCGATTTTACATGGCCTAATACTTCGTGAGTTGAGTTGCTGTTGTTCCCAATTGCTTCCACTTTATTATACCACTAACAGTTGGCCGTGGAATATTTATTAGTGAGGAAAATTAGTGAGGCAACCTATCACGATACCACGCTTGAATTCACTGAGCTCCTGAGAGCGACCCATTCATTCACAAATGTTTGTAGAAGCGTCTGCATGTCTAGGTGCTTGATTTTATACACCTGTGGTCATGGAAGTGACTGGAAAACCTGAATTCAATGATTTGGAGGGGTGTCCCAATACTTTTGGCAATATAGTGTATGTCAAGATTCTTTGTCAAATTATTTTAAAAGTAAATAATGCACATCATGACATTGACACAAGTACTAATACACAGCCAAGTAATCCTAGTAATACGCATGCTAATAAGCAACTAGTTAATAGTCAGGAATTATTTGAGAGTTGGACCCTACACTAAAGAGTTAACAAATGTGTAAAAATGGAATAGTGTCAGTTTTGCTAGAAAAAACAAAGTTAAGGATGTAAAGTTGGAGGCAACAATGATGTTTATTGCATAGTTTTTTGTTTTAGGTGTTTGTTGTTGCATTACCAATAGGACCCTGCTAGACTCAGCAATTAAAGACAATTATTTTAACTTCTTGATCACCATATGAGATAAAGACAAAAATAATAAAACCTCAGTGTCACCTTTGATTGGCCCCCCACACTGTTTGTTGATTTATTTAGTATTTATCTTATTTATCTTTACTTATAATATGAATACATATTTTTTATTAGCAATAACTATTATATGATAATAACTATGATTGAAAGCAATGAAATAATATATTTTAAATGACTGAACTAACCTAACCTAAATCAAGTTTCAGGTAGAAACTAATTACATTACATAATTTCCATACAAATTTTGTCTTGGCCGAGAAATTTCCGAACCAGCCTCAACCTAAGACTTGCACATACTTATTGAGAATCTCAAACAAATATCAGCCCCCTAAAAGGCTGCTAAATGACATCTCAGTGAATTAGGAATGTCAGTCTATTAGTATCCGAATGACATCAAGGTTCTCATGAGGAGCTGAGGAATGTAATTTTGTGGGAGGAGGAGTGCCATGAGCGTTCAGAAGAACTAAAAGCGAGCTGCACTTTCTGTCCATCTGGACATAAGCCAGCAGAAGTTACACTTACATTAGAATGGGGTCATGCAGCAGGACCTGACAAATTCACATATTTGCTTGCATGACTGTCTGGTACCCTCGAGCAAAGCACTTAAAACCTGACGCTGGACATGTTTAAAGGTTGTACGAGCAAAAATAAACAATTGTATCTCTCATGTTTTACTGTTATTATGATGTTGGTGAGGAACAAAGGCATTAAATCAATGTGATCCTCAGGCATGCCATTAAACTAACACTTTGTAGTTCTCTGGTTTATAGGGCCGGGGTTAAGATGGAGGATTTCCTGCCAGACAAACGCGCTCAGCTGAATGCAGTCACTTCTTGCGTTCTTTTAAGAGAGTGCAAAGTGTGTTCCATTAAAATGAGTGTATTAGCTTGGGATGTTGTCAGTCGTTTTCCGAAACACAGGAAATTCGTTCAGATGCTGAAAGCAAATTGTCCTGATGCATCACACATGTTTTGTGTTGTTTTTTTAGATTTAATGCATCCAATCAAATATATCAGTCTCTGTCCTGAAAGATTCACTTGACCCACCAATTTTAGTGCTCTTTTTTACCTGCAGACCCCATTTATTGAATTTATTGTCCTTCGACGAAACGTTAACAGCTTTGCAAGTAGCACACTTTATTAGGAAAATGTAAATAAACTCCTACACGCACATAAAAGCCACTATGTAGAAATCCATTGACTGAAACCTGCAGTCCTGCATGACAATGATGGCTTTATATGCTAAAATCTACTCTCTAATGTTCAGATACCTACATAAAATGTAATCCATTTCTTTCTTATGAATTTATTCATTATTGATGATGGAAAAAAATGTTTTTGTTGACATTTTGAATTCAGGATGCTGAAACAAGACATGAGGAGCAGATTTGTAAACTTGTGCTGGAGAGGCAGGAGTTAGAATGGCAAAAGGTTTGTTAGGAATGAAAAGAAATTTCAAAGTTTCCATGAATTTTCTAAGATTTAATTGTTAAACGTTTAAAAAAAAACAGAGCTTTTATAGAAAACAAACTATTTATATTGATAAAGTTCACCCAAAAATGAAAATTCTGTCATCATTTACTCTCCCTCGAGTTGTTCCAAACCTGTATGAATTTCTTTCTTCTGCTGAACACAAAAGAAGATATTTTGAAGAATTAAGCTAACCAAAAACAGTCGACGGGCCCTATTCGGAAATCAATGGGGTAAATGATGACAGAATTCTCATTTTTGGGTGAACTATCCCTTTAATAGTTTCTTCTTAAATTTTTGCAGGAGACCTTAGAAAGTCAGATTTCTAAAATGTCAGAAGAAAATTCAGAGTCACTTGCTGCTGTAAAAAAACAGGTATGATATCACACTCAATCCAGCAGGCATATCACCCTGTATCCCAAGACTGGTGTCCCACTGAAGCTTAGCAGGGCTGAGCCTGGTCAGTACCTGGATGGGAGACCTCCTGGGAAAACTAGGTAGCTGCTAGAAGAAGTGTTGGTGAGGCCAGCAGGGGGTGCTCAACCTGTGGTCTGTGTGGGTCCTAGTTTAATGATCGGGACACTGTACTATAACAAGCACCATCCTTCGGCTGAGACGTTAAACCGAGGTCCTGACTCTGTGGTCATTAAAAATCCCAGGATGTCCTTCGGAAAAAGAGTAGGGGTGTAACCCCGGCATCCTGGCCAAATTTGCCCATTGGCCTCTGTCCATCATGGCCTCCTAATCATCCCCATATACTGATTGGCTTCATCTCTCTGTCTCCTCTCCACCAATCAGCTGGTGTGTGGTGGGCGTTCTGGCGCAATATGGCTGCCGTCGCGTCATCCAGGTGGATGCTGCACATTGGTGGTGGTTGAGGAGATTCCCCCCTTCTATGTAAAGGGCTTTGATTACCCAGAAAAGAGCTATATAAATGCAACAAATTATTATTATTTTATGTATGCAAGATTTTATACACACACAAATAGAGAAATTATTTTGTCTAATTTAAAGTTTCAGGCCCAAATCCGAAGAATTGAAGGAGAAAAGGTTAGTCGCTTTATATTTCTATTTTAATTGATGTTTTTATCAATCTTATTTAACAGTAAAATACTTAATTAAAATTTTTATTAATCATCACTTGACTAAATATTACTGACTTCTTAAAGGGTAAAAACCAACTGGCTGCTGAGCTGAAAGACAAAGAGATCATCAGCCTCAAGGAAGAACTAAAACTGCTGCAGGTACACATAATCAATACAATAACAACATACACCTTTACATGACAAGATCTTCTGTACCTTGTTTTAGGGACATATTCCTAAAACAGTGGGAAAATCCATCTCATGGCTGACCCTTTGAGTGGGGGTCTGTGTAGGTCCATTTGGTATTGTCAGATAAATGATGCCACATGGGTGATGTATGCTTTCTCCTACGGTTCATCACACCTTCGGTTCAACCGTACGATTAGCCAATAAAGCCCTTGTTACCCTTTCATTTGGTAATCTGAGCAATTTGGTTCGTATCTAAACACAGCAATTATTGTGACGTATTCTTGAACACTGCATCACTTGTCTTGACATGATTTACAGAATTATGGAAGTAGTATAATATTATACTAATAATTTTAATAGCAAGTAACAGAGGTTATTCTAGATTAGTCTTTGCTCTTATTAATGTGTCATTTTGTTTTATTTTTATGATTTAATATAGTATTAAAAGAATAAAATGAGATTGTAAAAAATATTCGTTCTTTAGAAAGGTCATTCAATGCTCTCCTAAAGACACTGAAACCACTTTCTTTTTCTTTTACTACTGTCTTGCAGGTGCTCAGGTACAGTTTGGAGAAGAAATTAAGCGAACTGGTAAGGATTTCCAATTATATAAATTGTTGACAGAGGCAAGTGGGAGTGGGAAGAATTAAAGAGGAGGAACTGAGAGGGAGAGCGGATCATCAGGAGTAACGGATAGGGAGGGTGTGACACGTGAACCGCCAGCGCCGCTGTGAAAATACCATTAAAATATTTTATATCAGAGCCTCGCTCTGTTTAACCTTTCAATGGCGGAGGGGAATCAGTTTGATACAGACAATCAAACAGTAACGGGCTGCGCTTCACATAAAAGCCCCTCAGGCATGTTTGGAAGTTGACTCCTTATCTAGCAGAAAGGAGCACTCAGCCGAGATGTTAAACAAAGGTCTTCAAACTCTCCGATGCAGTATATATTCACGATCTGCCCTTGCCGAGAAGAAGAACTGTTATTACTTGTACAGCCGAATGGGGATATTCCTCTTCAAAGGGAGGACAATGTGTTTTTAAACTTTACAGGAGCAAAAGTTGCAGCTGCAGACACAAACGAAAGACAGCCACCTGAATCAGCTGGGAGAGGTGGAGAGACGTTTCGCCACCATCTCCAGACAGTGTGCCATGGTCAAACAGGCCCATGAGAAACTTGAGCAAAATGGTATGACTGTCATAACTGACAAACATCATCCCAGTGAAACATTTAATAAAAAAAAAAACTTCAGTTGATGTCGAGTCAGGGTTTAAACCGGATTATCTTTTGCCTTCAAACTCTGTTATCACTATTTATGCAAAGCATTGATAGAGACACTGCTAAAAACATTGGGCTCGTATGTATTCTGGTATTCATAATCTTTCTTCATTGATTTGTCATTCTGTGAACATGAATTATTTGGCCTTTGTAGGTGAATGCTAAATGAAAGCCTGTGTAGTGACGCCAAGCTTTTTTAAATCTCTTTTTTTTTAAGTTGAAGAGGCCATGCGAATTAATAAAAAACTCACATCCATCAATGAGAAACAAGGATCTACGATTAAAGCCTTGAAAGAGGTAAAAGAAAAAAAAATCGTACTGCTGATGAAACTACTATTGCTTTGCAAATGTATTTGCTTTGAAGTTAGGAGAAGTGCTACATCATTGCATCGCAAATTGTTGCCGCTTTTTTACTTCATATTTAGGATTTGGAGAGACTCAACAAAGAGCTGGTTACATTCAAAGTGTCATCGGTCTGCAGGCCTGGAGAGGAACGTTTACAGAATGTTCTAAAAGAACAAGAGTTTCAACAACTTCAGCAGAGACTCTTTGTGGTAGAATCTCTTTATAATAATAATAATAATAATAATTTGTTACATTTATATAGCGCTTTTCAAGGCACTCAAAGCGCTTTACATATAGAAGGGGGGAATCTCCTCAGCCACCACCAATGTGCAGCATCCACCTGGACACAAACGAATATTTGTTAATCACAAACGGCGATACCAGGATGTTTTTAAATGTTATATTTTTTTAGGAAACAGAACTTAACAAAAAACTTGGAAATGAAACCGCCACAGAGAGGGCAGAGAAGCAGGTAAGCTCCTCTGAAAAACCTGGACCTTTTTGTGTGCTATTTACAGTTTTTTTACAATCGCTACGACACATTTCTGGATACTTGGGTCAATTTTTCAAAACTTTTCACATAGTAAGCACAACAGCAGTCTATGTGGACTAAACTAAAATGTATTCAATGACTACTTCTTTCAGTTTACTTGATTTGAGACATGTATGGACAGTTTTGGTAGTTTTAGTGCATTTTGAATGTGAAATGAATGGCTGTGCCAAGAAGAAAGTTGGTTTTGGAGAACTGTGAAGAGTTTTGCAAAAGTGACCTAAGTATTCGAAATATGTCCTAGCAAGTGTAAAAAAAAACAAAAAAAAGTATCCTATATACAAAATATCTCCACAAAGATGGCAATATCCGAAATCCTTGTCGAGTTTTTTGATCGGCTTATAAATCATACAGAATTATGTTTTTTGAACATTTTAAAATTCTGAAAGTTTTCTGTGATGGGTAGGGGATAGATTCTACAGTTTGTACTGTATAAAATCATTTTAGTCCCCTTAAAACATGGAATCCCAACACGTGTGTGTGTGTGTGTGTGTGTGTGTGTGTGTGTGTGTGTGTGTGTGTGTGTGTGTGTGTGTGTGTGTGTGTGTGTGTGTGTGTGTGTGTGTGTGTGTGTGTGTGTGTGTGTGTGTGTGTGTGTGTGTGTGTGTGTGTCAGGAGGTATTGAGATCCCTCCACCACAATCAGAGATTGCTGCAGACACAGACGGAAGCTCTGAGCCGAGCAGAGCAGGAGCTCTGCACACTCCGTAGGGAATATCAGGTCAGGTTTCCCAAAGCCCAACTCCACCTGCAACATCACATTATGCTTAAATAACACAAAAATCTGCGACTAATTTTAAATGTTATTTTATTTTTTATTTTTTTACAAATTATTGTTATACTGTTTGTTGTACTGTTTGCTGTGTATACATATAAAGCATTTAATGCTGTGTATACATATAAAACATTTAATGAATGTTAATTACCATTAACATTCATTAAATAATAAAATAAATCAAATGAATTAAATAAAAAAATAAAAATACTATTAACTGCATCCAGTAAATAAACATTTAGTATACACAAAATATATATATAAATGCAAAATCAGTTTAATCTATTTTAATTTAATTACTTACAGTGATAATCTTAATAAGGTATAAATATTCAGAAGTAAACAATGGTCACCTAGTACTCATAAAGTTGATTGAGTGAACTGAAAATCACTTTTGCACATTTACAACACAAAAAGTGCAACTCAATAATAGTAAGTGTGTTTAATGACCGTTTACAGCCTCCTTCTCTTTTATTCCCTCCATTCCTCTGTTTAATTCACTTAGTCATTCACTGATTAAAACCATTATTAACATGACAAAAGCCAACTGATTTGTATTGGCCTCTCCATCTGTTTAGAATTTTCTGTCCAGGTTAAATAAACACATAAAAATTTATTATTGCATTAAAAATTTTCTGGGTGATTAATTTCATTGCAGATCCTTAAAACTGAACATGGATTGAACCAAGAGAAGACTAAAGAAAAAGACGACAGCTTTGCTCGGCTGAAAGATGAATACCAAAATTCTAAGCTCACTTGGGAAGAAGAGGTGAAAATCATTCTAGAAAATCACCACTGTTGTGCTAAAGAAAGAGCTTTTACTGTGATCTGATTTTGAAAACCATATGTTTTTGTTGTTGTTAAATTGAAATATGATTTTTTTTTAATTAAAATGTTTTAAAAATGGAATGGAATGAAAAGAAGGAATGTTGGTGTTCTCACAGATTCTGCAATTGCAAATGTCAACGGAGGTAGACAGAGAAGAGCTGATAGTGGTAAAACAGGCATATAATCAACTCCAGGAAGAGCACAAACCGCTGTCTATGTCTGCAGTTCATAAGGTCACAGACCTTCATAACTCTGAGGTGTGATGATTACATATATATTCAAAACTTGTGATTATTTAATAAGCATGTAGATTAGGTATTGTACATGGATAAATAGGTCTATACCGCACCATTTTGAAGAGGCATTTGACAACTGAATTTCTAATCTGACGGTGATCTTTTATTATAGATTGCCCTAAAAGATCAAGAAAATTCTCTTGAAACAACATCTAATGAGATTAACCTTGTGAAGGTCAGCAGTCTCCATAAAGATCCTGAGGACAGTCTTATTAGTCCTCATGATAACCGTGAACCAACCAGTCACCCTGATAAAGACATTCCAGGTAAGAAAGAATGCAAAGTTGTCTTCTCCAGCCAAGCTTGGCGCCACTATAACTAATATTTTTATACAGAATGATGTGAAGTGCTGGGAGGTGGTTACTGGAGACTCTTTATCAAGAAAGCTTACCTGTACTTCTCATTTTTCTCTCATAATGATGCATATATTTAATTTCCTCACACAGATCAAAGTATTGAGTCTCAGAAGGCTAGAAAAGATGTCCACTCTCATAACGACAAGGAACTTGACATTTTCATGCAGGTAGATAAAAAAGCACCTGTAATCTCACCATCAGTATCAACTGATGGGTCTGATAACATCTCAAGACCTGAGGACGTTAATCTCAAGACGAATCAACTGTCAAAGTTGTGTGATGAAACAAAAACGGGTGTCAGTGAAAGTGAGCCAGTCTGCAACGCAGTTGATAAAGGATGCCCCTCAAACCCAGCCCAAAGTGACACAGACAGTCATCTCGCTGAGCTATCAGGGCCTGAAACCAGGTCTGTTTATGCCGTAGACTGCGACCCTTTGGCTTTGGAACCGAAAGATAGACGCTGGAGCAGAATCTGTGTATTTCTAAAGTGACTGAATCCCAGACATCAGATAAACACATGGACAGCCAGGGATATGCTACATCTCTGTCCAAAGAATTCAAATACCACCAGACTGCCGTACCTGAATTTCTCAACAGTGTTTCACAAAAGGAAATTCAAACAACTGCAGAGCAATTTCAGAAGAAAAAACTGCTAATTCAAATACACAAGACACAGTTGTCTTTTACGACAAACCGGACATTACAGAAGGTTGTATTGCCACCCAGCCAAGTTCATGCCACAGAACTGTACACGAGGAGCCTGAAACCCTTTCTGATAGTGCAAGTGCCACAACATCTTTGGATACACACCTTGATGAGTCCAAAGATCGGTTCTCACCACCTGAATTGATCTGTGAACCTTTGCAAAGCCTGGTTTCCCAAGCTGATCACTCGACTGAAACAAGCCTCTACAATGTGGTCAGTGGAGTGGAATCTAAACAGTTGCCTCTTGTTGATCAGACCACTTCAGCGACTGCAGTTGACACAGTGGAGGTCATATCAGAAAATAATGATCAAAAAGATGATGGGACTCTTTCACAGCCATTGAAAGCTCAACATATTGAGCTGGGTGTTTCTTCTGAAGAAGCCAAGATCACAAACCCAAATCAAGATCCTTCCTCTCCTAGGTCTACAACAGCAAATGGCCAATCAGAAGTTGACCAGAAGAGCATTTCAATGGTGGATACTTCATACGATTCTGAAAATAGAAGATATATGTCGTCCTTTGCATGGGACACATTTATGAAAGGGAAAAAGAAGCCACATCCAACACCCTCAAGAACTGAGCTGTGGTCCTCTGGATTTCATGAGCTTGTTTCTCCATTTTGTGCTCCCCTTTTTATGAAGGAGAAATTGGCAAAAAGAGGCATGTCTTGTAATGTTAATAGAGCTTGTTTAATAATAAGAATCAATATCTGATCACAATACATTTCAAATTCAAATATTGTTTTCACAGCCGTAATGAAGACTCCTGACAGATTGGAAACTCCAAGCAATCGTCCCTACCAAATGAACAAGGAGAGTCAAGGAGAGTGGAATGCAATCAAGCAGTCTTTTTCTGAAATGCTAACAGAGAAAGTAAGTTAACAAACACAGAAAAGAGAAGAATCTTGGGAGTCATCGCTGTAGCACACAGTGCCTAAAGACAACTTACATTCCCAGAAGGATTTCAGCATGGTGAAATGGCAGCATTTTTCTCCATTAAATGTTGATAGAAAACAGCAAGACAAAAGTCTCTGAGTATAAATCACTGAAATGCAGCCCAACTCCAAAGGGAGCTAAGATGCTAATATGGAATAAACCAGAGATCGTTTTGCAGCCTGTTGTTTTCAGTAACATGGATATATATCTGGTTTCAACTATGATTAATGCTGGACTACTCAAATGAAATCAATCAAAATGGATGGAAGTGAAGTTTTGCCTCCAAGAATCATAATTTGACCCAAAAGCAAAATAACATTTTTATTAAAGTATATTATTTAAATAAAATCAGGAAAAACTACTTTTTTTATGTGTTAATTTATTTGTGCTTGATGTGCTTGTTTTTTTCACTTTTCATTGCTATTAATACTTCCATCAGAATTAAATCAAGGTAGAGTGTCATGGCACTTTTATGACCCACTTTATTTTCCCGCAGGACAATCAAGTTCTTATCTCCTACAGCTCGACTCTGAGTGGCAGTCCAGTCTCTTCTTCTGTGGGTAATGGGCTGCGACAAGACTGCACTCCTACAGTTCCTCCTCCCAAACTCCAGAGCCTGGAGAAACAGACCCGGCCTATGGCATCTAGTTCCGAAGGAAAAGAGGAATGGAAACAATCTGACATAATGGCCCAAATTGCAAAAATAGAGGAATTTATGTCATCTGAAGGTTTAACGCCTCAAAAAAGACGCAAAATTGATTGATATGCATTAGAAAGGCATACGTTGGTAATGTTGTTATTGTACTCAAATGTGTTTGCTTAGATATATTTCTTACTCTCAATCTGAGTAAATATGATATTTGTGTTAATTGTTAATATAATTCCAAATATTTATACTGAATAAATGTTCATTATTTCAAGCAGCTTTATTTTCTTGCAGACTTTCTTAAAGGTTCAGGTGTTTGCATCAGTTGCATCATGTTAACCTATCGTTAAACAAGGTAAGTGTTACACATAAAACCTGTTAATTACGCTGCACAAGCTAATTAACACTCATTATTCTCATGCTCATTCCTCAGAGGGCATTTAATGACCAAACATTGCTAATTTACATTTGGGTACACAAACTGTGGCCAACTATAACTTGCGATAATTAAAATACACAAGTAAGAAGAATCAATTAGCACATATCAAGCCAAATTAACAAATGCAAATGAGTCTCCCATTAAGTTTATGTCCTTGGTAAATAGGCTGTGGGGACCGTGTGGACACATGTTAGGGCAATAAGATGGCAAAATATAAAGTGTTGCATATGATGACACTGAACAATGAAAGTGGATACTTTTAGGTTTTCAAAGCAAGGTTTTTAATTACTAAAAAAATATAACAATAGATATCATCTGCAGAGTTAATTATTATAATTTTTTATCTTACCACATTAAACTGGTTTATTCTATTATGCTACTTATACTAGCCCATGCAGTAATATTTAATAAGATATATTTTAGGAAAATAAACTAGATGAGTTTCCATCTCAAATTAAGCACATTAAAGAGCCTCACAAAAACAGTTTGCCTAGCACTAAAATCATCCAGCAGAAAGCAAATGCGCACCTCTTGATGAAAGCACAAGGTCCCTCTGAGGTTCACCTTAATACACTTACTCATTATTAATATGTCAAAATGTTAATGTCCTCGTAAAGAAATCTTATGCATTTCAGCCACTGTGCCAGCAGTACTGACCCTTATCCTTAGAGGGAGTGGGCAATATGGAGAGCGTAATTTTAATACACACACTGGATTATGAAGTGGCAGTCCTTTGAAACAGTCAATTACACTTGAGCGCGGGAGGGCCCTAGTGTTAATTACTAGTCGGTTTTATATAGTGTGTAAATACAGAGCCTGCTGACATTCACATTCCATCACCATGTCCTGACTGCCACAGCAAATTAGCCTGACCCGTCTGTATGCGCACTGCTAGGCCGCTGCATGTTCGTTTAACTTTAGAATAACATTCAGTGCAAACAAGCTCACTTCTGTTTATAGGGGTTGCTGTTGCTACATGCTTAGGCCATTGTGCTTTGCTTAATTTCTGCACCTTGATTTAGAAATGATAAATGAATAAATGGTATACCGGGTCCAGTACCTCTTAATAATCTTCCATTTCTGAACATTCCATTAACTTTTTTTTGTTGTTGTTGTACTTTTAAGGAATAAAATTTTGGCAAAAAAATAAATTCCATTGCCAGATGATGAGAGAATTTCAATAGTTACATTTAAAACAATTCTTGCTAAAGGCATGTTTACACAAAATTTGTTTAAGTACAATCAACTTGGTTGTTAGTTTCAACTTAAATTACATTAAACTGACTTAAAAAATTAAAATGAAAAACAAGTCAGTAACTACCCTGATTTACGTATCACAGTTTTACGGTGCATACACTCTAAAAAATGCTGGGTTGTTTTAACCCAATGTTGGGTCAAGTATGGACTAACCCTGGAATTGGGTTGTTTTAACCCAGCGATTGGGTTAATTGTTTGCTTAGGTTAGGCTGGGTTAGTCAATATTTGACCTAACATTGAGTTGTTTTTACCCAGTTTATTATTTTTAGAGTGTATGTTTAAAATTATATTTCACTAAAAAGAACTGATTCATTAGAATCATTCATTCAGAGGTTGAACCAGCTCTTAAGAATCCTTCATTTGGGAATCGGAGTACACTGGTTGTACTGTATGATTTTGATTCACCCTAATGAACGAAATCATTATAATTATTTGTTTGGGAATCGGACTAAACTGGTTACACTTTGTTTAATTCACTAAAAAAGAACTGACACATTAGAATCAATAATTCACGAGTCATCCTTTGATTCATTATAATCACTTGTTGTCTAAATTGTCCTGCCACAATTTCCTCTTTCTAGAGGAATTACGTTAGGGTTTTTAAAGCCCTATAGGTGACCAAAGCGTGCACCAAACCAGGCACGTGTATGAATAATTCCATTAACGTCATTTTGCAACCCCAAGACCTTCCTTTAAAAAAAAAGTTAGTGCAGTCTTGTTCTCCCTCTATAGCTGTGAATCACCTACACTCTGGCCTTCTCATTTTACCTCACATTGAGAGACGAGAAGATAATCCCCGCCTGCCCACTACTGTCAAAGGTCAGCAGAGTTTAAAGTTCACCATTCACATCATTTATATGGCCTTAAATTAGCCCAAACCCAAAGTTCTGACTGTTCCTCTCTCTTTCAACCAGTTGTTAATCTTCTCGTCGTAATACGAATCCAATGAGAAATAGGAATGCTCAGCGGACGGCTGTTTTGATTGAATTATACCCCTCAAGGACCACCATGGCAGGCCCATACGCTTTTAATTCTGAAGAGATGAGAAGAGATCACATGGGTACACGGTACTCCCCATACGTGGAGTATGTTATCCCCACCTATATATCTGTTCAGACGGCAATGTGCACATCTTAAAGGATGAGCCATTTCGGCTGTGATGGGTGGGGGGCGATCAGGAGCCCTATCTTAACCCACATGCCGTCTTGCATTAGCCATGTCCCTATTGAGGTGTCAGCCCATAAGTCTTACTCAGTGGGATGTCACAGCCAGATGATGGAGAGCGCTTCTTCACTCCAGGGAATCTTGTAAAACTTGCATGCCCTCAGTCTCTACTCCCAGTCCGGCCTCCTCCTCGACACGGCCTCCCCTCGTGCTAAATCAGAACTAGTGAATGACACACTGAGATCCATTAAGCAACAAATGTATTTAGTTACTAACTTTTAAAGGGTATTGCAAGGGTCTTCGTGGTTGAAGTACTACACTAAAAGTTATGAGGTTGTTAAGTTTATCAGTTTTTTTTCTCGCAGTCAAGTTAGTAGGAGTAGTAGGTAAAACTAAAAAGAAAGATTTTAGACTTTATAAAAAATTTTAAGTACTTTTGACAAAGACTTTGACTGTCTGTCAAAAATGACGGATTTTTTTTTTCTTTCAATGAAATTAATGTACTATAATTTAGCTTGATAATATTTTTTATTTAATATTTTGTTATTTAGGTGATTTTATGGTACTAAATTATATTTATGCTGTAGTTATAATTCATTTATTCACTTTTTGAGCATGGCCCTGAAAATGAAATTTCCAACTTAAACTGTCGTAAATCTTGAATGATTTGGACCCAAGTTGGGTCTCTTTTTAAAGATCAATGTAAAAAGTGAACTTTTAAAAAAGTGACAGAATTTAACGTTTATTGTTTGCACAAATGCACAAAAATACTATTTTCAATTTTTATATGAAATATATATTTTCAAAAACTGTAAGAAAATCAAAGCCATAAATCTAAACAAGTTGTGTTCCAAATTTGAGCTTGATACATGAATAAAATGAAGATTTTGTTTGCAGAAGATGAAATTTAGATTAAATTCGTCTCCCATTAATTTCAAATGCAGTTATTTTTGACCGCGAGGAGTATGTGTGTCTATTTTTTCAGGACCATTTAACCTTTTTGAATCATGTCCATTATTTTTTTGTTTTGTTTTGTTTACATAGCAAGTGCCAAAACCTTTGCCAAGTTTTGTACCATTCTGATGAAGTACAAAAAAAAAAAAAAAAAAAAAAAAAGAAGGTTAGTATCATTTGATATCCAAACTTTAAAATTGGGGAATAAGTTTGATCTGCCAGATTTTTTTTCATGTTTTTAATCAAAAATACTGTAATATTGTGACATATTGTTACAATTTAAAATAACTGCTTTCTATTTTAAAATATTAATTTATTCCTGTGATGGTAAAGCTGAATTTTCAGCATCATTACTGCAGTTTTCAGTGTCACATGATCTTCGAGAAATCATTCCAATATACTAATTTGGTTTAAAAAAGTTTAAAAAACATTTATTTGTCAACATTTAATGGCTTACAGCTTCAGGCTTTTTTTTCCAGACTCATTTTGCTTTTGATATTTTAAGTGGCTCATTGTTTCCGTAACCCAGAGAGAAAATAGATACGGATACCTCCCCCTCAGTGAGGGTTCCAATGATGTGCACCATTACGTTCAGTCAGCGACCCATAACTGCTCCTCAGTGATGAGCTTAGCTTCTCAATTGCTCTCTCTCTCTCTCTCTCTCTCTCTCTCTCTCTCTCTCTCTCTCTCTCTCTCTCTCTGACATATACTGTATAAGACATGAATGGCATATACTGTTTTATAAAACAGCCTTTCATTTTTCACAGCCGTTTTAATGATGGTACAGTTTATAAAATGATGTTTCATTGGTGAGTGGTTATAATCTAGGGAACAACCCTAAGAGACATTGTCGATTGCCTATTAATTTATTAGAAGTCTAACAATATATTCACATTTTTACATGGACCTCAGATTTGTCTGAGCTCAGTGTTCATGTTTGCGTGGCAGCTCCTTTGTCAAATAATACGAACCGATTTGTTCCCAAAGAAATCTTTTTTGGTATTTGGCATTCCATGGATCTTGTTTACTTTTCTAATAACCAAGCTCCCCCTCAAAGACAAAAAAAAGGCATATATGAAGGAGTGATTTTTGCGTCTATGTTTTTTAACTGACTGATTTTAGCACAATATAATCTGTAAATCAGTGTGTCAGATTTTCAGCGGGAAATAGAGATGTGTATTTATCCCCTACTGCTAGATTAATGACCACTGGTGCAACCTTACGACCTGTCAGATTACAGGAAAAATGAGCTCAGAGGTCATTAGATTCAGATCAGTTCCATTCTGCCTTATTGGTGCCACTGGCTCCAATTTTAGATCATTCCTAAACAAAATCGGAAGCCACAAGTGGACTTTCTTTTTTTGGTTATCACCCATATTACTTTTACAAATATATTTTACGACTTCCTCGAATCCAGACTGTGTTTCTGGACTGCAGTGAGGACGTTCACCTTTCACATGCTCTTTAACTAAGTAAACAGTTGATGCTTCATTCAAGCTATAGACTTTTAATAAAGAGTGTATTCATCCAAATGTGTTTTGTTGAAGGTAATGGCTAATGAGTTCTTATGCAACCGTCAGAAACACGTTACGGTTGCATCATTAATTATCAAATGAGGAATGCACAGGCCTTTTCATCTTAATCTAGAAAGCAAGGGCCACAGCAGGAATTCAGATGATTTAGCTGGCTTTGACTTAATCAGTCTTAGAAGCATTACAATGGCAGTGCACAATGATGGATCACTTTCTGGTCCCTGAGGAGTGTTTATATAGTGTGCTTTCACTGACTTGCTCACCCTGCTGACCGGCTAAGAAAAAACGGATATGTTGGTTAGATTTGAGGGGTTTCTTATGGAAGTCCGTGTCTGCCTCAGAGTAAAAAAAAAACAAGACAAAAAGGTAATTGTGCGATTGAATTTTAAAATAAGAAATAAATTCACATTGTGCGATATAAAGCTACAACTATGAGATAAAGTCTTAATTGCAAAATAAAAAAGTTACAATTGTGAGATAGTCACAACTGCGAAATATAATGTCAAATTGTGAGTTACAAAGTTTACAATTGTGAGATCTAAAGACAATTTTCAGATGAAAAGTGGCAATTGCGAGATTAAAAATCACAATTATGAGAAAAGAAGCAATTATGAGAGTCACAATTGTTTCAAGTGAAATCACAATTGTGAGTTCAAAAGACAAAATTTTGAGATATAAAGCACAATTGTCACAACAACGAGATATATCGTCAAAAAGTCGCAATTCCGAGAAAAGTCTCAACTGAGATAATCATAACTGCAAGATGTCAAATTTGAGAGAGTCACAACTGTAAGATATAATGTCAAATTTTAAGTAAAGACGCAATTCTGAGAAAAGTCGCAACTGAGATGCAAATGTTGAGTTATAAAGTTGCAATACTGAGAAAAGAAGTTGCAATTGTAAGATATAATAATAACATTAAGATATGTAAAATTGTGAGTTATAAAGTAGCAATTATGAGAAAGTCACAGGTGATACAAGTAAAGTCAGAACTGTGAGATCTAAAAGCACAATTTTGAGATAAAAAGTCACAATTGCGAGATTATAAGAAACGCATTTGAATCGGCATAGTTGCAGTTGCCTTTTGAGAGTGCAGTTGTAGGATAAAAAAAAAAAACGGTGATTTTGTTTTTATTTACTCTAATTTTTAGAGTAGTTTCTAGGTCCTTGAATGTATTTTTAATGTACTTGTTTTTTATTACGATTGCCACAACAAAGCAATGTCATGAAAAAACAACTAATTTAAATCAAAATTTGTAAATGGTTTAAATAATTTCAGTTATTAATAGCATTCATCATGCACAAAATATCTGAAGAACTGCTAAGCGTGATCTAACACATTATCTGTTGTTAAAAATGTTGATGTTTTTATTGCTAATTGGAGTGAAAGTCTTCAGCAAAATGATAACATTGAGAACAGTCTTCCCTGCGGAAAGCCCCTTATCCTGACCAGCCCATGAACCCGTACGCAGTCAGAGACATCTCTCTTCAAGTAACTGTACTCTTGTAAGTTTGTTGCCAAATGATCTGGCATGAAAGGATTTGCTAGCGTCTTCATGCCAAACTAGCATTTTTAATTGCTGAACCATAAAAATGGTCTTACGTGTTGTGGACTTCAAGATACAGAACAGAATGTCTCCTCAAATAACGCTTAGACAGTAGCATGCCTTACCACAGAAAACAACCAGTACACAAACAAGCTATGGAACGATGTTACTATCTAGCTGAGTCATGGATCCAAAAACATCACAACGGTGACCGCATGCCAAACAAGATCCTGTATCTGCACCCACAACAACCTTGTTTCCTTGGTGCGCTTGTGAATTTTATCAAACCAATCCGCCCTCAGCATTTATTATTTCAAGATCTGATCCCTTTTCTGCAACAACGTTGACTTGTTGCTCAGTTCAGCACTCATGATCTGGCTCAAGATAAGCACTTCATGGTGATTTGTAGATGTGGTATTCGATTCCTACTAAACTGATGCCGTGGCGCTCAAACATAGAGATACTATCTTTGAAGAAACGTCCCGACATAATTTCTCCTCTCTCCTGGAGCCCCGCCAGCCTCTGTAAAGTTTTCTCTCCCCATAAACTTAAGTGGAGACTGAAAAATTTCATCTCCAGAGATTGATAGTGTGTGCTTAGGATATAGACCTCTCAGCTTTTATTAAACAAGGAGCCCTTTCTCCATAAGTGTTCCATTGTGTGCTATTTGTAGAGCGAAAGCCTTCACGATGTCTCCCATCCAAAACTATCACCCTGCGTTTAGAACAATAGTATGTATAGCACATAATGTATAAGAGCAATATATAACAACGCTTTGACAGGATGATGTTTAAGTCAGAGGGGTTCGTGCATTTGTTAAAGCCCCTTCGGAGTTCTAATGAATTTAAATGTTTGATGTTTTTCTTTTCTCTTTCCACATGTTCAAAGTTGTTCCAGCGTGAGCATACCAAAATGAATTAATTAATGGCCTTGCAGCTGGCGGTACCACTCTGTCTGATACCCTCTCTGTGTTTAGGTAACATTGGACGCTTTCCCGTATCTGTTTAAATGCTGAATATCTCTGCGTTTGGGTTTTTTAAAGGCAAGCCAGTGTGTTTTAAATACCTCAGCGGATCTCAGACGATTCTCAGCCTTTGCCTTATCGGCAGTTCACCACAAATCCACAACAACCTGCAGGATATTTTAATAGCATATTCTAATGCCTCAGGCCTTGTGTAACACCAACAACCCAGCTAACAGGAAACAGGAAACATTCTCAGAACGTTCTAGCAAGGTTATCTCAAAGTTATGAACAAATGTTCTTCCAGTAACCTTAATAGAATGTCCGTTATCAGTTATCTGGTCTTCAATGATGTTCTCAAAATGTTTGCAATGTTTCTGTTGATATGAAAAAGCATATCACATCATAACTTAATGGAAACGTTAGCACAACGTTCTTAGGATATATTTTTATTAGCATGATTTTTTTAGCAAGATATTAGGATTTATTTTCATGATATGCGGAATCGCTTGACATTTAAAAAGAACCATATTGAGCTGTAATTGGTCCAGGCCAGATTTACTAACAGTTTACGCCAGTGCAAACCCTCTTTTGGCGTTAAAAAATGACTGTTAGGATTTACTAAAGACACGTAGTGAAAGATTAGCGCTGAAAAGGTGTGGACAGGGTTATTTTTGCGCCTGGTCTTATTGGATATGCATTTGCTTCCCTTTCAGATGCAAAATTTATGGGAGGAGAGTATTTAAATGAATCATTTAATAAGGTTTGCGGTCGTCAATTTACTGGTGTTTGCGCCATTATTTACCACCCAAAAAAAAGCACGTCTTAAACCAGATGCTAACAGATACATTGCGTTGGTCAGTATGGAAATGATCCGGCTGCGTCTGTGTTTAATTTGCGCGTCGTCAGTAGATCATGCGCAGAACTTTCCACTTCCATTGGCACTTTTGTGGAATTGCGCTCTCACGCTAATTTGTTTAGTCAATCTGGCCCCTAGTGACTTCAGTTCAATGCCACTTTTCTATTTATGTCCATTATATAGCGCAGAAAATTATTTGGATTTGTCCCTCAATTAACAGGACACGTCACTCGGCGGCCATTTTAAAGCTATTTCCAGTTAGCTCCTATCCACTTGAATGTGAAAAAGTCTGGAATGTCTGTAACTGTTTGTCGAAATTATGTTTCGTAACATTTCAAATCAGGAATTAAAATCCCACAACAACGGAATCATATATTGCACTTTGGGAGGTGAGATTTTTTTTAATGCCGGTCAAACAAATGCGCATGAAATGTGAAAAATATTTTTCTGAAGTGGGAAATATAATAAAGATTATTGGAGTGTTTTACAAAAAAAAAAAAAAATTTCAGTCTTCCAACTTCAAAATTTCACATTCAGTGGTTTTAAAATGATACATTTGACAGTCTTATTGTTTTGAAAGCTTTAATTTATTGGATAAAAACCTCTTTTTTTAGCTTTAAATATCTGAATCGATCAGCTGATATGAACTTTTTGTTATGCAAATTCTACATAATTTAATGTAAATGGTGCTTATGGTCTTGTCTCGTGTTAAAACATATCTTCCGGCAATACTTTTAAAATAGTCTGTTTTAATGAATACTGCTTAACCCAGCGTACTTCCACTGAAACTTTATTTTTTGTGATAATCTACCACAAATAGAATTGTATTGAACCCGGGACTCCTTGAGCCACCTGTGCTTTTGGTACTTTGCACGTGGCATTTGGGTCAGCTGACCGCACTGTTTTGAATGGTATCAGCAGATAAAGGCCATGGGAGTGACGGAGGCCTCTTTTTTTGCCACCAGACAAAAACGCTCTTCATTTCCCCCCTCAATATCAGTGACTTTACTATCCTCCCTGTCTGTGTTGGACACACTATGTGTATCAAAAGGAATTTCTAACATCGGACACAATGACCAATCTCTTTGAACCTGAGAATATTTGTGAGTGTGAGAAAGAGAGAAAAACAGCATGAACAGTGGGGCATTGTTTTGAAGCAGACATTTGTGAGATCCAAAGATGTAACGTTGCATTTCGCCGAAGCCTCCTGCTGATAAGGACGACGATGATTCATTTCAGCACACATCTGTGGCTAACAGAGCTTTTATTTATTTGACAAAGATAGCGTGTTCTGTGTCAGCGTTGACATCCGTTACATTGGTCGTCCATGGTCTTCAGACCTGTCCGTTTCATTACTTATGACTTTAATCACAAGTCTTCTCATGTTTACAATAAATCGCCGCTTCAAGTGGAATCTGTTAGCTCAAGACTCCACAAGCATACTCAAACTTTGGTGTCCTTTGTCATGGGTGAGCAGTAACATTTCTCATTTCCTTTAAATGCTCTCAGAGGACTACAAGAGAGATTCATCAAACGAGTGGAAATCATCTGGGGCTATCAATTAGTCTGCTGTACAAATGAAGTCGGTAGAGGTTCTACCTTGAAGTCAGATCTCTTTGATGCAATAGCGAGCTTTGGAAAAACAAAATATTTTCAGGGTCACTTGGACCGCGGTGTTTTTCTTGAGCCTGTGGAGCACTTGGGTAAAAGTCGGCTAGGTTTTATTTTAAGATAATTTGTTGTTTGTTAAGTGGAAAAATGCATTTGAATGGCCAGGGGAGCCATTCTTTTTCTTCGCTGTTGTTTCAGAAATGCGGCATTAGACATCTACAGAATTTCTCCGACCCCTCAGGGAGCACAGAAAAACCTATGCTCATTTTTTTCGCAGCAGAAATAGCAAAGAGTGGGTGTTGTGTGTGTGAACAAGGAGTTCAACAAAGAAGATGGAGGTGAGACCTAGTGCTAACTAAAACTCATTATTTTCTCAGTATAGTGCTGCATTCGGCCTAATTGGAAGCCGAACATATTTACATTTTTCATCTAGCTTGTGTGTCACTCAGGTATTCTCTCACCATTTACGTTTCAACAACATGTTAGTGCCAAGAACACAGCCTACAGTCATTTGAACTATCATTGAGTACAGAAAGATTAATGCAGTAAAAGTATTTTACTACAGTAATAGTACAAGTATGTCCGAGGCACACAGTTTATGACTTGAGCTCAATTTAAGATGCAACCGGATGCAGAGACCAATTGACACATGAATCAGTTAATGCGATCTATGTGAACCGATTCAAAAGCATCAGTTTGAAAGAATAACTCGCTCACTATTGCGTTCTGACACAAGCCTTGATTGCTTTACTTCAGAATAATGAGGGGCGATGTGTTTATATGGAATGTTAGTTTAAATGACTTAAATATCCAAATTGATTGTACTTAAAAATGTTTAGATAGATAGATAGATAGATAGATAGATAGATAGATAGATAGATAGATAGATAGATAGATAGATAGATAGATAGATAGATAGATAGATAGATAGATAGATATAACAATAGATTAAACGATATATTAAACAATATAGATAGATAGGTAGATTGATAGATAGATAGATAGATAGATAGATAGATAGATAGATAGATAGATAGATAGATAGATAGATAGATAGATAGATAGATAGATAGATAGATAGATAGATAGATAGATAGATAGATAGATAGATAGATAGATAGATAGATAGATAGATAGATAGATAGATAGCACAAGTCATTTGGAAGGATGAGTACTAGATTGGTAACTTCCATCTACCCTTTACTTTGGATCTCTGCCTCTTGGTGCTGCCAAAGAGCTAGTTTAATCCAAGCCCTTATTCCAAAGCGCTTCAGCTTGATGACAAGATAAAGGACTTTGACACAGTGACTTCTGCTGACATGACAGACTTTTTCTTTTCCTCTCTCTCCTCTTCCCTGAGTTGAAGAGTTGAATCCTGGGTCAGCAGCTTTCAGCAGAACGCCAGACTACAATTCCAGATGGTGAAGTAGGACCAGATCTCAGCTCATCAATTTAATGAGAACTGCCTCTGCTTAGCCACGTCCTGCTCCTTGGCCAAACGCTTCCGGCTACGCCAAGGCCTAAACGTTTGACAAATAAAGACGGATCTTGGTTAATTGTTTAAGGGATGGCCTTAGTGTACGAAAGTGGCAGCTTAATGTGATGCACATCCAGCAGTTTTCGTGACCTTTTGATAGCTTCTGAGATCATAGTGAGTAAATGTCACCTTTTCAGACTCGTTTAAAGACTCTTTTCAGACACTAAAGTGGAGGAACTGATTGTTTATATTTAATAAAGCAATTAATTGATTCTGTGATAGTCTAAATGATTACTTTGAGTGTTCTTTTCTTTTCCCCACAGTGTAAAATGTATAGCAACAATGACTCGTGACACAAGATTTGTGATATGGTGTTTTTGGTAATGTTTGTGTGTAACTGTTACTATGAAAGCAAATCGGCTGGCAAGATGAGAAGCAGAAAAGATCAACTTTAAAGTCTTCATACATCAAAACAAAAGAAACTTTCAAGGACGCTAACAACTGCCCCTGTGATAACTCAAACCAGCTAACATTTTAACCAAAGAATCAAATATTTCTATAAAGTGAACAACAGCCTCAAAAACACCTCTTATCACAATTCATTTTTAATTCAAAGAAACATTTTTAATACCTACAAAAATCCCCATTTGCCATAATTTAATCTAATTGCAAATGAAGGCCTACATTTTTCAAATTATCCACTACATTCTAAAGCATAATATCTTATTTTATTAAATTAAATTCAAAATGAAGAAATCGAGACGCGATATAGGCTATCTTTATCCCAAATCTTTTTGTTGAACCTATTGAATCGGTTAAATAGCACTGATGATGATTCATTGACTTATATGATGGCTGTTCACGAGTCAGCAATTCTGTGATTCAAATTCAGACCTCAGGATTTCATGTAGGCACGAAAAGCAAGTTACTTAATGCTCAAACCTCTATATCCTCTGTTCTATCTGTCTCTAGCATATGTCAATGTATTTTGATCCATATAAAATTGTAAAAAACAATAAATATGGGCCACTTAGGCTACATTCATAAAAATAAGTACTTTGTACTTAAATGAGTTATAACAGGGTTACATAATGATACTTAAATATATAGGTCTAATTTGCAGGTGCATACACTTTTACTGGAATAATACAGTATTAAGCCATCAACATTGTCAGTTAACTTGAAGCTGCAGTCCGTATGTTCTGCCTCTTTGTCGCCATCTTTGTTTGAAACTGGCAATTGCAGTTATTTGCGGAATTATCGTCTTTACGTGTGTTGTGCAGGCATGGCTCCTCAGATAAACCTGTTTTTGAGGAGTAGTGTGGCTGTCAGTCACCGCACTGGTGTGGATACTGCACTTCGGAATCATATAAGTTATGCCTTATACATATGACCAAAATGAGAACTTTCACCGGAAAATGTCATCTGAACAAGTAAGTAGCCTAACTGGCGCTTTTGTTCTGACCGACTGAGGAAAAACAAACAAACATTACAATAAATCGCGTTAGCAACCGTGATTAAATTTAACATCGCTTAGTTTTTACATCAAACCATGCAAATTATTATTGTTGTTATACTTTTCGTATTGTTAATGTTAAAAACATCAAGACTGCGTGACTACGGGCATTTAGTGTGTATAGCATCTGTAGCCTATATTTCAATTTCTGTACAGTAATCTTATGCTTTTGTCTACGGGTGAATCAACAGTTGTCACTGATGATTGTCATTTGGACCTTACAATCCGCCTTCAAAATGATAAATTCAATTATGCCAGCTGCAGTGAGAAAAGGCTATAAATGATCTGCCATCTGCAGCATCCTCACACGCGATAGCAGGACTCCATACAGACGTGTCGGCGCCATGCTCAAATTTCCCGCGCAAAGCTACCACTCAAATTATAACACATTATTAGCCTACGAGCTTACCATTGTGAAGCAGGCTAAGGTAAGGAGATCTTTTTAAACACTGCTGGTAATGTAGCTACTTTCTCAAAAATTGATTTTGGATTTTTTTAACCAAAAGAAGTTACGGATTGCAGCTTTAATTTCTTGTTATTTTACTACAGGTTCACTGATAACCAGTATTTTACAATAATTAGCTATACATAATTGTCACACTCATTCATAATACGTTGTTATATTGTTTCATCTTGGCCCATAAAAGTGTCTGGGTGCCTGGGGTGTGTTGTCTCACCATATTTTTCGAACCACTGTGGAACTAAAATCTTCGTCATTGTCTATTACTGTTATTGCAAGTATTCTGCAAATGGTTATGAATGTCCATGGGCTCTGGTTAAAAGTTAAAGCTAAGAATTGACTAAGTGCTAACAATATAATACAGGATTCGTTTGTTTTCACATCTCCAACCTGATGGAATATGAGGACTTCCAGATGAGGTCCATCTCAGGCTGGAGATGTGGACTTCAGTAGTATTACTCTTCTCCAGACAGTGAGCCAGAGGTTAAGCAGGAACTCAGCCCTCGCTGAGGGAGTGTGTGTAGGGGTGTGTGTAAGTCCTCTCTTCCTCACGGCAGATTGTGCAGTGTTATAATTGACTCGTCCCTCCTCATGTCTTCATCGCAACATCACGTATTATTCATCGGCCTTTCATCGTCCTGCACTTGATGGTCACAAATTGTGAGACAAAACAGTTTCATTGGGACATTACGCGCTTGAGTTTTTCCTGCGTGGAATGTTCTTTCTGATTCGATAATTCAAACGCGCTTTTTTGCTTTTCATAACAACCGACGGATTAAATGTAAAACGAGAAAATTCGAACAAACTTATTTATTTATTATAAAAGAACGTTAGTCATTCCGTTTTTATTTGACTGTAAAATTATTTTACAGTTCATGTGAACGTGAGCACCTGCAGATTAGTGTAGCCTATCCTTCGATGATATTTTATCTAAACAAAATTCGTCCTGCACTTAAACAGTTCTTATGGATCATAACGATTTTGTGTGTTTCTTGCTAGCAGTTAGAAACATCATGAAGCAAGTTTCATTTAATTTTTTAATGCTTTCGGTTTATAAATAGCCTAGGTTTTAAGAATCATATGCTTAAATAAGTCGAATAATAAGTTTATTATTTTAATTAAAGTAGTAAAATAAAAAAATAAAAACAGGAATATTAATAATTAAAAAGAAATTTAAAAATAGAAACAAGACAATATTCTGTAATCTGTAGGCTATAGCGAGACTATTTTCGTTAGCCTACATTTTGTCTTTTCATTGCTGCTATATTAGGCTAAGCCTAAGCTATTTTTAAAATGTATATTTTTATTTAAAAGGAAACCAGTTGTGATACCTTCCATAAAATTGTTAATAAACTATTTTTTTATTTTTGGGGAAAATGGCTGATACGACCACTTGGGTAGTAGGCCTAGCATATATGTAAAAATCATATCAAATACAAAAATAATTGATTGGGCATTTATGATGATGATGATTATTAGTCTATTGTTATTATTATCGTTTGACTGTTGTTTCATCCTCGTTTAAATGTTTTAATAAAAATATTTTTTTCTGAGTCAATGATCTAAGGTTTTTCCCTCTGCCATAAATTAAATAACGTCAAAAAACAATTACACGCCGTTTAATAATTAACCATTTCCATTCTCATAAAGATATTGTTACAACAATCCACTTATAAAGTAATCTTTATAAATGTGCCTTCCATTGCATTATTTTTACGCCTATTATGTTCTAAAGTCGTCTTAAATTATAAAAAGGGCAGACGCATTTGTATAATGCATATAAGGCCGTCTGAGCGCGCGCGAAAAAAAACATTAAGTTTGATGGATGTTAATGATAAAGCGCTAGCTTGCGCGCGGTCATTATGACCCTGTAAGGTCACGCGCCTCAAAATGTGGTCTTGAAACCAAATTAAAGACTATTTAACCGAAGCATACAGTTAGAACACTAATTAAAACGAAAGGCCTGCCCCTTCACAAACCAAATCAATTTCTAAATTCCAATTGAAAATAGATTTGAAATGTATTCCACCTCTTAAATGTCCTTCAGATTTGTATATCACTTCAAGATATTATTGTGCCTGCTCAAAGTGCATTTATTAACAGTTTCATAGTGTCTGCTAAAATGTGTTTCAAAGCTCATAAAAAGCCAGTCTCTGAATCATTGTTATCCATCCATCCAGTCCACTCCCACAAACACACACACACACACACACACACACACACACACACACACACACACACACACACACACACACACACACACACACACACACACACACACACACACACACACACACACACACACACACACACACACACACACACACACAGAGTTTATTGAGACTCCCTGCGTGCTGTATGAGTATACAGGGAGGAGTATTGTACAGGGAGAAGTAAATGAATGAAGTGTTACACTCATCTTTCCTCACTAGCTCTGGCTCCTCCTCCTCCTCCCGACTCCTTGGAGTGGCTCTGTATGTGAGCTCCTAGGCCTCCAAAGAAAACAGACACGCAAGAAAGGAGGAACCTCTCTTCTGCTCTCCTCACTCCATTCACAGAGCCTACGAGAACTTGCCCCTGCTGGGACCTCCCAACTGAGCCCCCGTTTTCTTTTCTCCCATTGTGACATGGACTATTCTGGTTGAAAACGACAGCCGTTTTTAGAGAAGAGCACTTTTTGCTGGCCGTGACCCAACTTGACTTAGCGATGACACCTTGACTTTGGATTTTAGCATCGAACCGAACTCAAACCAGATCCTCGTCGGACCTCGTCTCTCCGCTCAGGTGTTTTGTAAGTACCCCGAAAATGGGTTCTGATGTACGTGACCTCAACACTCTACTCCCTCCCGTGCCCGCGTTGCCTGGAGGGAACGGCAACTGCGCCCTGCCCGTGAGCAGCACCCCGCAGTGGGCTCCTATGCTGGACTTTCACACCGGCGCGCCCTACAGCTCGCTGGCACCGCACTCCTTCATCAAGCAGGAGCCCAGCTGGGGCACGGCTGACCCCCACGAAGACCCTCACTGCGGGCTGAGTGCCTTCACCGTGCACTTCTCTGGACAGTTCACTGGCACTGGGGCCTGCAGGTGCAGCCTTGGTCCCCTGCACCCAGCCAGCCCCACCCACCCAGCCCAGGATGTTCAGCAATGGCCCTTACCTGTCCAACTGCATGGACAGCCAGCCCAGCTCCAGGAATCAGGGTGAGAAACTCCTTTAATGCAACTAGTTCTGTTCAGGGTCCTCACATTGTTCCTGAACTGTTTGAGTGAGTTAAGCCACAATTTGTCAATAGACATACACAGTTTTTATTAATTATTAAGGGCACAAATCATCACATTTTACTGGTATGGCACCTATAACTTAGGCTATTTTATTTTAAATTCTATTTCAGTCATTTAGTTTAAATACTGTCTGCTTCAATATACATTTAATCGATTGCTAAATACATAATGTGCACTTTTTTGCAACTTTAGTTGAAATATTATAATGTATTGAAATTGGCCTAAAGTATAAACAATAAGTATGAATTTTACTGGTATGAGGCCTATATTTTGTCATTCAGTTTAAATGAGGTCTACTTAATATATGAATTAAATTACATAAAGCTTGTAAAAAAAGCTTTAGCTTTAAATGTGCACTTTTTTGAAAAACAAAAGTACTTTATTTTTTAGTTGGGATCTTATCAGTTCCCTTTCATAACATGTTGAAATTGGCCTAAAAGTCAATATGTATAAACAATCCAATTCATTATTAAGGACAAGAAACACTGTGTTTTATTAGTTTAGTTTATTAATTTATTAGTATTTTATTCTTTATATGAAAAACAATGCTTTATGAAAATGTCATCAACTTCTGTGACAAATTAAACAATATATGCCATCAAAATTAGTCAAACATAATTAGTGGTGGGCATAGATTAATCTAGATTCATCTCATCCAAAAAAAAGTTTGTGTTTACATAATATATGTCTGTGTTCTGTGTATAATTATTATGTATATATACATACACACACATGCATGTATATATTTAAGAAAAATATGTTATATTCATATATAAAATAATTATATTTATATATAAGATAAATTATATAAATATATATAGTATCTACATAAAAATATGTCTTAAATATATACATGCATGTGTGTGTATTTATATATACATAATAATTATACACAGAACACAGACATTTATTATGTAAACACAAACTTTTATTTTGGATGAGATTAATCACGATTAATCTATGCCCACCACTAAAAATAAAACAGTTTGTCATATATTTTATAAAACATCTTTTGTAAAATTTAAGTTTTTTTTTTAAATGTAAGGAATGAGCACAATTTGTATAACTTTATGAAGAGTGTAGTTTGTCAGGATGTGAGCTTGTTTTAAGTGAGTAAATGCATTCTGTGATTTATCCATCACCAGGGCCATCACCTCACACATATTTGTCTGCCTTGAGTAATTACGTATCTCAATGCTCCTGTATTTGGCTAAACAGTTCCCAGTTATTTTACAGATATGCTCCAAACACCTCATCACGCAGGCGTTTAATGCATGCTGGGTCATTGCTGTGTCAGCGTGTAATAGACTTTAGGTTACTGGCTTGGGGTTTCAACTTATGGGATAATATCATTTTGCAGTTAGACAAGAAAAATATTTGTCTTCCTTTTCATGATGACAAATTACACAAAAGACGAAAAACTGCACCTACTAATGATATTTCAAAAACCGAAAGATTATAATAAAGTTAAAATAAGCCAAAACAATTTGATAAATGAGATTTCATCAAGGAAATGTACATGAAGACAAATATAGCATGCCTATAAAATAAATGCCTATTTGAATACAAGTCACTGTAAAAAATGATAAGTTATGACATTGTTTACATTGTTTTAACTCATCAAAACACCTTCAAAAGTCAGTTTAATGTAATTTAAGTTAAAACAACTTAAACATCCAAGTTGATTGTACTTAAAAAAGCACTTTTTTTACAGTGTACATCGTTTGATAACCTTACTTTTTGAGACTGAATTTAAAGACATAACAGACTTTAAAAAAGTACTGTACTTTAAAAAGTGCACATTTTCTGAAGTTATAAATTATGCAAAGAAAAATGTAAAAACCTTTATGATGATATGTCGCTTGGAAACCAGAGTTATTGGCTAATAAAATTCACATATGATATCTTCTGGGTATTTTATGATTACATAAATACGTTTTCTCCTTCTCTCATTCGTCAGTGAAAATTACAAGACATTTTGCAGTCCTTCTAACAACTTTAATCCATGTTGCTACTATAAATTCCACATTCTATTAAAATATTTTGAAATATAATTTATAAATATATTTTTATTACATACAATAGACATTTGTTTTTAATTTGTAAAAATATATTTGAACACATGATGAGCAGATTTTGCCCTCAGTAATAAAATAAGATAATCAATAATAATAAATAACATCAGACATGAGATCTTGTTTTCGGTGCTTGAGTTACCCCAGACATAGGAGAATTTTTTTAAAACACCAACACTCCCTAAGACATCTGATATATTCGTATATTTCTAAACTGCATTTTGGAAATCTAAAGTTACAATTAATTGTGGGTGCTGCCACTCTTCACAATACCAGCCTAGTGACCAGCTCTTCACTGACTCCCAGGTTAAATCTCTTGCTGAGACCTGGTGGGGTGGAAGAGAAATGGTCATCTTTAATGAGTTTTTCTCTCTCTGAGGTGAAAGTGGTTGGCTTGTAATTAATGAAGATGCTGGTGGGAGACCGTGATTTACGATGTTACGTCTGACCTGGGGTATGACCCAGGCATGATTCACCCCCTAAACCTGGTGTCGGCTCTCGGCTACACCGTCCTGCCAGCGTTTGTTTTCCTCGCACAGCTTGTCCGCTCATCCCCGCTGGGCAATGGAGGGGTGATTAGGATCCAAAGGAAAATATTCCTATTATTTGGAGAGTTGCTGTGTTTTTGTGTTTAATAACAGCTAATAGAGATTTGCTGATGTGGTTTTTATTTCTGGCACATAGATGGGTCGTTTCCACCTCAACTGCAAATGTTTGAAGTTTATGGAATAATTTGGCAATTCTAAAATTAATAAAACAAAAATGGTATAAGATCTATAGTAGAGGCCAAAAGTGATATCTGGCCTAGGAAATTGACATCTTCACCCTTTATTTAAATATCATTATACATGTGTTAAAGATTTTGTAAGCATTGAGTCAATTGTTTTATTTGTTATAATGCAATGAAACTTGCCAAATTGTGCGGACATAATTATAGGCCAGGCTGTCATACAGCATAAATGAAACCTGTAGCCGTAGTTTGCATTTTTTGCCAAATATTTTTGTAGCATTTTTACCTTAACCAAGTTTAGTGTTTTGTTCTTTCCCTCATATTTCAAAAATATGAAATATTTTCTAATATTTTGAACTTGTACGGACATCACTACTGTATATTTAAAATATATATGAATTTTAAATACATATTTAAAATATTTCTCACCATATTTCTAAATATTATGCAGTCTACGAAATAATTGGGCAATTCTAAAATTCCTAAAACATAAATGGTTTAAATATACATTTAACTTCATTTAATATTTCCATCTCAACAGAAAACATTTGATGTTTATGAAATACTATAGGCGGTTCTAACATTTCTAGAACAGAAGATCTATATTTCAAATATATGTAAAAAATGTTTTTAAATAAAATATTTCTGACTTTATTTATATTATCTGTCCCAGGTTACGGCACAGTTGCTTTTGATGGAGCCACAAACTACGGACACACGCCTTCCCACCACACCTCGCAGTTTCCCAGCCATTCCTTCAAACACGAGGACCCCATCACGCAGCAAAGCAACATGGGTAAACACAAACACACTATGCACTAAATTACGTTTTATTGTGTTTGTATAAATGCATTTATTGGAGGAGACACTTTCTGTGGTTTGAGATCTTGCCCTTGCTCTTTGAACTTAGAGAGCGGTTTCTGTAATGTCATTCAGGGGGCAAGTTGCACAAAACGTCCCATCGCTAAACAGTAAATCAGCCCAAACTTTTCCTTCTCCCTACAGTCCTCTCTGCTCTTACGCACATCATAATGTTAAACATCAGCAAACAGCTAACCGGGCGATTTGGTGTTCATTGTGCCGCAGTAAATTCTTCCTGAGGTCTCGGTGCTAGTGACCAGAAGACTCTGCAATGTAAGATCCTTTTCGGAATGTTTAGAACTACCATGGGACGCATTCACAATACGGGGGCCGGATGAGCCAAAGCAGCGATTCCTCATTTGCGCTCGAAAAGGAGAGCGAGAGGTCTTCGTGCTTTATGGCTTCAAAGAAACTCAGCCTGTTGTTTTCATAACTGCTAAGTGTACTCGGCTGCGTCTTCATAACCCTCCCTCACGCTCATATTCCCTTTGTAAGCCGGACTACACCACACATGCTCGATCATGCGTTGCGCTGGAACTGCAAAGTTATGATACTCTGAGCATCCAGGCATGGTTATTTTCCATGAGGGACTCAAGGAAAACAGAGTGCGCAAATGTTCATTCTCGTTAATTAAACTATGGAGAGAATTATTCAAAACAAAATGAATTAAAAATGGAACACAATGATGATATCCAAAGTGTGATAGAGGAGAACAATTAGAAGTTCTTGTTATTTAAGGAAAAAAGTTTTTCTTTATCTCTTGCAGATGTACTCTATCACATCATGTTTATATATCTATATATATATATATAAATATAAATTATATACATATACAACTCAGACCATGACATGATCAAAAATATAAAATTACAAAGACTGTTAAAACACACAAAATATTAATATTAAAAATAAATATTTATTTTAGTAGCTTTATATTTTATAATTATTTTTATAATTATATTTTATAATTTTATTTTTACAGAATTTATATAATGTTTATTAAGTAAATTTGACTCAAATACAAAAACATGACAAGAAAATAAGAAAAATATAAAATCCATTTTCATAATATTTTACAATGATTTATGTACAGTATTTATAAAATGTTTATATTAATACTTGAGCACATTAACTCAAATGTAAAAAACCACGACAAGAAAAACATAAATTCAAAAGGACCATTAAATGAAACAAAAAAAAATATTACAAATACATTTTATAATTATTTTTACAATATATAATGTTTATATATATATATATATATATATATATATATATATATATATATATATATATATATATATATAAAATAAACTATATTGATATTATTTGATTAATAATAATGGAATAAAGACATGCAACATGATTTATTTTAAATACACAAGATGGCAATATCCAAAATCCTGGTCCGTGTGGGGACATTTTGTGGTCCCCATGAGGAAAATAGCTTATAAATCATACAGAATGATGTTTTTTGAAAATTAAAAAATGCAGAAAGTTTTCTGTGATGGGTAGGTTTAGGGTTATGGGATAGAGTATACAGTTTGTAGTATAAAAATCATTGTGTCTAAGGAAAGTCCCCTTAAGACTTGAAAAAAGTGTGTGTATATGTATATAAGAGCTGACGCTTGGTTATAAGCTCTTAGAAATCAGATGCTATCAAAGGCTTTTCATTAATATGTCTGTTGCATTTCAGGTGACCAGCAGTATCCTGTCCCTCCTCCAGTATACGGCTGCCACACACCTTCTGACAGCTGTACAGGAAGTCAGGCTCTGCTCCTGAGGAACCCGTACAACAGGTAGGGCTCCGGCTCCAGTCCTATCCATCACAAATAACATCTCAAGGTCTTCTGAAACATGTTCCTCACACATGTTTGACTCTCTCTCTCTCTCTCTCTCTCTCGCTCCGTCTGCAAGACATGTACATCACTGCGCATCAGATGCTTCCTTAAAAGAAAAACAGACGTCATGCAATTTAATATGTATCTTAAAAAATAGGAAATATGTCCAGACTGATGACAGACAGTACAACTGATAGTTGTCAGGACACTCGGAGCGCAGGAAGTTCAAATCCAGTTCTGTTCAATAACCAGACGTGTGTAACAATCAGAGTCGCTTCAGAAATCTGTTATGGCGGCTCCAAAAAGTCACGCTGCCACTGAGCACGTAGAGGAAGCGGGGAAGTGAAGTAACAAGAGGAGGAAAAGGAGGAAAACTTGTTCGTACAGGATGTTCAAATAAAGTTTCTGCGGGCATTTTCTTTTGAAGTGAATTAAAAATATACACAGTTCAAAAGTTTGTGGTCGGTGAGATTTTTAAATGTTATTAAAGAAGTCTCTTATGTTCACCAAGGCTCACTGAAATACAGCAAAAACAATAATATGAAATGTTGCTAGTATTTAAAATAAAAATGCATGTATTCCTGTGATAGCAAAGCTGAATTTTCACTCTTCAGTGTCACATGATCCTTCAGAAATCATATGCTGATTTGCTGCTTTAGAAACATTTATTATTATTATCATCAATGGATATTGCTTAATATTTTTGTGGAAACGGTGATGCATTTCTTTCAAGATTCTTTGAATAGAAAATTCAATTTAACAGCATTTATTTAAAATAGAAATAGTTTGTTATATAAATGTCTGATAAATTGAATGCATCCTCGCTGAATAAAAGTATTAATATCTATACAAAACATAAAAATCTCACCAACCCCAAACATTTTAATGGTTGTGTAATCCGCTGTTAAACAAACAAAAAATATTTCCGGAAAATACGAGAAAATGAGCACTCAAAAATCCTAAATTTCAATACAAGTGTCAGGGTTTAAAAATGCGAAATGGCGTAATTTCATTTGACAGAATATTGCCAAATTAAAGCTGGGTCCTGTCAAACATGCTTAATAAGGTCAAGTGCTGAACAGCAGTGTGTACTACGCCAAGACAAACGGTTTAATCCACCACCCGTTTGCACTTTCAGACCAGCTCTGAATTCTTCCATTCTGATAAGTGGTTAACTGTTCTCGGTGGAATTCCCTTCGCAACTTCGGGCTAACGGTAAGAGTACTACAGCCCCAAAATGATCTCACATTCCTCGGATGCTTTCGCCATGTTGTTTTTCCAGCGCAGAGGGAACATAAAGATTCAAAATAACAGAATTGGGATGATAAGAGGACTCTGACTCAGGTCAAACTGCATTTTCCAGTTCCTGCTTCTCTGCGTTGTAATAAACAGGCCGCTGTGAGGCGGCTGTGAATCCTCAAATCAAAATGCTGTGCCGCTTTTCAAATCAAATGCCTGGTACCTACAGCCCTGTATTTACACAGGCCTCCAGCTTAAAGCGTTTTTGTAGGTAGCACGAGGTGACTGGAATAAAAACATGTCCAGATTTTCAAAGCAAAATTAGGCTGTTGTTAATCTCAAAGGCAGATGTAGTGTAAACTATTCACAATCTACAAGCTTCCTGCATCTGGTGCGAAAAATGAAAAACAAAGATCCAGACCATGTTGTACAGGGAGTCTACCAGACCACTGTTATATCTGACCAAACTATTAGTTCTTTTTCATGTATTTTACTCGGTTTAAAGGTTCATTTAAAAAAAAAAGACCTGGTATTTTCTGTTAAAATCTGTCTACACTGTAAAAAAAAAAATTCAACTTAAAAAAAAGTAAGTGTTCATGCTGCCTTAAAAATTTTAAGTTTAGACCACATTCACACAAAGCCAGATCTTCAGCTCTTTTTTTCCCCCATCTCAAGAAATATCAGCGTACACACGAAACCATTGAAACCGACTTAAAACGATGTAATATACATGCCAGACCAGTATGTGGCGCTGTAATTCTGCAACAGAGATGCACTAAAAACAGAGAAGACTTGGAGCATGCGCGAGACGTGCGGTGATGACATCATCATTTCACAAAATATACGGATTGGCTGTACACGTTTTCAGATTTATCCATTCTGGGACCCGGAGTCAAAAAACGCCGGATCCGTGTGGGCCAACGCAGAATCTGATACAATTTTTATGTATGCAACGTGTATAAAGTTGAATAAACGTACAATTTTAAGGCAGCACACCAACTTTTTTTATTAAGTTGTAACAATTTTTACTCTATTACTTGAGCAGCAAAGCTGTATAAATCGTATTTTTTTTGTCATTTTAATGTTTTAGGCATTACGTTGTCGTGTCATTGAATTGTAAAATTGAATATAACGTTACAGAAAAGATTAGTAAGCTATTTTTTCCAGTTAACATTATTTGCTCTGCTAAAACCTGTGTATTACTTGAACTGCAAAATATGTATAAATCATATTTTTGAAAGTTGCTTTGAAAAAACGATAAAAGTTTTTATGGGTTTTAAGCATTACAGCGTCATGGGAATTAATAGGAAAATCTGATATAATTTACACAGAAAATATTAAAATCATGTTAATGTATATTGTTTACTGTATGTCTTGTGGCTATACTTTTGAAATGTTTACAGTCTGGCTTAATCATATATTTTATACAGTTTAAAAGAATATACTAGGTTCATTTTTCGAAAGCACTGACATTAATTCTTCTGTTAAAAACGATTTGAGCTGTGCAATCATAATTTTTTTTACAGTCATTTTAAAGTTTTAGGGGAATGATTTGTAACAATGGATGGAAATTTACACAGAAAATATTAGAAAGTATTTTTTGCAGACTAAAATCATGTTAACGCAGTGTTTACTGTTACTGTACTGTAGTCCTGAAACATTTTTAACACACATGTAAAAGTGCCATATTTCATAATTGTTTTCTTGAGGCAGTA
Source organism: Gobiocypris rarus (assembly GCA_023029165.1). Classification (NCBI taxonomy): domain Eukaryota; kingdom Metazoa; phylum Chordata; class Actinopteri; order Cypriniformes; family Gobionidae; genus Gobiocypris; species Gobiocypris rarus. Next base: position 13,182,916 of record CM040913.1, on the reverse strand, counting down.
TTTTCTCAAAACAAACTCTTGTTGCTGAAATACTGTTATGTTCCTTCAACAGTGAAGCAAGCACAGTACCAGGTACCGGTTCATACCATCATATGCTGTTGCCTGTCTGTGATGAAACACTATGATGTCAGAGTTGCTGTAGATAAATCCAAACTATGTGTTTGGGTGAGCACCTGGCAGGGTAACTAATGGTTCTACGGACAGGCTTTTAATAACGTATGGCAGGTTTTTGGTCAGAGGGATGACCTGATTAACAGATCACCCCGGTGGTGTGGGTAAACTCCTTTTTTCTGCGCATATGACACATTCACTCGCTGTTACCCAGGATGCCTTTGTCACAAAGGCTATTTTTCATCCACACATTCTTTACATGCGACAGTGGTTGCTGGTTTTTAATATTAAGAGTGCTTGTTGTAAAGGAAAATACTGTACATGCATATTTTCTTAAATAGTGTTTCTGTTGTTTTCAATCCCAGCAGCGATAATTTATATCAAATGGCGTCACAGTTGGAGTGCATGGCGTGGAATCCTGTCAACCCTTTGGCATCCACTATAAAGAGGTAGGTCGACGTGACCCGCTCCTGTCATGTAGGAAATTCTTCTGTGATTTGGATAAGCACACATTGGCTTCAGCTAAGAGAAGAGAAGAAAAGGACTTATAATATGCTTCATTTGAGCTGGTGCTGATATTGTGAGGTTCTGATAATAGGTCCGATTGCAAGTTGAATTATGTGTGCTAACCACATCGGTTTGGGTTCTGTTTCTTTTATGGTACATTGCCATGGATGTCAGATTTTAGATTCATTGCAAATAGTAGAACACTAGCCAGATCAAAAAAAGAGAGGGAAAAAAAATGACACTTTAGGCTCTGTCCACACGAACACAGGTTTTTCAAAACCGCAGCTTTTTCTGTGCGGTTTGGCCGTTCGTTCAAACGCAAATGCAGCATCCGGACACTGAAACCAAACTTTTTTGAAAACTCCTGCCAGGGTGAAAATTTTTAGAAACTCCAGTTGCAGTGTTGTCGTGTGGACAGTGAAACCAGATTTTCAGGCTTCTGATTGGCCAACATGACTTTACGGTTAGGCTTATATTGCCACCTGTTGGATTGATAGTGCTTCATAGCATGTTTTGGGATGATTTTCAAATAGCAGAACCGAATGCCTTTCTGTTAAAGGTAGGGTAGGTAAGAATTGGTTAAAAAACTTTTTTTCCAAATTTGTTTAAACTTTCTTTATATATCAATACATAATTAAAATGTAAGTACTCTAAAAAAGAGTGTCTGTAGACCTCTCACGACTGTTTTAAAGACAGCTCATTATTTCCTTTCACTCCACCTTCTCCCTTCTGGGCTCTTTCCAAAGCCACGCACCCAAAACACATGAACGCGCTACACCGACCGCTCAGCTGGAAGACACATTAATGCCGGCGACACGCTGCAAGCATGCAGAGAAAAAACTCTGTTGCGTGTCAGCTGCGTGGCGTTTTCCATGTCTTTGCACACTAGAAGCGTGTCTGACGCGGCACTGGTGCTGCTAGGTGACGTACAGGAAGGCCTATACTTCATGTATACAGAGGATATCGTGCAAGAGGACGGGCAACTAGGTTCCGAGGAAGTAGAGGTGCGCGCATGTGGGCAGATCCTGTAGCATGGCTACCACCCCCCATGGTAGTGAGAGAGAGTGACAGTCACCTAAGCCAATCACTTGTTTCGTCCCGAACGAAAATAATGAGCGGTGTTTATTGCAGATTAAAAAGTCTAGAGTCACTCGATTTTTATACTCTCTTTTTCAGACTACTTACATTTTTATTATGTATTGACATATAAAGAAAGTTTAAACAAATTTGGACAAAAGTGTTTTAGATAATTCTTACCTACCCTACCTTTAACTGCTGTTGCACGTGCATTTATTCACCATACATATAGAAAAATCTAAAAATTTGGAAAATTCGTTCATATTTATAAAGTAAATTGTGCCTTATTTTTACAGACTTTTTTTTACAGTCTAGGAGGACTCAATGTCATTTATATGTGCTAAAGTTCCTGCTACCAGCTGGTGGCACTATGACTATAACTAAAAATATTTAGTTGTACACGTCTTCAGGCCATTGTTTTATGAAAACGTCTGGGGCAAATTAAATATTGTATGTTTGACTTACAACTTCCTGTTTCATGGCATTAATAACATGCTTTAACCCTGTTGCAAAAATGGACGGTGCATCTCTGTTTCCTTCCACTGTAGAAAAATGAAGCAAAATATCCCAGTAACGGTCGTTTCTGATTGTGTCGTTCGGAGCCGGAATTTGTGCAGTAGTGATCCTGAGATTGAGCCGCGGTGTCAAGGTCCTGCCCATACTCCCTTTCCCGTTGATTCAATCACAAGCACAGCAGTCACTCCGTTTTTATAGCATCAAATAACTAACTGAAACCAAACTTATCAGAAAAACAAACACTTGAACATGCGTAATAAGAACTACCTAAAATGACAGAAACAATCTTTGGGAGTGTAATTGCATTTTTTTTTTTAGCTCACGTCCCATTCGATTACATAGAGAGGGTAGGGTTTATGACCTGCAGTCAGCCACCAGGGGGGCGATCGAAATGCTTTGGCTTCACTTTTCAGGACTTGATGTTCGGCACAGTTTGGTGTAACATGTTTGGAGCATGTTGCTAGCATGTTTAACTTGGAGCCAGATTTACTAAACAGGGCAAATTAGCATTAATTCGAGAAAAGCTCCAATGGGAGGGGACAGCTCTGCGCGTGATCTACTGACGACGCGCAAATTAATGAACACAGCTACCCGTTAGCGTCTGGTTCAGGACACGCTTTTTTGGGTGGTGAATAATGGAGCAAACACCAATAAATTGACGAGCGCAAACCTTTGTAAATCACCTTGCGTGATTGATTTAAATACTCTCCTCCCGTGAATTTTGCGCCTGAAAGGGAAACTCCTACAAAAACACGCTCCTATGCACAAATAACCCTGTACACACCTTTTCAGCGCTAATTTATCACTGCGGGTCTTTAGTAAATCCTGACTGTATTTTTTTAATGCCAAAAGAGGGTTTGCGCTGGAGCATGCTGTTAGGAAATCTGGCCTTTGAGGTCATATTTTAATATTGTTTTAATATGTTGCTAGGAGTGCTTCATAGTGTAAATCATGTCACTTCCTGTTGCCAGTATGTGGTGCTATTACTATAACTGAATACTGGCATGTAGATAACTCCAGGCCATGACTTTCATGACTTGAAACATGAAGTTTGGGGCAGATTAGATATTGCATGTAGCCTAAATGTTACAACTTCCTCTTTCATGTAGTCAGATTACAATGAGAATGACTCTTATAAGAAGGCTTTCAAAAACATACACCTCATCAGTGTTCTCTGATTCTGAACTCTTGTGACTCTTGGAAATGATTCTAATGAGTTGGTTCTTTTTAGTAAATCAAAAACTCAAGCTCAACCAGTGTAGTCTGATTCCTGAATGAATGACTCTTATGAGCAAGTTCTTTACATACATTGCAACTACCACTGAACCACTTTTTAAAGTTTGAATGAAACATACAGCTTACAATTAACTTAAAGACCAAGTATGTGTTTTTCAGTAATATTTCAGTGAATTAAAAAAACATACAGCGCAACCTTGGTCTGATTTCCGCAAGCAAACATTTTTCCCCCTCAACTTTCTTCTCGTCTTTCTGTTTGTGCCAGAGAGTAGAGTGTGCACATGCAGAATTAGCCTCTGTTTTGTCTGGCTAGAGAATGATATCCTGCCATATATTTCTGCCAGTGGCACCTCAGCCTTGACCAGGCCGAGCGCCGGCCCGCCGGGAGGAAGGGAGCCGTGCAGGGGGAGGTGGAAGTGCATCAGTGCACAATGGGACAGCCTCTACTCCCCCTGGGACCCAGGCGAGAATCCGCAGTCACGTTCGGCCAGGCGGGGAGGAGGCTGTGACCTCTCTCCAGCCTCTCTGAAAGAGAGGAGAGGAGCCCTGGGTGACGGAATGATTCATGTGCTGATAAATGAGAGGGACGGTGCTGGTTTCGGTTGAGGAAAAATCAGAGACGCTGATCGATCTCAAGGGGGCTGCCATGGAAGCGTTACTGTGGCTCCTCAAGCCAAACTTAATCATTCCTATATACACCCAACTATGTAAAGATCTCCGCATTCCTCCAAATCCCATGTCTGTAGCAAGACCAAGGTGGTTCGGCTTGGGTGAATGAATGAACTGTGAGAAGATTTACTGCAGGATGCTGTTTTGGACTGTCTTTCTGTCTGGCTGGTCTTGCGTAGAGAAAAAAGAGAAGTTTATACCTCATGAACTGGTATAAACTTGAGAAATTTTGTTCAAAGATCTTCGGAGTAACATAATGTGTGGTCTTTTCTCCAATGGGGAAACATGGTGTAGAATTGTCCTGAGAAAAATGTATTTACAGCGTGACGTAAAAAGGCATACCGCTGAGGTTCAGGCAGAAGTTCAACAGTGAGCAAGACCATACATTCCCCATTCATCTCTCTGACTGGCTCTACCTCAAATGTTTGGGGCAAAAAATATTACTCTTTGAAACAGGGAGCAATTTGCCCCAATGTCAGGATGAGTTACAAAGACATGAATCTGTGTGTTTTATGGCTAGCAATGCCCTCTATATGTCATCCAAACTTTGTGAAATAATGCTTGGAGAGATTTAGGAAGGACTTTATCTGCTGTCGTACATAAATAGGAAAGTTATGAGGTAGAATTACATTTTGTGAACAGTTGCTTGGAACAATTGTTGACATTTTTACATACATCAAAGCATGTCTAGTTATAGTACCATATCAGACAAACAGGTATAGACAAACTTGTTCATTAAATATATATTACATCGTTTTTCTCAACGTATTACAACAGATCTCCACTACAAAATAAAAGAAAATCTGTATTTTGTCTTATTTTTTTGTAAAAATATCTGATACTATGACTTGATTTCTATGTACAAAAATGTTTAAAAGTTTGGGGTCGGTAAGATGTTTTAATATGTTTGAAAGAAGTCTCTTGTGCTCACCAAGGCTGCATTTATTTGATCAAAAATACAGTAAAACAGTAATATTGTGAAATAGTATTAGCATTAAAATAACTTTAGAAGTCATTATAATATGCTGATTTGGTGCTCAAGAAACATTTCTTATTGTTATAATTATTGAAAACAGGTGTGCTGCTTGATAGGTTTGTGGAAATGTGATGCATTTTTTCTGGATTATTTGATAAATAGAAGGTTTTAAAGCATTTATTTGAAATGGAAATCTTTTGTAACATTATAAATAGTCACTTTTGATAAATGTAATGCATCTTTGATTATTATTATTTTTTTATCTCACTGATCCCAAACTTTTAAACATTTGCATTGAAAGACACAAAATGTTATCACAAGATTTATGCTTATAGCAATCAGTTGGCATTTCTCAGCTCACTATTCCATCTGATCACAATAACAAAATTCTCCCCTTTCAACACAAACAGCCATGCAGGAGGGTATGAGAGCGACCCCAACTCGCCCATGGTCTACAGCTGCAGCACGCAGTACCGCATCCACACCCACGGGGTCTTCAGAGGCATTCAGGTCAGTATCTCTTACTCACGGCACACTTGAGTTCACTCCCAGGACACGTGAAGATTCTTTGTGCTCTTGGGATGTGCTCACATTCGGCCAAGGTCAGGCCACGGCGTACAAAGACACACATGGACTTACACACTCAACCCTTAATCAAAAGGTTGATTATACAACTTGATTATTCAACAAAATGAATAACCCAAAAAGAAAAAAAAAGATTTAGAAGTGTGATACAGTGCCTTAAATAACTAATAAAAAGGAGACAAATGTAATTTAAAAAGAAGGTGCTGAAGAAAACCATCTGACGCAATGAGAAGAGTATGCGAGAGGAAGCAGGCCCCTGCCAGAATAGTTGAGAGATTTGAAAGGCATTTCAGGATGAAAAGCGAAGAGGAATCACTTAAAAAAGTCCATTAGCCGTAAAGCTGCAGTTTCCAGTTGCCTGCTGCTCATGCATATAAATCATTAGCTCTTAATTAATGTCTGTCAGCGGCCTTAAAGCAGTAAAAGAAGAGATACTCCAGAGCTGCTCTTGTTCAGAATGGGATGCCTTTCTTCACTTCTCTGTTTACTCTTTCGTTCTTATTGTATAAATGTGTGATGGGCAATTTTTCAACTTGGGGCTAGATAGATAGACAGACAGACAGACAGACAGATAGACAGATAGATAGATAGACAGACAGACAGACAGATAGATAGATAGATAGATAGATAGATAGATAGATAGATAGATAGATAGATAAACAGACAGATGGATGGATGTAAAGAAAAGATAGATAGATAGATAGATAGATAGATAGATAGATAGATAGATAGATAGATAGATAGATAGATAGATAGATAGATAGATAGATAGATAGATAGATAGATAGATAGATAGATAGATAGATAGATAGATAGATAGATAGATAGATAGATAGATAGATGGATGTACGCAAATGTATACAATATATTAGTAAAACATTTATAATTTATAATAGCTAATCTGATTCTGAACTAAACTGTCACATACAAATCAGACGTAGCATGCTAGCCCGCTGAGGTGTATTGCCTTGCCTGCTGTGTTATCATCCCCGTGAGGTCAATATATAAGTCTGGCACTACAGCAGTAGAACAGTTTTAGTAATTTACTTATCAATAACACTTAACATTCATTCATTACCGTGCCAGCGTACGGAAACGCCATTATGCTAAGCGCTAGTTAATTAAGAGCAGATGGGCTTTAGCAGTGGGCAAATGAGGGAAACGTCCGTGACTAACCGTTCACAGTTAGAGCTCATATCAGTAGCATGGGTAAATCTGAATGATCATTTCACAGCTAATTCTGCAGTAATGAACCGATTGGGCATGCTAATCATTAGCGGTTTTCCCCATGGGCTGGGCACTAGGTTTGGATGTCTTGTTTGGTGCGCAGCATTTGCTGTAGCACGAATTGAATGTTGTCGACTTTCTCACAGGATGTACGGAGAGTACCTGGCATTACACCCGCCATTGTGCGTTCATCTGAGACCAACGAAAAAAGGCCGTTCATGTGTGCCTACCCGGGCTGTAACAAAAGATACTTTAAACTTTCTCACTTACAGATGCACAGCCGTAAACACACAGGTAAGACAACCCACAAATGTCATTAAAAAACCATTATCACAAATGCTAAGGTTATCATTAACATGTTTGGTTGTATTAAACTCATAGGGGAGAAACCCTATCAGTGTGACTTCACAGACTGTGGTCGCAGGTTCTCCAGATCAGACCAGCTAAAACGACACCAGAGAAGACACACAGGTTTGCTCCTCTGTCCCTTATTATTTCTTGCCTTCCTGTTTTCTCTCCTAGGATTTCCTTGGTTAGCATATGAAACTATTCGTTAAGGGACGAAAAAAATATTTTTGAATTTCCCACAATCCCCAAACTCTAGTTCTGCCATAGAAAGATATGGTAAAATTAGAGTTAGTATGCTGGAATGCGAATTCACCAAGAGTGACACTGCCATGCAAGTAGAATCATGCTAATGATGCTAATTCCTCATATCTTCTACAAAAAAGTGTGCTAACACAGTCTGCAGTCGTCGACTTAAGGTCAGCTAAATGTTTACATTTTCACTCACTTTCCAAGTGTGTGAAAACTTTACAGTTCCTCAATCAGGCACATTTAGCGCAAGTGTTTGCCGATGTATTGCTATCTGGCTCGACTCTCTTAAAACATTCCTTTAGACGATTTTTTCACTCTGACACATTTTGGCATGGCCTCTCTACTGTAGCCTGTACTCGTTCTCTCCTTGTGTGTGTGAGTGTGACCACGCTTGTATGTTCCTGTGTGTATGTAGGCGTTAAGCCATTCCAGTGCGAAACCTGTCAGAGAAAGTTCTCACGGTCAGACCACCTTAAGACCCACACCCGGACACATACAGGTAAAACAAGTGCGTAAACCTTTTCATTTTTTCATGATTTGCTCCTCTCTTTCCACTCTTTGATGAATAGATGTACTTTCAGAGGTCACCTTACTTTAGTGTTATTTTTTCAGTTTGTATTCTTAGACTGAATTGCAGCGGTTCTCAACTACTGATAGACTACGGAGCCCCTAAAGGGACATGGTAGTGGAAAAAATATGGGATAGGACAGGAGTCCTATAAAAATATATTTTCTCTTTTGCAAGACCCCCAACTATAGTATTCAGAAGAGGAATAATAGTTACTCAACTTTTTAAATGGCAGATGTAAATTAATTTTTTTTAACTCTCTATTAAATGCATAGACGGCTCAAAACAAAGATTAAAATAAATTTGTGACTACTTAGATCATAAAATATATATGGCATAATTATAATGGATAAAAATAGAAATATATATATAGTAGATCACAATACATTAGTAGTGTAATGATTCACTTGTTTATAAATCCTGACGATGCATATGCGTCGATCTTGAAACAGATTTTTTAATCGTGAATCATTGTTTCGGTCAATAATCGAAGTAAAATGCTAAGAATCGAATGAATCATGATTCGATAGTGATTCAGTGTTTTATATTTAAGCATTAAATTAGTGCGTGCATGAATTAATGGCGAGGTTGTGCAGCGTAAAAAAAAAAGTTTTTAAAAAGTCCTAAAGTTAAGACTGACATGTATAAGTATTATCATAAATAGCGCATGCCCAACAATATGCAAAATTATAACTATAACTAAAGGCTGTGTAGGAAAATTTTAATGAATTTCAATGTTTTTGGACAGCCATGTTATCAAGTGGCTGATAAATTTCAACCAATTGTCAAACAGATAAATAATAATTGGTGTTTTCTGAATGATTTATTATTAATTATTTTACTTATTTCGTTTTTTATTATTATTTATCTAATACACGGATAGTTGCATTTGCATTAAGCAAAATTTATATTCTTATTTTTTTATTTATATAAAAAAAAAATGTTTGTTGCAAAATATAGAAATATAACACATCAGTGTGTTCTTAGGTGACCTCAATATTATTTAATAAATCTGATATTCCTTATTGCTCTCTATTTTTATCTTCGATTCCATCCTAATGTCTGTATCCTTTTCTCTCTCTCGCAGGTGAGAAACCCTTCAACTGCCGATGGCCAAACTGTCAGAAGAAGTTTGCCAGGTCTGATGAGCTTGTCCGGCACCACAATATGCACCAGAGGAATCTGACGAAGCTACAGCTGGCCATCTGAGCCTCGTCGCATTGCCAGTGGCTCCACCTGGGTGCTGGTGGGGCCCCGTCCCAAAGCATAAACTGCAGCCTGTTTAAGGAAAAGTAATAGTCTGTTTTCCTTTATAATGTTTCGGGTCATGGAGTTGCAAGACAAGGCAAAACTATTCTTTATCTGCATGTGCAGCACCCCCTAGAGGCAGCTCACGACGGGCCCTTATACAACACTACAGTGGTGTCAATGTACAAGCATCTGTTTCCAGTGAGGAAACCTTATGTCTTTTAATAAGATTTTGAGATTTGGGATGTGAAATATTATGTATCTAACAATTAAGTAGACTAATTTATTATGTTTGTTGTAAATTAAAAAGTAATAACAGTTGTTTTTTCGCCTTGTAAAACACTTCAAACTATCCGTCCTCAACATGTTGTATCTGGAATTGTAAAACTCTTTCCACTGAAGTGCTCATCCATGTTGTTTGTAAAAATCCACTCTTTTTGACCTTACCAGTTAATTTATGAGTAGGTCACACTGGTTATGTGGCTGAGTGATTGTGGTCAAGTTGTAAATATTAGTTTCAATCCTCAGCCAAAACACCAAAATAAATTTAATCTAGGCAAAATTCTGTTGAATGGGAAATGTGACTCACATAAGTAACGGAAAAGAAATGTGAAATGTTTTTTTGTTGTTGTTTTTAAATGAGCTTTATTTGTATGTTTGTCGTATATATCTGTTATCGACAGTCATTGTTTTTTGTAAAAAAAAATATTAAACTCTTGACATTAACTTGATGAAATGTGACGCTCCAATTCAGCTCTGAGTTAAAACATTTTAAATAGAGAAAATCTATTTTGCAGAGAAAATCTTAAAATTATCAGTTGATAATTATTTTCTCATTTTGATTGTGGGCTTTATTATATACATCTGCAGGTAATTTATAATAAATTAATTTGTCTGTATATTTTTTTTAGCAAAGTAAGTCATAGCTCTTCAGATATGACACAGTATGAGGAGCAACAGGTCCAGTTTTACCTCACTAAATTCAAATCTTTGGCTAAACCCTTGTTATTAGCGACACTGGTGGCCGTTAAGTGAACTGCAGCCAGCAACTCGTGCACACGTAACGTGAACGTGATTCAAGTTCTTTTCGTTCTTCGCTTCGAAGTAAAAGGAAGTTGGAAATACCTTTGCAGCAAAACCGTTAAGGATCATTTCGACGCCGTCCACGATGCTAAGAGCGAAGTTTAGATACAAATATGTGCGGCACTCTTTTCAAAAACAAACACAACAAAAATGATAGGTGAGAAAACATAATTCAAGAAAGCATCTGATCATAGTGATGTGGATAAGTTTGCAGCAGACATTCATTCATCGGCATTATGTCCACAGAGATGAGGTAATTATTAGCCTACACTGTTGATAGTTTGATTATAAAGTATATTTTTAGGCTAGCTACCCTGCTAACAATGTTGGGTTTCCAGAACATTTTTTTCAAGGTTTGTTTTTGTAACGAAAATAAAATGTTAGTTTTTGGTTTGTAGAACGTTACCCTAACGTTAATTTATTACCAGCACCTATGGAAGATGTATGTATGTACACCTATATAATCAGTATTATTCAAACCATATCTTGTTTTTTTATTTATTGTTTAATTAAATAAGATTACATTTGTCCATTAATGTCAGATTTACTATATCCCAGGCTACCCAGATTTTACATTTCTTCAGCACCAAATAACAATAATAACCTAAAAATATATAAATTACAGGGTGGTTATTTTAAATAAGGGAACTTTTAAAATCGTAGACACAAAATAATCTTAAAATAACCATTAGGGAATGTTCTGTTAAAGTTTAGGTTATTTAAAAAATAACCCCTCTGCAATGTTCTTGGAACGTTATTTTATGGTAGCAAAAAATAAAACCTAAAAAGAACGTTCCTAGAACGTTTTAATTTGGTTTTCAAAAAGTAACCAAATGGGAACAAATGCTAGCGTTAGGGAAATGTTGTGTGTTTGCTGGGTATAGGCTATAGATAGTTGGAATTAATACCTTTTCTTTGCATGACACATTGACATTACAGTACAGAATGTCTCTTTCGATCGGCATTATCCTGAACATTTTATAAGTATTAATTTCATGTGTCATTGAATGGAAGAGAGGCTCTCGGTAGTGCATTTAAACATCACATTCTTTTCAATTTTCCTGGCAAAAACATAAAATTCAGTCTACAAGCTTCACATGCTTCATAGACAACATACAGTAGGAAGTCAGGAAGGTCTTGTTTTTAAGTTTCTTTACAAGCTGTTTACTCATTGCCAATAAAACAGTGATTAATACAAATTCACTCAGATTCTTGTATATATATCTATAAAAAAACACAATAACATTGTGTTTCATTCAACAAAGGCCTCCCTTCAACCGTACACACTCTATATTAAAACACCCATGAAAGTGTACAGCTATCTGCTGATATTTTATCTTTATCTTGAGCTTAAGTTGTGGCCGTCTAGCCTTTTCCATCTTAAACAATTTGCTTGGCCCCCAGTGCTGCGTAAATCAGCGAGCTTCTCCACCCTATTACTCATGCCGAAAAGTCCCGCTATATCTCAAATAGACAGCGCTTAATCTCTGTCCTAGATTTGGTCCGAGTGCCCTTTGAAGGCGAGGTGGCTGCTTTGTGTAACTCCGGATAGTCCACTTCCAATGGCGTTTCTACTCGCCACTTAAATTGAAAGAATAATTGGTCTTGAAATTGAGATCTTCAAATTGGGCAGGCGAATGAAACTTTAGCACTGCAACAGCTTGAAATGACCAATGACTAGCAGTCTTGTGTTTGATAGCTGTTGGCCAGGGGACATAATGGGTTTGGGGACAAAAACAAATGATAGACAAAGCCTGTGATTCCTGTTTTTATCACAGTTTCTCATTCTCTCTATGTGTGCACCTTAATTTTTCCCTCAGATGACTGTTAAAAAACCCCAGCTAATCAGCGGCCTGTTTTTTGGCTCTGATACCACAAGATGAAAGAAACTCACACTCTCACTGAACTCTCTTGTCTGTGATCCTTCCAAACGCTGATAAAAGTTTGACTCCAGTCTTCAGTCTTGAAGTTTTAGGGGCATCTCAGGCCCATCAGAACTCTCAAATGGAGCGTTAATTTGATGTAGACATGCAGCGGTTGAAGAATGTCTCCAAAATAAAGCGCGTGTTGATGCACGGCAGTCTTTTTCAATTTTTGCTCAATATTTCTCAAAGCGAGTATTCAAAAAGCCTTCTTGGAAAGCTTAAAGTGATTCCATCCATCCAGTAACTTTCCCATAGAAGATGCTTAGAAGAACCTTTTGTGATTTTCCTAAATAAACAAAAGCTCCTTCGCATTTAATATAGAATGAAAGTGAAGTTTTAGGTAACTTACTTTACCTTTAAATATGCTGAGGGACCTTTTACCTCAGCATATTAAAATGATTTCATTATGTGACACTGAAGACTGGAAGCTTGATTCCACCATGGAATTTTAAAATGAAAAGGGTAATGGCAACTTTTATCTAACAATTCAGACTTTTTTCCTTGCAATTGCGAATTTATATCTCAAATCTGAGAGAAAAGTCTACTTTGCTACATGTATGGTGACATATGTTAAAACTGTTTTTTTTGTTTTTTTAAACACCGAACAGAGGAGAGTCTGCTGTCAAAGAGAGAACGCGACAGAGCTCGTAATAAAACAAGAATCGCTAGGGGTTTTTAATCATAAAGTTTATTTAATTATAAAATTATTTTTTTGCATTAATAAGTGCAGTTACTAATAATATTACATGTTTGATTATTGGAAGTTTGACAGTAAAGCAATGAGCTTACATAGAGATGCAGATAAAATTTACTTTTATTAACGACAGTAACTTGCAAAAACTTAGAGATTATAAAATAAGCACTCTTTACTTGCTTTCTGTGTAATTAAGTCACAATGAAGAAAAGATTTGTTTTTCATGAGACTTTGTGGCTTCCTACTTTTTTCTGTATATTAGGGAGAGGAAATGGCAAATAAGTGCTCCTCTGCCGCCAACTACTGGTTATATCCGTAATTTCATGTGGTTATCTCAAGCTTTTGTTTGCCACAAAGTGTTAGTTTTCCTACATCTTTAACCTTTTAGTTTTACAAATCATTACATTCCATTAAAATTGGATAATTTTTAGAGTTTTGAAGTGCTGGAAAGCTCTGTCTACATCACTCTTTTCAAACTAGGTGTATGAATGTTTGACTATTTCTGCCACAATACCATGTTTCTCCTGGTTTCCACATATGTTTGATCTGGTTTCCACTTAGCTGTTTATCAGAGAAGTCCCAAATTTAAGTGCGATCAAATTTGTTGTGTGATCTGATCATGTCACTGTCTATCTCTGCTCTTCACTAGCACTGTCTATCTCATGCTAGCTCAACAGAGAATGGCACCTCTTACCAGTTAGGCATTTGATGCATTGTCTCATATGCAACAGAAATGGCACCTCTTACCAGTTGGGCAATGTGGTGGTGGCACCAATGTGACCTCTACCAAAATTTATTTGCACCAGCAGGAAAAAGGTCGAAAAATTGACCATTTAGTCACAACTAGCAGTTGTGTCAGTTTTCAAAACACAGAAATTTGAAAATTTAGTAGTTCAATTCAATTTAAATTGTGAGAAACTAAAAAAAAAAAAACAAAAACATTTCAATTATTTCACAACAAATAAGCTATATAAAAGTGACGATAAATGTATATGAATATCAAGTATATGAAAATCAGGGGGGAAAAATAAAGATTAATTTATTAAACAAGTGAAAAAACGCGGAGTTGGCCCATTGTGAATGACATCACCAAATCAGAAAGGCGTGATATAAAAGTATTGTCTATTTTTTTCAGCCAATTTCCTTTTTTTCATGTCAACATCAGCTTCCCTGCTTGGGATTCATGGGTAATGTAGTTCTTCATATGGTATTTTTTTTAAAAAAAACCTTGTGGCTATGGACGTATATATCATAAAAACTGGTATTTCTTGAAACATGTATATATTATTACAGCTTTTTTGAGCTCTATATTCATACTTAGGACTGCACATGAATTGAATTATATATTTAAATTCATTTGGAAAATGCAAACAGTCTACTGTTAGGCTAATTAACTATACTTGCTAGAATATTAATAATAAATATGATTATTTAGTGAACATTTCCCAGCAAGCAATAGCCGCTAACTAGACCCGATATACTCCAGCTATGAGTAACCTACTCCTAGCCAAAATATCCTTGAATTTGTCGTTTTTGCCAAAATACCTTGCGAGAATTATGATATTCCATCATGTAAGCAAAGTAAAGAATGACTGCAAGGTGTTTTGTTTAATGTCTTTGACATGTTCATGTTCTAGATGACTTGAGCATTCTTGGGCTATGGTTAAACTTCTATTAAATTTTCACTGACAGCCCAAATTGTGCCTTGTTTTAGCCTAGACGTCAGGGCTGTTTGGACTTGGACACTCTGTCATACCGTACAAAGGTAAAACGCAAAGTTTCTTATAACTTACTGCTATAACATAATTCAATATATCCAAAGCATTACATTATTATCAGTTTCCTTCCCCAACAACTAGTGCACACTCCAGTAAACCAAAAAAGTGTATCCAAAAGTCAGAGATACCATCCAGAGTTCACAAAAGCAGTAGGTGGAAGTGTGTGTGTGTGTGTGTGTGTGTGTGTGTGTGTGTGTGTGTGTGTGTGTGTGTGTGTGTGTGTGTGTGTGTGTGTGTGTGTGTGTGTGTGTGTGTGTGTGTGTGTGTGTGTGTGTGTGTGTGTGTGTGTGTGTGTGTGTGTGTGTCTGTGTCTGTGTCTGTGTGTGTGGGAAAGCTCGCAGCTGATCCAGGCCTGATGTTGTAATGCTGGTGGCTGATATTCTGGATGTTGAGGTCCTGGTACGGCTCTCTAGGGGCTGCATTCCATCAGTCACGGTACAGATTTTCTCCTTCACCTTTCTCTCGCTCTCACTCACTCTCTCTATCTCTCTCTCTCTCTGTCTCACACACAGAGGCACACTCTTTTTCTTTGTTGTGCAATAGCTCTCCACTATCCTGGCACTGTCATCAGTCATACCTCTGCAGTTCCTCAAGGCCTGTACAGTAATGAGGGTGAGATACGCTCCTTCCTGGGCTTTGTGTGGGAGTGTGTGTTCAAGGCTGACTTTTCACCAATTATATATTCACATTCCTTTATTTAAAACCTCAAATGGTGTGAATTCCAATCTTGTGCTCAGAATGATCAACCCCTTATTTAATACTAATTAAAATGACGAACCCAAAATGCTGTCCAAAATGTTCCTGCTGTTTAATAAGAAAAACAGTGATGCAACACATAGCAGAGATGTTTGGTTAAAATCTTGCAATGTTAAGCTCAGGCTCAGACTCTCTAAACCTACCAGACCATAAACTGGGTGGGCCAAATGTGATGAATCATAAAAAATAAAGAATTTCAAATATATTAAATATAATAAATCCCATAAACTGAAACGCATCAATATGGTGCATTTAAGAGCAAAATTTAGATCTCTTTCAGTGACAAAACTGAACTGGACAGAGTTTTAATTTTCTTCTTGCATTGACTTTTACATTCACGTTACATTCAAAATGTTTGTTAAAGAAGCCCTATTAACTCAATATTATTTTATTAAATTATTAGTATTATTATTCACGCATTAACAGGAATATTCTGTTTAGTTAGTGGTTTATAAACACTTATTTTTACAAATCTATCTCTTCTCGCGTCTCGTCTTATCTCTTCTCGTCTCTTCTCTCGTCTCGTCTCTTCTCATCTTGTCTCTTGAGTCTCTTCTTCCGTCTCTTCTTGCGTCTCTTCTCATCTCTTCTCTCGTCTCGTCTCTTCTCATCTTTTCTCTTGCGTCTCTTCTCGTCTCGTCTCATCTCTTCTCATCTCTTCTCGTCTCATCTCTTCTCGTCTCATCTCTTCTCGTCTCATCTCTTCTCTCTTCTCTCGCCTCATCTCTTCTCGTCTCTTCTCTCGTCTCTTCTCATCTTGTCTCTTGAGTCTCTTCTTCCGTCTCTTCTTGCGTCTCTTCTCATCTCTTCTCTCGTCTGTCTCTTCTCATCTTTTCTCTTGCGTCTCTTCTCGTCTCGTCTCATCTCTTCTGCGTCTCTTCTCTCGTCTCGTCTCTTATCATCTTGTCTCTTGAGTCTCTTCTTCCGTCTCTTCTTGCGTCTCTTCTCGTCTCTTCTCTCGTCTCTTCTCATCTTGTCTCTTGAGTCTCTTCTCATCTCTTCTCTCGTCTCATCTCTTCTCATCTTTTCTCTTGCGTCTCTTCTCGTCTCATCTCTTCTCGTCTCTTCTCTCGTCTCGTCTCTTCTCATCTTGTCTCTTGAGTCTCTTCTTGCGTCTCCTCTCGTCTCATCTCATCTTTTCTCTTGCGTCTCTTCTCGTCTCATCTCTTCTCACGTCTCGTTGCGTCTCTTCTTGCATCTCTTGTTGCATCTCACGTCGTTTTGCGTCTCTTTGCGCCGTGTCTCTTCACGTCTTTTCTAGCGTCTCTTCTCGCAACATGGCATCATGACTCTGCGTAAACATACACGGCACTTTCTAAAGCCAAAAATGGCGTGTTATCTGTATTTATTTTGAGCTATCCGCGTGTATGTCTACGCCGGGTGATTCTGCATGTATGTGTTCGCCGAACCGAACCATCATCTCCGCGTGTATGTGTACGCTGTGTATGTCCCCATAAAACATGAAAACCCAATGTGTGTGTGTGTGTGTGTGTGTGTGTGGACTGGTAATCCCTACGGTATGGGGACAAAATGTCCCCACAAAGATGGCAATATCCGAAATCCTTGTCCTTGTGGGGACATTTTTTGGTCCCCATGAGGAAAACAGGTCATAAATCACACTAAGTGATGTTTTTTGAAAAAGTAAAAATCCAGCATGTCTCCTGTGATGGGTAGGTTTAGGGGCAGGGGCAGTGTAGGGGGATAGAAAATACGGTTTGTACAGTATAAAATGCATTACCCATAAAACATGAAAACCCAACGTGTGTGTGTGTGTGTGTGTGTGTGTGTGTGTGTGTGTGTGTGTGTGTGTGTGTGTGTGTGTGTGTGTGTGTGTGTAGGTTTAGGGGTAGGGGCAGTGTAGGGGATAGAATGAAACAGCGTTGATAAACACGCTAAAAAGCGATTATGCATCTTGATAGAACGCCAACCTGTCACTCACATGACATCACTGCAATAGCAAACCTCACCATCCAACCAGCCAATCAATTCCTGATGGACAAAATCAGCCCTACATGTCTTCATGATCAAGATTCCTGATAATCTTTACAATAGGCAAGAAAAGACTATCGCAACTTCCGTTTCATGCCGACTTAAAACTCTCAGCACATACATAGATGTGGTTACATTCAATTATTCATATCTCTCATTGTTTTTGTGACCCATTTTCGTGTCCCGTCAGTTGAGAACCACTGCTTTAAAGAACCAAGAAACTAAAACCCTGACCAAAACCTATAATGTAACCTCAAGAACTTCACCTTAGGACTAACTTTGACCTCTCCTTGTTAACCCAACTTATTTTATGAACTCAGTTCCACTATACTGAGGTTTTCTCCTAACTTTTACTGCCACTAAAACTGATTGACATACGAAAGCAAACACAACCCGCATGACGAACAGTCTCGCAGGGGCCTGTTCTCCCAGCTGCAGCCCTAGAGGCCAGGAGGTTAGAGCGGGCAGACTCTCCTCACCCCTGGCCTCTCTAACTGCTACTTATCTCTGGAGAAAACAGAGGACAGGTTGTTCAATGAAGCCTTCTACTGTCCACACGTGTAACTGCTCTTCAAACACCATCACTACAGCACTATAATTCACTCAAGGATGTAGAAGTGGGCAATGAAGGAACCAGCCTTGATTTAGACCCCTCTTAAAATTCTGTCTTTGGGAAGATGGGAAGCCTAGGCACGTGTGGCTGGTGTTTCTCAATGCCAGATCGGCATGTTTAAAATGAAGTAGTCATTGAAGAGGAATCTTCAAATTAGCATATTTCTCTGGGCGATTCAACACTTAAGAGAAACTTCAGACTGTTATTGCTTGATGTGTTTGTCCATGTGAAATATCCCTTTTGACAAGGAATTGTGATTATTATTAGAACTATTAATGTCACACTGCACAGACAGACATCATGAATCCATTTTTATCTAATACAAAGCTTCCCCATCAAGTGTCATCATCATCATAAAATAAAGTGGCCTTTATTTGAAGGAATAACTTTGTAATGATAAAAAATGTATAACTTTGTAAATGAAAAATTGAGACAAAATTATTGAATTGAGTCTAATTTTCAAATAATTATAATAATATTAATAATTGTATTAATAATACAATATAACTTATATAACTTAATAATTATTATTAATTATTAATACCCAATTTAGTTTTTAATAATAATTACAAATGAGATTGGTGTTAATAAATAATAATTCATAATATTATTGTTTATTGTTGTTGAAAACAAGATTAGGTGTCTTATTCTTTAATTATAAAAATATTAATAATCTGATTAATACAATTTATTATAAAAATTACTATTAATAATATTTAGTAACACCCCATTTTGTTGGTAATAATAATATTAATAACTATTGTTATTATTATTATTATTACTACTGCAAACAAAATTGGGTGTTAATAAATAATTATTATTATTATTATTAAATAAATAGTGTTATTATTACAAAGAAACTTGGATATTAATAATAATGTTAAGTATTATTAATTGGGTAAATTGGGTGTTATTAAATAATAATAATAATAATAATAGTATTTTTATTATTATTGCTTTTATTGAAAACAAGACGGGGTTGTCTTATTCTTAAATAATAATCATAATAATAATTGTAATAATAATGTAATATAATTTATATTATCAATAATAATTGTTATTATTATTATTTATTAACAACCAATTTTAATTACAAACGAGATTGTGTTTTAATAAATAATAATAATTCATAATGTTGTTGAAAACAAGATTGGGTGTCTTATTCTTAAATGGTAACATGATAACTATAATATGATTTATAACAATAAGTACTAATAATAATATTTAGTAACACCCCATTTTGTTGTTAATAATTTTATCAAAATTATTATTACAAAATAATAATAATTATTATTATTATTACAAACTAAATTGGGTGTTAATAAGTAGTCATTATTATTATTAAATAAATAGTGTTGTTAATATTATTGGATATTATTAATAATTGTTATTATTATTGATTATACATTGTAAATAATAAAATAATAGATAGATAATAAAAACAACATTGGGTTAGATCAAATAATCTAATGAATAGTATCTTCTAAACAGCAAAAGGACTAGAAGGAAAGAGGGAAAATGTAATAAGTCACAGATAGTATTTTAAGACAGCGGAGGTAATGAGTAAGCGGTCTGCATGCTTGAAACCTCTCTGAAATACCTCTGGGAACTCAGTGCCCAAAGTAAATAAAGGATATTGAGTTCCTCCAGCACTCCCAGTAGCAGCTAAAGTTCATTATGATCTCCCCTCGTTTGTCATGACTAATTTGGGAAAGGGAACAATACTTAGTTTAACAGGGTAAACAATCGCCTTATCAAGATGTTGAAACTCGGAAAAGGCATTTCCACAAAGCGATAGCATCTTGCGCAAATATGATGATTTGCACTGAAAAAAGAACCGTAGTTCACAAGGCCATAGGATGAATATCGCTGTGCAGCTGTTATTGATAGGACGTTTGTTTGTGTAGCATGGAGCCATTTCTGCCCACACTATGCTTTACAGTCATGAATCAAAGGTCTAATGAACATCTAGTTTGTTTAAAGTCTCATGTAGATTTTGGCTTGTAGTACAAATGCTCTCGTGGTTAACATGTTTTGCTCATTAAGCAGTTTTGGTGGTTGTTGTATTATTTTAAGATAAAAATAAATAATAAAAAGAAGGCTAACAAATCTGAGAAGGAATAATGAGACTGAATGAGATTTTGGAAAGAAATTAAATGTATGTAATTATGTATATAAATTAAATAACATTTACAGTATATTAAATTATATATAAAATAAACATGTTTATTTCAAATATTATATGTGTACTGTGTAAGTATTATGTATCTTTGAATACACACACATACATGTATATATTTATATAAATATTTGCCTGTATATACTGTATATGTATATATTTATATAATTTATATTATATATAAATCTGTGTGTGTGTGTACATAATTATACTACACAGTACACACATTTTATGTACACAAACTTTTATTTTGTGATTAATCGATCATAAATTTGACAGCATATACAGGTCCTTCTCAAAAAATTAGCATATTGTGATAAAAGTTCATTATTTTCCATAATGTAATGATAAAATTAAAATTTCATATATTTAAGATTCATTGCACACCAACTGAAATATTTCAGGTCTTTTATTGTTTTAATACTGATGATTTTGGCATACAGCTCATGAAAACCCAAAATTCCTCTCTTAAAAAATTAGCATATAATGAAAAGTTCTCTAAACAAGCTATTAACCTAATCATCTGAATCAACTAATTAACTCTAAACACCTGCAAAAGATTCCTAAGGCTTTTAAAAACTCCCAGCCTGGTTCATTACTCAAAACCGCAATCATGGGTAAGACTGCCGACCTGACTGCTGTCCAGAAGGCCATCATTGACACCCTCAAGCGAGAGGGTAAGACACAGAAAGACATTTCTGAACGAATAGGCTGTTCCCAGAGTGCTGTATCAAGGCACCTCAGTGAGAAGTCTGTGGGAAGGAAAAAGTGTGGCAAAAAACGCTGCACAACGAGAAGAGGTGACCGGACCCTGAGGAAGATTGTGGAGAAGGACCGATTCCAGACCTTGGGGGACCTGCGGAAGCAGTGGATTGAGTCTGGAGTAGAAACATCCAGAGCCACCGTGCACAGGCGTGTGCAGGAAATGGGCTACAGGTGCCGCATTCCACAGGTCAAGCCACTTTTGAACCAGAAACAGCGGCAGAAGCGCCTGATCTGGGCTACAGAGAAGCAGCACTGGACTGTCGCTCAAATTTTGCATGTCATTTGGAAATCAAGGTGCCAGAGTCTGGAGGAAGACTGGGAGAAGGAAATGCCAAAATGCCTGAAGTCCAGTGTCAAGTACCCACAGTCAGTGATGGTCTGGGGTGCCATGTCAGCTGCTGGTGTTGGTCCACTGTGTTTTATCAAGGGCAGGGTCAATGCAGCTAGCTATC
Source organism: Gobiocypris rarus (assembly GCA_023029165.1). Lineage (NCBI taxonomy): Eukaryota > Metazoa > Chordata > Actinopteri > Cypriniformes > Gobionidae > Gobiocypris > Gobiocypris rarus. Next base: position 13,161,366 of record CM040913.1, on the reverse strand, counting down.
AGGAGATTTTGGAGCACTTCATGCTTCCATCTGCTGAAAAGCTTTATGGAGATGAAGAATTCGTTTTTCAGCACGACCTGACACCTGCTCACAGTGCCAAAACCACTGGTAAATGGTTTACCGTCTGTAGCGAAGAGGGCGTGGTTTAGCGAGGTCTGTGACGGGAGAGAGAGTCAGAGGCCGAACGGCACGTAAGTGAATCAGGTACAAACGATGAACACCTGTCTCTTGTTTCAGTAATTGGCGTGGAGAGACAGGTTATAAGCCACGCAGGAGATGAGGACCGGAGAGAGAGAAGCTGGAGACACACCGCGCTGAAACTCGAGAGGGTTTATTTCTCAATAACTCAGGTAGTAAGACACGGTGCACTTCGCACCAAACAAAACAAAGCTCAGTTTCTCAAATATTCCTCCGGTTTCTTTCTCAGTTCCTCTCTTTGCCCAGCTCAAGTCCCAGCGCGGTGTGTCTCCAGCTTCTCTCTCTCCGGCATCTCCTGCGTGGCTTATAACCTGTCTCTCCACGCCAATTACTGAAACAAGAGACAGGTGTTCATCGTTTGTACCTGATTCACTTACGTGCCGCTCGGCCTCTGACTCTCTCTCCCGTCACAGACCTCGCTAAACCACGCCCTCTTCGCCACACTGACCATGGTATTACTGTGCTCAATTGGCCTGCCAACTCTCCTGACCTGAACCCCATAGAGAATCTGTGGGATATTGTGAAGAGAAAGTTGAGAGACGCAAGACCCAACACTCTGGATGAGCTTAAGGCCGCTATCGAAGCATCCTGGGCCTCCATAACACCTCAGCAGTGCCACAGGCTGATTGCCTCCATGCCACGCCGCATTGAAGCAGTCATTTCTGCAAAAGGATTCACGACCAAGTACATAACTGAACATAATTATTTGAAGGTTGACTTTTTTTGTATTAAAAACACTTTTCTTTTATTGGTCGGATGAAATATGCAAATTTTTTGAGAGAGGAATTTGGGGTTTTCATGAGCTGTATGCCAAAATCATCAGTATTAAAACAATAAAAGATCTGAAATATTTCAGTTGGTGTGCAATGAATCTAAAATATATGACATTTTTATTTTATCATTACATTATGGAAAATAATGAATTTTTATCACAATATGCTAATTTTTTGAGAAGGACCTGTATATATATATATATATATATATATATATATATATATATATATATATATATATATATATATATATATATATATATATATATATATAAATTACACATACACACACACACACACGTCACATATTATACATATTATATATATATATATATATATACACACACAAACATGTCTATATATGTATTTATAATTCATAAACAAATTGTGTTAATTATATTTGTTAACACAATATACAAATAAATACATTAAAAATAAAAATGTAAAATAAATATAATATTAAATATTTATTTATTAGATTATATTTAAATATTTATAAAAATATATAATATTATAAACATACACATAGTAAAGGGTTTTTATTGAAATATATACAATGATTTAAAAAAAAATATTGATATGAAATTAAATAAAATTATTTATTTATAAATGTATATTTGTTTACTGCTTTCTATTTTATAGTTCCTGTCTGATAAACTGAATATAATAAAGTGACGCATATGAAAAGATGGAAATGATGTCACACATGACCCTCCCTGAGCAAGTCAAATCTTTTGCTTTTGAGGAAGTGCTTGGCAGAGCTGAAACACAGCACACACTATCCCTCTTTCTAGTGGTGAAAACATATATTTTGCTTGGCAAAACTTGGCAAAAACATATTTAGCTTGGCACAAAAACTAACAGGAAATAAGAAACCGTTTCCACAGGACAATAAGTAATCCAAACGAACATGAGGAAAATATAACCTTTGACCATTTCACATGAGACACGTCAATGATACATCACTTAACGGAAAATAAAACGATATCTTTACATATTTTATATGAGCTCAATTCCAGTCATAATACCTCAGTGTGTGGAGTGAAAGGGAGAGGAGCGCCTTCTACTGTCCGTTTACAGTATGACGAGGAGCTGAGAAAGGTGCATTTTATCTTGTGGTGGCAGGTCATTATGAGCTGTCTCTAAGGAATGTGACCGTAGTTCAGTCTCTCGCGGCACAGATTGATGATGTAAGCTGCCAGACCTCAGCATGCTTTAAATGCATCACAGTCTTGTACGAACACCTGGGTTTAAACAACAGACAATCGTGTGAATGGAGCAAAGCTGTTGGCCTTGCTGGATTTAACCAAGCAAAACAAACATTTTGCTGTAAGTTAGACTAAATATTATATTATTATATAGGTTTTATTTTATGTCTATGTTGAAAAACAAACTTGTGGTATTAAGCTGGCCCTTGTGTTTTGGCATTCAAACAGAAAAACTGAGTTTAGAGTCCATGAACAAGGTTTGTTTATTCAGCCTATAGTGAAAGTCAATGAGGATTCAGATGTCATTCATCAGGCCCATTAAAACAAACACACACACACTATCACGCCCCCTCCTAACACATGTCTTGAGACCTAGTGACCAGAGAGCAAACCTGAAAGGTCAAAGGTCATCGCATGAGCTATTTATCTGATTTATGTGCTGTCTGAGGAAGCCTTATGGTGAAAGATGAACTCAAAACAGGAACGAGTGTCACAACAAACCGAAGTGTTAATGGCTAGATTTAGTGATGGTGAAGGGAGGGGGTGCTAGTTAGTTGGGCTCTGATAAATGGACAGATTTTATTTATTTATTTTGCTTAAGGTGGCTTGTATGGCTAAATTAATTCAATCAACCAAAAATGTAAATGATGTTGTTTCAAATCCATATGTTGTTATTTTGTATTATTATTTTTTTAATAAATAATATAATTTGCATACTACAGGTTGTTGATCTAAAAAAATATTTGTGAAACAGAAACAGGATGAAAACTAAAACTAAATAAACTAAAACTAATAAATACAAATTAAAAACTATACAGACAAAAAACATAAAAATCACAAAAACACAGCAAAATTACTAAAACTTAACTAAAATTAAAGTGAAAACAGAAAATATAAAAATAAAGTATAATTGAAAATATTAACAGAAACTATAATAGGATATCAATGATACTAAAATAACACGTATCCAGAGACTCTTAAGGTGCGGCATAATAACAAAAAAATATTTTTACAAAATGCAGTTAGTGCTGTCAAAATTAACATTCTAAACTTTAAATATTTATCATCATGTTTTGAAACAATATGTATAGTGAAAAGCATCTTACAATTTAATCTAAATTGAACTGGTATTAAATAAATATTTATCTTCAGGCTTATTGTCTAATAATGGGTAAAAACAGATGTAGTGCATCCGGTGCACAGCCATTTTCAGATCTCTCCAGAGATGTTCATTCGGGTTCAAGTCTGGGCTCTTGTCGGGCCGCTAAAGGACATTCACAGAGTTGTCCTGTAGCCGCTCCTTTGTTAACTTGGCTGTTTGCTTAGGGTCGTCGTCCCGTTGGAAGATCAACCTTCACTACAGTCAGTCAGGTTTTCATCAAGGATGTCTCTGTACATGGCTGCATTTATCTTTCCCTCGATCCTGACTAGTCTCCCAGTTCCTGTTGCTGAAAAACATCCCCACACCATGATGCTGCCACCACCATGCTTCACTGTAGGGATGGTATTGGTCTGGTGATGAGCTGTGCCCGGTTTCCTCCAGACATGACGCTTGCCACTCAAGTTCAATCTTTGTTGCATCAGACCAGAGAATTTTGTTCAGTCCTTCAGGTGCCTTTTGGCAAACTCTAGGTGGGCTGTCATGTGGATTTTACTGAAGAAGAGTGGCTTCCGTCTGGCCACTCAGCCATACAGGCCTGAATGGTGGAGTGCTGCAGAGAGTGTTGTTATTCTGGAAGGTTCTCATTTCTCCACAGAGAAAGGCTGGAGCTCTTGTCAGAGTGATCATCAGTTTATTGGTCACCTCCCTGACTAAGGCCCTTCTCCCCCAATCGCTCAGTTTGGCGGGGTGCCTAGCTCTAGGAAGAATCCTGTTGGTTCCAAACTTCTTCCATGTACGGATGAATGAGGCCACTGTGGTCATTGGGACCTTCAATGCTGCAGAAATTGTTCTGTACCCTGCCTCAGATCCGTGCCTCGGTACAATCCTGTCTCGGAGGTCTACAGACAATTCCTTGGACTTCATGGCTTGGTTTGTGCTCTGACATGCACTGTTAACTGTGGGACCTTATATAGACAGGTGTGTGATTTTTTTGTTTTTTATTTTTATTAGATCTGCAAAGATTTCAAACTAAAAAATGTCACGTTGTCATTATGGGGTATTGTTTATAGAATTTTGAGGAAAATAATGGATTTAATCCATTTTGGAATAAGGCTGGAACATACAAAAATGTGGAAAAAGTAAACAGCTGTGAATACTTTACGGATGCACTGTACACTTATAATAAAACATTTCTATTATTATTATTATAAAAATGTACATAATTGTATTTTTCTCAACTAAAAACAAAAACTAATATTTAATAATAATAAAAATATTCTATTCATAATATCACATTTATGGTCCTCACACAGTCTTTGCACAATAGAAAAAAATATATAAATGCCATTTTAAAATATTTATTGAAAATGTTGAACATCATCATGTTTTTCAACAATAGTGAAAAGCATTTTAAAAATTAATCTAAATTGAACTTATTAATATTTATCTTCAGGTTTGTTATCTATGGGTAAAAAAAAGATACACTTAACAAAACATAATAAAAAAATAAATATTTGAGTACATTATTATAAAAAATTTACATCATTTGTTTTTTTATGTTTTAAAAAAAACCCTGAATATTTAATTTAAAAAAACATTGTATTCATTATATCACAATATAATATGTTCCTCACACAGTCTTTGTGCATCAAAAAATATATAAATGCCGTTTTTTTCAAAGAGATCATTTCACTTTCCAGGTGTTTAAAACAATGCAGCAATGCCCAAGTACATTGTTTAACCACATGGGGGCAGTATTAGTCTTTGTGAGAGTGCTGGATCAAACCTGTTCCTGCATCCTGGATTCTCATCTTAGCTCTCGTGTCCCTGAAAATGGCTCCACAGTCCTCGGTCATAAAATAAGCGCGGAGTGAGTAAATGTAGATCAAATATGCATGATGTGTATGGGGTTGTGTGTCAGTTAGCATGCAGTTAAATAAATAAGTGAATTATTCAGATGAAAAAAGCTTTAAATTAAACATGGCCTGGAAAAGATTGTTTGGCTTGTCCTGCAAAAAACTAAAATAATAACAAAAAGAGATGAACATATGTGCTAAAACATATTTCATTTGATTAAATGTGGGGATTTTCTAGGGGGTAAAACTAAGATGGATGCTTTTGGCGCCGTCGTGACTCTTGATTTAAATCAATTAAAATATTTCCCTATGCAGATTTGCACATGTAGGAATAACCCTTGACAAACTGGCTTCAGTGTAGCCTTGTTTAAATAAAGCAGGCCCTGAGGATGCTCCAAATTGGATTACATGTCAGATAACCTTTGTCTTTTGAAAAGAGAGAAACGTATCCATAGTGGCAAAATCCATGCCTGGCACGTTAGCAAGTCAAATGAGCCCATGGTGCATATGCTAATGACACTTTTGATTTGCTCATGTCCTGCTCTGCGTATGTAAATGCTCTTGTTTGATAGAGAAACGTGCCATGTACATCTGGGTGAAACTGAGGGGACTAGCAGTGTTGTGTTAGCGCTGCCCTAAGGCGTTGGACGGCCTCCCAGTTCAGTGCTTGTAAACAGATTACAGTCAGTCTGTTTTCCACTGACGTCTTCATTACTACACAAAGACGGTTTGGATGATTTCAATGAAACAGATGTGATTTATTTGACTGCTGTTCCTTTTGTTGCTCGCAATTAACGTCATTAACGCTGTCATCATCATCTTCGCATATGATTATTTATACATCTGAATTTTAGAATTAAAAAAGTAATATTAAAAATTGTTGAAAATGTCAGTGTCTTATGATTTAGATGGCAAAGGACTACAAAAGGGCTCATGCATAGGTTTCAGGAAAGAATTTCTATAAAAGAGAACACACACACTCACATCTAGTTTGATATCTTTGTGGGGACTCTTCATAGACGTATTCTATCCCCTTACACTAACCCTGCCCCTAAACTTATCACACAAAAATGTAAGTTTAGTATGTTTTTAAGCCATTTGATTTACAAGGACACAGGAACTGTCCTCATAAATCATGTTTATGTTGTAATATCCATGTCATTATACACATTTGTGTCCTCATAAACCACTTATGCCTGTACACTCACACACACGTTGGGTTTTCATGTTTTATAGGGCCATTCCATGATTTTTATACTGTACAAACTGTATATTCTTCCCCCTTAACCCTAAACCATCACAGAATATTTTTACATAAAAAAAAAAAATATATATATATATATATATATATATATATATATATATATATATATATATATATATATATATATATATCACTTAGCATGATTTTCTAAGCTGTTTTCCTCCTGGGGAACAAAAATGTCCCCACAAGGACAAGGATTTTGGATATTGCCATCTGATAACTAAGGGTTTACAGGACACACACACTACAGTTCTCAAAAGAAACATGAGAGGTCATAATTAAACATTTAAATACTTGAATTATATTTAATATACACACTATACCATTACCGGGGGTCGGTAAGATTTAAGACTCTTCTGCTCAACAAGGCTCCTTTCAGTATATTTGATCAAAAATACTGTAAAACCAGTAATATTTTAAAATATATTGTTATATGTAAATAACTGTTTTCTATTTTAATATACACTAAATTGCCAAACGTTTTGGGACATCTGCCTTAAAATGCACATGAACTTTAATGACATCCCACTCTTAATCCATAGGGTTTAATATGGAGTTGGCCCACCCTTTGGAGCTATAACAGCTTCAACTCTTCTAGGAAAGCTTTCCACAAGCTTTAGGAGTGAGTTTCTGGGAATATGTGACCATTCTTCTAGAAGCGCATTTGTGAGGTCAGGCACTGATGTTGGACGAGAAGGCCTGGCTCACAGTCTCCGCTCTAATTCATCCCAAAGGTGTTCTGTCGAGTTGAAGTCAGGACTCTGCAGGCCAGTCAAGTTCCTCCACACCAAACTCTCTCATCCATGTCTTTATGGACCTTGCTTTGTGCACTGGTGCGCAGTCATGTTGAAACATGAAGGGGCCATCCCCAAACTGTTCCCACAATGTTGGAAGCATAAAATTGTCCAAAATGTCTTGGTATGCTGAAGCATTAAGAGTTCCTTTCACTGGAACTAAGAGGCCAAGCCCAAGTCCTGAAAAACATCCCACACCATAATCCCCCCTCCACCAAACTTTACACAATACAGTCAGACAAGTACCGTTCTCCTGCCAAACCCAGACTCGTCCATCGGATCGCCAGACAGAGAAGCGTGATTCGTCACTCCAGAGAACATGTCTCCACTGCTCTAGAGTCCAGTGGCGGCGTGCTTTACAGAACCGCCACCGCTTTGCATTGCACTTGGTGATGTAAGGCTTGGATGCAGCTGCTCGGGCATGGAAACCCATTCCATAAAGCTTTCTATGCACTGTTCTTGAGCTAATCTGAAGGCCACACAAAGTTTGGAGGTCTGTAGCTATTGACTCTGCAGAAAGTTGGCGACTTCTGCACACTGTGCGCCTCAGCATGTGCTGACCCCGCTCTGTGATTTTACGTTGTTCCCAATTGCTTCCATTTTTTTATAATACCACTTAACAGTTGACCGTGGAATATTTTGCAGTGAGAAATTTCACGAATGGACTGATTGCACAGGTGGCAACCTTTCACGCTTGAATTCACTGAGCTCCTGAGCGCGACCCATTCTTTCACAAATGTTTGTAGAAGCGTCTGCATGCCTAGGTCCTTGATTTTATACACCTGTGGCCATGGAAGTGATTGGAACAATTTGGAGGGGTGTTCCAACACTTTTGGCAATATAGAGTATGTTCAAATGTGCTCATGTGACAGCAAAGCTGAATTTTCAGCATCATTGCTCCAGTCTTCAGTGTCACATGATCCTTCAGAAATTATTCTAATATGCAGATTTGCTGCTCAAGAAACATTTCTTCAAACATCAAACAGTTGTGCAAAACATTTTTTTTTAAATGATAACATGTTTTCCCAGGATTCTTTGATGAATAGAAATATCAAAAGAACAGCATTTATTTGGCATATAATTTTGTAACATTGAAAATATCTACTGTCACTTTTGATAAATGTATTGCATGTTACTCAAAAATGTTGAGCTGATAGTAAAATTCTACAGTATATTGAAAGTATACTAATGAATATTATATAGAAGAAAATGTATGTTTGTCACTAAATTAATTATTTTGAATAAATTAGTCTACATACAAGAATCTTACATGGTCATATGACAAGACAGATTTTAGTGCTCTAAGAATCACAGTTATTTGAACTTTTATCAATAAATAGCAGTGTCTGCCAATTGGACCACTTCAAATATCTTCCCCTAGCTCTTGTTGAGAAGCACTCCCTTTGGTCCCAATCATTGGATAACAAGCCTCAACCAACTTTTGCGTAAACTGCCCTTTGGTCAAGAAATTCATAGTTAAAAACTGCTTTTTAAGCACAGCCTTATTCAATTTCAGGCCACTGACACCCAAGGGAAACTTTGAAAAATTCCTCAGCACAATATTGGTTAACCAAAGCATTATGAAGCTTAAGCTAGTATTGATGCTAAAGGCTCTCAGGGGGTCTTGTATGTGTCCTGAGGGCGGTGTGTGATTAATACATCCGACACTATAAAAACACATGGAGCTTTTCATTCAGAGACCACTCTAGGGCATTGTTAGCCTCTTGTGTGTATAATTGTCCAATGCCAGTCTGTCCATCATAAAAAAGTAAGGAGTCAAGAAGGAAAAGAAGAGCAACGAGAAATGGCGGTGGATGACACGACAAGGGGGCTGAAGGGAGGGTCTGCGGTGGGTCTCTATTGAGGTAGAATATTAATTAAATGTATTAAACAAACATGGCAAAGGAACGAGGAGGCTGCGCGCCATCTGCCGTCTGTGGTAGAAGTTGGGGGCAGGGGGGGGGGCTTTCTCTGAGGAGTCGTCGTGTCCGCCGCTAGTTTAGCTTCAGTGGCATACACAGACAGATGGGCTCCCCGTCTCCAGGGAAAGGCCTACAGACCCTCTCCGCCTCGAGCTCTTTTTCTGTGCCGAACGACTCAAGGAAAGATGAGCACATGGGTTGGAGAGAGAGATAGGAGAAGAACGACGATGGAAGAGACTCAATCTCAGTTCAGACAACACTTACACCTGACCCAGCTGTGGATGAGAGTAATGCGTGTGCGTTAATGCGTTTGTCTAGTAAATCCTCAGTATTTAAGCAATACTTGAACCCATTAACTTCACCTCTCTGGGGAGTTTATGAAGCAGAGCAAAAAAAGAGCCTGGGAACCAGGAGTTCCAACCTTGATATCTAAGCACAATAACATTCATAAAACAACCTGCGCACTCTTTATGAATTTCTCACAAAATGAAGGTAAATTGGCCCTGAAAACGATATAAATCCTTCAGCCACACAAAATCTTTATAGCTTTACATTATATTTATGAAATTTCAGTGTTGTTATTAACTAAAACTATTCAAATTTGGTTTTCTTAATCGAAAAAAATAATAATAATATTAGATGTTTAGTAATAAAACTGAAAAAAAAAACTTAAACTATAAAAATGAAACTAATTCAAAATATTAAGAAACAATAGAATAATAAACAATGCCAAAATTTGAGAATTTCACATGAGCAAAAGAGTTCCAAATATCATTATAATATGATAGCCTATTGCTTTATACAACAGTACAATAAACAAAAATTCATATTGAGAAATGTACATTTTAGGCACAATATTGCCAGTGTGTCTATTTTTGCTCAAGCATGAATTTTCATTGTGCATCTCAGAGCAACACACAGCAGTGCTGTCCCTGAATGAAATAGTGTTACTGAACAAATCGGTTGAGTAAATGATTCAATGACTCACTCATAAAGACATTGATTAGTCCTGAAAGAATCGGCATTATTGCCTATAAAGACAGAATGAACCAGCGTTTTGAATGCATCGGTTGATCAATGTGTCACTCATAAAAATTAATTTGTCCCGACCTGCCGGCATAACAGTGTAACATGCAGAAAGAGTACTGAAAATCTATGTCGCAAACAGTCTGGAATACACAAACCCAGCAATATCAGATTTGAGGGCAAAAAATAACCTTTGTATGCATTTTAGAGAAATATAGTTTTTTTTTTTAGGTTCTTCACACATACATTAAACCAGCTAAGAAAAATGTTAACTCTGAGGAAAGTTTTGCAGATGCCACTTGATATTTTATATATAACCAATATGTGATATTTCAGACAATTTTAAGTGTGGCTTTAGTGCTCAAATACTTTTAGGGGCCACTTTATGTTAAGCTATCAGTGTAGCAACAAAATTGCAGTACAATTTCCAATTCAAGAAATACTTTGAATTGATTCACTCTGCAAAGCTCCAAAGTCAGCGTATCCTCCTGGCCTCTGCCAGTCATTGAAGACATTTATTATACACTTATTCATTAGCACTGACACCTGATGCCAATCCTTTGTTGAGTCTTTATAAAAAAAAATAGGTGACTGCAAGATGAATCGCGAGTCCTCAACAGGAAACCTGTGATCTATGTTCACTTTCACTGAAAGGTAATTATGCTTCATGTCAGATATAATTTCCCAGGCCTAATTTTCAACCCACAGATGGATCTAATGGGTCCTCATTTGATGTCCTTGTACATCTTCTTGCAGTTTGAATTAGTGTTGTCAAGAGACCAAGGTTGAGGTTTCTTCCTTCTAAATTGGAGAAGGTTAAAACCGGTATAGCTTTAGTCAGACTTTCGGTGTTATTTCAACAGGATGTGCTAATTTCATAGTTTTCATTAAGGACTGACTTTTTGATGGGCTTCATCCACTTCCTGCCAGTAAAAATGTCAGTGGTTAAAAGCTTAGTGTGCATTAGTTTAAGCCTTAAAATTAAAAACGAGATCTTCATTGAAAAGTAAGAATAAAAGTACACTAGCAACAGCTGAACTCAGAACCCAAACAATTGGCATGTAATTGCTTATCAGACATGGGGTTTTCTCCCTCAGCCAATCTTCCTTATGTGCTCTAATACACTGTCTTGTAGCTTTTCATGTCACTGCTAGCAGAGAACGCCAGAGCCGTGTCAAGATGACACTGAGACGTCGTTAGTTTCATTTAAAATTACACCGAACAAAAGCGAGCATTTAGCTAGGTTATCACCTTCCTGTGTCACTTCACATAATGCCAAACGTCATTCAAATCACAGCAATTTCTGCTCACCCATTCATACGTACATGAAGCACAGCTAATGCTAGCATTGTGTACATTATCGAGACTCAAACACACACACTCACACCGCTGTCTCTTATTATTGCAATCCACATTCCAGCCCTAATGGCATTTGAGGAAAATAAGTGTGACACGCGGCAACATATAATGATACGTAGATGAGATGGAGACCACATCTTGATAGACAGGATATGGAATGGAAGGGAAAATGAAGTCCCTCCCGCTAAAGTCAGCACGCATTTTGCTCCCTGATTACCACAGTCCATTTCTGAAACCAAAAAGTAGGAGAACAAATTGGCAGATGTGAGAAAACATTAGATGCCTTGGCTTATTAAAGTGCTTTGACCTCAAAAAACAAGTCCATATCCACAGAAGCGGAGGATCTGCACTCAATTCCATGCCCCCTATTATCACGTACAGAAGCCCATGTTTTCATCTTGCTATCTAGAAAGCTAATGGATGCATTGGATTTCTGAGCTAAGAATTTAAAAAAAAAAACATTTCACAAACCTCAACCCATTTTGATAGCATTACCATTCGAAAGTTTGGAAATTGACCATTATTTAACCAGGTTGTGTTAAATAGATCAAAAATGATGTTGACCAAATGAATACATAAAGTTGATTTTAAAACATTTCTTTTACAAATGAGTATTTTTAGTGAACTATAGACCTTTTAAAGCCCTGCCCCTTTTCAGCGCTGTGCTTGTAGTTTTCTGTCTCACGGTTTTTATTTCCACAGCATGAATTTAAGATCTTATGTATTTATGAATGAACCTCGTTTTAAAATCTCCCCAGTCTACTGACATTCGTTATGACATCCGCTTCAAACATTACAATGCTCACGATAACGTTCATTAACTTCAGTAAATCCACTTCACCAACTCTTCGCCAGCGATGCCATAGAAATAGAGCTACCATAAAAACGGAAGTTCAAAGACAAAATTCTATAGATGGCTGTGTGTGCTTGTTTCTCTAAGGTATATAGAGCGCAACCAGTCCAGTTCTTAAGTGAGAATGAGATACAGTGCAACCAGACCAAGTCCAATTCTTAAGTGAATGACTCTATTGAGCTTTAATGAGTGAATCATAAAACAGACAGCGTAACCAATTAACTCCAATTACTCTTATGAGGGGATTTTTAGTGAATCAAAAACATACAGTGAAGTTTGATTATAGGGCGAATAGTCTCAGCCTCAGTCTTAAGGCACACAAAATGGAAAACACTTCGATTTCAAAGTTGTCATGATTGGTTAAATTCTTCAGGATTTCTGAGAAACGTGTGTCACATTCTTTAATGGTCCGCCTGGAAACAAAGCCGTCGTGAAGCCAAACCCCCTCATGGAAAAAGAAAGCCATTGTATCATATTTCAAAATTAGGACTTTTTCGACTTTTTCACACCTAAATATGACTCTTATCAGCCTTAACTTTTTACTGAAATATAGGCCTACAGTCAAAGAATTTAGATATTCAAAGACGGTGAACTCATATTACTTATGAATGGGAGAAAATGGTGCAACATGGCAGAGTAAGTCCCACCTTCTAAATAAAAGAGCCAATGGCTGATTGAGTCAGTCAATGTTCTGAGATGCACGCTTAAGACTACACATGCGCATTGGTGGATCTAGCCTAAAAAAATGCTTCTTTAAAGTTATTTAAACTTAAGAAACTACATTTATGTAACCGTATATGTCGGACTTTGTAGCTGATTTGAAACGTTTTTAATTATGAGTTTGGCTAACAGTTTTTAAGATTTCAGAATACCCCCTCTCAAGTAGATAGGACATGGTTGCCAAAAATAGCCTTGCACATATGGCCGCCAAGTGAATAGACTTTACTTGAAAAGGACTTTGCTGTAGTGCAGCCAGTGAAGAACAATTCCTGAGCTAGTGATTCTTTTTGGAATTAATGGTGGTTATTTTTAGTGAATTAATTACAGACAGGGTCATAACTTGTTCACATTTGCACAATAAATGGAATACAAGGCTTTTTGTGCACGGCTTGGACAACTTAAGACTAATCATAGTGATAGCGGTGTCAACGATTTGAGCTGTTTACGTATTGTCCTTGTATGTCCTTAATGGACTTGAAGCTCATTCTGCGACTGACTGTGAAGTCAAACTCTTTCAGAACAGCCTGCATTTACTGAAATATGGTGATGGATGTTAATCAGAGAAAGTCCAGTCAGTCTTTTGTCATTGTATTCCTAGAGTAAGTCTTCAGGCGGTGTAAACAGCTGAACGATGCGACATTACGTGTGAATTTTTGGTCATTAAGCTAATTAGCAAACCATGAATCGCTAGCTACCAACTCCCAAACGAGCTGGTTCTTTTTTGTGAATCACAAACATGTATGAATCCATTGAAGCAGTTAATCTAACTCACTTTCTGAATCACAATTAATTCATTTGGTCATGTCAGGCTTCATTAATCAAGAAAAAAAGAACTGACTGGTTGTTCATATGATAATGTGCGATTAAAAATAGCCTAAACATGAGTTTTGTCAGTGATGGTTTATAAAAGGTAAAGGAATGAATGAATTATGTTAGCATTTACTTATTTGTTATTTTAATTTTATTTCAAATATTCCTACTGGGAACTGGTACAACCCACCACTAGTAGGCCTAAATGATGACAGAATTTTCATTTTTGGCCACTCTTTTTAAAGGGATAGCTGACCCAAATTAAAAATATCTTAATTTGTGTTCAGAAGATGAATGGAAGTCTTACAGGTTTGGAATGACAGGACGGTGAGTAAATGATGACAGAAGTTTCATTTTTTTGTGAGCTAACCCTTTAAGAGAAAGTTCCAATATTTCATTTTCAGGATTTGACACATTCCTCCTTTATTAAAACACATATTTGTTTACTTGGAGAGATGAACAGATTAAGCAGTTACACATATGTGAATGTCCCAGTTTGTGTGATCAAATGAATGAATTCAATCACTGCCTCAGTAAAGCATAGTTTTGAATTTTCGTTTACTATGATGTCACAACCCTCTCTATCTGTGTGTGTTTTTTTTTTCAAGCAGGTGAATTGGTTTCAGAAACTACCGAGGCAGAAAGGTAATCCCATATAGTCGGTAATTTACAATAATTCAGGACAAATGCACATTCCTTTTTCATTATGCTCGTGGATAACAAACACTTATTTCCAGT